>CP092093.1:20175000-20177500 GCA_029203775.1 Neoneuromus ignobilis
TATTTGACTATAGTTTTTTAATCTCACTGTTTTGTTGGCAGATAATATTTAATAAAATATTATGTGCCAACAAAAAAAATAAATTATTTTTTTAATAAATTATAAATTAATAATAATTTATTAATTAATATTATTCTTTTGCAATCATAATGAATAGATTTGAATATTTTTTTAAGAATGTAAGATTTTCGTTTTGTTCTACCAGTTTTACTAGATACTTTAAAATTTCTTTTGTGTGTTATATTACTATATTATATATTTTTTCTTCTAATAAATTCATATCAAAAGGATCTTAATGAATTTTTCGAAATAATAAGCTCTATATTGTGACTTTAATATATTAGCATTGTTCATTATATTCAAGTTTTTTGAGTGCATTGATATTTTGTCAGATTATTGATAATTAATTTCAAAGTAGTTTCTTCATTCAATATTCGATACTTTGTTTCGAGTAACATTTAAATGTCATGAATAATCTCATCAAGGTAGTCAGAATATGATTCATTACATAAATCAAAATCGTTATATTAGAATTTTCGTTATCACTGTGACATTTTTATTACTTTTTGTACTTTTTTCTATATATTTTACAAATTTTTTAAACGTTGATTTTCTGATCTTTGAAGTTAGAATAATATAATATTAATAATGTGATTGAATAAAGTACAAATAATCAGCAGTCATTTTTAAAAATGATTAATTTAATAAAAAAGTTATAATTACATCAATAACATTATTAGATAGCTTATTAAGTTAGTTCGATCGAGGTTTATTGAATAAATTGAAATAAACAAGTTGCATTTTGTTTATTACTGTATGAGGGCCTTATTAGATACCATTTTTTTCATATAAATTATTTTCGTAACTGAAATATTTTATTATTTCCAAAACTCAAATAACGTAATGTAAGTAAAGTACAATAAAATATAAATAATTTGGACTAATGATTAATCATTAATAATTTAAAAAAATATATTGAATTAAAAGAAATGATTTGTATTCAAATGAAAATTATCATCATATCCTTTGAAAATGTTATAACAGAGTTGTTACAAATATGCCACTACATCATTTATTAAAAATGAAGAGTTTTTTATTCTGATAATACTATATAGGGTCATCCAAATGTGACGCCTAGATTCGTGTTTTATTAACATATTACGGTCCGCAGTATTTCGCGCTATACTTCATTTAGAGTTCGGCGAATTTCGCAAAAAATGCACAAAAATAACTTCTTCATAAAATCGATGTAATTTTTATATCAATGAACATTTTGAAATGAAATTTCGTATCTGCCTATAAAAGGGTTCGATACATAGATATATTTAAATATAATAATGGTTTTCAATCTGTAATGAGTGTACCAGCGTGAAGTACAAAAAAGAGATGCTTTATAAGAAACATAGTTTATTATAAAAAAATACTTTTTAGAGTAAAAAAAAAAACCAAAAGGGATAAAAATATGATAAATTACGTAAATCATATATTCTATATACATAAGTTAGAAAAAAATAAGAGAACCAAATTCAATTTTATTCAAAAAAAAAAACAGAATTTTGTTAGGAATAGACATTACGTTATTTAAAATATCTGAAATATTTTTCATAATTTTTATAATTTACCAATATTTTTAATAAATACACCATCATCTTTTGATGGAATTATAAAAAAAATATAGCTTGTATATGTATAGTTTTGGCGTCAAAAGTTCATACAACGAAACACGCGTTAACGCGTGAACGGACTTACAGTAGTTCAACACGAAACACGCTTTTAGGTATGGCCGGGCGGTAATGTGCTAAAAATAAAAGATACTATACATGTTTCCCTATACACATGTTTTTTTAATAAAACACAAATCTAGGCATCATATTTGGATGATCATGTATATTTTTGTTTAAAAATAGTTTCTAATGAAAAAAAAATATAGATAAGTATTTTGTTTGAGTACTAATTTGTTTAATTAGTTTTACAAATTTTAATTTTAAAATTCTTTATATATATATATATATATATATATATAACATTATGAAGTGTACCTAATAGTAATAAAAAATAAGAGGAAAAATATTACGAAAAAAATTAAAGAAAATCAATGTGAAAATGGTGTAAATTTTCATATTTGTGAATATTGTACCGGTGTTCATATTTGTAAAGTAAAATTGAGAAAAATGTAGATAAAAATCTAAATAGAGATAAATATGTATTATAACTAACATATATATGAGTAAGTATAAGTAACAAGATAAATGTTAACAGTGGAATTGAATTCTGTATGAATAATAAAATAAATGTGAATATGAATTAAAGTACATAAATAAAATTAACTGAAAAATATCGTATGAATTTATAAAAAAAATATTGAATTGGTCATAAATAAAACATTATCTCAATAAAATATTTTATAGTGTTTAATAATTATCTATTGTTCATTATTTGTTGCTTATTTGTATTCTGATTGTGTTGTCACCATCTGTTAATATTGAATATTTTACTAAAA
>CP092093.1:20180000-20447500 GCA_029203775.1 Neoneuromus ignobilis
CACACGCATACATACACACGCATACATACACACACATACATACACACACACAAACATACACACACACACATACATACATATATACATACACATACATACACACACACATACACATATACATACATACACACATATGCATACATACACACACATACACACACATACACATACATACACATACACACATACATACATACACACATACATGTGTGTGTGTGGTTGAGGGTGTGCAAATGAGTCCGTGCATGCGCGCGGGTATGAATGTATATTATGAATGTGTATGTAAATACACATGTTTAGTTTTTTGTTTAATCCGAAACTTTTCTTATTTCCGATTTAAAGTTTCCGTCACTTTTCGAAAACGTTCTAGTAGAAGAGATGCATATAAGATTCAGTCAATGGTTGAATTGACTAGAAATAGCTACGAAGTCATGTCTAGTGAGGGCGGCCGGAAGTATTGAATTGGGAATCGGAGAAAATCAAATTGAGAATTCTTGAACCGTAGTGCAATTCAATCCTGTCTGTGTGTCTGGCCATGCGTATTCGTCGGTTTGCATCAGCAAAAAATAAAAAAAATCGCTTCGGTAATTTAAGTGAACGTAATCGAATGTCTGTACTTTCTCGTATTTCCTTTTCAATTTACTAATTATTTATGGACTTCACTATGATTTTTACCGCCGAGTAGTTTTATTTGAAATGTTCGAATATGTGAGTAGAATACTTGTAAATATTTATTTTACGTTTGCTCTGTTATTTATTTAAAATTTTTAGCATGTATTTTGCTTTATTGATTAGAGGTATTTTTCTATATCTACATTTTGTTACTAATGTAATAAAAAAAAACTGTTTTTGGAATTTTTTAAAGGTATGTATATATATTTTTAAATAAACTGAAAACTATAAATATGATTTTATATTTGTAGAAAATAAATATCGACTTTTTACTTAGAATAGAAAGATTTTTTAAATCTTACTGTAAAATGTTAATTTGAAGTATTAAATTTTGAATGATTTAATTGAAAAGTAATATTTTAATAAAATAAATATTATTTGATATTTTTATTATAAGTAATATTCGTTCTAATATCTTTTACATATGTACGTATTTATATATAAAAAAATTCATTGTGAAATTGAATCTATTTGTTCTAACGTGTTGATATTTTGTTATTTTAATTATTTTGTATTGTAATTATTTTATTTTTTTTAGAAAAATAATTTGCGTTTTAAATATTAAACATATATTTAATTAAATAAAAAAATAAGACTATTTTATAACGTTCGTAATATTATTATATACAAGTTTATAGAATTTTAAAAGTGTTTATAAATATGTTATAATTAATATTTTTTATAATAAATCAATAGTTGTGGAAGGAATTTTCAGTCGCAAACACAAGTAATATTTTGATATAATTAAAGTGTTTTATTTTTTAATTGTGAATAATTAATTTCATTATTGGTTTAGTAAATATTTTGGTTGTCACTTTTGTACAAATAAATCATTTTCTTATCAATAGAGAATGTTTTTTAAAGTTTTTTGATAATAATTATCAAATATTTTTATAAAATATTACTGTGTTGTTTATGTAAGTGATTCATTTGTGTGAAAAGTTTACTTCAGTACAATATTGTTCTTTATTATTAAATTGTATAATTGTAGTTTGATATTGTGATTAAATTTACTTTTATTAAAATAAATCATTACTTTAAACACTACATTTTTCAATTACGAGGGTGGATTGGAAGTTTTTCGAATGAATCAAAAGATGGCGTTGTAAGTATGAACCGCTGGTATATTTTGGAAGATCTGTTGTATTTTTTTTGTAGGTTAGGTGTTATAAGTCTTCTGATAATTTTGTGCCTAATTCTTTGACGTACTTGGGGGCGTATAATATGCTCCGATGACGGTCATATGTCCTCATATAATGATCTGTTGTCAAAAGACTATTTTAATATTTTTAGACAGATCGTGAATGTAACTATGAAAGTCAAGTATAGTTAATAATTCTAATTATTTTCAATCCTGGAAAAAAATTAATATCGTACAGTGATAAAACTTTTTTTTAAAAGGCTTAATCGCAAAAGATATAAAAGTCAAATTAGATGGTGTACATGATGAGTTTGCTTTTTCATATGCAATAGTTTCAAATTGGGTTGTTGAATTTAAACACGGTCGGATAAATCTACAGGATACATCATGTTTAGAAAGGTCAAAATAGTTACCGATGAAGAAATTATTTGAAAGTCCATGAAATCGTGGTGAAAGATCGTCGATTGAAATTGAGAGAGATAGCAGAGACTGCAACATATTTTTTGACCGTTAATATTATATTTTACACAAAAATTTAAACATGAAAAAGCTCACTTCTTGATGGGTGACTGTGTTTGTTGATAATTGACTAAAAGCAATTTTGAATAACCATTTATCATCAATATTTAAACATGTGTAAGCGTAATGAAAACTATTTTGTGTCATTTCGTGACTATTGAAAACACGGATCCATCATTACACAACAGAGACAAAATGACAATCAAAAGAGTGGACAACATGCGGTGAGTGGACAACAGCTCTGAAGAAGGAAAAGACGGTTTCATCAGCTGAAAAAGTTAAGGATATTGTTTTTTAGGATTTTTGTGGAAAATTCTCAACTATTCCTTAAAAAAGGAAAACAATAATAGGCTAGTGCTTTGCATTGTTTCTAAAAATTTGGTTTTGATTGGATGGAATCTTGAAATTACTGGGAAGATGGCAGATTGTAACAAAAGAAACGCAAATATATTGAATAAAGTTAAAATAAAATAAAAATAAAAAACTTAATGTAGATATAAATATTAAAAAAATATGTATTTAATTTGCATTAAAAATCCAATTGAACTATTCAAACAACTCTCTCTCTCTCTCTCTCTCTCTCTCTCTCTCTCTCTCTCTATATATATATATATATATATATATATATATATATATATATATATATATATATATATATAATAGCATTATGCACTTTCGAAACTATTTTTTTACATAAAATGAACTAATTATTTTTGCAAACTTAAATTTAATGAACTGAAAAAAATGTACACACGCATACATATGAACATTTATACGTTTTTGTATACACATATACAAACAAACAAATTTAAACTATTGAATCCGTGAATGAATGCAATAAAAATATATATACGTCCCTTATGATAAAATCTATAGATAAAAAGACCCTTAATATTCTCGGTTCACCGACGTCACTGACAATGAGTAATATTAGCAGATGTAATGACAGGGGTCCTAAAAAAAATATACCACAGGGGGTCCTTGCTTCGTACGACACGTTCTTACCAATGTGTAAAGTTTGCTCATGTTGTATACGAGTATAAAAGGATGACGTCGAGAAACATGAGAAGAACACATGAGACTATCCAATTAAAAATTCAGAATTGTCGAATTTGACCTTTTTTATTTTGAATTCTCCTGATAGATTTTCAGCTTAGTTCGATATATTAAAGATCATTAACAATGGTAAGACATGATGAAAGATATTAATTCATTTACTTTGTCTTTTTTATTATATTGTATATAAATACATACATACATATACATAAGTATATATATATATATATATATATATATATATATATATATATATATATATATATATATATATAAATTTGTATGTATGTATGGAATTGTAATATCACAGCTAGTTAATAACTTAGAATTTTATTTTTTATGTGTACCTGTTGTTAATGTAATTTTTTGTACTCTTGGTTATTTATCTTGTTAATTACTACGACTGAATTCGACAAGTGCCATTTTCAGTTAGTTTTTTTCCTGATAAACAGACCAATGACTCGAAGTTGTGAATCTATGTCGTCTTCTATTCGTACTTTATTATAAATAGACAGGATTTCGATACTTGATTCATTAACAGGTTTTTTGAAATTTTTCCTGTATTGTTACAAAATCCCATTAACACATATCTAAAATAATACTCAACCATAGGCACCAGAACCTCACTAACCCAGAAAATATCATGTAAACTTCATGTAATTATTAGACAAAATAAAATTTTTCTGATTCTGATACTTGATTCATGTTTTGTAAATTTTCAAAATTCATTTGTTCCTTATTTCCACTTTGCACATTTCTTTTGCTACTTACTTATAAACTTCTGTTCATTTATTAATTTCTCTTATTGCCTATATTCCGTTTATTTTCATTCTAAACTTTTACTCGTTTTAATTTATTAATTATTTATAAATTTCTTTTTGGGTTTATTCTCTTTCTGTTATTTTGAAATTGTATTGAAAATTCACATTTTGCTTTTAATGGTATAAAATCCCCCCCTCCATTTTATATATATATATATATATATATATATATATATATATATATATATATATAGGGCCATCCAAATATTACGCTAGATTTGTGTTTTATTAAAAAAACAAAAGAAACTATACACACGTTTTCCTATACACCACCCTATACACATGTTTCTTTTTAATAAAATACAAATCTAGGCATCACATTTGGATGAGCTATATATATATATATATATATATATATATATATATATATATATATATATATATATATTTATTAGGTAATGTAATATGAAATGTCGGATTTCTCATCAGTTTTTCTTTAAGTAATCCGACATTTCATATTACAAGATCTAATTTATTTATTTGTTTATTATCATTTACTATTCTTTACTATCCTTCAGTCTCATTTAGGCTACCCTATATTTTTCGTTTTCTTTCATAAACATTGTTGTTTCAACCTTTAACATTAAGCAAATTATGTGCCTATTATTTTTGGTGATTTTTCATTAATAATTTTAGAATATTCATAAATATTTTAGACTTTTGAGATCATCTTTTGGTGATTAATTTTTTGTCTTTCCATACATATACATACATACATACATACATACATATATATATATATATATATATATATATATATATATATATATATATTATACAACAGGACTTAATTAAGTAAAAAGCATAAATATTAATTATGTTTTCGGTAATGTTATTCAGTATGCTAATTAGGATTAATTGACAGGTATTAAACAGAAATAGCTTAAATATTTCATTTTAATGGTTCCTTATTAACAGTTTAATTTGATGTTTCCTCTAAATGTAATATATTTGTTTATATATATATATATATATATATATATATATATATATATATATATATATATATATAAGTGTAGTATGTTATATCTTAAATATTTTATTTATCGTTTTTAATTAAAAAGAAACATTTTTTGTCAGAAATTCGAAGAAAAAAGTGTTTTCTAAATATATTTAATTAATAAATATTTTAATCTAATTTAAACGGAATGTTTATGATTGAGTTTTAGTTTAATTGGTCTTCTATATATACATATGTATTTGGATACATCTGCAGACATAGATAGTCATAAAAAGAAATTGTCTAAAAAGAATTAATTCAATTAAGTTATTAAAATAATTGATTTGAACTCGTTATCTTAGAAGCGTTAAATACATTAACCTCTAAAAATACAAGATGATATTATATAAAAATAAAAACAAAACTTGAGACGTTATTGATAAATCTTTTAATAATGCATTATTTTTTTAAATGTCTTTAATCGATATTCTTTATTAACTTGGATAGTATTTTCAACAGATATTTCAATAAAAATATATAAGTAGAAATTTTAAGAAATAAATATTTGTTTTATAGAAAACATATAGAAAAATTATGTTTACAAAACTTTTCATATTATCTTTGATATTTTTTTAAATATATATATATATATATATATATATATATATATATATATATATATTCTATTTTAATGTTTATTATATTTGTTAATATTTGCATTTGTGATGC
The DNA here is from genome assembly GCA_029203775.1 of Neoneuromus ignobilis. Taxonomy (NCBI): domain Eukaryota; kingdom Metazoa; phylum Arthropoda; class Insecta; order Megaloptera; family Corydalidae; genus Neoneuromus; species Neoneuromus ignobilis. Next base: position 20,185,879 of record CP092093.1, read on the forward strand.
ATTTATATATTGATAAAAGTAATTTGATAAATATAAGGAATCTATCAATATATACAGTTCAAATATAAATTTTGTTGTGATTTATGAATGAATGTACATCTGTCATTATGATCATATCAGTCAATTCATATCAGTGTTCTGTGTAATCAAATATCTTGTTTGGTAAACAACCAGAATTAATTTACAACCTCTATATTGGTTTTGACGGCTTTTACTATCAATAAGTTTAGTATCTAAGCGCCTTTATGTTGACAAATAGTTGACAAAAGTACAAATATATATATATATATATATATATATATATATATATATATATATATATATATATATTTGACAACCAGATGTCATAACAATAAATATTTGAAAAATAATAAACATTCGTCCGTGTTATCTAATTTCCATTCGATATTCATACGTGTTCGAAAAATATATGCAGTGTTAATAAACTCGACAAAGTAATACCACTGCTATAATACAATTAAATTAAATAGAATACCTGTATCTTGAAACTATAGAGAACGTAATTATTTGGTTGAATAACCTTTTGCACAGGTGCGTTTCAACTATGATGAAATGTTGTTCGCGTTCTGTTCTTTTTTCAACTACAATGCTTAATTTGTTCTAAACTGTTTTCACACGAGCTTCTAACAAATGTTCGAAATGTTTTTTAGTAGAATCTATTTGATTATAATAAAAAATTATATTCGTACATACTCGTACATTTTTTTTATATATTGTATAGTTATTAAGTTTGATTTAATGTTTATTGCATAGAAAAATAAAAATTAAATATATTTGAAAGTTTTACAAAATATATTGATTGCTAGTAACAAAAATGAATAATAACAAACATCTTTTTTTCACTTCAAATATTACTAAATATAATATTTGTTTGAAGTAAGAGTTTTGATAATTTAGAATTGCTTTAAATAATTTTATATATTAGGTTGGCAAATATCTCCCTTCCGCCTTCTGGTCTTTTATTTACATACAAAAAAAAAAATAAGCGGAAGGGATTTACTGTATATAATATATAAACTTTTTCCAATAAGCGCTTCAGAAGTTTAAATGGAAATAAAACAAAAAATATTTGATTAGTTATTTTTTTATTTTAAAGCATATTCTATGGCATGAATGAGGGAATATAATTTCACTCATATGACTACCATGACTTCGCTTGACATAATGCATTCGTTAGGTCCAATTTTAGTCACTCTTTCACATAATTGTGGCCCAATTTCATGAATTACATATTCGATGTTTATTTTTAATGCTTCTGTTGTTAGTGGTTTATCAACACAAACCAAGGATTTCACATAACCTCACAAAAAATAATCCAATGGAGTTAGATTACATGATCTTGGTGGCCAATTGATGGGTTTATTTCGAGAAGTAATGGACTCATTAAATTTTTGTTTCAATAAGTCTATTAAAGTTTTTACAATTTCTAAGCTTTGTTAATGTGTTAAACCTTCCATAATAATTTGCCAAATTATACTGAGTTGAAATGTCAAAATGAGCTTAAAAAATTCAAACATGGCTGTCACCAGCTGTCAAAGTTCTGGAATTCTTTGAATAATGAATATATATATATATATATATATATATATATATATATATATCTTTGTGTGTATGCGTATGTATAGATGTATATGTATATCATCATCATCATCAACAACATAGCTTATATCAAATCATTGCTGGGTCTGCTGGGAAAAAGCCTCATTGAGTGTTACCATTCACTGGTACTTAGACATATAAGTACTCTACATTGACTAGGTGGGTTTGTGAAATTTTTTTTATTAAGGATTTACTTTCTTAGGTAAGTTACCTCCACTTTGGCTGAAAATCTCCGTTTACCTTATATGTTCTATTGAAGATTGAACGCATTTTTTTCGTATGTCAGCGGTGATTTTGACCACTACATATATATATGTATGTATGTATGTATATATATATATATATATATATATATATATATAGAGAGAGAGAGAGAGAGAGAGAGAGAGAAAGAAAGAGTACCTAAATGAGACTGAAGGATATAACCTTCAATTCCGGTGTACATTCTTCACTTTCATTTGGGGTACTTGTATATTTACACGTATATTTATATAAATACTCGTATATATAGATTTTTAGTTTGTAATTTGTGTTTAATATTACTTATAATTTCTCAAAATTGAATATGATTTCTGTTATTTATACAAAAAATAGGAATTAATTAGTAAAAAAACTTAAATATTTATTGTGTTTTTGACAATTTCATTCATTATGTACTATTTCGTAAGCAATAAATCAGTGTTATTATATTTTCATTATTTTATTAATATTTTTGTAGAGAAAATTGTATACAAAAATAAATCTGTTTATTAACGTACATTGTTAAATGCACACAAATGAATTTTAATCCCAACATAACAATAATTTAATGTGTTTAATAATCACTTATTGTTCACATATTATTTATAATTTATAATTATATTATTTATAAATATATCGGCTAATGCATTTCGATGGCGACGCCATCATCGTCAGAGCCTTTCTGAAATAAGTGAACAATATGTGATTATTTAAATTTAAATTATTTTGGTATTGGGGTTAAAATTCATTTGTGTAAAATGAATCAGCCACAGTTCCAAAACAACAAATAAATTGTTAAATGTATTTCATTTCTCAATTCAAATAATAAGCACGATTATATAAATTAACATTTGTAAATAAATAGGATATATATATATATATATATATATATATATATATATATATATATATATATATGTATATATTTAAGTGAATGTGTGTGTGTGTAAAAGAGTGTATGTGTATATGCATATGCTTTTGTAAGTACCTTTGTTCGTAAGCCACAAAGAACTATAATGCTTTTGTCTGAAACTCTGACACTAGTTTATGTAATCGGTTAACTTCAGGCAAAGTTTGAAGTTTAATATGAAGGTATATCTCTTAGCTTTGCCACTAAAATTTGTAACTGTAATATTTGAATTACATAGAACAAAATGTATTGCTTATTATTTAGAATGTATGCGGACAGCAAATTGCATGAACATGTGTATATATATACGAGAGTCGTTTGATAAGTATGGTAAAAAAGTAAGAAAAACTAAATTAAATTAAACAATAAATAAATTTACTATACTTATTAAACGATCCTCATGTGTATATATACATACATATATATATATATATATATATATATATATATATATATATATATATATATATATAGAGAGAGAGAGAGAGAGAGAGAGAAATAAAGAACATATCTTTATACAAAACAATATTAAATATATCTCACATCAAAATAGTCTTCGTTTATAGTGTTCTAAGTATTGAACGTGGCTTCGAGGCTTATCCTTTTTTCATTAGGAAAGTGATTTCTTCTTGATTTTCTACGGAATTAATAGTTATAGTTAGGATTTATGAATATAATATGATAAAGTAATTGTATTTATTGTGTAATATAACTTTTTTTTTATTGTTGTGTTTGTATGGATATATATATATATATATATATATATATATATATATATATATATATATATATATATATATATATATTGTTGTAGATTATTTAGTACAAGATTGTTTGGTATAAAGTTAAATAAAATTTAGCGTATTCATTTCTTGTAATTTTTTATTTGCCTTCGTATTATATGATGAATTTATTGAATTAAATTGTGACTATAACCAAATTTTTTTGAATAATTTTTACATTGGATACATAATTTATTTCTACATTAGAATCATACTTTTGAAAATGTTTACATTATCGCTTTCAATTTCAATCAAAATAATTATAGGCTGTTTTTGGGAAAAATCTCATTTTGTTATTCGTATTCTTGTATAAATAGCGTTGAAAACTACAAAAAACTCGTAATTGATTTTAAAAATTCGATTTGTAAAACATCCAGAAAAAGTTAATTTATTGAAACATGAACATTTTTATTTAAGTATTTTGATACACTTTATTTTATATTTTAAAAGCTAACTATTTTAAAGACTTTTGACATGGAAATTTTTATTGTGTAATCTAATGTTGTCACGTAAGTACATAGTTAGTTTGCAAAAAATTAAATGAATGTATAAACATTTTGGAATGTATATATATATATATATATATATATATATATATATATATATATATATATATATATATATATATATATATATAATTTGATTTCAGAGTTGATTTGAGTAAAAAAAATGTTTTGAATGTCTATAATCAAAATGTGATTGCGAAATACTATTCCATACTTTGGTATTTTGTCGATTTGTAAAATTTAATAGAATGTAGTTTTTAAAAGTGATCCTTGACAGTCAACCAAATAATATTAAATACTGCAAATTTGATTAAAATAGACATTAACAGAGAAGTTCATTGAAGTAGTATCTACAGTAGATATTATGAATTTTATTATAATATATTAGTTTGTCTTTTGATATCATTCATGTGATAGAATTTTAAATAATAGTATATTTAAAAATCAGAAAAAACAGTAAACATACCTATTGTTAGTGGCTATTGATTTCAAAATAATAAAAGACAGAACTGAGATCGATTAATGAAAAAATATACATTGTATAAATCAGATTCGTAAATCTAGTAAAGGCAATTAAAGTAAACGAACAAAGAGGTTTACAGATATTGAATTTTTTAATAACGTTTATATGAGAGGTTTAATTTAACATTGCTCCAACGTTTTATCTTACACGACAAACATACTATTGAATTTTTAAAGAAAATGAAGGTAAAAGTAATCGAATACCTGTCCTGTTTACTTGATTTAGCTATGTTGTGTGTTTAGTTTTAATTTCATGAATTAAGACAAGGATTCCTTGTTTGGAACAAGAGATAAACAACGCTAATATAAATTTCCGGATTTAGTTTTCAAGAAATATTTTTGAATTGTGGGGACTAAATAAGATTAAAAAAAAGATTATTTTTAAACGTTATTTTTTAGATTTATATATGTTTTTTTTTATTTTAAATTATTTGTTTGCGCCTCTTAATTTCCAGTTCAACTACATAAGAATTTTGTTGTACGTATGTGTATATATATATATATATATATATATATATATATATATATATATATATATATATATATACACACACATGTGTGTGTGTATGTGTGCGTGTTCGTGAGCGTATATAATTAATTTAACAAGATCTATATCAGGCATTTGATAATAAATATTTTTACATAATTTTATAGTAATAACCAATTAGTTCCTCTTTGTAAAAAATACATCGTTGTGTTAAGATTACTTGAACGAAAATAGAACAATCAAACGTCTGCTGACTACATAAATTCACCATCTCTAACATCAGTGATGCAAAACAAAATTCTATCAGTTTGATGTATTGTAGTATATAAATGTTCTGATACAGAAAAAAAATCGTGAACCGGTTCGTATGATTCTAGAAAAAATCCATTCTAACGTGACGGTATAAACAAAACTTCGAGAAGTTAATTCTAAGAGTGGATTTGCTTAAGTGCATGTTTTAATAGTGTGCATTCTTTTCATTACGGTTTACATCGAAATTACATTCTGTGTGATTTCTTAACCACAGGTATAACTTTAACGGTCGATTTAGTTTCATTTAAGTATTTTAAATTAAATATATATATATATATATATATATATATATATATATATATATATATGTATATAAAGTTATTAAATAATACCTTTTTATTGTATTTTTTCGATCATGAACTAGGCATTGAAACCATGCTATTAATTTCGAGGTTATTTATTATTATTTAAGTTAAAGTTCAATGGCTCTAGTAGTCTCTACAGTTTTGACAGCTAGAAGCAGCAATTGATATTTAAAAAATTCAAATCTTTGTATAATATATGATAATTGTATGTTACAATTTTAAATTGTTTGAAGGATTTTAATTGTATACATAAATAGGAAAGTAGCTGTTATTAAATATTGATTATAAGAAAAAGTATATATATATATATATATATATATATATGTCATCTAAATATGACGCCTAGATTTGTGTTTTATTAAAAAGAAACATGTGTTTAGGGTGGTATATAGGTAAACATGTGTATAACTGCTTTTGTTTCTTTTTAATAAAACACAAATCTAGGCGTTACATTTGGATGACCCTATTATTGAATATCTTAGGTCATCCTATAAATAATGTGTTTTTTTAAAAAAGTTGTGAATTGAAACAATAAAATATGTTTTATTTTTAATTCAAAATATATTTTTCATTATTATTCACAAATTCTTCCTATCTTAATCTTAACTTTTTATAATTTTCCTTATATGGAGTCCTCCTGAAATAGTATCTCATTACGATTAACTCATTGTTTTTGACATTTAATATTCTTATAAACAATCAATTTTTTGTTACCAGTAACAATTAATCTTAAATTTTTATAATCTTCTTTGGACGGAGTCTTCTATTCTGTTGTGGAGATGATGTGTAGTTACGGTCAATCCATTTTTTCGATATTTATTATTATTACAAATAATCCATGTTTCGTCACCAGTAATAATTCGATTCAGGAATAATTCTTTTTCAATATATAGAGATGAGAAATGCAAATGTCTGTTCGTTGCTTCAAATTGAGATTCTATAAATTGTATGGAATCTACTGATTCAGCTTAAAAACTTTAACAATCGTTTTCAATTTCCGATGGATCTTTGAATGGGTTAATTGGAGTTGCTTGGCCAATATTGTATCATTTATTCTTACCTACATGAAAATATCTCATTATTTATGCAGTAACCTAATATATTGTGTGTAATATTTTTAAATTTTATTTATAAATGAACCGATCAATGCAGTAGTTTTTTTTATATCTCTGCCTGTCATGCAGGAAGTTACATTCGATCTCCTGTCAGAAAGACCCTCAAGTTCAGAATTGTGGGTTGGGTATGGGGCTGGCATCTCTTATTTCGTAAAAAATAAAACTGTCTCGTAGTTATGACTTTGTTGGAAAGATCTGTGTTGCACTGAATTATAGTACTTGAGTGTGACGATAATGATGATAATTTATAAATGAATTGATACTGATATTATAGATAGTACAATAATTTTATTTAGTAATATAAAAAAAATACTCTTGAAATTTGATCGGTTACACAGACAACATCTCATTGATTTGTGAAGATATTTAATGTGTGAAACTAAAATAAATAGTTTCGATTCAAGTAATCGAATCAAACAAAAAAATATATTAAAAATGAACATTTTATACTGATTGATTTATTTTCACACATATGAATTACTGTGTAACATTATAACATTTTAAAAAAATAATTCAGTAATCACATGTTTACTTTTTTACTGATATTTATTTTAATGGCGTTGTTATATTTTTTTAAGAATTATTTCTTAATTCTGTATTTTGACGATAATAACATGCTCAGAAAAATGAGCGTTAGTGAAAAAAGTGAAGAAGCTATTATTGAACTAAATTTGTGTTTGAGGTATTGAGAAGTAGTTCTCATTCGTGTGAATTAGTTTGTGTGCCGAATCAATTGTGAATAAAAATTTGATGTTATTTAATAATTAATTCCGTTGTTTAAAATAAACGTACAATATGTTTTAAGTAATTATTTACGCTCACATACAAACATGCATATATTTAATAATATAATATCCGTTATATATATATATTTAAAAGTAAACGTATTCAAAAATCGAGTATATTTAAAAATTAAGGTACATCGCTGCGATCCCTTCAAAGTAGTCCCCTCCCGCATATATACATATATTCCAGCGAGTATTTCAGTTTTCGTAACAATTCTGGAATACTTCTTGTGGGACCTCTCCGAGTACCCTCGTAATACATCTTTATTCAACGGAGTCACTAGTTCGATATACTTATAGGAAAAATTTGACGATGTCCGGTGAATAGGGCGGTTCTAGTAACGTTGCGATGCCTTTAACGGAATAAATTACAATTCAATATTTATTTCATGTAGAATACCAATTATTTCTTTTTTATCCGTGAGAAGTTTTTGAAATAATAACATGCTCAGAAAAATGATCGTTAGTGAAAACTGAGCACCCTTTTTCGTAATTTTTCGAGCACATTGCGGTAGAATACTTGATTTATCCAGGTGTACGAACTGTTTGTGATAAATGTTTTCAAATTGGACTTGCTATTCTCGGTAAGGTTCCAGGGGATCATATTGAAAGAACCAACTTTCATCACCAGTAATAACTCGATCGAGCACAAAATTTATCACAATATTTAATTCACCGTTGCTTAAATTCTCTGTTCCATTTTGTTGCACACTCGCGCGTTGTTACAAAACACTAAACAGCTGGCGAAGAAATTAGGTCTCAATCAAGAGTAGGGATCTGCTATTTTATTAAGGTTCGCAGTGTTACCACAGGCCGAGAAAAAAAAATCGGTCACATTACTTAATTATCTGACCTCGTATATATATATATATATATATATATATATATATATATGTATATATATATATATATATATACGTTTTAATACATGTTATCACTAGTTATATACTTAATTCATTTTCGATGTACAAAAGTATCTAGAGAAAAGGAATAAATTAAATTCAATAATTCATGTAGAATACTTTTTTATCCGTGAGAAGTTAAAATATGTAACGATAAATGAAAATAACTAGGTAAGGTTATATTTATATAAACTTATCATGTTAATTCATTTTTCAAAATTATGTTCACAACTTTTAAATCAAGTATTTATTAAATACAAAATTAACAATTAAAGCTATTAAAATCCAATAATGATTAAGATGATTGACTCAATTCATCTTATATAAGGTGTATTATATTTATAGAATGTTATCGACGGCTAAAGTAGTGTTTTGATTGAAAATGGTTGATATTTGTTAATGTATTAGTCGTGTAATATAAAATAATATAAAAATCTGATATTTAATATTACACGGCCTAATAAAATTTAAAATAAAATTACCTGTGTATAATGTAGTGCAGTGGTGCATAACCTGTGGCTCGCGACCGCTCAAGGGGTCATAGAAAAATTGTTGGGGGGGTCGTGAAAATTTTGAAAAATTCTCAAACCGAACGTTCAGAAAATAGGATGGTAACAACAAATAATGTTTGTTGGTAACAATAAAAATTTCAGTCTAAGTATGGGGGTCGCAAATGTAAAAAGGTTGCGCAACACTGATGTAGATGACGAATTATATTAAAGTTATGGACTTTTGATAAAGTAATATATTTGTATTATATTTTGTTTCTTTAACAATATCATCAATTGTTGATTAGGTTTAGTGAAAAATAACTTTTTTTGGATAGATTGGGGATTAGGAACGAAAAATATATTCGATATAATCAAAAACTGAGATGAATATATACAGTAGTATTTATTAAACGTTTCAATTACATTTAATTTGAAGATAGTAATGTTGTAAGTTTGTTTGCTTCTAATTTCGTAATGAAATTAATAAATAAAATCATCTTGATCGCTTATAATTTTGTATTTAGAGAATTTAAAATTAAACATTATTGAAACTTATTGTGGAGTAAAGAAGACTTTCTTTATTGAAGTTTTACCAAATTTTCAATAACATCTCTGTAATTTTTATTAACAGTTAAATAAACTGTAATGTAAAAACGTTATGTTCAAATGAATCACTTATCCAAATATAGTATTTCAAGATTTTATGAGTGTTCAATAATCAGTTATTATTTACATTGTTCACTGATGCGTATTCCAGTGACCATGTCATCATTACGAGACATTATATAATATTTTTTTTTCAAAATTAACATAGATTTTTTTAAATTTTATACAATATTTTATAGTGCAACCACTCTTTGTATTTAATAATAAAAAAGTAAGTAATAAATGATTACAAAAGACATTTAGAAAATTTTATAATCTGAGGATTATTGATCTATTTGTGAAAAATGAATTAGTCATAACATCAAACGAATAATGAATCGTTATATTATTTTTTGCATTACTTTTTTAATCGTTATATTATTTTGTAAATCTTGTTTGATTTATACATTATTTAGGTTTTTTAGTTTATTTTGAATACAAGAATAGAAATATTTAGTAGCTTGAAAAATAATAATAGAACTGAATTTGATTTCAAAGTTTTCGAAGTATTTCTATTTTATAGATAATTTCTATTTTATTGATATTTTGTGGATAATTTATATAAGAGAAAAGAAAATGATTTTTTTTATTATTTTTATACAAATGATTTTTACGGTTTTTATTTCTTTCTATAACACGATTTCGTTCGAATATTTGATAAATTATTGTAATTCACGCACAACACTTACAATATAATACAGTTTCGTATTAATGCAGTTAGAGAATTATGTAAAACTTTATATACTATGATGTTTTGGGGGTCTTGAGTAGAAAAACTCTGCTGTTGTAATGGATGTAATTTTTCAATATTTCTATTATCTTTTTATAAAGCTTTGTACTAGTATCGGGGATTAAACAAATCAATTCAAAAGATAATAGTGCGGATCAGTGTTCTGAAGTTTTCAAATTTGCAGTAAAACGTGTATAGAATATTATATATTTATCACAAAAACTAGAATCTTATGTTTTGAATGCAGATCCTATAATGAAAGAAGTACGTAGTTTAAAAAGATTTAAAAATGCTTTATACTATTGAATATCAGAAAGTTTTATTGACCAAAAGAGAACAAATTCAGATTACTAATTTTGAAGGCAGTAATTAAAATAGGATAATTCATAAAATGTAATTGTTACTTCTTTAGAAAAACAGTTCAAAATGTAACTATTTTTTTTAGAAGAAAGTTTACGAGATGAAAATATTCTGCAATAAAGAAAATTGCTTTGTTTGATTGCATTAAGTAGAAATAAACAGGAAGAAATTTAAATAAAAAAAAACTAAAAACTAATAACGAATATTAATTTTCCATAACTTGTAACATGTTTGTTTTGTTATTATTATTTTTAACAAAAAATGAGTTTTTAATAGCTATAAAAATTAAATGATGTATAGGTGTTTTTTAAGCGTGATAGAACTTTAAATTGAATCCTTATCAAAAGTTCTATGTAACCTAAAACATCCTTTATATGTATGTATATGTGGGTGTCTCTCTCTCTCTCTCTCTCTCTCTCTCTCTCTCTATATATATATATATATATATATATATATATATAAAGGTTTTTTTAGCTTTGCTATAACTTTCGATAGGGATTTAATTTAAAGTTCTATCCCTTAAAAAAAAACTACATATTTGTTCACTTTTGGAACATAATCCATATGTTATATATATATATATATATATATATATATATATATATATATATATATATATATATATATATATATATATATATATATATATATTACTCATTAGTATTAAAGAAACAGTATAGATGAAGTAAACAGGAGAATAAAAATAGGATGGTGTTAATTCAGAAAAAATCCTGTTTCATGAAATCGAATATTCCTTTATGTTTTTAAAAAAAGTTTATAATCAATGCATCCTACCTGTTTTCATTTATGTAATGAATCATGGATCTTAAAATTTAGAATAATTCAGCAGCTCCAAATAGCATAAAGAAGCATAGAACGATTCATATTAAAAATAATCCATAGAGAAAGAAAAGTAAACTAGTAAATTAGAAAGAAAATAAAACTTAGATTAACTGTAGTAAAAGTGACAAGTTCAAAATAGAAATGGACCGGTTACAGAGCAAGAAGAGAAAACTACTTATGGACAAGAGAAATTATTATTGATTGGAAACATAGAGATATATAAAGACTCATGAAGATGTCTTTTTTATAGATAGAATAGAAACATAAGAAATTTCGTCGGAATGGAGTGGAAAAAAAGATATTGAATCGATATGAATGGAAAGTTTTGGGAAAAGCTTATATCCAGCAGTAGAAAGAAAGAAGGAGCCTTTATATATATATATATATATATATACCATTATCATCTTCAGCATTTTTTTATTTACTGTTAGATATAGACCTTTCTTAAAAATGTCCATCTCCAGAGATTCAATATATTTTTCTCTTTCACTTCGATGACTTTTTTTATTACCTGTCCAATTTATTCATGTTTCTTTTCCTAGACCTTATCTTATCTTTATGCTCCAAATCAATAATTTCTCTTGTCTATAATGGTTTTCTCTTCTACCTATCTGATTGGCCTATTTTTATTTTAAACTTTTTATTCTTGCTATAATGTCTAACATTGTTTTTTTTAAATGTATTAATTTTTTTTCTGTTTCTATATGTTGTTATTTTATATATTTTTCTATACTTCTTTACGCTGTCTGGAATTGCTGAATTGTTTTGTAATTGAAGATCCATCTTTCACGATCGTAAATGAGAATAGATTAAGATGAATTGATTGAAAACTTTTTTAAAAAACTAGTAGAATGTAGGATTTTTTTTCAGATTGACACCTTCTTATATTTATTATCCTATCCACTTCATTTATAAATGTTAAATAATTTCTTTTAACAGATGTTAATTTTATTTTACTTTGTATCAAATGAATTAATCCATTTTAAAATTTTGGATGGTTTGACCATTTCATCAGCTAAATCATAATTTATATTATAAATATTTTATAACTAAAATTGGTTTACTGTATATGTGTGAACAATTTTTTAACGACAAAACAAGTTATTTTCGAGTATATACATCATTGAGAGAAACGACAACGCGAAAGACTGGGCTAGTTTTTTTTTCAATCGTGAGCTGTGTTCACACGAGCAAGCATGATCTTACTCTCTTAAGAACAGCCAACGGCAGCGACTATTGTGTTTGTAGTGAAGATGAAAGGATAGCAGAAAAAACAAAACGGCCAACCGACCAGGTATTCGGCGACTACCATACTGCAAACAACTTCGGTTGCTGTGTTTTGCCCCGTACAGTCGACAGACGTAAAATCAAGTAAAGCATGTGCGAGCCGTGTGCTAGAGAAGCAGCTGCATTTATGCATGAATGAAGTTCTGGTTATTATTTACTCGATATAGACTCAGAACAGATTCGTGTAATAGCAGTTTTTTAGAACCATGCATGAAATCGAAAAATGATTGATAGTTTAATACATAAATGAATAAATTGAATCTGTGATTGAATTTTGTAGAAAAAAATATATAATAAAATTATTTATTTATTTTAAAATGTAATTCAGTAATATATTCTTTTTATAAAAGTTTTGAAAATGATATTTTTATTATTATATTTTGTTATTTTTTTATATTTGAATTATGTTGATAAATTTTATATCAAAATAACTACTAATTATAACTGAAAATATTATTTAAATAAAATGTTCATTGTTATTTTATGATTATGATTTGTTTGATTTTTTCTAAAGAAATTTGGTTATTTATAAATAGTTTTTATGTGAAGTTAATCGATAAGGTAATAAACTATCACAGTTGATTATCAAAAATTCTTGTGTGGTGCTGAATTAGTGAGTTTATCAAATCACTGGTGGTTAGTTAGCACATACAGTTTACTTAATAATTAACCAAAATTTTTCAAAAAAATAAATTGTGTATAATAAAGTCAAACAATAGTCTAATAACTTCAAGTTTGTTCAGTTTTTGCATTGCTGAAAATAATAATTTAAAAAATACAATTATAAAAAAAACATGTATTGACAGTAGTATATAAGAGCGGCAGATGTATAAAATCAAAACACACTACTCTAACATAGAAATAATATTTAAAAAAAAAAAATATTTTAACAAAAAGGCTCTGACGATGATGGCATCGCCATCGAAATGCGTATCAGTTGATATTGTTATAAACAATAAGTGAACAGTGATTATTGAACATTTTATAACCATTGTGGTGTTGGGGATAAAAATTCATTTGTGGTAAATAGAAATAAGAAACACAAAAATGTAACATATACAGACTCAATCCATCCTAAACAGGCTTCACAAACTGTTAAAATTTCAAATACTTTTGATCGAAAAGAAATATGCAATGGTAATATATCAATTTTTTAAAAAGATACGAATTTAATAAAAGAATTATGTTGTATGTAACATTTTTTCATTTAAAAGAAACAGAATTTTGAGGTACAGACAAATAGACATATGCAGATATTACATACGAGGGTCGTTTGATAAGTATGGTAAACAAGTAAGAAAAACTAAATTGAAAAATTTAATTAATTAAATTAAACAATAAATACATTTTTTCATACTTATCAAACGATCCTCGTATAAGTAATAAAATAAAAAATAGAGTCGATCACTAGTTGCAGATGTATTGAATGAAGATAAGAAAATACACAAGAAATTACACTCGCGGAAATTATGTCCGGATTAGCAATGGAATAGGATTACTGGTGGTTGAATTAGTGACGGTTGACTGTATTAATCATTTACTTGCACGTATATTTGTTCGTTTTTAATATAAATTCTTTATCCACATCGAATAAGTTATGTTCAAAATATACGACGCCTGTGAGGATTCTTGTAAACTTTTCGTGATATAAGAACAGTTCCAGTGGGAATTTTTTCAGTTTTAATACACATTTAATGTCAATTTTCTATTTTACTGTAATCTCCATTATTTTGTATTAAATTAGGAAAAAAAATTGATTTTCTATAGTGCTCTTTGTGTACTTATCAAATCAATTTAAAAATGTATATTATTTAAATTTCATTATATATATAATTTTACAAATATTTATAAAGAGTATAATATATTACGGTTATGAAATTTGTTTTATAAGTTTATAATCATACATTGTATATATATTTTTTAAAATGTATAAAAAACGAATATTACTTTTAAATTTACTATTTTCTACATAGTAAACTGGTTTATTATTCTATTTTAATTTTTGCTTTTGTTGTATTAACATTAATGTAAATTTAACTGACCAGTAAACAAATTCCAAAACAATTAATTATTATTTGAGGAGATAAAAATAAAAATGCGTTAATAATTATATTTAGTCTAGCCATTAGAACTGTTAAAATAGTACCATTAGTGAAATATAAATTATAAAATATTGTTTTTTTTATTTGTGTAGATAACTACTGTGCACTTAAATAAATATTTGTAATTTTTTTACCTTGTTTAAATTTTAATTTAGATTAATTGTCTGTTATCATTTTTAAAGTATTTGGATGAAGTTTGAGTAAGAAGTTTTTTTACTCATTCAATATTTATTTAATATTAGAGTTTCTCTTTCTCTCTCTCTCTCTCTCTCTCTCTCTCTATATATATATATATATATATATATATATATATATATATAACATTCTAGTTTGAACAACTATTTGAGTTATTAATCCATATTTGGAAAAAAATTAGTAAAGTTAATTAAAGTTCCCGATGTAGTGAATATGGATTATATGTTTTAAGTTACTTATTTAGTTCCATTTAATTTATTTCTTACTAAATTTATTATATACCGGTTATCAGTTCAATGTATTTGCTACATGCCTATATGTGTTCTATCATTGTTTAAGTTTTATTTGGCTTACTAGTTAATCATTATTATAAATCTTACCGATTCAAGATTCCAACTATAATAAATAACTCATGTTGACATTCATAATTCAAGATATTTTTGTTTCTAAAAAGATCAAACTATTCTATAGTGTGAAATTGTACACACGAAATTGACTTGATAAATGTTGACTTAAAATATGGAACCGGTTTCAAAAGACAAATTTCAACTACACTCTATTCTTGTATAATTTACAATTAATTTTTTGTAGTATGTCGAACTTAAATACACCGAATATTTGTTGTATTTTATTATTAAGTCATCGTTTTTATTTATTTAGCTGTTTAATAAAATTTCATTTTTATTTGTAAAATTCTTACACCTTTGTATATTATGCATGTTGCTATGGAGATTATCATATTTAGAAATATTTGCAAGAAGAACGATGTTGCATCGAAATATTAAATAAATTTAAAATTAAATTATAATATATATATTATGGGGACCGGAAAGTAATGTTGTTTTTCTACATTAAATTCAAACAGATAAATTTTTACCAAGTTTTTATTTTCAATCAATAATGTAATCAACCTCGTTATCAACAACCTTTTGCCATCTAGTATGCAAATTTTCAAAGCCGGATCAATAAAAATCAATTGGTTTTTGAGCAAAATATCTGGAGACGGTATTTTGAACATCATCCGAATTTTCAAATTTTTTGCCACTTAGAAAATGTTGTAACTATCGGAATAAATGGAAATCCGATGGCGCAATATCGGGCGAGTATGGTGGTTGAGGCAATACCTCCCATCCCAATTCATTAATTTTTTCCAGGGTTCGTCTTGCGTAGTGCGGTCTTGCATTATCGTGTTGCAGAATAACACCTTTTCTGTTGACAATCGCTGGGCACTTTTCGATTAAAGATTGATTTACTCGATCCAATTGTTCACAGTAAAGGTCTGCATTCACAATTTGTCCAGGTTTCAGCACTTCAAAATGAACGACCCCGCGAATACTCCACCAAACACACAAAAGTGCCTTTTTGGGGTGTAAACCAGGCTTAGCTGTACTTCGTGGGGATTTATTCGGAGAGAGCCACTGCCTTTTGCGTTTTGGATTATCATAGAGGACCCATTTTTCATCTCCCAGTGATCAAGCGATCAAAAAACGTTTCTGTATTGTGCCGCTGAAGCAATCAGTTGCATATGGTGGATCGGTTAGCTTTGTTTTTTTTGGTCAGATTATGCGGGACCTAAACACCTGCTCTGCTTACTTTACCAATCTGCTGCAAATGTTCTTGGATGGTCGACCAAGTTTGGTTAAGAGTGTTTGACAGTTCCTCGATTGTCTGACACGGATTAGCTTCCACTTCCGTCCTTAACATGTCATTGTCTAAAGTTGTTGGTCTTCCTGATCGGTACGAGTTCGAAAGATCGAAATTACCGGATTTGAATTTAGAAAATCACCTTTGGCATTTACGAATGTCTAATGCGTTTGGATAAACATCGCAAATGTTTTTGGTAACAACCGTTGCGTTACTACCCTTGTGAAACTCAAAAAGCATACAATGCCGGATATGTACCTCTTCTGATATTTGGCTGGCCATTTCACCATAAATTGCAAAAAAAAATTAAGATTTTATTATTTACGAGTAAACAAGTCACTCTAAACTTAAAATGTCTTTGGCACGACTTTGAAGTACACAATGAGCTGATAACTGACTAACGAATATCGACATGCGCAGAAACGACATTACTTTCCGGTCCTCCTAATATATATATATATATATATATATATATATATATATATATATAACGGATATCCAAATTTGAGGTTAGAAAGTAAGTTGGATATTATTTGATGAAATGTCAAATATTTAACTGTCATTATTTAATATTTGTTTATTGAAAACTTGGGAAATTTTAGTGATGGATCGCTACACGTTTAAACAACGCATTTTAATAGTGAAAATTCACTATCAAAATGGTAAAAATTTTACAACGTCAATGCGTAAAATTCATGCATTTTTTCCACATAAGTGTCTTCGGAGCCTGTTGTTCGTAACCTAGTTGTGAAATTTGAATAATTCGGTATTGTTGGAGACTAAAGACCAAAAGCATTTGCTCGTAGTGACCGTGCAGCTGAAAATATCTCTGCTGTGCGTAAAAGTGTTGAAAAGACCCTAAAACATCGATTCGTTGACGTTCATAGCAATTAAACATCAAAAGAAACATCCATCATAACATTTTACGAAAAGATTTGCGTCTTCATGCATATAAAGTCCAGTTAACACAAAAACTGAAGTCAGCTGATCATCATTTGCCTCGTATGTTTGTTAATTGGGACCAAGAAAAAAATGTTGATTTTTTTTAACAAAATCATCTTCAATGATGAATAGCATTTTCAATTAAATGGATTGTCGCATATGAGGAAGTGAAAATCCAAAACTCATTGTCGAACTACAATTACACCCTCAAAAAGTCACTGTTTGGCATAGTTTATGGACTGGGGGTATCATTGGTCTATACTTATTTGAAAATGAGGAAGGTGTTCATGTTACAATTAAATCGGTGCGTTACTAAAGCACAAAAACATTTTTTTTTGTGGCTGGAATTTGAAGATGTTGATATCAGTGACATTTAGTTTCAATAAGCCATATAACTTGTGGAGCAGTCGAATTATTCACAACCAAATTCAATAGACGTTTAATTCCTCGTAATGGTTATGTTAATTGGATGCCTGAATCTTATTACCGTTAGATTTCTTCTTATGGGGTTATTTGAAAGAAAAAGTTTATGCCAACAAACTAGCAACGATTCAAGAACTAAAGAATGAAATTCGTACAGTTATATCTGAAATACAGCCTTATTTATTTCAAAGCGTGCTTCAAAATTTTGACAAAAGAAAGGGCATCTTCCGAGGAGGTAGAGGAGGTCATTTAGCTGACATTGTATTCAGTTCATAATTCTCATGTTTCTACTTTATATTGATATCAATAAACATGAATTTTTCTTTCAAAAACTATATTTTATTGGTAAATTACTTCCTAACCTCACATTTGGATACCTGATTTATACGAGGGTCGTTTGATAAGTATGGTAAAAAAGTAAGAAAAACTAAATTGAAAAATTTAATTAAATTAAACAATAAATAAATAGACCATACTTATCAAACGATCCTCGTATATATATATATATATATATATATATATATATATATATATATATATATGCGTGTGTGTGTGTATGTGTGAATCTGGTGGTCAAGAGCACGCCTATGTATATTATGTACAAGTTTGCATACTTAATTTTTCTTATTTATATTAGTATAGTTTCAAATTAAGTCATTTATTTCTTTCGAAAACATGATATTTTTTAATGTTCAACGTTGTAAGTTACAGCTATTAATTTAATATTGAAAAGAAACACTATACAAACTATATTTTTTGCACTGACTTATGTTCTTAATATTCTTGATCATTTATCATTAGAATAACTCTTTTCAATAAATCAACATTTGTTTATATTGAATTGATTTAAACTTTAATATTTTCCCAGTTTTATGTAGATTTCATCTTTGTTATTTATTATTGAAACTTTTTGTTGAAATACATGATACTGAATAATAAATTTGATGTCGTAATAGAGTTATCATATCGAATCGTTGATTAATGTGTTCCGATTCATATATTAATATGTTTGAAAGATGAATAATAAGTGATTATTGAACACTTTTATGAAACGTTATATTTTGAGATGAGTTATTTATTTATATAAAGATGATACTTTGTTATCTTTTTTTATTAAAATAGTTTTAAAAATTTATTATGATTGAATTTTAATTTATTTTAAAATAATTGTATTAATAATAATAAAAAAACATATACTAGAAAAAAATATAAAGCTTGTTATCCTCGTACTATATCCCTTATAAGACCTTGACCTCTTTGATGATGTTAAATTAGTAGGACTTTTCTTGTCAGAGTTTCGTGACAGTTATGTTTCTTACGAGATAAGGTCGTTAGACTCATGCTCAACCCCCAACTTGGGGTACTCTCTGACCGGAAATCGAACGTAATTTCCCGTATGACATTTGGTGATACATACTGCTACGTTACTGGTAGGTTTAGAGTATAAAACTAATATTAACTTTTTCAATGAAAATATAAATAGTTCAATATCATTTTTACTTATTTGGTATCCTCATTTAGAAAAAAATATCTTAAGACGTGTATTTTAAATATATGAACTAGTAACGCACATAATTGATTTTGTGGAAGAAACGAATTTTTCAAGATATTTGAAACAAATGGTTGATTCATTATAATGAATATTGATTAAATTTTGACACAATATTTTTAAGAAAAAATTTTGAAAATGTAAAATTTGAATTTCATATTTTTCAAATTTCATACGAATTAGAAAATCAGAAAAAATATAAATCTTGTATTATTGTGATTAACTCACTAAAATATGTGAATTTTAAAAAAGATTCAAATATTGCCTATAATTATTTCATAATGTTTAAAGATATTCAATATTTTTTTATAAATTTTTCTATTCTTGCATAAATTTATAATTTTTTGTTTTTCGTTTGGAAATGTTTCTTTACTTTTAAAACTCATATTTTATTTGTTTTTCAATTCGCATAATTTTAAGTTAGCCTTTATAGTTTTAAAAAAACCTTACTGATTATTTTAACAGTGATTTCCCTAAAACTATTAAAAATGAACACAAATGAATTTTAACCCCAACACCATAATACGAGGGTGGTCCCAGAAGTACCCGATCCAACAAAGAAAACACAAAAAATTTGGAAAAAAATATATTTATTTTTCAACATAATCTCCTTTTAGCTCTACAATTTTCCCAGCGATGTTCAATAAGTTTGATACCCTTATTATAATAAGAACTGTCTTGCTCCTCAAAATACCCATTAACTGCTGAAATCACTTCTTCATCGTTGGGAAATCTTTGACCACAGCCATTTTTTCAAATTTGGGAACAGAAAATAATCCGAGGGGGCTAAATCTGGAGAATAGGGTGCTTGAGGTAGCAATTCAAACTTTAATTCATTAATTTTGGCCATTGCAATAACGGATTTGTGAGCTGGTGCATTGTCTTGATGATACAACACTTTCTTCTTAGCCAAATGCGGTCGTTTTTGCTTGATTTCTTCGCTCAAACGTTGCAATAAGTTCGCATAATACTCGCCGTTGATAGTTTTTCCTTTTTTAAGATAGTCAATGAAAATTATCCCACGCGCATCCCAAAAAACCGACGCCATGACTTTGCCTGCAGATGAAACGGTCTTCGCCTTCTTTGGAGCCGGTTCTCCCTTTTCAGTCCATTGTTTTGATTGTTCTTTTGTTTTGGGTGTGAAGTGATGGACCCATGTTTCATCCATGGTTATAAAACGGCGCAAAAATTCTGCTTTGTTGCTATGAAATTTCGCTAAACACTCAATTGAAACATCTTCACGACACTGTTTTTGCTCGAGTGTGAGCAAACGCGGCACCCATCTTGCACACAGCTTTCTCATGTCCAAATTTTTAGATAATATGCGATGTACCGCACTTTTTGAAATGCCTATTATGTCTGCTAACTCGCGCACTTTCAGTCGACGATCATCCAGTACCGTTTTGTGGTTTTCTTCACCATTTCTGGAGTCGTCACCTCATTTGGTCGACCACTGCGATGCTCGTCTTGGCAGCTCGTACGGCCTCGTTTAAACTCTGCTACCCAATATTTCACTGTTGTAAACGAAGGAGCAGACTCACCTAGAGTAGAATTCAGTTCAGCTTTTATATTGGTTGGGCTGAGACCTTTCAAATAAAAGTATTGCATCACGTAACGATGACCAATATTCTCCATTTTCACAAATTCACTGAAAACGTTCACTATTGATGGCTGTCAAACAAATACTAAACAACGTGGCGTCCTCAAACTTGAAACATATGCTTATAGATTGTGCACTTTCTAATATAGTGATATTTTTCAAACAACTACCGCCATCTCTAGGTCAGGTACTTATGGGACTACCCTTGTAGTTATAAAGTGTTCAATAATCACTTAGTTCACATATTATTTATAAATATTTTGGCTGATGAATTTATAAATAATAAGTGAACAATAAGTAATTATTTAACACTTTATAACTTGTGGTGTTGGGGTTAAAATTCATTTGTGTTAAAGTGAATTAGCTACAGTTCCAAAACAACAAATATTAAAAATTAACCACTCATTATATTCCATTTGATATTGAAAATAAGAAATTGTTTTTTATGCCAAGACTAGTCCGAATAAGTTTTTTTGTACGACAAGAATAATTTTAAGGGTTGTTATCATTATTTATTCCAGGAGTATTTTAAAAGAAAGTTTTATAAAAAGTAATCACATAAGACTCAGTAGTGATTATATTTCATTATGAGAAGTAAAATCAATTTTTTATAAAAATAATTATATTTTTTAATAGATTCTTAGCAGATCGTATACATTTTTCACCATTTCTTATGTAAAATAGTAAAAAAATAGATTGGGTTATATTAAATATTTATAATTTCTTTTTTTTTACTGAGCATATAAGTGATTTCGAATGAATACGATAACATTCATTAGAAATGAAAGAGAATGTTGTTTGAAGTTAATGACATTTTTGTTATTGATATATTAATTTATCATGCTGTGATAACTGTTCTAATTGGCAATCAAAACTTCTTTATTGTATATTATTATATAAATTATTAAAAAAGATTTTATATATATATATATATATATATATATATATATATATATATTAGGTTGGCAAATATCTCCCTTCCGCCTTCTGGTCTTTTGAATTTCGCAGCTATGTAAAAAAAAAAAAAAAAAAAAGCGGAAGGGAGATACTTGCCAACCTAATATATATATATCCGTCCCTCAATTTACGCGGGACATTTTTTACGCGAGTTTTTTTTACGCAGTAAATTATACCTCTATTTACGCGGGATTTTTTTACGCGGTATTGATTTGCGCGGCACTTTTTATACGTGGTCAGATAGATTTCATTTTATATATTTTTTCATGGAATTTATTATATATCAGAGTGGCGCAAATTCTTGTTTGAACGTATATAAAAGCACGATATAAATATATAAAAGGTTGATTGTTTTGAATTACAGTAGCGATACTGACACCGAATAAAATTTATCTACTTCTGTTTTCTAAAACGTCATTATTTTTTTGTTAAGCTATGTGAAATAAATATGTGTTTCTACAACTTTACTAGCTTTTATTTCCAATATTTTTTCTATACTACTGACAGACTCAATTTACGCTATTTTCATTCGCGTAAAACAAATCCACGTGGAACGGATACTCCGCGTAAATTGAGGGACGGGTGTATATACTCGTATGTTTGTATCCAACTAGTGATGTAATGACTAGCATTACTGTTTGCCATGTTGGAGAAATGTGTTCGATCCCAAGTTGGAGATATAGGTGTTTTTTTAACTTTTAATGAAGGTAATTAGCTAAGGGAGTAAAATTTGAACAAAAAATCTTTACCAACCCGCTTGGTCATCTGGTGAGTAAAACCATAAAATATCAGCGAATGGTAACATACATTGAAACTTTCGCAAAGCAGCAGGCTGATATGCGAAAATGATGTAAATCTGATATAATGATGATGATAATGATATCATATACTGGGAATCGAACGCAATCTCCCGCATGACACGCGGTGATGCTAACCATACATATATATATATATATATATATATATATATATATATATAAGCTTTTTTAAATTCACTTCTGAATGAAGGCCTCTTTCAAAATTTCCTCCTTCGACTGATTCAGAATTTTCCTTTCTCAGTCAATCTCAACAATTTTCCTCATTTCTCTGCCTCATCTATTAATGGGTCTCTTTTTGAGCTTTTTTGTGTATTTAGGTTCCTAGCCAATAACTATTTTTTTATCAGCGTTTCTCTCTTCTTGCTATATGACTATCCTTTTTCCATTTCAAGCTTTTCACTTTTCTCTTAACATCTGTAACTTTTGTTGTTTTTTTGATTCATTCACTTTTTTCTATTTTTTCGTGGATTTCTAACATACATCTTTCCATACTTCTTTGTGTTATCTGGAGCCACTGAATTATTCTAGTATTTAAGACTGATGTTTCACTGCCATAGGCGAGAACAGATAAGATGTATTGATCGATTTTTTTCGTTTTAAACATAGAAAATATCCGATTTCATAACATGCGAATTTCTTTTGAACTGATATTCTATTTTTATTCTTTTGTTTAGTTTATCAATAAATATTCTTTTAGTGGTAATTAATTGTCCCTGATATACATATTTTTTAACTTCTATTTCTCTTCCTTTTAGTTCAATTCTATTTTGATCTGAAAATTCATTAAACATTATTTTTGTTTTGTCAAGATTTACCATAAGATTTATTTTTTGATTTTCTTTATTCATTCTTTTATTCTTTTTTCGAGTCTAATTGAGCTTATCAAGAAAATAATAATATCATCAACAAATCTATTAGTAACTATTTCTCTATTAATTTTTAATCTGTTATATTCACAATTTAGTCTCTTAAATATTTATTTAACGCAAATATAAATAGTATTTGTGATATTGCATCGTCTTGTATTACTCATTTCATAATTTAAAATTTTCTATTTTTTATGTGTAGTTGTATGGAAGATGCAACATTTATATAAATAGAGTTCAATACAGGTTTTTTCAATTCCTTAATTCTTCAATGCATTTAATATTCTTGATGTATTGACTAACTTAAAGGCTTTTTTATAATCATATATATATATATATATATATATATATATATATATATATATATATATATATATATATATGCGTGTGTGTCTTTATTTATAGAATAACAAATTCTAATATTCTCTTTATTTATTCAAATATGAACAATTCGATTAGAAGGTATTATCCAAACTTTCTGCAAGTTCTGAATTTCAGCACAAAGAAATTTATTTTCGTACATTTTCCTGTTTATCAAAATGCTTACTGTACAAGAAGTTTACTAAAGGATTAGCAATGGTTCTTCAACGGATTACCATTTGTTCTTGTCAAAGAACAAAAACAAATAGTAATCCATGGGGAGATGTCAGTACTGTATAGTGAGTGATGTAGTAGTATACTTTAAATCACGAAAGTGTATTTGTTGAGGAATATTTTTGGGAATTTACTTTGTTGGTATCATTGAGACAGAATTATAATTTGTTAAATAATTAAATAATGGAACAACAATTTAGAAAGATTACTATGTTCTTAATAAAAAAACGTATTTTTTTTGATTCCATAATACTTTTATATGTTAAATTTCTTTTATTTTTAACAATATACTTTTAATGATTAAACTTATTAAAGAATGTGAAAATATGTGAAAAATTTTCAATACTAATTTCAACGTAGCTAAAAATTTGTTAATTTTTAAAAATAGGCAAAACAAATTATATTAGCAAATAAATTCCCAATTATCAACATTTTTATTTTAATTTAATAGAAATATAGGGCCATTGAAATGTGATGCCTAGATTTGTGTTTTATTAAAAAGAAACATGTGTATAGTTTATTTTGTTTCTTTTTAATAAACACAAATCTAGGCTTTACATTTGGGTAATATATATCTAAACTCTTCAGTCTGATTTAGGCCACCCTATATATATATATATATATATATATATATATATATATATATATATATGTATACACGTATTTATTATTTATATTTATTTATTAGTATAGAAATTGCAGAGAATATCAAAAATTAAATTTTGTTGCTAAAAAGACGCTGGTTTATGTTTTTCTTTTAGAACGATACGTAACATCTTTTACCTACAATGAGATGGTTTCGATTACTTAGTTTTCTAAGAAAAATCTCATTAAGATAATGGATATAAAATAGATTAAAATCTTTGTAATTCTTAATAATTGGTTGAAATTTATATATAATAAGGCAATAAAGTATAAATATGTATTTAATGATAGAAATTTTTACGAAAATTAAGTTTGCATTATTTTTCTATAAATAAAATTTGAAAAAAAAACGAAATTGTTTTACATTTCTAATATAATTTGTATTTGTACTGACGCATATATTGAAAAATTAAAGTTAAAACCATATTTGAAAATATAGTTTCTTTATAAATAATATATCATTTACAATTCTACACTGAGAAAATTAAAATTGTACTTTGAAAATAAAAAATATATACCATTAAAAATACGAGGTCATTTGATAAGTCCGTGTAAATTCCGAAAGATGGCACCACTGGTGCATATCGAGGTTATTTTTAATTAGTAGTACCTCTTGGAAGAACACACATCAAGTTTCATCCATATCGGTCTATTCCTTTGTGTTTGACAATCGTTGGAATCAAGGAAATCGAGTGATTGTCAAATAATGGACGAAAAAGAATTTCGCGTGTTGATTAAACACTACTTCATTAAAGGCAAAACGCCTCAAGAGACTAAACAGAAGCTTGATAAACATTATGGTGACTCTGCACCTTCGATTAGTGCGGTTTATAATGGTTTCAAAATTTTCGGAGTGGCCATATGAGCACAAGAGACGCTGAACGTTCTGGACGCCCTGTTGAGGTCACCATTCCAGAAATCATTGATAAAATCCATGATATGGTGATGGATGACAGAAGAGTAAAAGTGCGTGAGATTACTAGTGCTGTAGGCATCTCGTGTGAACGGGTACATAATATTTTGCACCAACATTTGGACATGAAAAAGCTATCCGCCAGGTGGGTGCCGCGATTGCTCACGATCGACCAAAAACGAGGTCGTGTGAAGTGTTGCAAGAACGGTTTGCAGCTGTTTCAACGAAATCCGCAGGACTTTAAGCGTCGTTTCATCACTGTAGATGAAACATGGATACATCACTACACTCCTGAGACCGAAGAGCAGTCTAAACAATGGGTTATCAAGGGGGAATCTGCTCCGAAAAAGGCGAAGACAATTCCTTCGGCCGGGAAGGTTATGGCGACTGTCTTTTAGGATTCGCAAGGAATAATCTTTATCGACTATTTGGAAAAGGGTAAAACCATTACAGATGCATATTATTCATTGTTATTGGATCGTTTGAAAACCGAGTTGCAAGAAAAACGTCCCCGATTAGCTCACAAAAAAGTCCTCTTTCATCACGACAACGCACCAGCTCACACCTCAGCAGTTGTGGCCGCAAAACTAATGGAAATAAGGTTCCAAATCGTTTCACATCCCCCCTATTCTCCAGACTTGGCTCCATCGGACTATTATTTGTTCCCTAATATGAAGAAATGGCTCGCGGGAAAAAGATTTTATTCGAACGAGGAGGTGATTGCAGGAACGAATGACTATTTTACAGACTTGGACAAATCCTATTATTCGGAAGGGATCAACAAACTAGAGCAGCGTTGGATGAAGTGTATAAGCATAAAAGGAGACTATGTTGAAAAATAAAAACGATTTATTAAAAAAAAAATGAAGCAGTTTTTATTTTTACACGGACTTATCAAACAACCTCGTATATATTTTAGATTAGTGAAATAGTAATTTATTTGTTGTTTTGGAACTGTGGCTGATTCACTTTGCACAAATGAATTTTAACCCCAACACCACAGTAATTTAAAGTGTCCAATAATCACTTATTTGACACTTATTATTTATAATTATATAGTCTATAATTATAAATCTTTAAGAAATAATATATAAATCTTTAAAGAAAGGCTCTGACGATGATCGAAATGCATCAACCGATATAATTATAGACTATATAATTATAAATAATAAGTGAACAATAAGTGATTATTAAATTGGTGTTGGGGTTAAAATTCATTTGTGTAAAATAATAATTTATTTCAAACTAAATTTTGCTTATTTATATTTTTCATCAATTTTTTAAATCAAATATATAAATATTAAAATATGTAATATAACTTCATACAAGAAGTCACATTAATATAATATAATGAAAAATTTTTAATAAGACAATTAAGAATTCTTCAATATTTTTATACAAAGTTTACATACATTTTAAATAAATTATAAAAGAATCAAAATGGAACGTGCAACAAAATTGAAATAAGTTTGCTTTAAATACGTGAAAAATTATAAAAGAAACAAGTTACTGCAAAGTTTTGGTTTATATCAAAAAGTTTAATATTATTTCGTTTTTGAAGTGTTTGCTTTGAAAAACCTTGTGACAGGAATTTAATTTTAGTACAGAACTTCTACAAAATCTACGCTTTATTATTTTTCTGTACGCATACAACGGCGGAAAAAACATTTTAAGGTACAAATCTCTGGTAATTGAAATAAAGTGTTTCATTTTTTAAAATCAGTATATCTACTAACCATTTATAAAAAATATATAAATAATTTATTATGAATTTAATAAAAGTTATCAAATAATAAAATATGTTTGATAGAATATTTTTAATTATTATTTTATATATTATGTAATATAATGTTCGAATTTAATTTTTATTTATAAAAAAATAACGTAAAAATTAGGAAGAAAAAAATGATGGTGCTAAATGTTTAAAATTCGTTCTCGTTCGTTTTTAATTAAATATGATGGTTTGATACTTCTTTTTAAATTTACAAATATTTGAGATATTAGAGTGAAATGTATATATATATATATATATATATATATATATGTAATTATATATATATATATATATATATGTAATTATATATGTATAAGTATGTACACATATATAAATGCAAAATTTATGTATTTACTTGTTAATAGTCTTAAATTATTATTTTTATTTCTAAGAATATTGGGTATTTTTTATGTTCTTTTCGCGTGCAAATGCGTAGAAAGGGAAGAGGAAGTATAATAGTACATTATATTATACGCAGCTGTCGAATTTTGCTTATTTAAAATTTTGCCCCATTTGTGATACGTGACTTGTTTAGTGTGGCCCAAATGAGACTGAATAATAATAAATTATACTAAGCAATAAATGTATGTCTAAATCAGGCGTCGGCAACTTTTTTTGTCTGCGGGTCAAAATCAGCGAAAATCTGATTATTAAGAAGACGTTTCGGGTCAGTAGTATTTTCATTTTAAAACGGTCTTTTAGTGAATAACAAGATAAATTTTATTGAGAAAATAATCACAAGATTCTTTTAAAACATAAAAATACAAAATTATAATTGTAATTACTATAAAAACAAGTATAATTGTCAAGTTTTAGTTCATTAATTTATGAACTTTATTTATAAACGTTCTCTTCGTTTTCAATGGCTCTCCTGATGCTGAATTTGTGATGTCAATTTAGTCAAATCTGGTTTATAATTAGTTACCTTGAGACAAATACAAGCAGCTGAATTTTCGGTAGTTAAGCTCCTCCTGTTCTTATTTAAAATAAATTTTATATGTGAAAATGTTTGCTCACATTTATTAGTAGAACCGAACGCGGACAAAATGCCAAAAATAATTTTTTTTAAAGATGAAAACTTCGTAAGAATTATTCCCAACACGTTGATATCATGAGAAGATGATTATCTTCCGTTTTTTCTAAATCTTTCCGCAATGTCTTGAATTTTATATATTATAGTTTATTTGCGGAACTCAAGTGGGTTACTTAAAATTATTAAATGGGTCACTTGGTGACGCGCGGGTCATGGGTTACCGACGCCTGGTCTAAACCCTTCAGTTCCTTTTGAGCCACTTTATAGCAAATTGCTTCTTTTGAAGTGAAAATTCTTTAGCGGCGTTTGAGTAAAATTTTTACATGCAACGAAAGTTGCGCACGCACAGCGGACGAAAATTCAACACAAAAAGTGGGGAGAAATAGAAAAGTACTCTAGTATTCATAGAGCATAGGAGAGAGGGGTAGTGAGGTCCATCACGCATGCACACCGTGTTAATATCTGATTACTATTGCAAAGCGATGGGTCTTTTCACACTAGATGCACGCATACAGTATTCACGGCGAATTACCGCTCGTCTCACACCCTCTTATTTTATATATGGTATTTATGTACAAATTATCAATGTATCTATCTCAGATGACACGAAAGTTATACACCTTCCAAGGAACATTGATGATGACCATTGTATAAATGTTCATATCAAACGTAAAAAAGTTCACAAATCAAGCTATCTACATGGTTTAGTTAATAAACGTACGATAAAAGCCTGGCTACAATTTTTGTTACCATCTCCACTTTATATAACATATGATATTAAATTTGATAATTCTTTCTTCAACGACGATCAAATTCATAACGAAATTCCTCAAGAAAATATCAGTGAACATAATCCTGTTGAAGATAGTTTCACTGTCTAACAACATGCCCTATTGTGGAATGAGGAACAGTATTTACGTGTAGTACCTGGTGAACAAAATATACCTCAAAGTTTGCTGTTTGATGAACATGCCGAGAAACTATCTTTTTCTTCAATTTATTATTACTTTACAACAAAGAAGTTTCACTTCTGGCGTGCGTATATAAGTACACACACCCTTTTTTAAAAAATTAACAAAATTCTAATTTTTTAAATTATTTTAATTGAAAAATATAATATCAGGTTGATTGGAAATTTATGTCTGATTTTTTTAATAAAACAAATGAGTTATATTTTGGATTTATTTAATTTTTTAAATCATAAATATAGTGATCCTGGTTTTCAATAACTGTACGCCATCTTTTTGGTAAAAAATTGAGTTCTTTTGATGAGAAATATTAATCCAACTGCTCCATTATTTGATTTTCGTTGACGAATTTTCTTTCGTTTAAGAAGTTTTGAAGCGACCTAAATAAGTGATAGTTTGAAGGTGTTAAGACTGGCGAATATAGTGGGTGAGCTAAAATTTCCCATTGAAATTCAACTAATTTTTACTGCGTTTTTAAACTGGCATGTGGTCGGGCATGACACGACTTCTCTTCTATTCAGCAGTGCGGGACGTTTTTGATAAATAGCTTGGTTTAAACTCTCTAACTGTTCACAGTATACCTCAGCTGTAATTGATACTCCTTCTGGAAGAAGCTCGTGGTGTGCAGGTACTTCATTGTTCCACTAAATACACAACATATGCTTCTTTTTATGCACTGGTGGTTTTGTAGGTACTTGTTGACCGGGTTTGCAATAAGCTCTTTTTCGTTTCATATTTTCGTAGTAGATCCATTTTTCATCTCCTGTTATTAAACGACTCAAAAACGGCTCTGAATTCTGACCCGAAAGTAAAGAATTGCATACATGTATCCGGTCTGCCAAGTTCTGTTCGGTCAATTTGTGTGGGACCCACTTTGAGTTCTTATGGACAAATCCTAATCTGTTTATGTGTTCAACAATGGTAGATTGAGCCACTCTAAAGTGTTTTACAACTTCTCCTGTTGTTTTGAACGAATTTGCTTCTAATGCCGTTATAAGAATGTCATTGTCAAGTGTCAGTTTTCTTCCTTTGCCTGGTTCAACTTTAAGGCTAAAGTTGTCACCACGAAATTTCGCAAACCACCTCTGCACCGTACGTTCAGATATAGCATCTTGCACAAAAACTTCACACAAATTTCTTGAAGCCACACTCGCATTATTGCCTTTTTGGAACTCATAGAGTATACAATGCTTCAAATGTTCGTTGTTGACTTCCATGTTAACGCTTCAAAAACTTTACAAATACTAACGTTAGAAAGTAATAATAATAATAATGATTTATTGTGGCTGAGTACATATACATTGGTGTATACAGGATTTTTGACTTAATTTAGCTTATTATTATTTATATTATGCTATATGGGTTGGGATGGAGGAGTGATGAGGTTTTGAGGTTGGTGAATGTTTTGAGGTATTTGCAGGAAAGTTTCAAAAACCTGCGTTTTGTGTGTGTTTTTTCCCCTTAATTAACTTAACTAGACTTAACTAACTTATCTAACTTATACTAGGCTTAGATTAGGCTTAACTAACTTATCTAGGTTATTTGTTTATGTATCGTTGTTTCGTTACTTAGTATGTTGTGTCTCGATCACATTTTGTACTGATGGCACTTGGTATTTTGGCATAAGCACTGTGTTTTATATGTCATTGTTTTAAGTTTAGGTGTTTGTTGCGTTTGGTTTTGTTTTTGTTGCGGGAGCAGATGTCGATTGTGGGTTGATTCGGCTCCTGGCGATTTATGGGGGTTCGTAAAATCTTGTTTTTGAGGAGAAGATGACGGTCTTCCTCTTCTTGGAATAGTAGTTTTGTGTGATTTTTTCAAGGGATCGGATGAGGGGATTCTCGTGGCGGCTAGTGCGGGTAAGGTATCTTGTCGTAGTTGTGGTGATATAGTCTTTTATTCGTTCCAGGCTTGCTTTGGCGTGTAGTGTCGTTATGCGGGTGGAGCATTTTGTGTGAAATATGTATCTGAGTACCTTATTTTGGAAGGTTCGCAGTTTTGAGATGTAGGTTTTTGGTACTGTGCACCAGATTGGCACCCCGTAAGTGAGTGTCGACCTGATACAAGCTTTTTATATGTGTATTTTTGTTTTTATTGGGATGTCAGTTTGGAGGATTGGTTTGAGCGCGAAGAAGGCAGCGCGCGCTTTTTGGAGTCGGTCGTTCCAGGCTGGAACGAAGGTCAGTTTTTTGTCCAGTACCAGGCCTAGGTACTTGATTTGGGAGGAACTTTGTAGTGGTGTTCCGTTGTAGATTATGGTAGAAGGGTGTATACGGCTAGACCTTGTGAAAGTTATGTGGTTAGTTTTTGACTTATTTATTTTTATGCGGTTTCTAGCGTAGTAGTTGCCGAGGTCAGTGAGTGCGGTTAGGAATTTTTTGGGTATTGGTATGGCGTTGTTTGTGGGGCCGATGAGGCAAGCTCGTTAGAAGGTCAAATGTGAGTGTTTATATAGTATATGATTCACAGTTTATTTTACTAAAAAATGAGGGAATACCCGTCCATATATGCAATACGAAACATGTTTGTATGGTACATGTATAAAATACGACATTAATTTCCGAATGACCTAATATTATAAGATTACATGGAAGAGAAAATTACGTTGCACTGTACGAAACTATTGGAGTATTTGAAAAACATTGTTTTTAATAATATAATATTTTATTGATAAAAATGTACTTTGTATATTTATCCTACTCCTCCCCCTCCCCCCACAGAAATAACCACAATGAGTTACATTTTGATTTAATGTTTTTTTTTTTTTTTTATGAGGATGTTCATAATTACCGATTATTTAGTATAATTTTCTAAATTTTATTTTCTTATTTAAATATTTCATATGTATTAAATTAATAATTATTTTTTTATGTCAGAAAATAAAATTTAATTTCAAATAAATTAGACACGTGTAGTAGAATAATTTTAAATGAATAATATTCAATCTTTATTATGAAACTAATTTTATATTAATTAATAGCCAAATTTATTGAATGCATCAATATCCAACGCAATTTAAATACAAATACAATCAATAGAATTTAATTAATGTATATTTTAATTAAAGTTCAGATTTGTCATTTGAATGCATCCTATTATCAGTATATTAAAAAAACATACTCTACAGGAATAGATAAATATCTTTTGCGGTATTAAATTAATTAACAGTTAAATAATATCAGTGTACAAATTATATTAATCTCGTTCGAGTACCACAGATGGATGATTTAATTGACGGAATAGTATGAAGGTAAAGTTTGAAAAGAAGGTAGACGGCTTGATATTAGTGCACAGGTAGATCGTATAGAATACGATACGGGTCGTAACTCGTGAGAACGAACTACTCCAATTAGAAACATCATTTAAAAGCATTCAATGGGTGAGCAGCCAAGCTTGTCTGTTAGAATTTCGAGATCATTCATCTTTATGTTCGTTGCATCATCTGTACGTATGTAACGTGGTTATTTATTTATTATGTTTTTTTTTAAAAAAAACATTTGTTTATTAAAAATGTACACACGTCTCACTGTTTTTATACTATTTTACATAACAAATTATTATATGGAAATGTATGCACGTTGGAAATATCTGATCTCAGCAACTATTTTAATTATATCTAAATAGTTGAAGTTTTTAATCAAAGATCGCATATATGATACAAAAAACATGACAAGTGTGTTTAAGAGAGATACTGAGAAATAAAAGTGGTTTATTCATTGTTTATGCAAAAATTAAATTAATCTGAATTATTTAAGTTACAATCGCATGGAAAATTAATTTAAATTTCGGTAATGCTTATGTTTCTAAAAAGAAATTATAATATATGTTGTGTTACATTTTAAAATTTTTATTTTAATATATTAAAAAATATTTTTTTCATATTACATTTTTAAAAGTTTATCTATTTTAACAGACTTATTTTAACAGCAGCAAAAAAATGTGTTCAGTAATTATTTACTGTTCACTTTATTTACTGATGTACATTTCGATAGACATCCCATCATCATGTTTTATTATAGAATATAAGTTATGTATAAATGTTAGACTGTGCTCTGATACCAGTTAAAGATTTGAAAATTAACATATTTTTTAATAAAACATCTAAGAATCTTCTTGTAGTGAATATTTTT
Organism: Neoneuromus ignobilis; assembly: GCA_029203775.1. Classification (NCBI taxonomy): domain Eukaryota; kingdom Metazoa; phylum Arthropoda; class Insecta; order Megaloptera; family Corydalidae; genus Neoneuromus; species Neoneuromus ignobilis. The sequence goes on from CP092093.1 coordinate 20,219,874, forward strand.
TATTCAATACTTTATATTTTTATTAAAAATTTACAGCTCATTAGTTCTTTATTTTATAATTTTTATGAATTATTTCTTTCATGATCATGAAAAAATGGCTATGAAAAAATTTATTAAATAAATATATAAAACATGGATATCTTTTATATATTTATTTAATAAATAGTATAATATATATATATATATATATATATATATATATATATATATATATATATATTGTAACTCAGAGGATACTGAAAAATAGTAAATGACAGTAAGCAAGCAATTTCTAAACCCTTTGATTTTATTTGGACAACTTTGTATATTGACTATCAGAAAGAAAAATTTACGAATGTTATAGCAAAAGTATGAAATTTGAAATGAAAATGAATCGGTTTTATAACAAGATAAGGAGATCACCGATGGGTTATTATGGTGCAAGTTACTGATTGGGAATTTAGATATATAAAAAGGCTCAGGAAGAAATCTATGAATAAATTGTATAGAGATTTAAGAAAATTTGCCTGTATGAACTGTGAACTGGAAAAAAAATATTTGATGGGTCAAAGTGAAAAATTTGGGAGAGCTCTTCATTCAGTAGTGTATAAAAAGAAGTTGATGATAATGATTGATTATATTTTTCCCTGTCTACTTTCACATTTTTGGGGGGAGAGTGGAGGGGAGACAAGGGTATGTGTAAAATAGTTATTAAATATTTTATTATTCCCAGTGTTTTGTAGTTATAGTTTATGCTATATATTAGCACAAAGGGTTAAATTTAATTATTTTATTATATTGGACCAGCAGTATAAAAAATTTTAAAAATATTTATTGTTTTAATCATATTTTCTTCTATGCATCTATGTATGTAAACTCAGATTGAAAGTTCTTTATCCTGAACTTAAAATATTTTTATTTATTTATAAAAAGTTGTTTTCAGTAATTGACAAGTATCATTTTCTAAATTCTAAAATATTTACTTTTTTTATGTTAATTTAATTAAAAAATATTTTTGTTGAATTTATATATTTTGTAATATAATTTGTTAAGTATAAAAATATTTCTTTTTCTTTAGATATTTGTACATTATATATATATATATATATATATATATATATATATATATATATATATATATTTATATTAATCTCGTATAACGCGGTACTTGTATAACACGGTTTCGATATAACACCGTCTACAAATTGTAGTAATCCTTTATTTTTTTATATACTTTTTATCTCTGGACCTAAAAATCAAATTTTATCATCGTTTAATCTGTATTATTTCTTATTGCGTATGTTGTTATAAGCAGCGAATTTATTTATGCATTATATGCAATGAAGTTTACGTACAATTTAGAATTTTCATGATTTCATACTATGTATTTGTTTTATAGTTTGTTTTTTAAGTTTACATGAATTGCCTGAAATAAATTTAAAAAATATTTTTGTTCGATATGTCATTGTTGATTAAATAATTTAATAAAAAAATGGTTTTCGAACATAACTCTACTTTTTCATGCGATCTGAGTCTCACATAACGTGATTTATATAACATCGGAATTTTTACGGAATCTAATATCCGCGTTATACGAGGGTTCTCTCTCTCTCTCTCTCTCTCTCTCTCTATATATATATATACATACATACAGGTAACCCCCGCATAACACGGTTGTTACGTTACAAAAAAATGCCGTGTTATGCGAATCTGTGTTATACGAAACAAAGAACTAATGCAAAAAAGGGAGTTAAGTTCCAAAAATTAGAAAAACATACTATTATATTTTTATAATTAGGAGAAATATATTTATTAAAGCAATTTTCATCAAAAGTATTCCATATTAATATGTATTAAATAATATTTTCTTCGCCATCACTAATAAGCACCACCATTAACCGAGGAAGTTTTCTTTTTGACAAGATATACTCATACTCTGAATTTTCTTCAGCATTATCTTGAGTTCTATACTCTACTTTTCGCAAAAAATCTGTTATTTTAGTTTACTTGCTTTTAGCTGAGAGTAAAAACTGAAATTTTTGTTTTACTGAGATGAAATGACTTTGTAAAGGTATTTTTTTATTTCCGCTAGACATAGTTTAGGGCTACGAATTAATCCACAAAAATGAAAAACATAATTACCATTTCTAAAAAAGGTTGAATAACACGCACCCGAAAATGTTTAATCTATGTATAATATAGTAAAATGAAAAATACAAATTTTAAAATGTACTTAATACTTCACGAACAAAATGGATTTCAAATTCTAATGAATTTCAAAATTCTGCAGGCAAATCTGATACAACATACACGCTCAAATGAAAAATTTCCAATGAGATATCTTGTACTCTTAAAAGCTCTTATTTCGTTCCGTGTTGTACCGGGATTTCCCTAATTTCAAATTTCGTTCTTAAAAACTTGAAGCGTTGTACGGGGATTTATCTAATTCTCAAACCGTGTTAGAGTGAAACCGTGTTCTAGGTTGCCGTGTTGTATGAGGATTTTCCCCAATTATCGAACCGTGTTAAAGCGAAACCGTGTTATAGAAGTGCCGTGTTATACGAGGGTTACCTGTATATATATATATATATATATATATATATATATATATATATATATATTTATAATCAGCCTCTTTTTTTTTTGTACATAGCTGCGAAATTCAAAAGACCAGAAGGCGGAAGGAGATATTTGCCAACCTAATATATATATATATATATATATATATATATATATATATATATATATATATATATATATGTATAATCAGCCTCTTTCTATTTGTTGCTTGATGAAGGCTTTCCTAAAACTTTTCACTTTGACCAATTCAATGTTTTTTTTTTCACTTCATTCTGATAATATTTCTTAATTATTTTAAGATATTTAATTTCGTATTAATTTAATATTTTTGATAAACTAAAGTTTTTTTAATTAATTTTAATATACTAATATTTTTACAGTATGATATAAAAATTCTGTAGAATATATAATATATATATATATATATATATATATATATATATATATATATATATATATATATATATTCTCCAATTTAAAAGTACCTCATTTATTTTCAATCATCAATTTTAATTTTCAGTAATAAAAAGTAATATTCTACTTTCGATTTACTTTTTGCAGATAAAATTTTTATCGCTAAAATTTCTCTGTTATTTAATCGCAACTTGGAAAGCACAACGTAGTTTACTGAAAGCGGTCATAAAGTAACTCGATGAAACATTAGCTGCGATCTTTTGCTATGGAATTTTATTAAGGCAACCGCTCTGTGAATATATTTCTGACGGATATAATTGTGCAGAAGAGATTATAACCCCTATTAATTAATGTAAATGTTCGTATATTCAAGTCCTATTTTACTTACTGTATCCAGTTATAATTATGTGAAAATGCTATTCGTACAATCATCGTGAAAATAATTTCATTTCATCAAAATCGAGAGCGTTGAATAAGTATACCAAGGCAAATGAGCAAGTAGCCTAAATTCATTAAAACTAAAATACATCCGTTTATATTTCGTTACATATTTATTAATTAATCATTCATTTTGGAAGACATTTGAAGATATTAAATGTATTATTCTTGTACTCTTGAATTAAAACAATACATTGTTTAATTTTATATTACCATAAATATTATTTTATTTCATAGCTGTTTGTATGAAACGCAAATAAGAAAAACATTATTAAATGTGTAATAAAAATTTCATACATCATCAGAAGTAGACTAATTGTTCGATATTTTATCTTATACATTTTTTTCAATGATTTACACTGAACTGTAATATTCGATTCTCTTCTTGTATTATTTGTTTTTTTATTTCTTTTCATTTTTTTATTAGATTTTTCGTAGCTTTTGATGTTTTCACTTGATTTATTTATATGGTTCTTCATATTTATTGAGCAAACATTCTAAGATACTCGCACACACACATACATACATACATAAATACTCGTATATCTATATATATATATATATATATATATATATATATATACACATATATATGTATATATAGGTGTTTTTTCAGTGTGACAGAACTTTAAATTGAATTCCTATAGAAAGTTTTGTCTAACCTAAAACAGCCTTTATATATATATATATATATATATATATATATATATATATATATATATATATATATATATATATATATATGTATATATACACGAGGGTAGTTTGATAAGTATGGTAAAAGGTAAGGAAAATTAAATTCAAAAAATTAATTTAATTAATTAATTAAATTAAACAATAAATAAATTTACCATACTTATCAAACAACCCTCGTATATATATATATGTGTGTGTGTATGTATGTATAAAAGTATGATAAAGGTGTTTTTTTAGATTGGATAGAACTTTCGATAAGGATTCAATTTAAAGTTCTATCACCTTTAAAAAAAACATTATATATATATATATATATATATATATATATATATATATATATATATATATGTACATCTATTAGTATCATCAGTCTCTTTTTGTCTAACAGTGGATGAAAATTTCTCCCAAAACTTTTCATTTCAATCGATCCATTTTTTTCAAATTCATTATAACAAATTTTATGTTTCTGTCCCATCTATTTATGAGTATCTTTTTGGACCTTTTTGTATATTGAAGTTCCCAATTAATAATTTTTCTTGTCGATAAGTGTTTTTCATTTTGCTCTATGATTTGTATATTTCCATTTTAAACTTCTCATCTTTGTTTCCAATTTGATCTACTCGTTTTCTTTTTATCCTTTTGTCGTTATTTCTAATATGTATCTTTCCATATTTCTGTTGTATTTGTGTTGTCTAGGACTGTTAATTATTCTTATATTTAAGACTCATGTTTCAATGCTATAAATGAGAACAGTGTATGATTTGGTTAAAAACCTCAAATATAGAGAACTGTTAGATTTTATAATAAGAATTATTCCCAATTAACACCATCCTATTTTTATTATTTTGTTCACTTTATCTACAAGGTTGTTTAAATAAGACTGATGGATATAAAATATAAATGAAATTTTCAAATATATTTTTTTGAAATTTTATTAGAAAATATATTTTATTTTCTAGAACAGGACATTTTAGAACTATGTATGAAAAACACATCACTCAAATGTCCACCTTTTTTGCTGACAAATATTGTTTGTTTATATATATATATATATATATATATATATATATATAATTGTTTATTACTAAACGCAAGATTTTAGGCCCCAAATTTCTTATTTTGATATAATGTTATTCTTAAGTTGCTCACTTCTTTGAGGTTTGTTAACATACATCCATTCCTTGAAGTATGTCTACAAGAAGTCAGATGCTGTCAAATCTGGTAAACTGGGAGACAAAACGAAATCAGAATTTCTTGAAATGAGTCGTTTACCCAATAGTTCATGAAGAAGCTTTATTCTTGCTCTTGTTGTGTGCACAATGGTTTTATCCTGCTTGCAGCATATGCCAAGATTATATTGGACTAATAGATGTAAAAGAAATATCAATTGTAGTTCTATAGAGAATCTTAGTGATGATTCCTAGATGAATTTCATTATTTTAGAAAAAATATGGGTTTATAACTCTATCAGCCATAACATTGGATCAAATAATGCATCTTAGAGGGTGCATTTTATGTTGATACAATACCTTGGGATTTTTAGTGCCTTAGAATCTACAATTTTGATTATTAACACAACCATTTAAATCAAAATTAGTTTCATTGCTCACTTTAAGGTCGGTAAAAAAAGTTGTCATTTTCTCTGGCTATCTGCACAAAACAAACGGCCTATTGCAGGCACTGTTGAGAATTCTAGGGTAATAAAGACTGTATCTTTTGAATTTTGTATGGAAATTTTTTAAGATTCACTTTTAAAATCCATTGTAGTGGTTATCTTGGATATTCTCTATTGGGTGGAATGACAAAGAATAGAGACAGATGAATCATCGTATATAACTTTGATGCACAGACTCTACTTTTGTGACTGATCCTTGTTCCTGAAACCGGGATACTAAGTTTCTAATCATATTGACATTAGGAGCTGTTTTGACTTTAAAATGCTGATGGTATTTTCGTCGAGTTAAAATAATAGATCGTTGAGTAGAGTAAAAAAATGTAATGATTTTTACTTGTTATTGCGTATTATAAATAGCCATTGTAAATCTTCAAATTATGCTGCAAAAAAAAAAGTTGTGAATTTTTCAAATCCTTCAGTCTCATTTAGGCGATCTTGTATTAAACGTTTTTTTTTTTTTTTAGTGTTAATGAGTTGTCTCAGATATATAGAGTCATCCAAATGTGGCGTCTAGATTTGCGTTTTATTAAAAATAAATAAAAGAAACTATACACATGTTTCTCTATACATCATCTTAAAAAAATGTTTCTTTTTAATAAAATACAAATCTAGGCGTTACATTTGGATGATACTATATCTACAATAGTTGAAAAATTTTTCTTAGTTTGATTTTTCTCTAATTTAAAAATTTATTTTACATTACTTTTGCCTTATTGAGGTTTATTGTAACACCAATTTTTGACTTTCTTCATCTATTTTTTTATACTTTATTCAAGTTTATCTGAGCTTGTTGAGAAAGTAACTGTGTCGTCAGAAAATCTAAAATAATTAAGTATCTCCCTGTTTATTCTTTATATATATATATATATATATATATATATACGAGGGTTATTTGATAAGTATGGTAAATCTATTTATTGTTTAATTTAATTCAATTTTTCAGTTTAGTTTTTTTTATTTTTTTACCATACTTATCAAATGACCTCGTATATCAGAATACGCTGTATTTAAATGGGAATAAAAGTTAGCTATTCAAAAAAATATTACAGATATATTTAAAGAAACAGAAACGATATACATTTTTTTATTTTAAAGATTTTATGAGTTAACATTTTTTTATCTACAAATATCTAATCAATAGTATAGATATCTATACATATAAACAAAATAATTAAATGTAATATTCCCGGTTGAAAATAATTCACATAACTCATATCATTTATGTTTATTGGATTCGATTTTTTTATTATATGTTCGGTGATTTATTAGACTTTTTTATTATTTTTTAAGATAGCGACTGAACTGCTTACTACTTAATTAATGAATTTTTATTTGAAGTTTAATGATGTAACCGGTTAGTAAATCATATTTTATCGAGTCGTAACAATAATTGTAATTAATGTTTCAATAAATTTAGTTACTCTTAACAATTACTTCGTTACTTAATTACTGAACGTCGTTAATTTATTTAATTATTCAAACTCGTTCTTCTGATAAAATTTCACCGCCTAGAACGTGACTTCTTATTTTTATCACTTTCTTAACTAATCGTGTTTCAAACGAGAATAGTTTTTTTTTTAACTCTAAATTCTTTTCAAATAGTTTTGTTATCTAAAATATATTTTAGAATTAATGGAATAACATTTTCAAAAATGTTTAAATATTAGGTTGGCAAGTATCTCCCTTCCGCTTTTTTTTTTTTTTTGTACATAGCTGCGAAATTCAAAAGACCAGAAGGCGGAAGGGAGATATTTGCCAACCTAATATAATACATTATATCTTCTCTTCGATTTTTATATTTTTAAATACTGTATTTATTTATTTGAAATTATTTATAGAGAATATTTTAGAGTAGATAGCTATTTTCACATTAAAAATAAGTTTTAAAATGGGAATTGCAATGGACAATGAATATACAAACAAGTAAAAAAAGGAGATTGGACCTATGAAAAAATAGGAACTGATGGAAATTTGGTGTTAAAGGATGTTATAAAACGTAATAAATCAACAACAACAATAATCACTTAAGTAAATAAAAATAGAAGGAACAATAAAAATTTTTTTTTCTTGTTATACGATAGGATCATTTTCATTTGAAATTATTCGCTTTTGTACAACTTTGTTTTCTTTCTGTCCTTAACTATTATATCTAATGTACATCTTTCCATTCTTCTTTGTATTGTCTGAAGTCGCTGGATTATTCTGGCATTTCAGTCACATATTTTACTATTATAAATGAGAACAGACAGGATACAATTGATCAAACTTTTTTCTTCAAATGATAATTTTGGGAAGTTTGAGATCGTGACTCGCCGCGATTTCATTTACGTGTTAGTTAGTGTCTCTTCACTTTGACAGAGACTATTTTCTAAGTGTTTTTTATATCGATAGACTTATTAATATTCAAAGGATAGCGTAGTAAACTTTTCTTAGAGTTCTGTTTACACCTTTTTGTCACTTTGAGGAAGAGGAATAAGAAGTTAAAGTATATATATATATATATATATATATATATATATATATATATATATATAAAAGGAATTAAATCGGGAATCTAAAGGAATAAAAATAAATGGAGATACTGAAGATTTCTTGATGATACTATTTTTTTGATAAGTTCGGATGAATTGAAATTAGAATAGAAGAATTGGATAAAGAAAATTAAAAGATAGACTTTATGATACACTTTGATAGGACAAAAGTAATATTCAATGAATTTTTAGACCAAAGAAGAATCAAATCAAAAGAAAGAGAAATAGAAGAAATTAAAAATTATGTATATCTGGGACAACTAATTAACACTAAAGAAACATTTATAGACAAAGTAAATAGAATATTAAAAATGGGAAGGTCTCAATTTAGAAGAAATTCACATATTATGAAACGAGATATTTCTTTACATTTAAAAAGAAAAATTTTTGATCAATATATTTTTGATCTTGAAACATGAGTTCTGAATATCAGAATGATTCAGTGGCTCAGAACTATACAGAGAAGTGTGAAAAGATGTATATTGGGAATGAAACGAAAAGAAATAAATGGATTAGAAAGAAAATAAAAGTTATGGATGTTATTGTAAAAGTAAAAAGTTTGAAATGGAAATGTCATATAATAGGAAGAGGGAATCATTATAGATAAGGGATTATTATAGATATTCATAGATAAGGGAAATTATTGATTGAAGATCTATATATATAAGGAGGCCCAGGAAGAGATTCATGGATAGATGGAACAGAGGTATAAGGAAATTCGTCAGAATGATCTAGAAGAAAAGAGGAAGGCATTAGATCGATCGAAATAAAAATTTTGAGGAAGACCTTGATCCATCAGTGGATAGAGAGAGACTAACCATAATATACGAGGGTCGTTTGATAAGTATGGTAAAAAAGTAAGAAAAACTAAATTGAAAAATTTAATTAAATTAAACAATAAATAAATTTACTATACTTATCAAATGATCCTCGTATATATAAATATATATATATATATATATATATATATATATATATATATATATATATATATATGTATATATATATATATATATATATATATATATATATATATATATATATATATATATATGTATGTATGTATGTATGTATGTATGTATGTATGTATGTATGTATGTGTGTGTGTGTATGTGCTTTTGATATAAATTATGTTGTATTATATTTGTATTTTATATAGTTTTTGTGTTCGTCACGTTTTTGCATGTTAAGATGCGATTTCTTTACGATCAAATATATTTCCTACATGTCACGTAGATAATGTATTTTGTAGATGTGAAAAATATCGTTTTATTTTGCATACGAGTTTACAATCAATAAATCGTGATAAGGTGCATACAATCGTATCATATATATATATATATATATATATATATATATATATATATATATATATAAATAGTTATGTGTATGTAGATAATGATTCCTCGAGCAAAGTTGTAATTTATGAAAATAATTTTACACACATCGTAAAATTCAAGCACTGTGTATATTTTAATATTACCTTATCTTTTCGTTTACAAGCTGCTGGTTTTTTATATTTATATCATTGTGTGAACGTATATCATATATTATTCTAATAAAGTCTATAATAAAATCACTTTATGCCTTTTTTATGAACTATCTAAACAAAAGATTAGCGTGAAGATAGTGTGATCGATACCCAGTGCCAAATTGTTGTAGAATTTATATTTAAATAAACTTTTAATATTTTATACTCTTACTAAAACATTAAATTTAATTTCAAATTACAAGAATATAAATTTAATAAAATATTCATGTGTATATAAGGTTTATTATCTTTAAAATATTTATTATTTCGCAGTTTGCTTTATAAAAGTATATAAAATAATTGATAATTTAAAAATCGCAAAGTAAAGTAATAAATATTAGTTTTATGAATTTATTGAATATCGTAAATTATACAGTGTCATCCAAATGTGATCCATAGATTTGTGTTTTATTAAATAGAAATTATACATACGTTTTCCTATACATCACTCTATATGCATGTTTCTTTTTAGAAAACACAAATCTACGCGTTACATTTGTATGACCCTATATTATAATAAATGACAATATATCTATAAAGAAAAAGACAAATATTCAACCTACCGAAGTTTTTACCCATTTTTTAAGTAAAATGAAACAATGTTTTTTTTACCATTTAATAATATTTAATTACCAATGTATATTAACAACTTTTTTCATCTCGAGGAAACTTTTGAATTCTCTCTGATAAAGTGACTCGTCCTTGGGAACTAAAAACTCATCCAGCATCTTTTTCACATCTCCATTTTCATTAAATTAATTTCGATTTAAAAAAAATTGTAGTCAAAAATTAACACTAGTCGGAAGGTGTTATATTTGGAAAATATGCTGAGTTATCTAGAACCTTCCAATCAAATTCTTCTATTTTTTTTCCAAGTTATTAAAGAAACATGTGTCTGCGATGTCTTGCTGTAAAATAACTTATTTCTTATTAAAAAGAACCGAACGCTTTTTTTTAAGTTCATTATATTTTTTTAAGTCTGTATACTTCATAATGCACTGTTTTGATGATAATATTAGGTTGTCAAATATCTCCCTTCCGCCTTTTTGTCTTTTGAATTTCGCGGCTATGTACAAAAAAAAAGCGGAAGGGAGATACTTGACAACATAATATTATTGCTATTGAAATGTACACCAGATTTAAATAAATAAAATGAACAGTAAGTGGTTATTAGACAATTTTTAAATATCTTGTGGTGTTTGGGTTATAATTTATTTGTATTAAAATGTATTTTCCATAAAATTGAAACGAATAATGATGTATTAAAGTGAATTTTTATAGCATTGAAATAAATAGTAATTGATATTTTTTTTAACAGTTTAAGTTATTTTGTTCGGTATTTTGTCATACACACACACACATACATACACACACACACACATACACACACACACATATATATATATATATATATATATATATATATATATATATCCTGAACAAAAAATTGCAGGAAAATAGTTGTAATGAACTGTTATTTTCTTCTAATAAAAATATCTTATATCTTAGTTGTACGCGTATAGATACAGGAAATAATATTGTTTCTTATCAAATGCTGTCTAACTTCATTAAATAAGATTGATCGAGCGTGGTGTATTACAAATCTCGATTGTCTTGAAATCAGAACGAAGTTTGATGAAGCTGACATAGAGAGAGGACATTTTTATAGAATTCTCTCAGGGTTCACTAGTAATTCGATTTTTTCTTTATATTTCAGTTGTCGCGCACGTATTAGCCGAAGGAGACAATTACGTCTTCTTGAAAAATCCTCAGACTGTCGAGGTGGTTGCCGGGAAAAATGTTACACTAGAGTGTGAGGTTGCGCCTGGAAATGGGATCATCTATCATTGGACTTTGAATGGTAAGTAATAATATTTTTTTTGTATATTAATTGTAATTATTTATACCTATATATATATATATATATAGTCGTTTTTTTCTATATATATATATATATAGTTGGTATATATCTGTTAGTATATTAATATATAGTGTCATCCAAATGCGTAGATTTGTGTGTATATACACATGTCTATATCATTTAGTTAACACAATCCAATGCAAATACTATATATATATATATATATATATATATTAGTCGTAAAAATAAAAACTGCTTCATTTTTTTCTATAAAAATACTATTAAATTTTTTATTCTTTAGGATTTGTCCATATCACCTCCTCGTTCGAAAGAGCCATTTCTTTATATTAGGGAACAAATAATAGTCTGATGGAGCCAAGTCTATAGGGGGATGTGAAACGATTTTTCCATTAGTTTTGCGGCCACAACTGCTCTGGTGCGTTGTCGTGATGAAAGAGGACTTTTTGTGGGCTAATCGGGGACGTTTTTCTTGCAACTCGGTTTTTATTGAATATATGCACCTGTAATGGTTTTACCCTTTTCCAAATAGTCGATAAATATCATCCAAAAGAATGCGACGCCTAGATTTGTGTATTATTAAGTGATGTATCCATGTTTCATCTAACACCTATCCTGCGGATTTCGCTGAAACATGTTCTTGCAACACTTCACACGACCTCCCCTATATCGCGGCACCCACATGTTTCTTTTTAATATAACAACATCTAGTACCCGTTCACACGTGATGCATAATTGAATGACCATATCATATATATATAGCGTCTCTTGTGCTCATATATATATATAAACCGCATCATGCAGAGTCACCATAATGTTTATCAAGCTTCTGTTTAGTCTCCTGAGACGTTTTGCTTTTAATGAAGTATAATCAACACGCATTCTTTTTCGTATGACAATCACACGATTTCCTTATTGGATAGACCGATATGGCTGAAACTTGATGTGTGTTCTTCCAAGAGGTGCTACTAATTAAAAATAATGATATGCACCATATATATATATATATATATATATATATATATATATATATATATATATATATGTATATACATATATACAGTGGCTCCCACTCGTATTCGTACACCACCTAGTTAAAATTTTGTTGTTGAAAACATACCACTTATTTAAAAAAATATATAGAAATATATTTTAGGGCTGTTAGATAACAATGTTATCAATAATATTTGTAAAAAATAAATATGCCATTTAAAATATTTCATAATAAAAATAAAGAAATACAAGAAATTTAACAAAAATAACTCAACATTCGTATTCGTACAGTATAAATAATTATTTTTTCCCCGGTAAAAAATACAAAATTATCAAAAATTAATATTTTTTAGGTGCTCTTTCCTTTTGATCACTTCTAATAATCGCTTTGGAATTGATTTTACTAATTTTTGGATAATTTCAGGCCCAATATTACGCCACTCAGATTCTAGACGTATTTTTTAGTCATTTTTCTTTGAGAAATCATATTTTCTAATTCTTTTTCCCAATTCTGCCCATAGATTTTCTATAGGATTTAGGTCGGGTGACTGTGGGAGTATTTCCATCACATGTGGTACATTATACAATAACCATAGTCTTACACTATGTGTCTTATATTTGGGATCATTATCTTGGTAAAACGAAAAGTCCTTTAACATTTCCAAATCAGTGGTACTTTTTTTACGTATTTTTTTAAAATATCCATATATTTGTATTTATCCATTATTCTGTCGATGAACTGTAAATTACCCGTGCCCGCGGCAGAAAAAATCCCCATACTCTAACTGAACCACCTCCATGTTTTACAGTAGGTCGAAGATTTTTCTTGTGAAGCTCAGTATTCGGTTTTCTCCACACCATTTTTCTTCCATCGGATCCAAAAAAATTAAATTTACTTTCATCGGTAAAGAGAACATTTTTTCAGAAATCAAAAGTATGATTTTTATACTTATGGGCAAATTCTAATCTCTTTTTTCTATTCATTTCACTAATAAATGTTTTTTTTCGCGCTACCCTACCATTATATCCCTTTTTTCGCAGAATACGACGTACAGTTTCCGAGCTAACAGTTTTTTTAAGATTATTTTCTATTATAACAACAAGTTTTTTTGCACTGATTCCCGGATTTTCTTTAATTTGTTTAACAATGTATCTCATGTCGTAAGCATTTAGTTTTGCTCTATTCGTGTTTCTAGGTTTATTTTCTGCTCTATTTTCATTTTTATACCGATTTACAACATATTGAACAGTTGAACGATTTCGAAATACAATTTGGCTAATTTTCCGTAAAGATTTTCCATCTTTATGGTGAGAAATAAAATAATCAAATTTTCTCAACACAATTGATGTTTCATTGTCTTTTCATCCATGTTTCAAATGTTGTGAATATACTATGATATATTCTGTTTAAATTGACACCCAAGCATGAAGAAACTGGTAGGAGCTTGTTTGTGCAAAAACAAAATTTGTTTACGTTTGTACTTCCCCTCATCACCATTTTTCATAACTATTTCTACAGCTGTACGAATACGAATGTTGAGTTATCTTTGTTAAATTTCTTGTAGTACTTTATTTTTATTATGAAATATTTTAAATAGCATATTTTTTTACAAGTATTATTGATAACATTATTGTCTAACAGCCTTGAAATATATTTCTCTATTTTTTTAAAAATAAGTGATAAATTTTCAGCAATAAAATTTTAACTAGGTGGTGTATGAATACGAGTGGGAGCTACTGTATATATATATATATATATATATATATATATATATATATATGAGGCGCATTTAAAAAACTCTCGGAAGGTGATTATTATTCGTAAACGGAATAGTGTATTTATAATCAGTTGATGTGAGCGTAAACCTGTTTAGACTTGTGTTATCAGGCGTTCACGACGCTGCTGCAAGCTACTTATGTGTGGTGTTATGTCAGTTTGAAATTACCCTTGTATCTGCGAATATGGATTCGGTTAAATTTGTAGTGCACGTTAATATTAAATTCCTAGTTAAATTAGGTTGTAAAAAACTGATATTATTAAGACTATCACAGATGTTTACGAAGTTAATGCACCAAAGAAAACCACTCTTTATAAATGGATTAATCGTTTTAGTAATGGTTAAGAGAACATCAAAGACAACAGTTGTAGTAGGAGACAATCAACTTTTGTTTTTGAAACAAATATTCATGCAGTGGAACTTTTAGTGAAGAGAAATAACCTAATAATAGTGAAAATGATAATTCAGACTGTAGGCATATCTGTAGGATCAGCACAGAGCATTCTGAAGGATAACCTGAAACTAAATAAGCTTTCATTGCAATGGATGCCAAAGTTGTTGCGCGAAGATCAGTTAACATTGCTTGTTGACTAATCGCTTCAATTTTTAAATAAATTTAACGCCGATTCTGATGCTTTTATAAACAGAATTATTATGGGTGATGAAACTTGGATCTACCTGTTTGATCTTGAAAGCAAGCAGCAATTAAAACAATGGTTATCAAGTCGTTTAAGTGCTTTCATAAAGGCTAAAGCAGAAAAATCGACTATGAAGGTAATGGCCACCATTTTTTGTGATTCTGATGGAATGAAACTCAGTTTTTCTTGAAAGTCAAAGAAAAATAACTGCAAGTTATTATGAAATACTTTTAACAAAACTGTATGCAGCTCTAAAAAAAACGGCCCGGAAAAATTGATCAGCGCATCTTGTTTTATCATGATAATGCTCCGACTCACTGAAAATTTTACCAGGGTAGTATTACGTGAATACCGATGGGAGATTTTACCACATCAGATTCAGCTCCATCAGACTTTTTTTTATTCTCAAATGTAAAAAAGACATTAAAGGCGTTCACTGGTAGTCGATAGATGAAGTGAAACATTTTGTAGGGCAGTGGCTAGAATCAAAGAGCACTGATTTTTATCGAAGAGCTTAGAAGGATGGCGAGACCGTATGGAAGAATGTTTTAACTTAAATGGAACATATGTCGAAAAATAAAGTGCTTAATTAAATTTGTTGCTTTTGTTTACATTTTCCGGAAACTTTTTGAACGCCCTATGTGTATGTATATTGAAAATTGATTTCTGATTGAGTACGATTTTTTTTAAATTAATAATGTAGGCATTCATTTTAAAGAAAAAATATGATGTATTGTACAATTGACAGTAAATTTTCATATATTTTAATTTTCATTATCATCGATAATAAAATAAATGCAAGTGGAGATACAGAAAAGGCCTAGTGTCATTTTTTTTAACTTTAGTAAACTGTACGATTTTTTTTTGAATATTTTTTTGTAATGGTAAGTGGTATCTATATTGAAATATCATATATCGTTAAATAAATTTAAAATTTATCAATAATTTATAATATCATTCCCCCATCCTTAACAAAGTCTCTTGCTAGATAATTTTTGTCTCTTGGTCGCTACTTATAACGTTTTTTAACCATCTATTGTCTTTTCGTCTTTAATATCTCTTTCTCATGCCAATTTCATCGATTTTATTTGTTCTGTTATATCAATTATATTTGTCTATTTTTGTATTCATTTACAGATTTTCCAGTTGTATTTAGAAATTCCTAATATTATACTTTACATATTTTTTTAGTTGTCAAACTTTTTTTTCATTTTTCATTCAGTGCCCAAATTTCTGATCTATAAGTACAAGCAGGTAATATATTAGGTAAAGCGGAAAGAAATGTCGTTTTGAAACCAATTTATCGTGTGGCTGCCGTCGAGTAAATATGTCAATATTGGTATTATTTTGAAGCTTTGTTCATACTGTTACTGTTTTCATTTCATTTTTTTTATTTTTACTGATAGTAAAAATGTCAGGGCCAGAGATCTCAGAGATGCAGTTGCGGTGTATTTTGTTATTTTTGTTTGATAAAGGATTAAAGCCCAAAGAAGCTACAGAAAATGTTAATGAAACTTACGTCGAAATCTTGAATATCCGTGAATGCCAACGCTGGTCAAACAATTTAAAAACGACAACAGAAATCTTAAGGATAAGCCAAAATCGGGAAGACTACAAAACAATCGATGACGACATGTTAAAATCATTGATAGAATCAGATCCGCGCAAAACCATTCAGGAATTGTCGTAGGACATCGCCTGCCCCTGGTGGACTATAAAAAATAATTTAAAAAGGCTCGGCAAAAACACAAACAGGGGGTTTGGGTTACGTACGATATATCGCCGTTCAAATTTTGTCAGCTTTAGATTAGCGAGTAATCATTTGTTCTTTACTGCTGATCAGGTATGAAACCGATCCGTTTCTGAAAAGAATTGTTACTGGAGACGAAAAATGGATCCTTTATAGCCATCCACATAAAAAAACAACGGTTTTCTCCAGGTCAAACACCGGTTTCAATACCTCAACCATCTTTGACTTTAAAAAAGGTTATTTTATGTATCTGGTGGGATATTTCGGATGTGATTCATTATGAATTATTAAAACCTGGTCGGTCTATCATAGCCGAGGTCTACTGTGTGCAATTAGAAAGATTAAAGGTGGAATTACTAAAAAAAACGATCCGTTCTGGTGAATAATCAACGGCGAATTTTGCAGCACGACAATGCGAGGCTGCATGCAGCGAGAATTACCCAGGAAAAAATTAAGGAACTGGATTTAGAGCTGCTGTCTTATCCACCTTATTCTCCCGATATTGCGCCTTCTGATTATCATTTATTCCGAAGTATGAAGCATTTGCTTCGAGGTAAAAAATTTAATTCGGATAATGATGTTCGAAAACACTTGGATGCCTTTTTCAAGTCAAAGCAGCCAGAATTTTATAAAAGAGGCATCAAAAATTGCCTAAATTGTGGCAAGATATTATAAATAACCATGAAAATTATCTATCGGAATAAATATTCTGTATTTTTTTTTTGTAAATAATTTTTTTCACATTGTAAAAAAACGACATTTCTTTCCGCTTTACCTAATATATTGGTTTACTTTTCGTTTATGGCCCATTAGTACTTTTACTCTTTTCTCAACAATAAAGTCGATTGAACAAAGCATTGATTCAAAAGCAGGTTTACTCTGTATTAAAACGAGACAAATTCATTCTTATGTTAGCTCATATGTTTCATTGCTGATCCGGGAAACCTCAACAAGCTGCAATGTTAAGTTCCACCCCATCTGACGTTGTTTTCCGGATATTGTTTCATTTGACGTCCACTTGTTTCGTTTAATCTACATGAGATCTTTTAGATACACGATTTAGTGATTCTGAACAAGTACACAAATGGATCGATAGTTTTTTTCAGTTAAAGGATAAGAAATTCTTTTGTCGCGATATCCTCCTTTTACCTAATAAATAACAAAAGATAGTAAAAAATTCCAGAAAATGTTTTGATTAAAATATTGTTTTATTATTAAATTACTAATGAAAAATATAAATTTCATATATGTTGAATAAATAGCACGTTTTTTAATTTTGTTCGAGTATCGTAATAATATAGCTATTTTATATTCGGTGATAGAATTCTCTAGTTTTATTTACCAGAAACTTTGTTGAGCTTACTTGAACAGAAACTTTTATTTGCAGTAATTCATTGTGAAGAATTGTTTATAAATCTACTTTAACATGTAACGTATTTTGGATTTGTTTCTATATTATGATGTAATTCAATGAAGTTTTGGGTAATAGCTATATTTTTTTGCAATTATCACTACATTCATTTTAAAAAAAATCTATTGTAATTTTCCAGCCTTAATTTTTCATAATGTTTTATATCTAAGAAAATATTTTTTACAAATGTTTAATATTTTATATATTTTCGCTATTTTTTAAAAGCTTAGATTTTGTCTTTTCCGTTTGTTTCAAAATTATTTTTATTACAATCTTTCTAACATCATTAAGTGATTTAATTTTATATTACATAGACATTAGAAAAGCAACGTTTTACATCATCTCTCTTTTAAAATATGTTAATTTAATAAACAGAGTAAATAAAATTAATATCATAAATATTAAGCTTTTATTGATTAGAAATGATTATGAATCGAGTTTGATGATATTGAGTAGAATTATTTTATACTTACTTATAATATAATTTAAAAAAAGTAATAGTTTTTAATTCTACAGTTTGAAAGTTGAGATTATTTTTTTATAAATTTTAATATTACTCATCATGTAAAAATCTCCTTATCTTTTTTTAAAGATATATTTTACTATTTAAAAAACAATTTTATTATAAGGTGTTATTTTAAGTGGTGATTGCAATGGTAATAGATAAATTGAATTTGGATCTAATCGAAAAATATGTTTTTCAATTCATACAACTCCTAGTTTTACCTTTATTTTTTCTATTTATATATTTACTTCTTCAATTTTTGTTCCCAATAATAATTTTCAACTAGTCGATGAAATATATATTAGTTTTTTTAATCAGCAATAAATAAGTTAGAAATATTAATTTATATATCTTCATTGAAGTGTTCTCTTATTTTATTAAATGTATCAAAATGGTTTTTTAATAAAATCTATGTTACTAGTAATTTTGGCGGTAACTATTGATTTCTTTTTTTTTTGGAAAATTTATTTTTGAAGAAATATGATTTCATGTTTTTTAAAAAAATATCATAAAATATTTATTAAAATCAACTGTTGTCTATCTACTCGACAGTAAAAGTTTTTTGAATATATTTATTGTGGATTTATTTTTCATGCACATTTTTATTGATAATTTTTAGTATTACCTTTTTACTTGTTAAAATAATATAAAAATTTTCAATACACTAAAAGTTGAAATGATAATACATTCAAATTCTTTTTATATGAATATTAAAGATTATAATTACAAGAAATTATTCATTTTTCAGATACGTTTTATATGTGTGTGTGTGTGTGTGTGCGTGTGTATGTGTGTGTAATTAAATAAATTATCATTTTAAAGACGTGCGAATATGAAAATTTAAGGGGGTATTCCAGTCCAGAATTTCGAAAAAATCAATTTTTTTTGTATATAGTTTATAAGAATATCGTATTTTAATTTTTAAATTTAAATTTTATTATTTTATGATGCGATTCGGTCTGGCGAATATCAACTTTAAACTTTCTCGAAGCTACTTTTATCGACATGGTTGACGTGATATCTCAAGTTCTAATATTTATATACAAATCAATATAACATATTGCCCTCGCCTATTTTCTGAAAATTTTGTTTTTTAATATTTTTAAAAATTCCGAAATGAAAAAATAGGGAAAAAAATATCACAATATATATAATGGCAGGATATACTACCTTCTTTTTCAATATCAAAAATATTTGTTTCAAATGACCGGAAGGGTTGGAACCACGTTAACCAGGAGTATCTCCACTTTCCTGTACATTTTTCAATTTTGAATTTTTTTTTTATAATACTTTTTAGCTCTTAAAATGTCAATAAATAAGATAAACAATGGATAGTAAAAATATTTGTTGGTTTTTATAGCGGACATAAAATTTGCGTCTAGACTAGAATACCCCCTTAAGATTATATATATATATATATATATATATATATATATATATATATATATATATATACTCGTATATATATATATATAAACATGATTTTAAATATATATACAAATATATATTAAGTCATCGTACATGAAATGGTCGTTTCCAAAATTTAACCCTTTGCACTCGAAGCTTTTTTTCACTCATTGCCTCAGCACCTTGAAACACCAACTTAAATTTATACTTCGCTAAATGAATAAGTGAAGTTATTACGATTTGTTTTTGTCCTTATTTTATGAATTGAAAATTATTTATTTTCCAGCCCTATGACAAATTTTAAATGTTGCGAGTCCAAAGAGTAAATGTTTAATTTTTTCATAGAATTTGTAAAAGTGCACATATCACACGTGAATGTAAGAACATAACCTCATTTATATCGAGAGTTTCACGAGGTCGAGAGTTGTTTTTTAGTGACATGGAAGCGAGGGTAAATAAAATATTTTTTTTGTACAAGTACAAATTCGGGCATAGTGCGATCGAGGTAACGCGGAACATTAATATAGCTTTCGGTGAAGATTTTGTGAGTGAGCGAACCGCTAAGCGTTTGTTTGAAAAGTTTCATTCTGGTGATACAAACCTCGAAAATTTGTCTCATGAAAATGTGCTATCCATCATCGACGACAATATTTTAAAAAATATAGTTCAAGTAGAACCGCGTCTGACTATCCAAAATATCACAGAAAAGTTGAATATTTATTACTCAATCGTTTCTAGACACATGAAGAAGTCAAGAAGCTCGACAAATTGGTACCACACGAATTCAGCGAGAGAGACAAAGAGTACTCTTTGGAGGTTTGCATCCTTTGATTTCTTGGAACAAAAATAAAAGTATATTGTTTCGTATTGTGACTTGTAACGAAAAATGGATTACTTACGACAACTGTTGACATTCTGCATAGTGGTTAGATGCGGATAAAGTGCTGAAACATATATTGAAACTGAGTTTTCATCTGCACAAGGTTGTGATATTTGTATGGTGATAAACAAGGTGCATGATCCATTTTTAATTTTTGCAAAGATGTGAATTGATCGATTCCGAGAAATATTATCAAGAAATTGAAATAATGTATTCAAGATTCGGCATTGGTGAATAGACGTATTGGGTTATTGCTACTCAATAACACTAGATTACATATTACAAAACAGAACATAAAAAAATGATAGAATTGAACTGCAAAATTGATTTTTTACTGAAAAACTATCATTTTTTTAACATTTTGATAGATTTTTGGTGGGGAAATTCTGCAACAAAGAGAACACTATAAAAATACATTTAATGACTTTTTGGAAACTCTTCACCTTGATTTTTATAAAATTGCCATTAATGCACTTATATCGCGTTAAAGTGTATTTGACGTTAATGGAGACTATTTTAAACACGTGTGTATTAAGTTCGATTAATAAACGTACAAAGTCAAAATTAAAAAAATCGGCCATTTTGTTTCCATATATATATATATATATATATATATATATATATATATATATATATATATATATATTTATTGCTATTACAATTAGTATTGAAAGTGTGCATATTTGTAAAGAATACAAAATAGCATATGAGATTAAGAGGAATAAACCCCTTTCAATAGCTTTTATTTTATAAATGAGTATTATCATGTCTTTTATTTATATAATACAATATATTTGATAATACTACAATATATATAATACTATATATTGTATGCGTATTGTTTGATTTTATGATATCTGAAAATCCAATAACGTGTAGAAGATTTATTGATTTAATTTCAAATAACAGTTCATTCAAAGCAGATTTGATGGGTTCTATTGTTCTTGTCAGCCATACAAAAAATATCACATGTAATTGTTCAAAATTATACACAAAAAAATATACATTCAAATCAAAACGTGTATTAATAACTTTTTGTAGAATATTAGATCTGTTCCTTTGTAATGGAACCCATTTTGAAACAATATACATGTACAATGGATATAATAACATATTCACCTACAAGTTACATATAGGAATACACACATATTTATATATATACGAAGTATATAATAAGTATATATGACAAAATTCGTATCGAGTATATTTAAAAATTTAGGTATATCTGAAAATCCCTTCAAATAGTCCCCTCCCGCATCTAGAAGATTCCAGCGAGATTCCAGTTTTCGTAAAATTCTGGAACACTTCATTCAAAGTGTTCCATTTGATGGGTTCTCGGAGAGTTCCCACAAGGGACCTCTCCATACAAAAATATCTTGGATATCTTCAACGGAGAGTCAAAATGTCGACACAAAAAGTCGCAGGGTGACATGTCCAGTGAATAGGGCGGTTGTGGTAACGTTGCAATGCCTTTAGACGCCAAAAACTGAGAGACACTGAACGCACTGTGACAGGGAGCATTGTCGTGATGCAGAACCCAAGTCTTCGCGATCTCTGGACGCACTCTGAGCACCCTTTTTCGTAATTTTTCGAGCACACTTTTGTTCAGGTGGTAGAACTGTTTGTACGGAACCCCCTTTGCAACCACCCCTTTGCTGTCGAAGAAGCAAATCAATGGTTTTCACTTTGGACTTGCTCATTCTCGCCTTCTTTGGCCTTGGTGCTCCAGGGGACAGCCACTGTTGGCTTTGTCGTTTAGTTTCGGGGTCATAATGAAAGAACCAACTTTCATCACCAGTAATAACTCGATCGAGAAGAGTAGGATCACTTTCAACCTGCTCGAGACAATCTTGAGCGATGTTCTCTGTTCCATTTTCGTGACATGCACTACTCGCGCGTTGTTACAAAACACTAAACAGCTGGCGAAGAAATGATCGTACGAGGGTGGTCAAGGTCTCAATCGAGAGAGTAGGGATCTGCTATTACGGTGGCGGAGTTACAGGTTCGCGCAGAGAAAAAGCTATTACCACATTGCTGACCTCGATATATATATATCGGTATATATATACTATATATATATATATATATATATATATATATATATATATATATAGAAGCATGAATATTTCATATAAGTTTAGGGAATATAAAATGTGTAAAACATGTGATTTATTATAAAAGTAACATATTTTTGTGTATATTTTTTTATAATGTTAAACATATATATATATATATATATATATATATATATATATATATATATATATATATATATATATATATATATATATATATATATATATGATTTTATATATATATATATATATATATATATATATATATATATCAAGAGATAGAGAGAGAGAGAGAGAGAGAGAGAGAGAGATGCTTATTTAATCGTGATAGAAATCAACACTAAAGTTAATTTAAATTTCTATCACTCTTAAAAAAAATACTTTATATATATATTTATATATATATATATATATATATATATATATATATATATATATATATATGATTGTGTATGCATTTATGTGTGTTATTTTCTCTTTTATCTATATTATCTGATTGATTTCATGTAACGGTTTTGTTACATTTCGCATCTGACGGTATCATATTGCAGGCGTACCATTGGGTAATACTACTCGGCGCCGTACATTTTTGCTTGATGGCGGCGGTTCGAGCTTGTACGTGGCCCGTGCAGACCGTGAGGAGGATGCGGGTACGTTCGCGTGTGTAGCTCAACGCGTGGACGGCACAGGATCGCCCCTTGTCAGCAATGAAGCTCAGATTAACGTGCTGTGTGAGTACATCTTGTCATATTTCATTATCTGCATACGTATATAACGCTGTCTGTATTGTTGACACGAGGTTTTGTTGTTCGTTATATTACGGTACAATGGCGAAACGCTGTTATTGTTTTTAAGATAATTGACATGTTGAACTAGTTTTGCGTGCACGTAGTTATTATTCAAAATTAAGACATTACATGTATTATTATTTTTGTTATTAATTATATATATATATATATATATATATATGTTAATGTGTATGTCTACAAAGTAAAATTTAAATTATTTTATGTAAATAAATATTTTACTTAAATATATAGTGAATGAAACACAAAATTAAATTCATTATTAAAGTATATAATTTAATTACTTGGGATATTTATTGAGAAAAAAATACAATTTTAAATTAATATGTAATTTTAATTTTTATTTACTTTGGATTAGTGAGATTTCTGTTCAGTTGGTATGATACTTGTATATTTTTTCTAAAAAGAAATTTTAACAAATTTTAATCTACATAATACAGCACAATATTAATAGTTTTTAATGTTGATGTATGTGTGATTAATTTTTATATTATCGATGCTGTCAATTAAAGTTATTTTTTATACCAGGGGGCTCCGCTCTCTACTCGCTTCGTTTGTTGATCTCAGAATTTGCTTTTATTCAACAATGAAAATAAATTATGAAAAATTAAATGTGTGTATATATATATATATATATATATATATATATATATATATATATATATATATATATGATAACAATATAACTAAAATTTATTTTGTCTGAAAATCTGTTCGAAAATCCTGTCTGAAAATCTATTTTTTTTCCGGTTTGGTAATTTTAATATTTCATAAAATTTGTACTTCGATAATTTTCGGAAAACTTTTGGAATGTTCTGAAATTAAATTTTCACATCAATTTGGAGCGGAGCACCATTTTTTTAAAAATAGAAAGATATATATTCTTACTTTATTTATGAAATGTCATTATCGTTTATGATTTTGGAATTCTGTTTGTACCATGACAGTAAAATTTCAGATATATCGAATATTACCAGATAAAAAAAATCTTCATTTTATACAGAAGTAATAATTGGTAAATATTATAATCTGTAAATTTTGATGAATAATGATTAATACACGTAATTTTAGTTTCATTCGATATGCTTATTTTTATTAACACATTCCGCCCGGCCACAACTAAAGACATATTTCGTGGTGTACTACTGTAAATCCGTTTACGCGTTAACGCGTGTTTCGTTGTATGAACTTTTGACGCCAAATATATATATATATATATATATATATATATATATATATATATACATATATATATATATATATATATATATATATATATATATACAAGCTATATTTTTTTCTAATTCCATCAAAAGATGGTGGACTATATATTCAAAATATTGGTAAATTATAAAAATTATGAAAAATATTTCAGATATTTTAAATAAAGTAATTTCTATCACAAAGTTCTGTTTTTTTTTGGAATAAAATTGAAATTGGTTCTCTTATTTTTATTCTAACAACTTTTGTATATAGAATATATGCTTTACGTAATTTATCATATTTTTATCCCTTTTAGATATTTTTTTACGCTAAAAAGTGTTTTTTTATAATAAACTATGTTTATTGTAAAGCATCTCTTTTTTGTACTTTATCACTCATTGCAGATTGAAAACCAGTATAATATTACTCTAGATAAAGTTTAGTGCGAAATACTGCGGACCGTAATGTGTTAAGTTAAAACAAATAAAATATTTAGTAAATACATATTAGTTAAATTAAATCTTTTAAATTAAATAAATTAAATCTTTTGGTAACTTGCTACGATATTTAAATTATATATGTCCATTCATATAAAATGATTGTATTAATTTATTAGAACTTCAAAGGACTATACTTTTTAAAAATGATTTTAATTAATCAAAATTGTTACCATTTAGTATATTTTTTTAATATAATTTTCTCAGTTCTTTTTTTAAAAAATCTAATACATATCTACAAGACATTACTTCTGTTAATATATTTTAACAACTAGTTTATTATTGATCATTAATATGGATGATTATTTGGGTTTATTATATTTTTGGACGCATCGTCTTTGTCAAGATATTGAGAAATATGTCAAATATCGTAATATGTGAACAGTTTTATTCAATTTTATGATTTTTTTGATAATCAAAAATGAAAATTAATAGTAATAATATAAAGTAAAAAATAGTTTTAAAAGCAAACTTTTGAAAAAGAACTTATTATATTCTTGATCATTTAAAATAATTATTATTATATTTCTTGATAATTTAAAAGCAGTTCTAAATAATGAGTGAGATAAAAATATTTTTTAATAAATTTTATAGATTGTATAATAAAATGTTAGTTTATTGATGTCTAGTTTAATTATTTTGTAAGGGTTTCTAGAATATGCATCAGAAAATAATTTCAAATAACAATTTCTTCAATAATAATATAGGGTCATCCAAATGTGACGCACATTTGGTGTTTTATTAAAAAGAAACTATATACATGTTTCTTTTTAATAAAACACCAATCTAAGTGTCACATTTGGATGGCCCTATATATTTATTTTCTTATATATTTAGTAAATTGAAAATAGAAAATATTAAAAACATTAAGCTGTATAAACATTTTATAAATATTTATTACATATATATCTATATATATATATATATATATATATATATATATATATTTGAACAATATTCATTTCTTTTGTTAACGATAATATATTAAAGAAAATCTTGATAAGTCCTTGAACATGGTAAGTATTTTTAAGATTGTAAAATTTGTCATTTATTTGTACATTGAATAAGTACGAAAATACTTAATGTACAGTATAATGATCGTACAATTTTTTTACAAAAGATTGAAAAATAAGTATACGTGGTTGATAACACAAATAAAAAAAAATATGAAAAATATGAATGTACATAAAAGAAAATCATAAATTAGAAGAGTCCTTGTTTAAAACCCATATTAGATAGAAACATGCGAATTGTCCTTCAAGAAATGGATCAATAAAAGGCATAATATTATATATATATATATATATATATATATATATATATATACACACACACATACATATACATACATATAGTATGCCTTTAATACAATATTTGTATACATAGTATATAGTTTCTCATAATTCATGTATGAATAACCACGCCTGAAATATTTCTCTCGAGTATAATACAAATATTCTAATTACAAAAAAAAATTAATCACTATTACACTCGTCGGAAATAACATGCATAATTTATTATGAAAAACGTGTAATTTTAAATCGTGTACATTTGACAACACGACAAAGTTCTTTGAATGTCGTCGACCTATAAAACAAACACCTTGTATAATATGTTGAACATGTTAATTTTATATGGAATTAGTTTTATACACAGAATATTATTTTGAAATGAAAAAAGAAAACATGTGTAAAGAAAGATTTACAATAATAGTTTGTGTAGATAAAAAAAAAACCTGATTGCGGACATAGCATAACGTGTACTAACAGGTCATTTTCACGTAAATGAATAGCCGAGTCCGACATTTAAGATTCAATTTAAATTTATTGCTCGGCTCTCCACTTTCGTACTTACTTTCAACGGTATGTTCTAATAAGTACAGGATTGACGTAGTTTGTTCAAGGACCTATTAACAAATACCACTGGTATTTTAAATGAACATGGAATTTGAATTGTACTAGTGTATTTCAAGAATTTGGACATAATCACCATTATATAAATTGTTTTAATATTTGTACTTCACTGTTAATCATATTAAGAATTTGTTGATATATATATACATACAGGGTTTTCCAATAAGTGCTTCAATAGTTTAAATGGAAATAAAATGAAAAGTATTTAATTAATTAGGTTTTTTTCATTATTTTTAAGCATATTTTATGGCATTAATGATTGAATACAATTTTATTCATATGACTACCACGACTACGTTTGACAAGTGGATTCATTTAGTACAATTTTTAGTCACTCTTTCACATAATTATGATCCAATTTCATGAATTACTCGTTCAATGTTTATTTTTAATGCTTCTGTACTTTGTGGTTTATCAGCATAAACCAATGATTTCACATAACCCCACTGAAAATAATCCAATGGAGTTAGATCACATGATCTTGGTGGACAATTGATGGGTCTATTTTATGAAATAATGAACTCATGAAACTTTTGTTTCAATGTCTATTGAAGTTTTTACAATTTCTAAGTGTTGTTGAAGTATTAAACGTTCCATGATAATTTGCCAAACTATACTGAGTTGAAATGTCAAAATGAGATTGAAAAAAATTCAAATATGGCTGCCACTAGCTGTCAAAGTTCTTATTGGAAAATCCTATATTACAATAAAAATACATTTATTTTGAATGTTCAATAATAAAATAATTAATTATATTGAAGGTAATATTTTTTTAAGAACTAATAATATAAACATCCTTAAAACTATTCGAATGTTGTGGTTTCATCTTTCTAGATGTAGTTAATTATCTCAAACTCATTTTATCATAAATTAATTATAACTATCACTAGAGTTTGTGTGAAGAGACTATTTAGTCGATTAATTATAAAAAATCTCTAGACCTTATTTCCATTAATTTTTATTTTTAAACTAGTTAAAGAACTATCTCTATCCTGTATATCAGGGGTCGGCAATCTTTTTTGTCTGCGGGTCAAAATCAGCGAAAATGTGATTATTAAGAAGACTTTTCGGGTCAGTCGTATTTTCATTTTAAAACAGTCTTTTAGTGAATAATAAGATACATTTTATTGGGAAAATAATTACAAGATGCGTTTAAAACATAAAAATTCAAAATTATAATTGTAATTATTATAAAAACAAATATAATTGTCAAATTTTAGTTCATTAATTTATGAACTTTATTTATAAACGTTCTCTTCGTTTTCAATGGCTCCCCTGATGCTGAATTTGTGATGTCAATTTGGTCAAGTCTGATTTATGATTAATCATCTTGAGACAAATAGAAGCGTCTGAATTTTCGGTAGTTAAGCTGCTCCTATTCTCACTTAAAATAAATTTCATGTGTGAAAATATTTACTCGTATTTATAAGTAGAACCGAACGCGGACAAAATGGCAAAATTAATTTTTTTCAAAGATGAAAATTTCGTAGGAAGTGATGCCCAACACGTTGATATCATAAGAAGATGATTATCTTCCGTTTTTTATAAATCTTTCGGCAATGTCTTGAATTTATACGTCCACAACGTTGGACTTTTAAAATCAATCACTTCTAAACTTAAAATGTCAATTTCAAGATATTTAAAATACTGCAAATCTAAACTCTTTTTGTCTATTTCATCAGGCTTTATTATAAATGTAAATATTTTACCGTGCTACTTAAAACTGAAATCTACTTTCAAATTCACTTCTAATGTTCAAAATTCAACTTTCGAACATATTTAGATTGCTTTCATGGATATTTTTTGTCATATTAGCTTTTTTTAACAAAGGAAAGAAAAGAAATATTTTAGTTTTTATGTCAGTTTCAAATAACATTAATTTTGAAGAATTTGTTTGATAATTTATTTCTATATATTATAGTTTATTTGCGGAACTCAAGTGGATCACTTGAAATTATCAAATGAGTCACTTGGTGACCCGCGGGTCATAGGTTGCCGACCCCTGCTGTATATGTTTTATATTTTTCAAAAAGTGTTGAAAGAATTATATATTTTAATTTTTATAATTTTTATTTTTATAAAAATCTTTTTTCGTTCTGTTTTTTACAATTTACAATTTTTCACTATTTTTTTTGGTTTTGAGACATATTTATTACTTAGTGATTAATTAATATTTTCATAAAAATTTTTGACGTTGGGTGTGTAATTTATTTATATTACAATTTTTCTTTTGTTCCTTGGTATTATTGTATATTGTATATAACAATATAGACGATTCTTTATTTTTAAAAATGGAATTTTAAGTAAGCCTTAAATATGGAGAATGCAGTAGCTTCAGAACCACTTTAATATATTTGGGATCAAAAATTTTGTGTAGATAATTTATTGTGATAATATGGGTTGTAGTCATGCAAAGATTAATCATTATAATTTTTTATTATTAAATATAAACTTTTAAATTTTGTAATATTCTGTTATAATAAAACAATATTATCGAAAAGTGTATAGTTTTTGATTGTAAAATATTTTTATGAAATTTTGTAGTGTTAAAATAAATGATTTATTTATATAAACATTTCAGTATGTTTATAAAATTATACAACGTAAATTTCGAAAATACACTTTGTCAGTATATTTAAGATTTTTAAAATTAATTTATATGTGCGTTATTTTATGTAAATAATTCAATTTAATAATTGTTAAAGTTTATTATATATGTGTAAAATATGTTAATATATTTTTAATCGATACTTCATAACAAAAATTATTTGTATTCTAATTTTTATAAATACAAAAATCTGTTTTTTACAGAATTCAATTTGAATTCATGTTTGAAAATTATTTCACGTCTAGTATTTGATGTTATTTTTCAACTTTTAACATTTTCCTCCTGTTGATGTGTCTTCGTTATCTTGAACCAGTTTTAAAATTCATAGCACGGAACGCGTGCCTTATTTTTCACCGAGACCGGTTACGTCGACGCCAATGTTGCTGTCAGTGCCAATAATAGCACGAATGTCACGGTCAGGCGCTCGATTGTCGGCTTTGTACACGGTTCTCTTTCTTCCTCGCCTGTCCGTTCTGACCCCTTAGTCGTCATCGCTATGACGAGACGGACCGACGACGCGCGGCATTTATAAATTGCCTACAAGACGCCACCGTTCTCTTGGAACAAAGACATGGCGTTGGAAAGGTCTTTTAACTGTCTGTCAGAACTCAGGACGCACGCATTGAGAAACACGTAAATTACCTGGAAGTTTCTGTTCCAGACGATGCATTTTTTTATGGATCAGTTGATGATATTATTATTATTTTGATTAAATAGTAAGGGTTTTTATTTTGACACATAATTTATATATATATATATATAGATTTATATATATATATATATATATATATATATAGAGAAAGAGAGAGAGAGAGAGAGAGGGTTTGATATATAAGTATAGAAAGATCAAAATTAATAAAAAAAAATTAGCTAAATATTTACATTTAGTTTTAATTCCTGTTATTGTATATGGGTGTTTTTTAAATATGATATAACTTTAAAATTTAATCCTTATCGAAAGTTTTATCTAATCTAAAAAAGACCTTTATATAAATACCTATTGTCTGTGATAATAAAATAAAGTTATTTTTGCGATTTAGTAATATCGAATAGATAATAACTAATATGAGAGCAAAAATTGAAAGTAAATTATTAGACAATAACTATTTTGAGTGCAAAAAATTATTAAAAATTGAAATATTTAATATCTTATTGAATTGAATTTTTATGTATTACGTCTTTAAAATAAATTTTCATTAATTTTCATAATTTTATCAGCCCGCTGCTGGGCAAAAATCTCATCAAATGATATTAAATCTCTTAAATACTTTCCTAACTTTTTTTTATTATTTACTGTTTGCGCCTTATTTCATATCCCGTATTTTACCATACTTTATAACTTCATCCATTCATTTTTGATAGGGTCTCTTTCTCAGTTTTTTGGTCGCCATTTCATAATTATTTTTATCCATCTAGTGTCTTCTTTTTTTGCTATGTCTGTCCATGCCTATTTTAATGATTTTGTATGTTCTATTATATCAATTACTTCTCTTTGTTCTTGTATCCATTTTGTAGATTTTCCGATTATGTTTAAAAATTCCTAACATTATCGGTTCCATGTTTTGTTGGGTTGCGAAATGTTTTTTTTTTCTTTTTGTTCTTGTGTTGAAGTTTTTGACCCGTAATTACAAGACACACACACACATATATTTACAGTAAGATGTTTTTTAGCGTGATAGAATTTTAAATTGAATCCCTATCTAAAGTTCTGTCACGCTTAAAAAACCCTATATATCAGAAAAAATAGTTTTGGACTTTATAGTAAAAATGAGGAGTTTAAAATGGAAATAGTCATATAATGAGAAGAGAAGACCATTGATAGACAAGAGAGATTATTGATTGGTAATCTAGATATGAAAGACTCAGAAAGAGATCATGAATAGATGGGACAGGTATAAAAAAAATTGTAGTAATGAACTGGAAGAGAAAAATATTGGATAAATCGAAATTGAAAATTTTGGGAGAGATCTTCATCCAGCAGTAGATAGAAATAGGTTTATTATGGTGATGATGATTTATATAGGCGACCCAAATAAGGCTGAAAGATAGTAAATAATAGTAAATGGGAGTAAACAAGTAAATATATGTCAAAATCTTTCAGTCTCATCTCTCTCTCTTTCTCTCTCTCTCTCTCTCTATATATATATATATGTGTGTGTGTGTGTGTGTGTATTTAAATATAGGTGTTTTTTAAGCGTGATAGAACTTAAAATTGAATCCTTATCGAAAATTCTACCTAAAAAAACACTTTAAATGCATACATATATATGTGTGTGTGTATGTATATATAAGGGTATGATGAGGTGTTTTTTTTAGGTTAGATAGAACTTTCGATAGAGATTTAATTTAAAGTTCTATCACAGTTAAAAAAACACCTATATATCTATCTATCTATCTATCTATATATATATATATATATATATATATATATATATATATATATATATATATATACGAGGTTGTTTGATAAGTCCGTGTAAAAATAAAAACTGCTTCATTTTTTTGAATAAATCGTTTTTATTTTTCAACATAGTTTCCTTTTAGGCTTATACACTTCATCCAACGCTGCTCTAGTTTGTTGATCCCTTCCGAATAATAGGATTTGTCCAAGTCTGTAAAATAGTCATTCGCTTCTGCAATCTCCTCGTTATCCCCGAGCCATTTCTTCATATTAGGGAACAAATAATAGTCCGATGGAGCCAAGTCTGGAGAATAGGGGGGGATGTGAAACGATTTGGAACCCTATTTCCATTAGTTTTGCAGCCACAACTGCTGAGGTGTGAGCTGGTGCGTTGTCGTGATGAAAGAGGACTTTTTTGTGGGCTAATGACGTTTTCTTGCAATTTTCAAACGATCCAATAACAATGAATAATATGCACCTGTATGTTTTACAAATAGTCTATAAAGATTATTCCTTGCGAATCCCAAAAGACAGTCGCCATACCCTTCCCGGCCAAAGGAATTGTCTTCGCCTTTTTCGGAGCAGTTTCCCCCTTGATAACCCATTGTTTAGACTGCTCTTTGGTCTCAGGAGTGTAGTGATGTATCCATGTTTCATCTACAATGATGAAATGACGCTTAAAGTCCTGCGGATTTCGCTGAAACAGCTGTAAACCGTTCTTGTAACACTTCACACGACCTCGTTTTTGGTCGATCGTGAGCAATCGCGGCACCCACCTGGCGGATAGCTTTTTCATGTCCAAATGTTGGTGCAAAATATTATGTATCGAGATGCTTACAGCTAAAAAACACTTTCACTCTTCTGTCATCCATATATATGTTTGTCAATGTAGGGCGTCCAGAACGTTCAGCGTCTCTTGTGCTATATACTCCGAAAATTTTGAAACCATGATGAGGTGCAGAGTCACCATAATGTTTATCAAGCTTCTGTTTTCTCCCGAGGCGTTTTGCCTTTAATTAGATAGAACTTTCGATCGATTTCCTTGATTCCAACGATTTAATTTATAGTTCTATCATTTATTAAAAAAACACATATATATATATATATATATATATATAATATTAAAAAAATCAGTCAATATTTGATTTGACAGTTAATTTTTTAAGTATAGTACAAAAACTTATTTGAAATATAAAATGAATTATAAAATATAAATATTTGAACACAAAATGTTATAATTAAATAGTTACTTGTCTATTTCGTTATATATTTAAAAAAAATACTGTTAAATTTATTTTAAATAATAATATGCTCGTACAAAATCATTTCAATTTTCTTATTTTTGAAGAATTATTTGTTTAAGTTAAATCTTTAAAACAGATGAAAAATATTATTCAGTGAAAATATTTAAGATGAAAAATAACAGTGTTATTAATATCACTTCTTTCTGACATTTCATCTTTAGTTGTCATAAGATTATGCAGATGAATTATTGTTTGTTTCATATTACAAACCGTCAAGGGTTCTACAATTCCGTATTCATTTGTCGTACAATATTCTTCAAATATATACATACATTTTTTTACATTCCTCGACCACATTTCGTTTTATGACAGTGTTTACCGTGTATGCGGAAATTATTGGAAGATATATTCCAGGAATAGTAAAATGTGGTTACCCACAAATTTTTTAAATCTTTTCACATAAATATACACATACCTCCTATATATGTATATGTACATATATTGTGTATGTTTATATATCATGTGTGTATGATTTGTTTTACATATACAAACACACACACACACACACACACACACACATATATATATATATATATATATATATATATATATATATATATATTAAGTATGTATGTATGTATTTTTTGTGTGTGTTTGTATTGTATATTCATAAATGCATGTAAAAGTTGAACTCAAATTTCACGCTCATTCAGATTCAGTGGCCATCTATATTACAGCTCATAAAAATATAAATTACACTTCAAAAGAAATCTCTGATATTCGCTAGCCGGCATCTGTAGTAATTTTATGATAGCGCTATAAATTATTGACGCGCGTTTATTACCGCAATGAGTTATCGTGCAGAATTTATAATCTTGGTGTTTGGGTTTGGATGTAATGTGCGTATATAATTGCGTTATGCTGTATGCTATAACACACATACATAACATACATAAACGTGTTTTCACATCAAACGTAAGAAGCATTTAGGTTATTACTCTTTCTTAATAAACGTAATGTTTGTGTATCATACAATTAAATTCAAAATAATATTTGTCTGAAATTTTGGTAGGGAATTATTAAATTGTAATAGATTTTGTGAAAAGTTAGTAACAAACGGGTTTTTGTTAAAAAAAATATATTAAAATCAAATGGCGGAATTTATTTTAAACACATTTTTAAAAACAGGATTTGTATTGAAATTGTGTCGATGCAATATTCGGAAATAATTTTTATACTTGGTGTGTTTATTTGAAACTATTCAAAAAATATAGTTTTTTGTACTTTCAATATTAATAAAAATTAAAATTTTTATTTAGTAATAATTGGAATTTCATCACAAATTTACTGAATTCTTCTTTTAGCAATCATTTATTATTTTTTATTTGTATAAATGTTTTTGAATTTGTATTCACCAAATGAATTTGATTTGATTGTTATTTATGAAATTATCAAGTTTATTCATTGCCATTTGTCGTTACTTGTCAATAATTTTGCCTATATATATTTTGCCTTTTTTATATATTTTTATAATAAATTTAACTAGATTTACAAAACTGAATTAAAATACCCCCTAAAATATTAATATATTGTACTTTTATGAATTTATTTTAGCTTGTTTTCAATAAATCTATGTTAATGTTAATTTTATTAAAATCGTTTCTTTTTCAAAGGTAACTCACAACAACTTTATTTTCTTTTTAAAGTTATTACAATATAATGGAATGTAAAATTATGTAGTCTATTCAAGTTATTTTTTTTTCTCAGAAAAATACAAGAGATATAAATTTTGTTTCAGTGAATATTTATGCAAATGCTATTATATGCAATTTGTTTTATTTCGTTAAGGTCGATTTTTCCAAATAGTATTTATATGGACTGGAAGAAAAAAGTTTTGGATCGTTTGAAGTGGAACATTTTGAGAGGTCTTTATCTAACGGTGGATTGAGTGAAGCTGATGATTATATATATATAAGAAAATAAAAATGAGATAATGTCAATTTGGAAGAAATTCTCAAATTATAAAATTGATATTCTTTTTTGCTTAAAGAGAAAATTTCTTGATCAGCAATTTTTTTTTATTCTTACTTGTAGTAGTAAAACAAGGGTCTTAAATTCTAAAATAATTTAGTGGTTCCTGAAAATTTTTATTTATGCTCTCTGAAATTATTTAAATATACGATAGATAATATTTATTGAGAAATGAGGAATGGAAGTTTGGTTACTATTTTTTTTTAATATTTAATATAATTGTTTTTATAATAAAATTTAATTAATTATAATAATAATCCATTTTAGTATTTTCTATTATTTTGATATGTTATAGATAATATAAGATGACCCAAATGTGACTGAAGGATTTTATAATAAATTGTTGTAAATAATAGTAAGAAAGTAAATGTTTGTCTAAACTCTTCAATTTCATTTGATCCACTTGTATTTAAATAATTACGTTTGTGAATATATTGTTTGTATATTTAGTAAATAGAAAAATAGTAAAAATATGAAATTTAAGTTTTAAATTGTATGAAATCAATTAGTAACAAATTGAAAATATTTTATTGTTTGTATTAAAAATGTGATCATTTTCATTTAGTTTGTAGAACTGTTTTACACTTATTTTTGTCATTTTTTTGTAACGAAAGTCTAAAAAAATATAATAGCTTATTTTGTTATTAAAATTATATTAGAAAATTTATTATGCCACAATTTTTTTATTAATAAATTTAATAAAGATTAAAGTTTGTATAAATAAACAAGATCTATTTATTATATCAACATTTGTTTATATTTTTAAATTGATTTATTTTTAATCCAATTACTCGGATAGCAGCTTGAATTTCGATATATGACGAAAACTGTGTACCTTTTAATACCTCCTCTAATTTAAGAACAATTAGATGACTAAGGATACCTAATCAAAGCTGTATGGGAGATAAGAAATAATCGTGAATTTTAGGCTCATATTTTTTTCATTTCTTTGATTAAAAGCCACTTTGGCGTTGTTCTAATGCAAAAAGTCATTTTATGCTACTTTATGTTTTCTAAATCTAATGGATCGAATATGTAATGGATATTCCATACGAATGCCTTATTTGAAATGTTGAAAAAATGAGCAGGTGAGTTTTTGTTGAGGGAACTGTTTTAATTGTTTTCTGATTGAGATTCATATTATATGCATGGTCTATTGTAATTAGAGTCATGATAATGAATTTTTAACAAGATAAATTCTATCATTGATCTCTATTCGATATACAATTTAGAACAATAGCTCACGATAATTGACATTATTGTGCGATATAGAGAACTTTAGACTAAACACTCTATACCCAGTTAAAATCTGCTTCTGTTTCCAATTATTCCCTTCACAATACTAAGGGAGAGCTTGCATATCAATCAATCCTTGTAAAGGGTTTACTCAAACCAACTTTTTCATTAATTATGTATTTAATTCTAAAAGTTTGATTGCTGTTTTGATATTGAACTGAATTTCCATATACATTGTCTGATTTATTATTTATAATGTTATATTTGTACTTATTATATTATTTTAGATATTTGCTGAACTGCAAATACTAAATTGTAATGAATTAAATCGCATGATTATTGAAAATTATAATTATTTGCTTTCATTTATTTTCTGTCTATTGATCTTGTGTTCGTATTAAATTACTAAAATTAACTTCAAAATATTTATTTTAAAGATAAGTTTTTGAAAATAGTTATTTAAAAATGATAAACACTTTTGTTTAGAATAATATATTATTTTCTAAAAAAATAAATAAATTATTGTATGTTGATTTTGTGTAAATTGATAATTAACATACTTTTATATATTATTGTTTTTTCACACGCAAAATTTAAAAAATATAATTGAGTGTATACAAATACATACATATTAGGTTGGCAAATATCTCCCTTCCGCCTTCTGGTCTTTTGAATTTCGCAGCAAAGCACATACATACAAACATACATACATATATATATATATATATATATATATATATATATATATATATATATATATATATATATATATATATATATACGAGGGTCGTTTGATAAGCATGGTAAAAAAGTAAGAAAAATTAAATTTCATTAATTAATTAATTAAATTAAACAATAAATAAATTTACCATACTTATCAAACGACCCTCGTATATATATATATATATATATATATATATATATATGTATATGTATGCATGTATGTATGTATGTATGTATGTATGTATGCATGCATGCATGTATGTATGTATGTATTTTTGTTTCTTTCTACATGGAGCAAAATTTATACAGTGTAATAAAATAAAACAGTGTAATTTTCCATTCGAAATAACATAAAGAGTTAGATGAAAAGGAGTCGGTTTCACTGCACGACAAGACATAAACAACAAGATTTGTTATTGTCTATTATTACACGCACATACAGACACTGCTCTCATAAAGCGACGAGTGGAAGTTGTCTTCTTAAAGCTCTTTAAAATTAAACCGCTTTTATTGCGTACTGTTTAACCCTTGTTCGTGTATAGACAT
Source organism: Neoneuromus ignobilis (assembly GCA_029203775.1). Taxonomy (NCBI): domain Eukaryota; kingdom Metazoa; phylum Arthropoda; class Insecta; order Megaloptera; family Corydalidae; genus Neoneuromus; species Neoneuromus ignobilis. Next base: position 20,258,242 of record CP092093.1, read on the forward strand.
TCCATTCGATGCATATATATATATATATATATATATATATATATATATATATATATATATATATATATATAATTTGTTGTCGTGTATTTGACGTCGGTGCATTTTGACATTCTGCGAAGTTGACTGGAAGTAATATTTTAATAGAAAAGTTCATTCCAAACAACTAATCGAAAATCTTATTATCTTTGTACATATAGAGTTAAATACGACTATCACAGTGCTTTTATTGATTTAAGTATATTGATGGGTAATTATTGGATAAAATTGGGATGTAATCGTTCGTAAATTGACGTTTTTATTAAAATATTCTTTTACTCGTTAAAATAAGATTAATCAAGACTATATATACATATTTATTTTTAATTGGTTTTAATATCTTTGAATGGTTAATTATTTTAAATATCTTTTATATAAGGAAATAGGAAAAAATATAAAAAATAATTGTTCGTTTGTTAATTAATTTTTTAAAGATGATCAATTAATATTTTTTAGATGTATGCTTTAAAAATACATTAAGTTTAATGTTGAATATATATGTGTTTATCTAAAGTTGCATTATGATTTATATTCCTGGTTTTGTTTATTTCAAAATTTATTTTTAATATTCTATTTTTCAGTAAAAAGTAAAAAATTGTACTTTAGATTTACTAACAGTTTTTTTGGAAAAGTTATAGATTGAATCATTGTCACTAAAAAATAAGTATTTTTTTAGTTTTAAACTTTTTTAAATTAAAAAAATATATTGAATTGTATGTATTTTTAATATTTACAATATTTTCAATAGGTTTGTGTTTTTGAAACACAAATTATTAATTTCATTTTTATATAAGGGAAATAAATGTGACATATTACAAAATTTATAAAAAATAAGTTCAAAATTTTTTTAGCAATTTGACACTGAAAAAGGTGTGTACAATAGTTATGTTAAATAAACAAATAATTACATATCAATAAACAATCCATATATTTATTTGAATTAGCATGGTATTCTTTTATTAATTATCTCAAGCAAACAGCTGGATCAATGGAATCTATCTTAACACTAGGAAAAAACTGTGAAGTTTATTTTAAAAAACAACAAAAATTTTTTTAGATATGTATTCAGTACTAGAAACATCACATGCACTAAAGGAGATTTATATTAATAAATACGATCATTAATCAATTACAAAAATTCGTACTATATAAAACATTCAAGTAATGCAATATGGGATTTTACAAAAAAATCCTTGTAACATAAATTTGATGTGTTGGAATGTTACCATTTTTTAAATATAACAATTTGTCTTAAATATGGCTGTATTTTTTTACTGAAAATTCCAATTACATATTTTTAAATATAGTAGAATGCTTTTAATTTTATACGAATTCTTGCTAACATTACGTTTATTAAATAACAATTATTATTTTTTATGGAAACCGTATTTTTTTTTGAATTCACTTTAGGTTGCTTATTTTTAAATACCATTTATTATAATTTACAATACAATATTATTATTATTGCTTTATTATCTATGATAATAAAATGGGCAATATTTTTGATCTTATTAATTTTTGGATATATTAAGACGTTTATAATTTTATATGACTTTTAAAATCAGGGCCGAAAATAAGGTGAAGTGAATGATACACACGTTTTAGTTACAAAATTAAAGGAGACTAAAAAATTCAATAGTTAAAATTAATATTTTAATGCAATATATTTAAAACAGTGCATATCAAATATAAATTAGAGAGTTATTTTCAATACAAATTATAGTACAGTCTTGCAAAAGAAGTCTGTTAACTGAAATTAATTGAAAATTATTTAACATCGTATTTTGGTGAAGAGAAATTGTCAAGATGACAATTCTCTTAATTAAAAACGATATAAACAAAAAAGTAGATTTGGGAAATATTAGATAACCAAGAAAATTTTATCGTTTTTAAGAGTATTGTAAAATAAGAACGTTTGTATTTTTTTAAAAAAATAATTTTATTCGACAAAATATTTATCTTAAAATTAAAGTTTTTTTTTTAATGAGAAGATTATTTATAAATTCCATTTTTTTAAATTCAAAATTTTTATTTTCAAAAAATTATTTACTACCCATTTTGGTTATCCAGAGACAAATATAATAAGTGGGGATGAGAAAGAATGCTAATCTTAAATTCATTATCTTTTCTCTTGTTATTCATGAACGTAGAAAAAAATTGTTCTTGAAATCAATTTTGCTTTAGGTGTTTGTAGCATAGGATCATTTTTTGATTACTCTTGTTAACTATGTTTATAATTGGAATAAAGAATTCATTTTTCGTCACATTATTTTCGAATCGTTGTTCTCTTAATGCTTCCTTAAATGGTCGAAACAAGTAGTAGTTACATAATGATAAATTAGGACTGTGAGGGGAATATTTGACAATATTCCATTGTATTTATGTTAATTCCTCTTGAGTTAGAATGGCAGTATGAGGACTAATTTGTCAAGCAGGAGTAAAACGCTGCAGATAGGAACACTATGTTTTTTGGACCGATAAATTACCTTGACTTTGTTCAAAAATTCTCAATAATAGGAAATATTAACTGCCCTAACAAACTTCGTCCATTTTTAATCTCCAGTCACCTTCATTAAGGTCTAGAACTGTTTGGATATTATCTGACGTGATGCTGATTTTGGAACAATTAAGATTCATAAAGATGTTTAATGTTATAACATCCACCAGCAAATGTCTTATGCCATATAAAAAAAATATTTGTGTCTTCAATAATGTTTTATTTTTGAATTGTTCACGTAATCTTTGCAAAATCTCAGTCCGTTTCATGTTTTCATTCGTTAAAAACTTGATTATACTACTCTGTTCAAAAAGTAAGGTTACTGTTTGAATAAAACACATACTATTTATTTATTTATTCAAATTTATTTTGTCTCTTTCAAAGAAACCCATTCTCGTTGCGATACACATACGCCAACGTTTAATCCAATCTTGGAAAAACTTTTCATATTCACTTTTTGGAATTTACATCAGTACCTCTTTCGATTTTTGTTTTATCAATTCAACTGAGTCAAATCTGGTTCCTTGAAGTTTTTTTCTTTTTTTTTTTAATCGACTGAACTGAAAAAAGTCGTATGGTGACATATCTGGAGAGTACGGTGCTTGTGAAGCAATATTTGTTGAATTTGCGATGTAGTTTTTGCAAAAAAATTATTGACTTTGGAACGAGTTTTTCTGACAAACATTTTAAACCCAAAACATCATTTAAAATTGCGTCTACTGAACTTATTGATATGTCAAAATCTTCAGAAAACTCTCTTACAGTCAAATGACGATTTCCCATTACTTTGTTCTTAATTTTTTCGATATTTTCTTCGGTTATTGATGTTGTTGGATGATCAGAACGAGGTTCATCTTCTACGGATTCACGATTTTGTTTGAACAGCTTTTGCCATAGGAATACAGTTTTTCTCGATAAAGATTTATCACAGAATGATTTCTGCACCATTTTAAACGTTCAGTCGCATTAATTTCATTTTTAACACAAAATTTAATGCAACTTCTTTGTTCAACAATATTAGACATTTTAAAAATCGAAAAAAGGCAAAAAGTTGATGTAAATAAACTGCTGTAACTTATAAACTATTTGACATATCTAATTGAAATTAGGAGCGAATGTCACTGAAGTTTGTGCCAACATAAGAAAAAAAATGTTTGAACTACAACTTCCGCGTGAGTTTTAAATTAAAAAGTTACCTTATTTTTTGAACAGGGAAGTATGTTGTGCAACACTCTAGTTACTGCTTGTTCACTCATCATGCTAGCTACTTAAGAAGTCTTGTATATGGCAAGGAGAAAGTCTAGACATCCTTACTAGTATTTCTATTCGGATTTAGCTATGAATATTCTCTTGTTTAGTAGTACGAAAAAAATTCGGTTTATATTTGCCTGACCTTCATACGTTCTACATAAAAATGTCAAAAAACATTTTAAGTATAATCCTCTTCTCAAACACAATTTAAACTAACCATTTTGTATTATATTGTTTGAAGAGTTGTACAAATATCGAGAAAGAATCTAAAATTAAAATGTCACAAGAAAATGTACGAAAGTGAAGTTGTAGAGAAAATTTATGAATATGACAGTTTCCGTGCTCACATATATGTTCTTCACTGTAAATTATTTTCAATTAAAAGTTGGATGTCAGTCGCATATTTTTCTGAAGTTATAATTTTTATTGGTCGTTTAAGACAGATTTGTTCACTGAAACGTTTAAAAATTCTTGTGCCATCGTTAGAAAGTTTTTAAAGAAGTTTTTATAGAATATTTGAGAAGTTTTTTTAAGACATACTGTAACTGTGAAATTAAGATTAAAATGTAATAAATAATATTAGATAATCATTCCTGTTCATGATTTATATTTTTTATGTATTTATTGAACCAATGCTTCATATGTACTAAAGAAAATCATTAGGAATTTTTGTGTCTGTATAAATATTTGATGCTGAGATTGAAATGTACTTGTATATCTCTTTTGTTTACTTAGTATTATCATATATATATATATATATATATATATATATATATATATATATATATATATATATATATAAATGTATGTATGTATAGAAGAGTGAAAAAGAGACGCAGTGAAATGAATTTGTGATAGTAATATCAACCATTTCCTTTTCGTTTAAAATTTAATATTGGATAACTCTATATAAACAAGTAATAAAAAAATTCTTACAAGCTAGGATATGAATCAGTTGATTTGATTTTAATTAAACTATGAGAAATAAAATGCTTTATAACAGATATTATTTTCGTGCATTCGTTTATTAAAAATCGTACAAGATAACGTTCTGTTTTATTATTAATAAATTCGAATGCACGTTTTGTTAAAACGTATTTACATAAATAAAAATCATCTTTGTGTTGTAAGACGTTGCGAATGACTTTCAACAAGATGCACATGAAGTAAAGTCGCTACGAGTACACTTCAAGTAATTTATGTATTTGTTTTCATTTATTTACCCTTGCATTTTTCATTCGTTCACAGAAGAGTTTTCTGTTTTATTTCACGAACAGTGAATACATAAGTATACTCTTACGAATAATGGAAATGAATAAATTTAGTTTGCATATAAATTTTAGGTACCTGTATATATATATATATATATATATATATATATATATATATATATATATAAAATAAAAAAAAACGGATTGTAGGTGTTTTTACTTCCTTTATCATTTAAATATACATTTGTCTGAATTGGCTGTTTTACATTTAAGTTAAATATTTTCTGACGATTTTGTTATAGCTTTAAATGATATAAATTGTACTCGGGTTTTGTGTAAATAAATGTAATATATATAGAGGCATCCAAATGCGACTCCTAGATTTGTGTTTTATTACAAAGAAACTATATACATGTTTTCCTATACACATGTTTTTCTATACACATGTATCTTTTTAATAAAACACAAATCTCGGCGTCACATTTGAATGATCATATTTAAATGAATTTGTAATTTTTAATATTTTTTTATTAAATGAATTACTTCATAAATTTTTCAAATGAAAATGTAAAATAAAAATTATAATGAGCAGTATTATATAACAGAAACAGTGAGTTTAGGATTTTAATTGAAGAAGTTAAATATAATTATAGATACAAAGACATGAAAGAAATTTGTTATAATTTTAAAAATTAAAAGTATAAATTATATGGTTTAAATATTATGGTTTATAATTATTTATATTTCTTAATTTTATTATACACCCATCTCCCGATTTACACTGAAGATCGGTTCCTCAGAAAACTGTGTAAATTGAAATCGTGAATTTTTATACGTAAAACCGTGTAAATCGAAAACAAACTAAAATGTGCATAATTCAGTCATTTACTTCAACGTACAATAAAAGTAATATACCGTGAAAAACATAAAAATAACAGTCCATTCATAAAATGACAAATATTAGGGAGACCAGAAAGTAGTGTCATTTTTCTACATTAAATTCAAACAGATAATTTTTTACCAAGTTTTTATTTTTAATTAATAATGTAATCACTCTCGTTATCAACAACATTTTGTTATCTAGTGTGCAAATTTTCAATGCCGGATCGTTAAAAATCAATTGGTTTTTGAGCAAAATATCTGGAGATGGTATTTTGAACATCATCCGAATTTTCAAATTTTTTGCCACTTAGAAAATGTTGTAGCGATCGGAATAAATGGAAATTTGATAGCGCAATATCGGGCGAGTATGATGGGTGAGGCAATACCTCTCATCCCAATTTATTAATTTTTTCCAGGGTTCGTCTTGCGCAGTGCGGTCTTGCATTATCGTGTTGCAGAATAACACCTTTTCTGTTGACAATCGCTAGGCACTTTTCAATTAAAGATTGATTTACTCGATCCAATTGTTCACAGTAAAGGTCTGCATTCACAATTTGTCCAAGTTTCAGCACTTAAAAATGAATGACCCCGCGAATACTCCATCAAACACACAAAAACGCCTTTTTGGGGTTTAAACCTGGCTTAGTTGTACTTCGTGGCGATTCATTCGGAGAGAGCCTCTGCCTTTTGCGTTTTGGATTATCATAGAGGACCCATTTTTCATCTTCAGTGATCAAGCGATCAAAAAACGCTTCTGTATTGTGTCGCTGAAGCAATAAGTTGCATGTGGTGGATCGGTCAGCTTTGTTTTCTTCGGACAGATTATGCGGGACCCAAACACCTGCTCTTCTTACTTCACCAATCTGCTGCAAATGTTCTTGGATGATCGACCAATGTTGGTTAAGAGTGTTTGACAGTTCCTCAATTGTCTGACACGGATTAGCTTCCACTTCCGCCCTTAACATGTCATTGTCTAAAGTTGTTGGTCTTCCTGATTGGTACGAGTCGGAAAGATCGAAATTACCGGATTTGAACTTAGAAAACCACCTTTGGCATTTACGAACGTCTAATGTCTTTGGATAAACATCGCAAATGTTTTTTGTAGCAACCGTTGCGTTACTACCCTTGTGAAACTCAAAAAGCATACAATGCCGGATATGTACCTCTTCTGGTATTTGGCTGGCCATTTCACCATAAATTGCAAAAAAAAATTAAAATTTTATTATTTACGAGTAAACAAGTCACTCTAACCTTAAAATGTCGTTGGCACGACTTTGAAGTACACAATGAGCTGATAAATGACTAACGAATATCGACATGCGCAGAAACGACATTACTTTCCGGTCCTCCTAATATATAAAGGTATAAGTATGTAATTTATTTTATGGAAACAACAAATATAAGATCCTTTAAAAATTTAACCAAAAGTTTAATTACTGTCATCACTTTCATAGACTATTAATCTTTTCTATGAGACTTGGTAATGAAATCCGTAATTAACAATTGTGTTTGGTTTTTGGTTAAATCTTTATTAACCTCCTCATATTGAGTTAAGCATTTATTAATATCTCGCTGGAATTGGAGAGCTCGTTTAACATTCGGTTTATTTCGTAGAAAATGATTACCCAATTTTCGCCTTAATTCAAGTCCTACGCTAATGACTTTTGCTGTGAACCCAACTGGTTCAGACTCCTCTTCATCAGGATCATTGTCACGATCATTTGTTTCATTAGCCATGTTAACTAAATCATACTCATCTAGTTCTTTGTCCGCCATATAATATCTGCCTCAGCTAAGTCCTCGAAACCTTTCCTCCCCATTGTATGCGCCAACTCAATTATCTAAGATGTGTGTCAATATTACTAAGCGAACGGAATTAAAAAATGACTGTAGAAATATGTATGCAGCCAAAATGTTCATTTTTATCATTTTTTTAAAAAAATCCGTTATTTTGAAAACCGTGTAAAAACGAAATCGTGTAAAAAAGTACCGTGTAAATCGAAGGATAGGTGTATTTGTAATTTTAATTAAATTTATTTAATAAACGTGTTAAGAATTTATTTTCTTATTTTCGTTTTTTGAATAAGACATTTGAAAACAGCAATAAAATATACAAAAAAATATATCTCGGTAACTCAACGAAACCAAAACGATATATATGTGCGTATCATTTCTTTCAATAGAATACTGATGACTTGCAAAGTACTTATGTATTCTTGGAAATTTTTCATAGTACGTAAAAAAAATACGAAGACGAGAAAAGCAAACAGTTAATATCGGTCTGGTAACCAAGAAATTGTGCTCGCGAATAGCATGAAAATAAGGAACATGTTTGTTAACAACAAAGAAACTGAAAAAACTGTAAAAGCAACATTGAACGTATGTATGTGTTTGTACTGCATACACACACACACAACACACTAATGCGTGTGTATGTATGTATGCATTTGAATATCTAAGGAAAAAGGAAGGAAACTGTCAAATGTATCCTTAAATTCAAATTTTTTTTATATCCAGTTGTATTTGGTGATTTAGTTAAGTATTTTTTATTTTCAATTATAAAAGATTAAAATTGTTTCATTAAAAATAATAAAATTATTAAATAATTTTTATGAATAATGAAAACAATATATATATAATATTTTTATATATATTGTTTTTCATATTTTTATATATATTGTTTATTTAAGTAGTGAATAACAAATCAATAAATATTAAATTAACTCATTAATAATAAAATAAATCGCGGTATTTATTCACAAATTACAATGCTTTTAGTTCAAAATTTATTTCATAATTAATATTTTTGTTATGAATCTTTTAATTTTATATTTTATCATAATATTAAAATTCAATTTGTGTGTTTGTGTGTGTGCGTGTTGTGTATTCAGCCATTTTATATCCATGTCTGGATAAATGTGTTTCCCAAAATATTATAATTCCAGCAATTCAGTGCCATTCTTTTCCGTTCAAATATAATATATATAAATATACTCATCCAAATGTGACGCTTAGATTTATTTTATTAAAAAGAAACGATAGAAATTATACACATGTTTTTTTTAATAAAACACAAATCAAGGCGTCACATTTGGATTATCCTATATAAGACATTATCATCACCAGAAGCCTCTTTTTATCCACTAATGGATAAAGGTCTTTTGTAAAGAATTCATTTCAACCCATTCAATATCTTTTTCTTTCAGTCCATTCTGAATATTTTCTTATGCCTCTGTCTCATTTATTTGTGGAGTTTTCCTGCTCTTTTTTATCCATCTAAGTTTCCAATCAATTTGTATTATCCACTGATGGTCTTCAATTTTTCCTATATGATCGCTCTATTTTTATTTCAAATTCTTCACTTTTGCTACAACGTCCATAATTTTTTTTTTTGAAGTGAAACTTCTTTAGCGGCGTTGGGGTAAAATTTTTACATGCAACGGAAATTACGTACCGAATTTACGAAATTCAGCAGAAAAAAGTGGAGAAAAATTTAGTATACATAGAGCACAGGGAGAAATGGTAGTGAGGCCCATCACGCATGTACGCCATGTTAAGATATGATTAGTATTTCAAAGCAAATAAGTAGCATGCTGTATTTATTATTTAACTGTTGCAACGATAAGATATATTTCTACAATTGATGCCGTATTCACGAAGTATTTAGAAAATGTGACGACAAAGGCATTAATATCTTACTGTACTTATCATAAACCAATTGTATTGTTTATACCTACTCAATCACCAACGGAGGAAGCAATGGGAAACGAAGAAATTCAAAACGAATAAATTTTCATAATTTTTTATTACTTTACGGCAAAGAAGTTTCACTTCTGGTATGCGTGCATAAGTACACATACCCTTTTTTCTTTTTGATCCAATCAGTTATTTTTTCTATTTTTACGTACTATTCCTAATATGCATCTTTCTGTATTTCTTTTTCTTGCCTGGAGTCGCTGAATTATTCTAATATACAAAGCCCGTGTTTCATACCATAAGTGAAAACAGGTAAGATGCATTAATAAGAATCGTTTTTTTTAAATATAATACCCGAATTTGTAATATTAGAATTTATTTTGAATTGACACCATCCCATTTTTATTTTCACTTCATTTATAAATCTTTTATATTAATGAGTTATCCCAGATGTACATAGTTTTCAACTTCTTTTATTTCTATTGCTTTTAGTTCAATTTTTATTTGATCTGAAAAGTCATTAAAAATTACTTTTGCTTCGCTGAAATCGTGATAAGACTAATTTTTTGATTTGTTTATCTAATTCTTTTATTCTTTTCTCAAGTTCAACTGGGTTTGTTGAAAAAATAATATAAAAAAAGTATGTGTATTCATATACACATGCCAGAAGTGAAACTTCTTTTCAATAAAGTAATCAAAAGGTACACGGACAAGTGTATGCCTAAAACTCGTAGATGAACAAATTCTTCAGAATAAAGTAAGTAATAAAATGAAGAAATGTAGTAGGAAGAGAAGCGGCAAATACACGGGATAAAAATTTAAGTAGAAAATGATAAATGTTTTAAATAAATTGAATTTTTACAATTATTTCATATTAACACATCGTATCCGGACAAATGCGTCTCGATGATCTTTCGGGCTCTAGTAATAGTATGCGAAGACGTTGTCCGCATACAATGTGTTAAGTAAGATTAATATTTATTTTTAAATTAAAACTTTTATAAAATTATGAATTATGAAAATTTATACGTTTTCGTTTGGAATTTCTTCGATTTCCATTGCTTCGTCCGGTAGTGACTGAGTAGGTATAAACAATACAATTGGTTTTTGATGAGTAAAATTTTTGCGCAATAGACTTTACCATCTTAAAGCCTGTAAAAAACATTTTTTTTAACTACTATTATATTACTATTGTATAATATATAATATACAATTAGATCAATGTTTTAAAAATTAAACAATCAAAGGAAATACTCACAAATAATATATAACTGCAATAAATAGCATCTATTTAGATACTATTTATAGATAATTGATAATTTTATAACACCACATAAAATTCAATAAATCTTCAAAATGACACCTGAGAACAAAGAATTCATAATTATTGTGACAATTTGTTACAAATAAAACAACAGATAACCTCAAAACTGTTATAGGTTTCGATAATTTTTAAATACCACGTGTTTTTAATAGTATTTCTTTTATTTGATAAATAGATTAAATGTATGTACATAATGTTATAAAATACTATATACTGTATATATTGGTATACGTGCCAATTCCCTCAATTTCGTGTTGTTTGCTAGATTTTTAAATACCGAGTGGATTTAATTGACTGTTATTTTTATGATTATTGAAGTTAATATTATGATGGGGTCATGAAAATTAATATACTTATCAAAAATATCAATTTTATCGCACTGAATAACACTCTTATTTAAACACAATTAACAACAACTGATTGTATATAAAAATTACTAAGCAGAATAATGAAATCATTCAAATAGTAAACATACGTGCTGCCTGCATTAGAACAGTTGTTGCTATCTAATCACATGTTAAAAGAGTGCGCATGCGTGATGGGCTTTTTCTCACTCTATCTACTACTTTTTCTCACTCTATCGTCTAAGCATTTATGCAAATTCAAATGAAGCACTAAAAAGTGTGAACAAGTTCCGTAATGTAGATATACGTAATTTCTGCGTCAAGTAAAAATTTTCCCCAACGCCTCTAAAGAAGTTTCACTTCAATAATAATGTCCCTAGCAAACCTAAGTAATTAAACTTGTCTTTACTTACTTTTATTCCTCCATATTTTGAGTTAAGTGTTTTAAATACTTTTTCTAATACCGATGTAAATAGTTTTGATGATATGGTATCGTTCGGTCTTACTCCTTTCATAATTATAAACTTCCCTGTTTCTTCTCATATTTGGAAAATGTAGCATTTCTGCAGATATATCCTAAAAGTTCAATATATGCTTTTTCAGTTCGTTGAGTCTTCAATACAATTAATATTGCTGTCGAATTGACTGAGTCGAAAACTTTTTCATAACATGTATATATATATATATATATATATATATATATATATATATATATATATATATATATAAAATGGCTTTTTCACATTGTAAAAATATATTAAACAACGAATGTTGTTGTAGTATTAAATTTTCATTAAAAAATCGATATACATTTTCTACAACAAAAAAAAATGATTACTGGTAAAAAGGGTATTAAATTTCAGTACTGATGGCAACCATAAAAGTTTAATGCACCTATGTGTATACATTTAAATTAAATTTATGAAGGTTGTGAAAAGGGATTCAGCAGTTTTTTACCTGTATTATGTTTGTATACAACGATTATAAACAAAATTTACAACGAGCTGTGAAAATTTCAGTGTAATAAGAGCGATAATTTTTCGCTATTGTTTCTATATATTAATCAGCAATGTTTATAATTTGTAGCTGCAGCAATTTGCACGCTATGGAATTATTTTTATATATGCACACCTAACAACTACATGTATAAACACATACATATATGTATGTATATGATGTATCATATATATATATACATATATATATATATATATATATATATATATATATATAACACAATAGATTACCGATTATTTCTCGTTTACGCAAGATTTTGCTAAATGAATCATATTTTAATTTGATACAGTTTTGTATAAAAGATTAAATATTGTTTTGTGTTTTCTTTTTTTTATAAAATTTTGTATCTGTACATTGTTAAAAGTATTACTAAGCACTATGTCTTTTCTATTAATAATATAAAAATGTTTTATCCTATATACAAGTAGTTATTTGAATTCAATTACTTGATATAAGCGAATCTTTAAAATATTCTACTTTTAATTGAACAGTCGTATTTATTACATTTCTGAAAAATTATATTATGATTTTATTGCCAACAATGCAATAAAATCATTAATCTCTATTTTTAAAAAAGAATGGTGCTCCGTCTCCGCCTCCGCGTTAATGTGAAAATTTTGTTTCCGAAGTTTTTCAAGAATTACCGAAATACAAATTTTATGAAATATTAAAATTAATAAAATAAAAGTGAATAGAAGATGGATTTTTAGGCAGAGTTTTCGGACAGATTTTCCACCAAATTAAATTTTAGTAATCTACATAGAAACATTAACATAGTTTTCTAAACTTTTTTTCATAATTTATTTTCATTAAATCCGGAATCTTTCGGAACTTTTCAAATAAAACACATAAGAAGTTATTTATTCATTAATATTTATTTTGTCGCCTTCAAAGTACTCTCTATTGAAAGTAATACACATATGCCAACACTTCTTCCAGTTTTCGAACGCCCTTGCGAACGTGCTTTCTGGTATAGCTTTTAGTTCACATAGCGAATTTTCTTTTATGAATTTAATCGACTTAAAATGATACCCTTGGAGTAGAAACTTGAGTTTTAGGAATATGAAAACTTTGCACGGAGTTATATCAGGCGAATTGGAGCTTGTGGAACGATATTGATTGAGTTTTTCACCAAAATCTTACGAACAAATTCAGTATTGTTGGTACCATGCGAGAAGCGACGTGTTTCATACCCAACATTTCAGCCAAAATGACATGGCATTGTATTTTTGAGATTCCCACTTCAGCTGTTAACTCTCTGACGGACATACGATGATTTTTGAGCACCAGTGCCTTAGTTTAGGTGACCTGTTTGCTGTCAGTTGATATCGATGGGCGTCCAGATCGTGGTTCATCATCGACGGCTTCACGACTCTCTTTGAACACTTTATACTACTCAAAAAATTTTGTTCGCGATAGACAGTCCTCTAAGTATGTATTTTTTAATATTTCCAACGTTTGCATGAAGTTTATTTGGTTTGCAACACAAAATTTAATGCACATTCTTTGATCAACTGATTTCTAACAAAAACCACTGTAAATTATTTACTAATGAGTGGAGCATCAAGAAATTTAATGCAGATGTCATTGACAGATGTACCAACTTAAAAAAAATACATGGCATTCCACAAGCGCGCGCAGTTTAAATGAGAAAGTTCCGTTAGTTTTCAGACTGAATGTACATTGTTAAATAAAAGCAAATTTGGAGTTTTACGAGTAAGAGCGAGTAGGGAGTAGAGCCCCCTGTTTCAAAAAAAGGAAAATATTTTGGTGATATTCAACAAATTCATTAAAATAGTAGAAATTTTCTTTTTAAAAAGATTTTCGAAAAAAATATTTCCAATGTCTATTTTGAAGAAATATAAATTAGTTTTAACACATAAAAAATTGTTTTTAAATTTATAATTTATTTTTTTAATTTGAATATAAAACAACTGTAGTTATTATTTTTTCAATTTAAATCCTTTTTTATAAAAATCTCCCTATTTTAAATTGTAAGGTTAATACATTTTATAATATTTTTTATGATTTCTTCATATTTTTTAAAATAAATATACGTTTTACACAAAACCACTTTTACACACTTTATATAAGTTTGTATTATATGTAGTATCTATGAACGTAAGTGAAGCTTTTTATCACCTTGTCTGTTTTCCGCGTTTTAGTTTTTACATGCCATCGAGTCTTAACAAACAGTACGTCATTTTAGAACTGACAGAGAATAATAATTTTACTCAAATGATATATCAACACATATATTTTGACTGATTACCTTTTTAGAAGCAAGAATTTTATATATACATTTAGCTAAATGAACTATGAAATTTTCATTTCGTTGATATATTCATGGATTATTTATATTATATATATATATATATATATATATATATATATATATATATATATATATATACATAATGTTAAAAATTATAGTTTCAAATGAATATTATGTTTTCATTTTGCAACTATGTTTCAAATATCAAATAAAATTTGTTTATATCTCATTATTATCTCATAATTGTGTTATGAAATAGTAAAACATATATTAATCCTTAGGTCTTTGCGTAAACTACTAATGGTATTAAAATTTCATGTTTAAATTGTGAATAAGTTGAAATTCAGATGAGTTTTAAGACATTTCAATTGCTGCTATTGGTCTGTTACTCATTGAGATTATTCATTGTTATCGTCATTTATTGCCTTCCAACTTAAAAGAGAACTGATTTAAAACATTTTATTACATTTTGTATTTCTTAAAATATTGCATAGTCAAGAGTTAATTGAAATCGAGCGGTAAAAAGTTTTGAATTTAAGAATGGGAAGAATAAGTTAGAGAAGAATATTCCAGAAGCTCAATCGTTTTTAAATTGTGGTAATATATTTTTTTAATTGCGGCATTAAAATTATAGATGAGTAAAGAAGCATAATCAACCAGATAAATTTTAAAATTTTACAAAAAGATTGTTTTTATGAGAAATTTTTCCACTGGAGTTTCCTCTTGTTGGGTAGTGCATGGGTTTAACCTTTCTTGTGATTATAGCTTAATGAGAAAGTGGATTTCTGAATCAAAGAGATTCAAGTACTGAATGGTACTTTAAAAACCACCCCTTGTAAAATCTCTAAAGACTTGAGTTTGTTGAAAAAATTGTGCTAGAAAATAAACTGTGCTTACGTGTTTTTAGTGACGAGAAAAAAAATAATTTCGATAGTCTAGATCAGTGTTTCCCAACCTTTTTTAGGCCATGTCCCACCTTAACATTTCTAAAAATTTTAGATTGTTTTGTCTTAAGAAATATAAATGATAAGTTTTAGGAAGAAATCACTATGAAATTGTTATCAAAACATCGTAAGTAAAATTTCAAAACATATAATGAAAAACTGAAATTCATTGCGCTTGATGCTTGCTGCACAGAGATTTTATATTAGGTTCCAATTTACTTAGCTTTAATCTCAAGTCTCCACGTTGTGTTATATCAAGTCGATTTCTTTTTTTTTTATCAGTAAATCATTTACAGCACTAAATCCACATTCAGCTAAATATGAAGATGGAAGGAAAAGTTTTCTTGCACATTTGATTGCATTTGGGTATTTAATTTCAGTTTCTTCACAAAGCCATGCCATCGCTCCTTTTATATTAAATAAAGTTTTTACTGATTCATCATTTTGCAATTCTGCGAGTTCTTCTTGATACTGCATATTTGATATATCAGTTGGCTGCAAAATCAGAAAATCTTTCTTTTAAATCAGCGGATAGAATATTCAAATGATTGACAATAATTACAGCGGTATCAGTTACTTCACATTTTTGGAGCCAATGAAACTGTTCAAAGTTTTTGTTGTTAATGATAACTCTATATTGGTAATGAAATCAAATATCTTTGCTTTTGCATCGAAGAGTGTTTTATTTGTTCCTTGAAGTTGCTTATTTAATATATTTAGTTTTTCAAAGATATCGCACAATGTACAATAATCATTTCTGGATTCGCATCTTTCATCAATTTTAAGCAGCCATTTTTCTTGCCCATCATATTAGGGCGCCATCTGCAGCACAAGATGTTATATTTTTCATTGGTATATCATTGACATCTAAGTAGTTTTTTAACTTATTATATATATCTTTGGAGGTAGTGGTTCTTTCTAATCTTTTACAGAACAACATTTCTTAGCAAAATGCCCTTCATTAATATATCTTACATAGGTTATCAATACTGCCTCACTGTCTCTCAAAGTTGATTCATCCATTTTACTGAAACTTGTTTTCAGCTTTTCAACAAGTTGTTTCTCAAATCATTTCGTCTATTCTTCTGCTAATAGTAGTTACTGAGTGGCATAGATCTTTGTCATCTTTGTGATATTTTCACCGATATCTAGATTTTAACCCAAAGCGAAAGGGTTAAAGTCATGTCGAGTCAATGTTTAAATTGCCCCCCTTAACTATCAAATTGCCCCCCTGTGGGGCGTGGGCCCCACGTTGGGAAACACTGGTCTAGATGGTTTCAAGTACTATTGGCATGATTTGAGGTAAGAAAGAAATTATGTTACGGTGCACAAGCGAAGTCATGATATGGGTGGTCTTCAAAAATTGATCAATGATCGAATATAGGATTCATTTCGGAAATAGTAGATAAAAATCAGTATCAAAATAAATTATACGACATTTGTTGTTTTGGAACCGTGGCTGATTCAGTTTAACACAAATGAATTTTAACCCCAATATCACAATGATTTGAAGTGTTCAATGACTTAAAGAATGGTTTAAAGAGATTCAAGTGATAATTAGTCTAGATTTTAACAGAAAGGCTCTAACGATGATGGCGTCGCCATCGAAATGCATCAGCCGATATAATTATAAATAATAAGTGAACAATAAGTGATTATTGAACTTTTTCAACCATTGTGTGTTGGGGTTAAAATTCATTTGTGTTAAATTATATGACTTTATTTTGTCATTTGTTATGTTTTTGGAAGTCAATGAAATTATTTTTCGCTAAGATAATATCTGCATTTATGTGGCACTATCTATAAAAAAATGTTTTTGTGATTTTGGAATTAACATTCTTGATTAGCCAACTTGAAATCGAGTTGAGAATTTGTGGGATATTCTAGTAAGAAATGTTTATTACTCAGAAAAGTTGAAAATAAAAACCACTGTTTAACTCAAGAAAGAGATTTATTCATGGAATTCTATTAAAAGTACACATAATTGCATTTAGTTGTGTTCCAAAAAGCACGATTGGGGTCATTAAGAAGAAAGAAGGAAGGTTCTTTTAATTATTGAACTTTATTTAGTTTATACAAATGAATTTTTTAACCCCAACACCACAATAGTTTAAAGTGTTCAATAATCACTTATTGTTTACTTATTATTTATAATTATATAGTCTGTAATTATATTGGCTAATGCATTTCGATGGCGACGCCATCATCGTCAGAGCCTTTTTGTTGACTTTATTTTGTTTGTTTAGAGAAGTTTTTGTTGTATGAAAGTGATGTTTTTTGAGTATTTTATTTTGTTTATTTAGAGAAGTAAACATATATTTATTCACAGTTTTTTATGTTCTTTTTTAAATTAAATCAACACAAAAATTTCAGTTATTAAATTTTTAAAAATGATACATATTTTGTTACCTTTGTTGATTTTCTTTAATATAACAAAATCAGTCTGTCCTAAATCAACAAAAAATAACTCAAAATGCAAAACCTTTAATTTTTAGATCTCTCCCCTCACACACACACACACACACACACACACATATATATATATATATATATATATATAATGTGATTGTGTGCACCTAAACATGTTGAAAGTGTTTCCTCAATAAATAGAGTCTTTCTATGTCCTCTATAAACAATCCAAGAGAAGATTTTAATCTGCGAAGGAACTATTTTTAATTACAGTACAATACGATTTCAAGTTTCGTGTTAAATACACCGATCCCACCTTTTATAATATCGTTAGACTCCGGTGCGTCTGCTCACTCAAATAATAAAATTAAACGAGTAAAGTAAATACGATCTCATCAACTCATTAACCTCGTACACCCTCCTTATTAAGTTCGTTTCCCCTTACATACAGTTACGTCTGTGTAACACGCAAAGACATAAAAACCTATATTTACAGTAGGTATTCGTTTTATTTATTGATATTTCCCCAATTCTAGTCGAAACGTACATATTGACAAAGTAAACTCAGTCTGTGTGTGTGTATATTTGCGCTTATATGAGTACAATTCTTTATGAAGAAACATGAATATGCTTAAAATAAATTTATTCAGTTTAGTAATAAGTAATTATGTATTTTTATGTGTGGTCAAGTATTTTCAATCACAGTTTTCCGTGAATAGCTTTAGTGTGTATTTAAATTATGAATAATTAATATTTGTAATTTGTAAAAGTTTATTTTAAATATTTATTTTCATAAAAAACTAATATTAGAAAAATTGCTTGAATATCGTTGAAGAGATTTATATTTTATGTGTAAATGAAAGAATAAATCTTTTATTTCATATAAATATTCATTATTCTTTAATATTAAACATATTTGGTAATCCTTTGTCTTTATAGTGATAACACTTCTATCGAAATTCACACTAACGAATGTAATGGAAATAAATAATTATTGAACATTTATAAATCGTTCTTGTGGTATTGAGATGGTAACTCGTATCTATAAAAATAAATTAGCTACAGAGCCAAACGAATAGTGAAAGAATAAAGATTATATAATAGGACAAATCTTAAATATTATATATATATATATATTGGGTTTTCCAATAAGTTTTTCAGAAATTTGAATAGAAATAAAACAAAAAGTATTTAATTAATTAGTTATTTTTTAAGCAAATTTTATGGCATTAATGATGGAATACAATTTGACTCATATGACTACCACGACTTCTCTTGACATAGTACATTAGTTTAGTCCAATTTTAGTCACTGTTTCACATAATTGTGGTCCAATATCATGAATTACACATTCAATATTTATTTTTAATGCTTCTGTTGTTTGTGGTTTATCAGCATAAACCAATAATTTCACATAACCCCACCGAAAATAATCCAATGGAATTAGATCACGTGATTTTTATGGTCAATTATGGGTCTATTTTGTGAAATAATAAATTATGGGTCCATTTTGTGAATTAAACTTTTGTTTCAATTAGTCTATTGAAATTTTTACAACTTCTAAGCGTTGTCGAAGTATTAAACGTTTTATGATAATTTCCCAAACTAAATTGAGTTGAACTGTCAAAATAAGCTCTAAAAAAATTCAAACATGGCTGCCACCAGCTGTCAAAGTTCTGCCATTTTAATTGGAAATCCTATATATATATATATATATATGGAAGTAAAAGAAAATTGAAAAAAATTATTTTGATTTTTATAGGGATTTGTATATTTATATCAATATTTTAATGTTCTCTCTTTAAATTTCTATATCTTTACATTCAAAGTACATGGTATGATTTTTAAGTTTATTAAAACTTTAGTCATTTTAGAAAAAAAATTCAGTTTATAATAAAGAAAAAAAATTAATTAAATTTGAAATTGAAGAATATAAAGATAGGATTTGTTTAAATTTCCTTTTTGTTTATTGCAATTTTGTGTTGCAAATGGATAAAGCAAATATTTTTCTTAATTGTAATTGTATATAATATTTTTATTAGTTGTACGTAATAAACAATTTCACACAAATAAATTATCACCTCAATACCACAATGCCAGTAAGTGTTCAATAATTACTCATTATTCACTTTGTTAATTTACAATGCAACGGTCTGATGGTGATGGAATTGCTATCGAAATGGGTATTAGTCTATTGTTGCTATGAACAAACAAAGTGAACAATAAGTCATTTTTTTATTGAACACTTAGTAATAGATTGCAATGTTGAGGTGATAATCCATTTGCCAATTCTCCACAGTTTAAAAATAAATAATAATATAATTTCAATCGTGCTTTTGTGCAATGAGACAGCCAATGAAATACTGCTTAAATTTTATAGACATTTAAATGAATCTTCATTTGATGGGCAACAATCACATTTTTTATTATATGTTAAAGTTGGTAATAATTCATTCATTTGTGATACTTTAAAGATTTAATTAAAAAATAATTTATCGAAGTTACGTCACTTTCCCCATCATTTTATTTTTGGAAGGTGATCTTCAACAACTGCCAATTTGGTGCATCATCTCTAAATTATGTTGATTTTTGTTAAAAGACTTTCACCTGTTTATAAATAGTTAAAAATGATGTATTTTTCAATATCATTATAAATGTTCACCTAGTATTGATAATTTTCAGTTGATTTAATACCAATTTTTGTCAAAATATTATCATTTTAAAATTTCATACTCAAATTTATATGTTACAAAATACAGTATATATTTGATAACTCGGTTAAAGAAATGACTTTTGTTTCAAATTTGTTCTAAAATTTAAACACATAATGAAGATTAATATTACTTCTGTGCAAGGATGACTCGTAAAATCATGAATCATTCCATATTTTTATTAAATCTGTTTGCGTTTCTGAACAGCTGACTTATTACAGCAAAATGATCATCTCATCAACTTAACCAGTGAGACGTCTCAGTGGGTAGTCTGGAGCTCTTCTGGTTAAACATTATAAAGCAGTACTACTGCTAACTTCGAAACTAGCTCCACTACTAGCGATATTCACACAATCATGAAACAAATAGTATGTTTGTGCTCTAAGAATCGTAATATTATGGTAAGCACTCTAAAACTACTTGCTTCTACCAAGTCGTAACACCAATGTAAGACAAAGAAGTGACAGATTTATATACAATGATTAACTCTTTGAAGAAGATTTAATTTTATAATCCTTTATTTTACGATTACTACTTGCATTCTATATTGGTATAACTACATTCGAAGCAATTTATGCAAAAATGTACCATTATATATATATATATATATATATATATATATATATATATATATATATATATATATAATATTTCTAAGCATTGTTGAAATGTTAATCATTCCATGATTATTTTCCAAACTATACTGAGTTGAAGTGTCAAAATGAGCTTAAAAAATGTAAACATGGTTCCCAACTAACTATTGTTTTTTTTCTGAGTTATATATATATATATATATATATATATATAACTCAGAAAAAAACAATGATTAGTTGGGATAGAGACAAGAAAATTCGTCGGAATGGACTGGAAGAGAAACGCATTGGATGGGTCGAAGTGAACATTTTTTGGAAAGGCCTTCATACAAAAGTTGATACAAAAAGGTTGATATATATATATATATATATATATATATATATATATATATATATATATATATATATATATATAATATGAGTGTGTATGTGGCAGGTAATTTATACACAAAGAGATATGTTATGTATGTATACATCAGATATTTTCCATTTTCAGAAGTGTTCTTTTAAAATTGGTAGAGATTTTAATCCAGTAGTGATAATTAAAATTGGTACATGAGATTGGTTTATATATTGAAATATTTTTAAAACAATTAAAGAAAAATATACACATTATATAATAATTCTGGCACTATGAATTCTCATCAACTGCAATCAATTTTTTCACAAATGAAACACTTATTTCGACACCAAAATTCTCTTCATCGTGATAACACCGTGATATAAAATCGTGTATAAAAGTTTAAAATTATATTTCTGCATTTCATTGAAATAGGAATTTATGAATAAATTTAACTATAAGTGATTATTGTATATTTTTGTAAACAGTTGTGTTATTCATAATATTACATCAAGTGGAACTAAAATAAATTATTAGCTTAAAATTAAGTGTTAATTAAAATATTAGTAATTTTTATTGTTCATTTTTGATTTATTAGTATGCACGTATGTAAATTAAAATTTGTAATCATCAGAGTGCTTGAATATAAAATTTTGCATATTCTTGTGTTACAGGAAACAATTATTAAGCAGTTGAGTTGAATTTTGTGATATTTAGGGCAATAATTAATTCAGTTGAAATAAATGAGTTTGTTCTTTTAATTTTATAAATAGAAATGTTATAAATAAACGTGTTTTATTTTATGCTATTTTAGAATTTTGAACTATATTAAATATAAAAGATATTTTTCTTAACGAAACTTCGTTACTATGACAAATTCTATTTAATATACGAGGGTGGTCCCAGAAGTACCCGACCCAACAAAGAAAACACAAAAATTTTGAAAAAAAATATATTTATTTTTCAACATAATCTCCTTTCAGCCCTATACACTTTTTCCAGCGATGTTCAATAAGTTCGATACCCTTTTTATAATAAGAACTGTCTTGTTCCTCAAAATACCCATTAACTACCGACATCACTTCTTCATCGTTGGGAAATCTTTGACCACTGAGCCATTTTTTCAAGTTTGGGAACAAAAAATAGTCCGAGGGGGCTAAATCTGGCGAATTGGGTGCATGAGGTAGCAATTTAAACTGTAATTTATTAATTTTGGCCATTGCAAATAACGGATTTGTGAGCTGGTGCATTGTCTTGATGAAACAACACTTTCTTCTTAGCCAAATGCGGCCGTTTTTGCTTGATTTCTTCGCTCAAACGTTGCAATAAGTTCGCATAATACTCGCCGTTGATAGTTTTTCCTTTTTCAAGATAGTCAATGAAAATTATCCCACGCGCATCTCAAAAAACCGACGCCATGACCTTGCCTGCAGATGAAACGGTCTTCGCCTTCTTTGGAGCTGGTTCTCCCTTTTCAGTCCATTGTTTTGATTGTTCTTTTGTCTCGAGTGTGAATTGATGGACCCATGTTTCATCCATGGTTATGAAACGGCGCAAAAATTCTGCTTTGTTGCTGTGAAACTTCGCTAAACACTCAATTGAAACATCTTCACGACACTGTTTTTGCTCGAGTGTGAGCAAACGCGGCACCCATCTTGCACACAGCTTTCTCATGTCCAAATTTTCAGATAATATGCGATGTACCGCACTTTTTGAAATGCCTACTATGTCTGCTAGCTCGCGCACTTTCAGTCGACGATCATCCAGTACCGCTTTGTGGATTTTCTTCACCATTTCTGGAGTCGTCACCTCATTTGGTCGACTACTGCGATGCTCGTCTTGGCAGCTCGTACGGCCTCGTTTAAACTCTGCTACCCAATATTTCACTGTTGTAAACGAAGGAGCAGACTCACCCAGAGTAGAATCCAGTTCAGCTTTTATATTGGTTGGGCTGAGGCCTTTCAAATAAAAGTATTGTATCACGTAACGATGACCAATTTTCTCCATTTTTACAAATTCACCGAAAACGTTCACTATTGATGGCTGTCAAACAAATACTAAACAACGTGGCGTCCTCAAACTTGAAACATATGCTTATAGATTGTGTACTTTCTAATACAGTGATATTTTTCAAACAACTACCGCCATCTCTAGGTCAGGCCGGGTACTTATGAGACTACCCTCGTATATGAGACAATTATCCCCAACACTACAAGATTTTATGTGTCTAGTTAATAATTATTATTTATTTTATTTACTTAAAAGTTAAATTGCATGTGATTTTCAACAGCCATGCCATTATCAGAAATTTTATACTGCAATGCTCTGATGATGTACAATAAGGCCATTGAAATGCGCATCAGCTTTTAAACAAATAAAGTAAACAATAAATGATTATTAGAAAAATTTTGTAAATCTTGTGATGTTGAGGGTGAGTAATTCATTTGTGTTAATTGAACAAGGTTCTAAATTTAGATTCAAGATCGTGACATATTGGTCGAACAATTATCTCCATGAACTACTTTGTTACATTCCCTTCTTAAATGAAATTTATGTATATATATATATATATATATATATATATATATATATATATATATATATATATATATATAATACAAAGTTAAATTTCTCTGCAGAATCTTAATCAGTATACGCACGTACTAATTGCTGTTGTCATCCTCGAAGTAATCTCGTCGGGTAGCAATATATTTAACCCAATGATGTTGTCATTGCTGTCAGCATTGTTGGCGTCTCAAAATAGAATTATTTATAGTTCATATACAATTGAAGTTAGTCTTGTATTTATTTAAATATTGTCATTAAATTTTAAATAAGAAATTCTCCAAACTATTTATTTTACATTACATCAAAATCAACATTTGGATGAATGAAATTAATCTTTTAATTATTTTCATACAATGATATATGATGATTCTATTCTTTCAAATATATTTGAATATGCTTTTCACATTACTTACATCCTCTTATTTGTTTTAAACCGCTTATCATATTTACAAATGCTTCACATTTACATTGTTGTATCTCATAAATCACTGATAACAGTTTTGTCTAACAGTGCACGAAACTTGATATTGATTCATTCCTCTGACTAGTAGTCATTCATTCTTTCACTAAAGTCATGAAGCGTTCGTTTACTATTGACTGTTTGCAAGAAATGGCACGCTAATTTTTCAACTGTAGTTCAAGTAAGCATAGATGTACAGAAGGATATCTGTGTTGCATCATTACGCTCATATAATCAGATGCTTAATTATAAAAGCTCTTTATAGATTGTCATATATATATATATATATATATATATATATATATATATATATATATATACATGCACTTGGGGACAAAAGTATTCAAACGCTTTTTTCTATCAAAGTTAAAAAGTTTTTTACAAAGCCAAAAAAATAATGTAATGAAAATAAACATTTGTTTAAATAGCTTAGTAATGTTAGTTTAAAATACCAAAAAAGCTAAAATTCTATTTTTTCGACACACAAACACACACACACACACACACACACACACACACACACACATATATATATATATATATATATATATGTTACAACATTTATAT
The DNA here is from genome assembly GCA_029203775.1 of Neoneuromus ignobilis. Taxonomy (NCBI): domain Eukaryota; kingdom Metazoa; phylum Arthropoda; class Insecta; order Megaloptera; family Corydalidae; genus Neoneuromus; species Neoneuromus ignobilis. Next base: position 20,283,367 of record CP092093.1, read on the forward strand.
CATTCAGGTAATTTTGTAGATTAATGAAAAAATAAAATCTGATGGTTAAAGATCAGGAAAGAATGGTGGTCATAATGAATTTTTATTTCATATTAATGTTTTAATTTTGTTCACATTCCATTTAGTGTTATTGTGATTCAAAATCATCTTTTTTATATGGAAGAAGTAAAGAAATTATAATAATAAAGCAGGATATATATTTTGTATAGTGTTGATTATATACGTTTAAAATTACAGTAATACCTCGACTTACACGAACTTGGAGTTACACGGTTTTTGATTTTCCTCTCCCACTTTGTCCCTCATTGCAAACGCATCGTCAATGTTTCTCTTACTGTGATACGGCTTTTGCGTAAATTCTGTATTCACGAATCTACTCTATGGTGACTAAGTTAACATTTTGTTGCTTTATGTTTTTTAAACCCTTAAAAAACTATGTCATCCAAACGAAGTAAATCTGATTCTCCTGCATTTAGTAAGAAAAGAAAAACGTTATCTCTGGAATATAAACTTAACATTATCAAGGATTTTGACAGCAGAATGAAAATTTATGAATTGGCAAAGAAGTTGGAGCTACCAGAATTCACAGTAAGAACAATCATAAAAGATAAAGAAAAAATTCTCGAAGCTGTGAAAAATGCTCAATCCTTGATCTCAAGCATAATTCGTAAACGTCATGGTATTATTGCTAAGATGAAAATAATGTCAGAAACTAATCATGTCACTCATGTGATAGAAGAAGTTGTCAATCTTTCCAGGCAATTAAATTTGGAAGTCGAAGGTAATGATGTCAACGAGTTGTTGGATTCACATAGTCAGGAGCTGACAATTGATGAGCTCACAGATATGCGTGAACAAAACGTTACTGAAGAATCTGACACTTCAAACCCGGTTACATCAGAAAACCACATGGAAATTGCAAGCTAGACAGAAGCTCTCGACTTAATTGAAGAAGGTTTACAAATATTAGACTCCAACGAAGAACGCGTTATAGCTACAAAACAAGGAATAAAAAAAAGATTAGCTTACTACGAAGAAATTCTGGATAAAAAAGAAGACATTGTGTCGGCAGACGAGTTTGTTAGATTTTATGAATCCATTGACATCGAAATAACTCCGTCTTAGGTAACTCATTTATTTTTTTAATATTTTGTATTTATATGTATACAGAACTACAATTTTTATTAAATATTTTTCTTCTAAACTGGTGTTTTTGTTAGTATTTGGTCTCAATTGAACAAAATTTAATGTATTTCTATGCAAAGTTGTACCCCGATTTACACAATTTTCGTCGGTCCCACGTATCGCGTAACTTCGAGGTATTACTGTATTTCAATCCATTATTGTTTACATTTAATATTATAAATTAATTTTCATTTTATATGATTTTACTATATTGACAAAGTATTGAAAACGTAGCAAAAATAATTCATATACAGGTGTTTTTTGTAAGCGTGATAGAATTTTAAATTCAATCCCTGTTGAAAGTTCTATTTAATCTAAAAAAAACACCTTCATGGTATCTTCATATATACATACGCGCACACACACACACACATACATGTATATATTATATATAAAGATGTTTTTTTTATTTTAGATAGAACTTTTGATAGGGATTCAATTTAAAGTTCTATCACGCTTAAAAAACATTCTATACATTTCAATTTATTCATACTTGAACATGTTTCGTCTGGTAATAAAATTACATTTTATTAAAATATTTTGTAGTAGTAGATACTACTACTAATTGTTGTTTCTATCCTCGAAGTAATCTCGTCGGACAGCAATATATTTTATTATTTAACACGATGATGTTGTAATTGTCATCAGGATGGTTAGTTTTCAAAATGGATTTATTTATAGTTCACTTTTTGCAGTCATTCTTTATTTATTTCAATTTCCTCATCAATTTTAAATAAGCAATCTACAAGAATATTGTATAACATGATACTGCTATAGGTACGAGGGTAGTCCCATAAGTACCTGGCCTGACCTAGAGATCGCGGTAGTTGTTTGAAAAATATCACTGTATTAGAAAGTAGACAATCTATAAAGCATATGTTTCAAGTTTGAGGACGCCACGTTGTTTAGTATTTGTTTGGCAGCCATCAATAGAGAACGTTTTCAGTGAATTTGTGAAAATGGAGAAAATTGGTCATCGTTACGTGATACAATACTTTTATTTGAAAGGCCTCAGCCCAACCAATATAAAAGTTGAACTGGATTCTACTCTGAGTGAGTCTGCTCCTTCGTTTACAACAGTGAAATATTGGGTAGCAGAGTTTAAACGAGGCCGTACGAGCTGCCGAGACGAGCATCGCAGTGGTCGACCAAATGAGGTGACGACTCCAGAAATGGTGAAGAAAATCCACAAAGCGGTAGTGGATGATCGTCGACTGAAAGTGCGCGAGCTAGCAGACATAGTAGGCATTTCAAAAAGTGCGGTACATCGCATATTATCTGAAAATTTGGACATGAGAAAGCTGTGTGCAAGATGGGTGCCGCGTTTGCTCACACTCGAGCAAAAACAGTGTCGTGAAGATGTCTCAATTGAGTGTTTAGCGAATTTCACAGCAACAAAGCAGAATTTTTGCGCCGTTTCATAACCATGGATGAAACATGGGTCCATCACTTCACACCCGAGACAAAAGAACAATCAAAACAATGGACTGAAAAGAGAGAACCGGCTCCAAAGAAGGCGAAGACCGTTTCATCTGCAGGAAAGGTCATGGCGTCGGTTTTTTGGGATGCGTGTGGGATAATTATCATTGACTATCTTGAAAAAGGAAAAACTATCAACGGCGAGTATTATGCGAACTTATTGCAACGTTTGAGCGAAGAAATCAAGTAAAAACGGCCGCATTTGGCTAAGAAGAAAGTGTTGTTTCATCAAGACAATGCATCAGCTCACAAATCTGTTATTTCAATGGCCAAAATTAATGTGATTAAAGTTTGAATTGCTACCTCGTGCACCCTATTCGCCAGATTTAGCCCCCTCGGATTATTTTCTGTTCCCAAACTTGAAAAAATGGCTCAGTGGTCAAAGATTTCCCAACGATGAAGAAGTGATGTCGGCAGTTAATGGGTATTTTGAGGAGCAAGACAGTTCTTATTATAAAAAAGGTATCGAACTTATTGAACATCGCTGGGAAAAGTGTATAGAGCTGAAAAGAGATTATGTTGAAAAATAAATATATTTTTTTCCAAAATTTTTGTGTTTTCTTTGTTGGGTCGGGTATTTCTGGGACCACCCTCGTAATTTAGTGTCATATTCAAGTTGAGAGACCAGTAATAAATTAATTTGTAGTAATATCACAGTATTTGGAAAAATGTCATAGTATTGTAATATCATATATAATGATTTGTAGATTAGGAGAGAACTTTATTTATTATTTTTTGCATTAGTTATATTTAAATTTTAACATAGATCCCTGAAAGGACCTACTTTTAAATTTTAAATATTTTTAGGTATATACATATGATGTTCTAATAAAGTGAATAAAAACATAATAAACATTAAAATTAAAAAGAAATATATAAAGAGAAGTAATTCTCTCTTACATGTTTTTATAATGACGTTTCTTTTGTATAAAGTAAAAAAGATCGATATCAGTATGTAATTTAATTATAACACAAATGAATTATCACTACAAGATATTATAAAAGTGTTAAATAATTACCTATTGTTCATTTTGTATACCTAGAGAAGGATATATATTTCAGTGGGTATGCCATCATCAATGAATTGTGTGATAAAATTTAGATTTTTTAATATAGATGATGATTTGAACATAGAAATGTGTATCAGCTTCTAAAAAAAGAAAGTGAACAATTAATTGTTATTAAATATTTTTATAATACCTAGTAGTTTTAGGGTGGTCATTATTTTATGTTAAAATAAATTTGTCGGTATTAAAACAAATAAAATTAAATATGATTTTATAATGTCGTATTCTGATGATGATAGTATGGATATTGAAATGTGCATCAGATTTTAAACGTATAAAACAATAAGAGATTATTGGACATTTTTATAAAATCTTGTAGAATTGAGGATGTGTTCAAATGAATTTAACATTGTGTCAAATAAAAATGTTAGTATATATTTTTATTTGATAAATGTATATATATATATATATATATATATATATATATATATATATATATATATATATATATATATATATATATATATATATATATATACACTAATATTTTTTTATAAAATAAAGAGTATATATTTTGTAATTTTTCATCGTTTGTCAGATAAAATGGTCAAATATCAATTTAACATTTTAAAACAGCAGGTAGATTTTTACAGGTTCGAAAAAATATATACGTATTTCGTTTGGGTTTAGATTTCAATTTTGTTATTTTAATTTAATGTCGGACAAGAAAAAGGTAAAGGAAACCACAGAAACCTCAGTGTAGATAAATAGCTAAAGCATGTACTCTGATCTAACAGACCGACCTGCAAAGGTTTTGTGAACGAGTAGATTACCCATTACATATTAAACATTTTAATGATGGTGAAAAGGGTAATTAGAGCGTACAGTGATCGTTAAAAAAATCATTAAACGAAGACGTTTTGCTAGTAATTGATTATTAAATGAAATTAGCAAACTATAAAATAAGAAATAAATCACTTTTTTATGTATGTAATTTTATACGTTCATTTAGAGATACAGATACTGTAATAAAATATAATTAAATTAACGAAATTTCTTAACTCAAGATATTCAAATTCAAATGTGTAGTATTTCGAAATAAGGTAATAAATTTCAAGATTATTAAAGATTATATTATACTAGGAGACTTCATTATAAATAAAATACTTAATTTCTAAAATATATAATTTATTTAAGAATTCCGATATTTAACTCTCTCTCTTTCTCTCTTACATACACACATACACACACACACATATATATATATATATATATATATATATATATATATATATATATATATATATTTGGAAGCAATTTTCAGATAAAGTAATTTGATTAACGAAAATATTAATTATATTGGTTTAACCTTATAGTGCCCAATAATTCATATATGAATCGTTGATATTTTTGTTAGTAACTTTGTATTAAATATTTTAAACGCGCTTAATGTGTGACAGTTCGTATATAAAATGTTCATCTAATAAAATATGATGCTAGATTTTGTCAAAATTTACAAATTTAGCAGTATGCATTGACATTTCGCCAGACAAGCGTTAGAAATGATTTCGTTTTATTTTGTTGCTGAATAGTTTCAAAAGGAAGAATGAAAAATGTGACTCCACTTTTTTTAAAAGATGTGCCATTAGGTAATGAAAACATTTGGAATTCCATTTGATTGCGATGAACAATCTTAATCGTATTGCCCAAACATACTTGTATGTAGTTTGTGAAGAATGCAATAGATCAGTGGTGCACAACCTGTGGGTCGCGACCCTTTAAGGAGTTGCAGAAAAATTGTTGGGGTCTTGAAAATTTTGAGAAATTCTCATGTTGAAATTCTCAAACCAAACGTTCAGAAAATTGGATGGTAACAACAAATAATGGATTGCATACAATTTCAGTTTGAATATGAGGATTGCAAGCGTAAAAAGGTTGCTCAACACTGCAATAGAGCATTATGTTTTCTTGATTTTTTTTTATTTTCCCTCTTTAAGTCCACTATTTTGTGTTTATATATATATATAGTTTATTTTTAAAAATAAAAATTGCTCATTGTATGGTTAAATTAAATAGTTATTAATTGGTTATAAGTTATTATATTATTGTTGTTATATCTATAGAGAAAAATAAGAAATTGCTTTTTTTAAAAGAAAAATTACATATATATATATATATATATATATATATATATATATATATATAATCATCAATCTCTTTTTATTCACTGCTCTATGAAGACATTTTCCAAAACTTTCGACTTCCAACGATTCAATGCTATTTTGTTCCATTTAACAAATTTTCTCATGTTCTTATTTCTCCTAACTATTGGCATTTTGTTGAACCTTATTTGATTTTTGATTTTTCAATTAATTTGATGATTGTCTTCTTTCCTCACGATATAATTGCTCCTTGATTTAATAGATATTAAAATTTTCTCTCCTGTTTTAACATTCGTTACTTTGGTTTTCTTTTAAATCCACTCGTTCGTATGTTGTATCCTTAATAGTTTGTTTCTATGACTCCATTTTATCTGAGTTGGTGAATAATTTTAGCATTTAAGATATATGTTTCATTATAATAAGTGAGAATAGATAGAATACACTTATCAAAAACTTTTTTTAACACATAAAGGATATTTGACTTCATAATATATTTATTTTAAATTAATATCACCCAATTTTGTTTCTTTTATGCATAAATGTTTCTTTAGTGTTACTGAGCTATTTTAACTACATATATATATATATATATATATATATATATATAAGAATGATTATTATTTGCTTTTATTTTATTATTTTAAAAACTATTTAAGCTATTTTATAGTTATTAATGAAAAAATATACGAAGAGATTGAAAAGTCTTAAATATATGAATTATAACCTATGTTGTATGATTAACAATACTTGTGATTTTAACTCCATAATGTTATAATTTGTGCCTAAAAAGAACGAAAATATTTTAGATAGTATCATATTTTTCAAATATCATATATGCCATTTCAATTATGTAAGATTTTATTAAAATGTTCTATAATTTTTTATAGTTCATAATTTGTTACTTATGCGTATTTATATCCCTATTTTTATCTTTTAAGAGTGTTATCATAAATATTTTATATGTCTATGCTTTTATAAATAATTGTTTAGGTTTTGAAATGCACGTGAGTAATAAAAAGTAAATAGTAAATAATTACGAAACATTTTAATGAAATGGTCGTTTATTTATTTTCTTCAATTCCGTTAGCTGTATTTTACACTTGTAGTATAAAACGTTAGTATCACTCTATTTATTGTATACGTGCCGTACCTAATTCGGCATTTGTCATTTTCAGGTAGATTTTAGGATGCTATATCTTAAAAGTTACTTGAAGGTGATATATGTTGTCGAAATTAATTAAAGTGCAAGTTATCGTAGATTAAGAAGTTCGGTTTTAATAACTTATATTAAACAGAGTGGAATATGTTAATAAAATATTACATTGATTTTTTATTGAGTATCTATATGCATACATATGTATATATTAGGGGTACACATAAGTAATGTCGTTTTTTGATACTGTAGAAAATTTTATTTTATTTAAGAGTTAATACAGTTTTAATCTACAATATAATCTCCATCGTTATTGAAAATCTTCGCCCATCTCTCTGACAAACTTTCTATTCCCTTTTTGTAAAATGAGGTTGATTTTTAAGTAAAATATTCTTTGAGTGCAGTTTTGGTAGCTGTCGCAGTAGGACATTTTTTTCTACGAAGAAAAATACCATTAATACAAAAATTACCATCTTTTGTATCACAGATCTGAAAAGATGGTAATTTGATGGTGCAGCATCAAGAGAATACGGTAGGTGAGGAAGTACTTCCCAACTTAAATTTTTGATTTTTTTCTTGGGTGATTCTGGTACTATGAAGTCTTGCATTGTCATCCTGCAGAATAATACTTTTTTGATTAATCAGTCTTGGACGTTTTTGAATCAAAGCCATGTTTAGTCTATTAAGCTGAGCACAATAATATTCAGCACTTATGGTTTCATTAGGATTTAGAACCTCATAGTGAATAATTCCTGTAAAATCCTATCATATTGACAGTAACACATTTTTAGATTGAAGACCTGGTTTTGAAGTGGTCAAAGGTAGTTGTTCTGGTGATAACCATTGTTTTTTCTTATGTAGGTTGCTGTATAGAATCCACTTTTCATCTCCAGTAACAATTTGTTGAAGAAAAGGATTTCTGCCTAACCTGGACAAAAGTGCGCTGCAGATGGTTACACGTTGAATTTTGTTTTCAACTGAAAGTTGATATGGCACCCACATTCCTTCTCTTTGCACTTTGTTCAGTTGTTTTAAACACTGTTGTATTGTGGAGCATTAAGTTTTAAGTTTTATATCTAATTCCTGGATGATTTGTTTGGGATCAGCTTCAATTTCAGCCAATAACAGATCCTTATCAAACTCAACAGGTCTTCCAGATTTTATACCATCGAAAAGATTGAAATTACCGTTCTTCAATTTTTTAAATCAACGCTGTTATATTCTGCTATCCAAGGCACCAGGATAAACAGCATTAATGACATTTGTGACATTAGTGGCATTGTTATACTTTCGAAATTCATGAAGCATCAAACGTCTAATATGGAATTTATTCACACTTTGTTCTTCCATTCTTATATGGTTCACCTATTTTTTAAAAAAATTTAACAATAAGCACACCAAATATCAATATATTTAATTAGAATATAGGTTATGTTATATTGAGTTAAATTATTGTCAGTAGATGGCAATGTTTTTAAAATTTGAAAAAACGACAGTACTTATGGGCTCAACTAATACATACATACTTACATACATACATACATATATATATATATATATATATATATATATATATATATAAATTCTTGTAGTATTTGGGTTAGTAATTAATTTTTAGATTTTGAATTTTCAACTGCACATGTTTTAATTGAGAAATGATCTTTGTGTATGATATCATATTGGCTTATTGATCACTTTGATATCAAGCAAAAAAATTAACTATTTGAAAATGATGTTTCTTTTTAAATTTATAAATTATAATCATACAAAATAAATATAGTCTCTATTATGTACTAATTAATATAAATATCTTTTGCAGTCTTACAATGTTATTTATTTGTACTTGTCAACTGGGTATTCTAGAAGTTATGTACGACGTTTATAAATGTGAACCTATTTTATCATACACCGTTCATAGTTGTATAGTTTAGTTTGAATTTTAATAGATTCTGTAATTTAGCATATATAAATCCCTTACCCCAAAATCACAAGATTTTATGTGTTCAATAATCATTTGCTGGTGTATATTTTGATAGCTTTACAATCATCAATATTAATTGGTAAATAAAGTGAATATTGAATACTTTTATAAAATGTTATGATGTTAGGGTGAGTGATTCATTTGTGTTAGAATAAATTTGCTACATTAGTAAAAAGGAATATATTTATTTTTTTGTAAGTTTTTTTAAGGAATATTTATTTATTTGAATTTTAACATCCTTTTTTTTAAGAAATATGTCCTGAACTTCTTTTTATATGTATCAACGAAATATAATAGAAGGGAGTTGATAAATGTAATGAATCGATTAAAAAAATAACAACCCACTATTACTACAAGTGACATTTGTTTTAGATTGATAATATCATTTCATTAGGAAGTAGTATAAGAAAATTAATAATCAAAATAGATTTTTGTTACTTTTGGAGTTTTTTTGATCTGTTTTTTGCTTTATTTTATATAACTTCTGGGTGAATTTTTGTCCATCTTAATTCATATGTTACAAATTAAGGATTTTATATCCGACAACAAGAATATTGCAACCTGGTGTCAAAAACTTGATTTTTATTAAATTTATTTTAATTTCATTATATATATATATATATATATATATATATATATATATATATATATCTGGGTGTTTTTTGTGTGGATTATTTTAATGCGATTTTGAAATTATGTGATTCATATTTCTTCTTAATATATCTGTATGCAATTTTTTTTAAGAACTCCTTCAAGCGGTTATTTAATTCAACGAAAGCTCTTCAGTTTTATGAACAAATGAAGGAATCAGAGCCATTTATTTCCGCTTCTCAAACTGGTAAGGAATTTTCGGATAGCAAAGGATTGTTAATGCCTTAAGTGACAATGATATTATTGTAATAAGTTTAGATACCGTAGAATATTTAGAAAAAGATAATGAAACAGAAGTAGAACCTGTTCCCTTCACTGAAAAAATAATTCGAGGAGGTCTTCAACTTTGTAATCAATTGGAAAATCATTTTCTTGTTAATGACACGAATTCTGAATAAGCTTTTAAATTCCAATGACAGTTAAATAATTGTATGTCTGAATATCTTGAGCTTCATAAACAATTAGTAAAATCATCGTCTCAAAGTTTAATCACCGATTCTTACATTGTTGTCAGAAAACCATTGACACAGAACGGGACAGAAGTTGGCGCTAATTCTGCAAATTCTGTTTGTGTTTCTTCTAGTAACAAATCTGATTTTACACCAGTTCACAAACGAACCCGCATATTTTCAAATATGTATGAAAAAATGTAAAATAAATTACACATATGTACATATTGCTTTGAATAAAATTAAATAGTTAATAAAAAAATAAAGTAAAAAAACTGTTTTGTATCAATTTTATTCAGATATTTGAAATTTTTTTAAACATTCTTTATTTCCTGATTTTTTTTGCGAATTTTAGAGTAATTTCATTTTGTTGCTTTGGTTTAATGCGGTTTTTGAAAATTAAGGAACGTATCCCCAATTTTTCAATATAAGTTAAGACTTCTTTTGTGCGATTTTCTTAATGCGGTTTTCTGCGGAACATATCTACCGCGTAAAAACATACCTAGGTGTATATTTATATATATATATATATATATATATATATATATATATATATAATCAGCTTTTTATCTACTGCTAGATTATGGGCTCTTCTACATCTTTCTACTTTGATCTATATATCTAACTATATAAATTAAAATTATTAAAATTTTACTTCTGGATTTATAAAATCTGAGAAAATATATTAAGTCTACCGGAAAGTTTTCTCCGATAATGTAATCTCAAGTTTCAAAGATGAGTCATTCTACAGAAATGGAATTCACAAATTACCATAACGCTGGAAACAGGTTATTAGTAACGAAAGAAAAATTACATTGTTCAGTAAATATTAATAAATATATTAAAAATGTATTATTTTTTTTTTAATTTAAAAACGAAAGAACTTTCCGGTAGACCTAATATAAATATTAATATTGTAAGTATCTTTAATTATTTTTAGAATTTTTATTTTGAATTAATTAATTTTTTCAAAAAAAAACTCAAATAAAAATTATAAAAAATATTTTAAATTACGATCTATATTAACGAATCAATTTTGATTCAGTTTCAATTAAAAATATTTTTGTGGATGTTTTTACTCGTAGATGCTTTATCAATATTTATAGGGTGGCCAAAATGAAACTGAATGATTTAGATATACATTTACTTTGTTACTATCATTTACTATTTGTTTGTCTTATTTGGGCCACCTATATAACACAATACTCTGATAATAACGATGTCACCATCGAAATGCGCATTAGCCTTCTGTTGTTATGAACAACAAAGTGAACAATAAGTGATTATTGAACAATTTATAATATTTTGAGAATTTAGGAGTGAATATTCATTTTTGTGAAAATTATTATAGATGCTAAATATTATTTCAAAAACGACTATTTGAATTTGATATTAAGTTTAGAATTCCATATTATTTTTAATTTAAGTCATGAATTTCAATGAATTTTTCAATAGTTTTATAAAGGATCATCCACATGTATTACCTAAATTTGTGTTTATTAACACTAAACCTACCGATACTTCATGTATATCTATTCCTACCACAACGGGTCAAGTGACCTGTCTTTAAAATGTTATATATATTACTCTATGTATAGCGAAAAATATATCATTTAGCACAATTTGGTACATGAATAAAACCATTTTTTTTCAAATAACGATTCAAAATTGTTTATTTATTTATTTATAAAACCTATTTGGCACCTTTTTCGCATTTGCACACGAGAATCCGAACTTGAATTTGTTGACGTTTTCTGTATAATTTCTTTTTCTTCCTGTTGATCATGTTGAAAATCTTCGGCAAGTTCTTCAGCTAATTGGAATAAAAGTTGTTGTCTAGAAATTTTTTCGCCGGTTGTTTCTCTGTATAAAACCCACGAGTTGATTCCAGCCAGGTCAAGAATATTGAAGAAAATCTGCGCAGGCCATCTTTGCGATTTCGATTTCACGGAGTATTTTCTTGCCATTTGATCCGTCATGTGTAGACATTTTACCGTATTTAGTATTATTGTAGAATCTGATCGTTTCAGGTATACGCTTATCGTTTTTTTCGATGCTTATAGATTTATGCTTTGAGCTTAGTAGAAGCACTTTTTTGTTTAGTTAACGAATTCTCCAAGTGGAGATGAAGCTCCTCTGTTTTCATTCTTTCCCAAATATGGAAATCCATTTATAATGTATTTGGTGTTGACGTCAGATGCTAGCCAGAATTTGATACCAAACTTATCCAGTTTGTTCGACATATATTGCGTAAACCTACACCTCTCTTTGGTTGGGAAAAGCTGTTCATCGATAGTTACATGTTCCCCAGGCTTGTAACAATTTTGGCTATTCTCGATGAATTTGTACCATACTTCAGAGATTAAATCAAATTTATCTGTTTGTAAACGCTGGCTTCGTTGACTTTTTTATCGCTCGCTTGGAGTAGAGTGAAATTCGCTATTCATTCGTTAGCCAACAACAAATATAACGCAATACAGCAAAATATATGATGGAATAGCAAAAATGTTTAATGCAATGGATTTGTATCACAACCACACATACAAATCTTCATGATATCATATGAATCTTTGCAGGGGTCAAATGACCCGTTGCGGTAGTTAAGGCAGATTACATATATATCTCGGTAAAAAAAATAACAAGAGAGGAGTAAATATTGAAAAATGCATTGTATGTAAATTATATTAAAAGTCATAAAGTCAACTAGCGATGTGATAACGCTTTATGTGAGAAATTTTGAAAAAAAGTTTAAAAGGGTCATTTGACCCGTCGTGGTAGGTTTAGTGTTAAAAAGAAAAATGTGTATGCGGTGATGAATAGGGAAACATGTGTATAGTTTCTTTTTAATAAAACACAAATCAGGCATCATATTTGGATGACCATATATTTTATTTTTTTGTTTCAAACTATTTTTGGATTTTTAAATAGTATTGAATTATGAATGATTATTTTGAAGAAATATATGTTTGCATACATAAATTACTAGTTTTTTTTAAAGGTAAATATTGTAATATAAAAATAAATTTAAAGTATTTAATTTATATATATATATATATATATATATATATAAATAAATGTGTGCGTGTGTGTGTATGTACCTATACATCAGCCTTGTAAGCATAAAAAGTCATTCTCATTTGAAATTGTTCCATGAAAACAAACGCCATCAGAATTATTCAAGACAACAGTTACGAATATTTCATGAAAAATTATCTTTTCCACCCTACGCTTCTCATTTAAGAGTGGGGTATGTTAATGAGGAAATATTGTTATTTTCTCGTCTGGCTCGTAGGCATAGCGAACCAGGTTCACGTTTCGAAATTATACAATTAACATCAATAATGTGCCGACAAGGGGTGATTAATTTAAAAATCCAATTATCCAGTGATATAATTAAACGTTGAGTTCTAGGTAACGGTTTAAATGTTTCACAACTGGACTGAAAAAATAATACACAAACATCATTACAATGTGTTAATATTTGCATGAGGTTTGTAATAAATTAATAAGCAGTCTGTATATTTTTTATTATTATGACAGAATGAAATGTAAATATTTTGTTTATATTATCTGTTTTATTATTATTACATAAATTAATAAAATATTCATTTTGCTATATAGATAAAAAACGGAAAATATTTAAAAAAAATTTACTTGATTTTTGTAAAGCTGTTTTTTTTAGGTTAGATATAACTTTTGATAGGGATTTAATTTAAAGTTCTTTCATTCTTAAGAAAACATCCCTATACATTTATATATATGACTAATGGACACATGTATATCATATGGAGATACAAGAATTTTTTGTGTGGAATAGAAAAACAATATTGAATCACTGTGAATGAAAAGTTTTGAGAGAAGCCTTTATCTAACAATGGATGGAGAAAAAGTGAAGATGATGTGATATATATCATCATCATCATCATCAATTAATTGTTGGATGAGGCCTCTTCCAAAACTTTCCATTTCAACCTGTTCAATGATTTCTTCTTTCAGATGAAAATGCTATTCATTACTGCATTTTTAAAACACCATTTAAGACCTTTAAAAACAAGATTCAATAGTAGTAATTTCAATAAAGCAAATCCAAGCAAGTTTGTTATTATTAACGAGGAACGTACATATGCTTAAATGCAAGAAATAATATTTTTGTGTGTTTGATTACAAAGAATAATAAAATAGTTTCGTAGCTACTGTATTTCTTATATTTGAGTCATATGTTCTTTTATAATAATACTAATATTCTTGCTTGGGTTTACTTTATTATAATTTACTATTTTTAATCTATATTTTAAACATTTTATTTGAAAAGGAAAATTTGTTATGACGGTCAACACAGAATTGATGTATAAACTGATCATTGGTAATATTTATATAATCGAGCATGTCTTATTCCTTGCTTATGTAATTAAATATCAAATCTTGGATTTTATAATCTCACATTCCAATGATGGTAGCATAGCCATCGAAATGTGTATAAGTGAATAAAGTGATCAGTAAGTATTTATTTTATACTTTTATAAAATCTTGTAGCATTGAAACAAGTTTGGGGACAAATTGACTAAAATATTGTAACGATTACAATTTTAACTTATGGTTAGTCATAACTAAGTTAGTATCAATCACAAATCATTTTTATTCTTTAGGTGAATTTATTAGTTTATTTTCAAACAGACTAATTTTAGTTATGACTATATATTAGTCATTATTTATGAATACAGACTTGTCATTAGCCATTGTCGTTCTAAGTCATTAAGTCTGAGAAGGAATAAAATATAAACGTTTTTATAATCAATCTGTATTTTTGATCCTCGTATGTATATTTTAAATCCTAAACTAATATTTTATCTTAGACTTCTCGTGACAATCTTTGATTGTCTTTCTAGATTTTAATTTGTTATTTTTATTATTTGTAAAAATCCCTTTTCAAGAAATTCTTTAAAGGAAATTCTAGTAAAAATTAAAAAATTAAATGGTCACTCAAACTGTCTTTGACTAATGATTAACGACTGAACATTAGTTACTAAAATGTAATTACTAATTCAATCATTTTATACAAAATGGTTGATTTAGTCATTAATCAGTAATCATTTGACTAATTTTAAATTAATCGTTAATCATAGAATATTTGTGATTAAAACTAATGCTTCTTTCATTAGTTATTTTATTAATTATGATTTAGTCATTTTTTGATTGATTTTTTCCCCTCCTGTACATTGAAGTGAATGATTATTGGAATAACAGTTATATTTTATAAATTTCATACACAAACATTTGTTTATCATTTTCATTGCAAATATGGCTTAAAAAGGAGCAATAAAAATATTTCTTTAATATTGATGGAAATAATTAAAGAAACTAATTAAATATTATAATTTAAAACTATGGTTAAATATAATTTTACACACAAATCAGAACTCCAAACATCATAATTTCTATATTAAAATGTTCAGTAATCGCTTATTGATCATTTTGACTTATTTATATAGATAATGGTTAAGATATTACCAGAGTATAAACAGAAAAAAGTGATATTGTTATTTGAATATATTTTGGAAAAAAATTTGAAATATACATATGTGAATTTCTATAACTGTTCCAAGATCATAGAATAGTGATCGATGTACGCTGAAGTGAATGAAAGTGAATTATTAGAAATTATTAAATATGTTGATGAGAAAGGTATATAATAATAATTCATGTTTTTTTTTTTTAAGAAAAGTAATAAAAATTAATATGAAATTAAATGAAATATAAATGAGTATTAATGTAATAAATGCAATATAAACAATTTTGAAATTTATAAGCCTTTGGATTATAATTTTTTTAGTTATTTAAAAAAATGTTTTCTTTAAACAATGCATTTTTGTATTGAGTTTTGTTTTATAATGCTAATTTTAAAAAAACAATAATACTTTTTGATATGAAACTATTTCGTTACTCATACAAATAATTAAAACTTACGACAGTATATTTAAAACTTCTCATAATTGTCTATGTAATTTCAATAAATTCTTGTTTGTTTTAAGAATTATCATTCATTTATGATAATGTTATTCAGAAAGAAACGATAATTGTTTCTTATAATCAGAAGTAGTAGTAAATTGAAATTCGTCTATAAAACAAGTTCTATGAACAAAAAAGATTTATTGTCGCGATGCGTAAAGAAACTTGTGGCGGAACAGATTACTCGACCGGCCGATCTTGAGAACAAGTTCACAATGCGTGATGTTTACTAATTACCTCATAATCGTAATGACAAAAGGGATGGATTGTACAAAGCGAAATATTGTTTGAACTGTGTGAACGTGCGTAGTGTGTCCGACGATAGGCCGACCGGAAATGGAGATCGGCCGACCGGAACCTCGCGCGGCATCATCAGACAAAACGTCATGTATATTTATACATATACGTTAACATCTTTGTGCATCTTTGAGACGTGGATACCACCACTGGTAAACCGGTCGCCGTAGACATATGTATATTAACTTAGTCAGCGATTCTTAAAATAATGTATCATATGATTCGGTAATGTGTACATAGACTTCAAACAGCAGCACGATAGTATATTTTTTATGTAAATAAATTTTAAATATCTAACGACGTTTCAATATGTGCTCTTTTAAATACGATCAATACTGTAGTTATTTTTAGATTATTTGATATTTATAAAAGAATATCCTTAAAGCTGTATAGTGTTTTTTTTAAAGGTACAATTTTCAATTTTTAAAACACCGTTTTCTTAGTTTGGAAAATAGGTTATTCCTTTTTTTATAATGCTGTATTGATATTATTTACTTTTATAAATCTAGTATTGTTTAAGGATACTTAAATATAGTATTGTTTAAGGATAATCTACTATTTTTTAAGGATATTTATAATTGACCAAGGATAAAAAATAATAAACAAAAATAATTTCAAAATAATAAAATTATTGTGCAAATTACATACACACAAAGAAACGTACATACAAAACGTAATACAAAGTAAACAAAAACACACATACAAAGAAATCATTTAAAAAACATAAAAGAAAACATTAAAAAAATATCAATCTGTCAGTATGATCTTTGGCATTGCATTTTATTGGCCAGTGCCTCGTAATTAGGAGAGTATGACGATAATCCTCTTAGCAAACAATTATAAAGATGCTCATCGGTGAGTCGAGATCTATATCGTGATTTTATTAAATTCATGTTTGAAAACAACGATTCGCATAAATACGTTGACCCGAAAAACGATTTGATTTTATATGCCGTTTTTTCAAAAATGGGAACCTTTCTTTGTCGACTATGTTCCATAAGTCCTCTGATATTAAGGATTTTAGCAAAATATCATTCTTAAGGTCCAAAAATTCTAACTCTAGTTCTTCTGCTTTCCCCTGAACAAGATCTGCAATACATGCGGCTAGCTCCATTACATTTATTTGGCAAGTAAAAGGATTGATACAGAAGGAGACAATTGGCTTGATATTTGTAAACTGCAGAAATCTCTCTTCAAACTGTTGTTGAAGCACTTAAAGGGTCTCAATAAATAATGACACGTTTAATTCATTGTTACCTAGCATTTTCTTCATATGTGGGAAATGCACGAGAGACTTTATCTGCAGATGTGATATCAACAAAGCCAATTTCGCTTTAAATGAGTTTACAGAGCTTATCATTTCAGCTATATTTTTGTCTTTTCCCTGCAACTCCAAATTGAAAGAATTCAATTTTTCCATGGTGTCTGCAAGAGTGGCGGGCGCATACAAATCGGTCCGTGGGCGCCATGGCGCCCGCGGGCACAGGGTTGGGAATTCCTGGTTTAGAGTAACATTATTTATTATCTTACTTGTGAAGCCATTTTTAAAAACGATTCTTATAGAATCAATCACTAGATGATTGCTTTTGTACTTTTTCTAACTGATATTGTTTTCAAACCAATATCACGTAAATGAATATTGAATTATTGAAATTATATTAAAAAATAATATCTCCGTAAACTTTTAAATTAAGTACTAACACCAACAAATGATAATGATTGTGAAAATAATGATTGCGTAATACAGAAAAAATTATAGTAACATGAGAAGAACTAGAAAAGAAGACAATAACATCCTTAAAGATGAAATTAAAACTGCTAAAAGAAATTCCAAATTTCTGGATTGTATCGTTATTAGAAACGAGATGTGGTGCTTCAATTACGACCCAGAAATCAAACGCTAGAGTGTATATGTAAATTTTTATGTTTGCCGAAAGTGAGAATATTGGGTTTTTGCTAGTGACAACAATATTTTTTTTATACAAGTTCATTTATCGCGAATTCGTTCCAGAAAGTGAAACTGTCGCTAGTGAGTATTATTTATGTGTTATGGAGCTTTTATAGCGAAGGGTAATAAGAGTTAAACCAGAATGTAGAGAGTCGAGAAGCTGGTACTTGCTGCACGACAATGCACTACCTCATGAGATAATATGTATGCATTATCCAATATTTGCTATATTCACGAGATTTGTCACCTGCGTCTTCATACAATATTCCTTTTATTGCCAATTTTGATGAAAGGACGAGGGTTATCGAAGCTATACCAAAGACAGTGTTACTAAAATCCATCAATGTTTTTTTAGCATACTTAATATCATATTGATGCAGAATATACAGGGAATTATTTTGAATAAATATTTAGATTTTTGGCAAAATATAAATAAAAAAAAAATATTCAAAATGTCTGGTTTCTTTTATGACACACTCTATGTATGTGTGTATATACCATCATCATCATCATCACTATTATTGTAATATCAACTCAATGCTGTGTGAAAGCCTCATTGAATTTTATCATTCATTAGTATTTAATTATAAATAGTATTTAATTATACTCACTGTATTGATTTGACAGATCGATGAGACATTTTTATTCAGGGTTTATTCTCTTGGGCAGGTTTCCTTCCTCTCGGTCAAGGGGAGGTTCCGATCTAGAACGATAAAAAGGTCATTTTTGGGATTTTTTTTATAAAAAAATAATCAAGATAATAATCTAGGGTTTTTGTATTTTATTATTTATACTTTAAACAAAAAAAGTGACAATAATGTAATATATGAATATATTAAAAAAGTTAGTGATGTGCTTTGTAGTAGCCCTTGAAAAGTTTTCTGTTGACGGTGGGACGTCTAGTTCCTCAGCTATTAATTTAAAATATAAAAAAAACAAAAATATTGTTAAAATGTATAAAATTTCTGAGGCAGTGAACCTACGAAAGTTATTATTTTTTCCGACATTTCAAAATCAAACATCTTTTTTAATGATTTTTTCACAGCTGTATACTTCTTAAAAGTTAGTATATTCGAATAAATTCATTATATTAGAGGTTAGATAACTGCCTAATAAAAAGTATAATCTTCAATTTAAAAAAAAAATTATCGAAATTGGTCAATTAGTTTTGGACATAATTGTCTCATCAGTTAGAAAAAAAATGTTTGAAAAAAAACGCGTTTAAAGTTTTACATGATGTTAGCCAATGTGGTAGAGCCAGGTATAAAATCCATCTGGCGGATTTCACCTTCCAAAGCCTGTAACTTTGGTAATTTTCAAAATTTTCTTTTAACTACACTTTCTTCAAACATCAAAAAAGTGAAAAATGTAAAAGAAAAAAAATTCGATTTTTTGAAAGTTCTAAACTCGAACCTCCCGTTAAAGAGTTTGGCTGATTCTGTTTATTTATTTATTTTATTTTTTTTTTGGGATCGAACGTACTTCTCCCGCATGACAGCCATACACTATATATATATATATATATATATATATATATATATATATATATATATATATATATATATATATATATATTTATATGTATATGTAAACTTGATTACTAGTATAAAATGTAGATTATTGAAGTTTATGTATCTATTTGTGGTTTTATTCGTAAACAATCTGTGATTTTTTATTTTTCACACAACATACATTTGTACATATACATGCACATACACACACAATATATATATATATATATATATATATATATATATATATATATATATATATATATATATATATATATATATATATATATATATATATATATATATATATATATATATATATATATATATATATATATATATATATATATATATATATATATATATATGAAGTTAAAACTCTATTAGTAATTATAAAAAAATGTTTAGATATTCTGATTTTTTGTATAATGTTTTTATGCGACGGAAGAATATCATAAGTGTGTACATACATACACATACATATTCACTTCTATACAATTCGAAAAGTTTTCTTTGTCTCTGTTCTTTACTTTGTTCAGAACGTACACACATACTTACATTTTATATACGCTGAACCAACATATATATACATGTGTATTTTTTGGCGTGTATGTGTTGAGAGGATAAAAAGTGGATTTTTTTAAAACTATTGTTGCTCCGATGAATTACAGGTGGTAATGGCTTGGAAATGACTTTTTGTGTGGTCTTTTCGAGATATAAGTTTAATGGAACAAAAATGTTAAACATAATTAGTTTGGAAATGTCATATTTCATTACGGAGATGTAATTTATGTGTATGTGTGATGTATATTATATATATATATATATATATATATATATATATATATATATATTTGTGTATGTGTGTGTGTGTTAAAAACATTTTTGTTTTATTATCATTATTTATATATTTTTTAAATACATATTTTTTTTTTATTTAGATAATAAATTCTATTGGAAAAAAGATCCTGCTAATTGTTAATAAAAGTAACCTAGTTATTAGTCATGGTAAGTGTAATCATTTCCACATCTGCGCATGCAATTTTGATCGAATTATGATGATTTATTGTATTATATATTTTTAATAAAAAAACATTTTCGTTTATAAAATTAAAGATGATTGGTATATCATTTTTTTTTCTTTTTAAATTAGATCAATATTTATTTTCTTCAATTCTGCCATATAATTTTACTACTTTAGAAATTAATTATTTGCCATTAAATGATACAATCGATTTATTATTATTATTATTTTTTTGAGTCTTTTAAATCTTTATCTGTATTTAACATAATAGTGATTTCAAGTTCAAATTTATTATCTGTTATTGTTTTGTTGACGATTTTATTAAATTTCGTTCTTTGTTTCTGTTATATTTATATTTTGATATGTGATTCAAGATTTTAACCCCATTAAGAAATTTCAATATTGAAAATATAATATTTAATTAATATACAATATAAAAATATTTACCTAAAATATTATATAATTTTTGTTTTGATTATTATATAAATTACTCTTTTTATTTTAATATCAGCATCGATAATTTTATATATTTTCTATTATTAATTGTGAAAAAAAAATTATATTTTTCATAGTTATTTGATATTTTATATAAAGTAATTTTGTTTATACCGTCCATTTCAAAAGTGTATGTATGTTGTAAAAAATATTTTTATTAGATTACCTTACAATTTTGTAATAATTATGTATTTTTCTTGTTTCATGATTTTCTAAAAAAATCTACAGAATAAATAATAGTTTTAAAACATTTTTACACTAAAATATTCATATCAGTGGCAATTAATTTCTATTATAAATTGTCATACTTGTACAGTTCTGTTATTTTTATCAAGGTTAAATAAAAATTAAAAAAATAATAAAAAATAATTAGTAATTATTATTTAAAGATGATTAAGAATATGTAATTCGTATGTACATATATATATATATATATATATATATATATATATATATATATATATATATATATAAACAACTGTTCTTCAACGTTTTTCACGTCGTTAATTAAATAATATATTTTTTTAAACAAATCAACGTTTAAATGAACAAGTTAATACGGCTGTTTGCAGTCTTCAGTGATTGATTGTTTAGTCTTTAAGTACAACGGTATGTAAGTAATCATAACAAATCACACATACGCTTGTAAGTATACACACAAGCACACATACACACACACACACATATATATATATATATATATATATATATATATATATATATATACACTGTTTGTAATTGCGTTAGAAGAGGTATTTAAAAGACAACTGAGAATCTGAAAGAATAAAAGTAAATGGAAAGATGATTAATCACTTAAGATTTGTTGATAATATTATTATTTTTTTTTTGCTAAGTTCGAACGAACTCGAGAAATAATAGAAGAATTGGATAAAGAAACCCAAAAATTTGGTCCTATGATGTTAAACTTTAGTAAGACAAAAGTAATGTTAAATTAATTTTTAAATTAAAAAAAAATCGAACTAAAAGTAAATAAAATAGAAGTTGAAAATTATGTATATCTGGGATAATTGACTAATACTAAAAAATATTTGTAGATAGAGTGAACAGGAGAATAAAAATGTGATGATGGCAATTAGGCAAAAGTCGCATTTTATGAAGTTTGATATTCTTTGGTTTTAAAAGAAAAAAATCGATTAATGTATGAATGAAAGAGTAATTCAACAGTTTTCATACAACACAAAGAATCATGGAAAAATACATGTTAGGAAAACACACAAAAATAGAAAAATAATTGAATGGATCAGAAATAAAACTGAAATTTCAGATGTTATGGCAAAAATGAGAAGTTTAAAGTTGTCATATAGCAAGATGTGGGAATTATCGATGGATAAGGAAAGTTATTGAGTGTAAATCTAGATATATAAGAAGACCCAGGAAGAGATCCATGGATAAATTAGAAAGAGATATAAGAAACTTCATTGGAATGGATTGAAAAAGAATGGCATTGGATCAGTTGAAGTAGAAAATCTTGAGAGAAGTCTTCATCCAGCAGTGGATAGAAAAAGGCTGATGATATATATATATATATATATATATATATATATATATATATATATATATATATATATATTAGGTGGACCTATAAGTAATGTTTTTTCAGCGTCAAAATTGCACTCCAAGAATATTTTACTTCAAAATCATCCTCATTTTACAAAAGGAATTTTGTAAAAAGACATTACTTATGGGTACACCTAATATATATATATATATATATATATATATATATATATATATATATATATATATATGTGTGTGTGTGTGTGTGTGTGTGTGTGTATAATCACATTTTAGGTTGTTATTTGAATACTCAGGATTTTTTTAATGTTTATTTTAACTAATTTTCAACGAATCACGCTGAATGAAGTTAGTAACTGACTTTTTTATAATATGAACAAATTCTATTTCTTCATATTTATATATATTTTTAAAAATATTACTAATTTTTATTAAGTTTTAATAAAAAAGAAAATTAGCACATTGTTCTTACAATGTATTGTAATGCAATGTTGTAAATAAACCTTTTATTTTTTATTTCATATTTTATTGAGACATTTTCAAATAAAAATAATTAATATAAGAAAGTATATAACTATGTTTTAATAAACAAATAGTTTAGATATTATAATACAGTGTTTTGAAGATGATGACATGGCTATCGAAATGTGCATAATCTTGAATATAAATAAAGTAAACATAAACGATTATTAAATTTTCACACAAATGAAATATCATCTCAACATCACAAAATATTCAGAAAGTGTGCAATCATTATTCAATGTCTAATTTATTTATTTATAAACTGATGCACATTTCGATGGTAATGCGTATCAGCTTAGAAAACAAATTAAGTGAATAATAAATAATTGTTGAACACTTTTTCAATATTTTGTGATATTGGAGTGATTGTTCATGTATGTGAAAGTGAATTTATCGCATTTATAAAATAATTAGTAATTATTTGATAATTTTTATAATATATTGTGGTTTTGGTATGATAATTCATGTTAAAATATTAATTTAACTTGAAAAGTAATAATAAAATCCAGAATATATTATAATTATTTATATTTTTATTGTAGCATTATATCCCTTATTTAAAATTTCATTAAAATTAAGCAAAAAAATATATAATAATTAAAATAAATACAATGCGTTTAATAAAATTATTTCTTACCAAAATAGGTATTTTAAGTAAGAATATTTTAAACTACCATAATTCTGTTAAATTAAAACATTGTTTACAACACTTTTTAATGTATAAACTTACGTACAATTAATATTTACAGTAAAGTTTTAAAGTGATATTAAAACCAAAATTTGTTTTTACTCATTGCTCGTTCAATGTCTTTTTATTCTCGGCAAGTTGCTGACTTTGTATATCCTCATCGTGGCTTGTTAAACGCTGTGTTAGTTTCGTCGCGTTGTTTAATTATATGCTTTACTGCTGAGGAATATAAATACTTTGTTTCCTTTTGTGCCTTCAGATAACAATGAAATAGTGTGGTCCTATACTAAATACGACTGTTTTTTTTTCATATACTATTTCAAAAGAATAAACTGTTGACACGTAGTTTATGCTTTAAGAGACCGAGAAATTGTTGTCTCAAAAAGATAAAAATATTCATTGACAAAAATTGTTACGTGTGTTTCTTCAGTCATAACTTTTTTGCTTCTAACATCAATTTTTAATCATCTTTATTATTTATTTTTTAAGAAAATGTCTTCAATATACAATTTAACTAAAAATATAACAAAAATTGATATTAATTTGAAATAAAATTGAGGAATAAATATTATTCTAATAAACTATCAATTATGCATTAAAAAAATTCTATAGTTATTCAAAATTTAATTGTTTTCTACTACCGAATTGATATTTTTATCGATTATAGATGCTTAAAGGTAAAGAAGATTAAAAAATATAAGTAATAATATATAAGTAATTATTATTATTTGGAATTGTAACTACAGGTTATCTATGTACAAATTTACTAAATGTAACAACAACAAAAATTATAAAAGTGATCAGTAATCATTTATTGTCCACTTTCTTCGCTGATATGCATTTCGGTGGCTATGACATTATTGTCTAATCGTTGTATTATAAAATTATATTATTGGAGATAAATTTAATTATTGATGTTGATGATTATGATGTATGACTATCGAAGTACACATCAAAAAATAGAGTAAACAACAGATAATTTAACATTTTTATCAAATCTTATGATTTTAGGTTGAATGTTTTTTTTTGTGAAAAAGTATATAAATAAATTATTTGTTTCTACGAAAATTATTACATTAGTTATAATAGTGATTACATTTTGAAATAAATATTTTTTTTATTGTTCTAAAATTTTAAAGTAAATGTTTTTATTTTGTTGTAAAAATCGCTTTTAATTATTTTATTTTTCTCATTTTATATCATAATGATTTCGTTTTATCATTAAAAATGTTTTGTATCCGAGTATAAGGCCTTTCTCCCTTTTATTTTTATTAAAAAATTTTATATATAATATATTTTAATATAAACTAATTATATATCTCCAACATAATCAGATTTTATTAGAGATTCCCATAAGTAATGACGTAATTGAAGTGAAATACATAAACAGTTTTGTACAAAAGACTTATTTTTTAATCAATGATATAATTATCATTATTATCATGACACTTGGCCATTTTGTCTCTAAAGATTCATTTTGAAGAAAAAAATGACTTAAGATAATTTTTGAGTTTCGTGATTTTTTCCCAAAAATTGAATACTCCGGCGACACAATAGGTGCTAATCAAATGGAGTTACGCCCAATGAATAAATAGGATACGATAACATTTTTCACTCCTGTGCCTTGATTTTCTCTTGCGTGATTCTTTCTGCATGAATTTTGTGTATTTGTACTGCAAGATGATTCCCTTTCTGGCAATCAACGCATGTCGTTTTTTTTTATAGATTTTATCATGATCTTTCTAACTTCTGACAGTAAATTTCAGCCGTTATTGCGTTTACAGATTTTAGCAATTCAAAATCTCTTCAAGAAAATTTCACCGAACGTATAAAATACATTTTTTCATATTCAAAATGGACTTTGTGTTGGAACTAGAGTTTTATTTTACGAGGGACACTGCTTAGTTTGTTAAATTGGTGTATAGAACCCACTATTCATTTCCGGTTACAATTTTATGAATAAACGACTCTGTTAGAAAGCAGTTACAAATTGTTATTTTTTGTTGTCTGAAGATAATTCGTGTGGAAGTTATTTCTCCTCTCTGTGAACCTTGCTAATTTCTTTTAGATGTTTATGAATTATTGATTGTGTAGACATAAATTGTGACAATTCCTCTGTGGTCAACTTTGTATCGGACTTAATGAGAGATTTCAAGACTTCATTATTAAATTCTACTGGTCTTCTATTTCGAGATGTATCAGGAAGATTAATACTACCTTCCACATTTTTTTAAAATCAACGTTGATATTTCCTTCCAACACATCAACATAAATATCACAGTTTTTTTTTGTTATAGCTTTTGAATTCAATTTGCAGTAAAAATTCAATAGCATACAGTATCGTAATTGTTCCTCTAAGGATTGAAATGCTGCTATTTTATCGCTATTAAATTCGACAGAAAGTGGAATATTGTACGCGTTTAACACAGTATAGTAATGTGAAAAATCTTGTATGTAAGTGCGAGACATTTCTAAAAATGTCTTAGTAGATGCATCATTACTTATGGGAATCCTTAATAGAAAAGAGTTCATTAATCATTACTCATTGTTTAGTTTATTCGTTGATATGCATTTCGTTGGCTATGTTACTACCGTTAGAATCTGATTATAAAATCTGATTTCAGTGCTATTATAAAACCACATTTTATAACGAACTTTTTTAATTATGATGACATGCCCATTGAAATACATATCATGAAATAAAGTGCATAGTAAGGGATTATTTGAATTTAAATTTGGTTATGTTTGAGGCGATTAATTTTATTTCTGTTAAAATGAATTATGCTAAAATTATGTAATATATTTTCATCATATCTTTGAAATAAAAAAAGATTTTATTTTTTGCATGTCAAAATATTTAGAATAATTTAATAAAAGTTATAAAATTTTCTAAAATACATTTTAGAGAATTGTCAACTTCGAAGACATTAAAATTGAATATATTCGATTATTTGTTTCGATTTTATGTATTATTCTAAACTATATCAATGACTCTGTTTTAAACTCAACACAATGTCTGTTTTATGTAACGTTAGAAGCAGCCAGCTGTAAATTATATTGACATGTCATGCGAGTTCTTGTTTCTATGCATCCGTAATATTTTGCTTTAGAATATTTGAATATTCTATAGATATCTCATAAAATTTATATGTGAAAATATAATTAATATTAATACTTAAATATAAAAATAAAAGATACGTATGTTAAAGGGTGAAATATACTTTTTTTTAAAAAATGACGTTTTAATTCTGTCAAAGGAAAGCACTTTTCGTTTGACGATTAAAAATACAGAGAGCTATTTGTCGTTGTATGAGTAGAAATTCTTCTACTTAGTTGCTCTTTGAGTGGTTATATAGAGTGATAATTATAGGGGAATGTATTATAATGGAGAAAATGTGGTTTTAGAATGACACTCTTGTACTACTTCATATTTTTGTCTTTATTGATATATATATATATATATATATATATATATATATATATATATATATATTAGATTTTATTAAGATAGATTAAAGTTTAAAAAAAAATCCATTTTATAAAATAGTGAAAATTATTTTCACTATTAAAAATATTTTTTATTATTAAATAGTATTTTCAATTAAAATCTATTATGACTAATTTTTATTCTATACATTTTTAATGAATATTTAAAAAAAATTACATATATATATATACGAGGGGTGATCAAAAAGTAAGGTGAATTTTGAAATTTAGCGGGCTACATCCGTTCGATCTTCGATTTTTTTATTTGGTTATGTTGGTAAACTCGTCTCGAATATATGTTACAAATTTCAGCTATGTAGCATGTTTAGTTTATTGGTGAGAGGCATAAAAGTTAGAAGTGTTTTGCAGGCTCCACGATTTTCCGCTGTCGAAAATCATGGATCAAAGAGTTTGCATTAAATTTTGTGTGAAAAATGGAATCAAGTGCTCCAAAACACTTGAAATGTTGAAAGTGGCATACAATGAGTCTACTTTAAGCCAAAAAAATGTTTACAAGTGGTATAAACTTTTCCAAGAAGGCCGAGAAGACACCAACGACGAACCTCGTTCTGGACGCCCCAGCACGTCAACAACTGATGAGAACGTTGAAGAAGTGAAGAAAATAGTGTTGGGGAATCGTCGAATTACCATTAGAGAAATTGCTGATGATATTGGCATCTCGTTTGGTTTGTGCCAATCAATTTTAACGGGTATTTTAGACATGAGACGTGTGTCAGCGAAGTTTGTTCCGAAATTGCTCAATTTCGACCAAAAGAACCGTCGCATGAGCATCGCCCAAGAGCTATTGAATGACGTCAACGACGACCCAGATTTACTCGACAGGGTCATAACAGGTGACGAAACATGGGTATACGGTTATGACGTCGAAACTAAGACTCAATCGTCCCAGTGGAGGCATTCCGGATCACCAAGACCAAAAAAAGTACGCCAAGTTCGATCAAATGTGAAGGTTTTGCTTACAGTTTTCTTTGATTGCAGGGGCGTGGTGCATCATGAGTTCTTGCCACAGGGTAGAACAGTAAATAAGGAATATTACCTGCAAGTTATGCGCAATTTGCGCGAAGCAATCTGCCAGAAACGTCCGAATTTGTGGAAGAACAAAAATTGGCTTTTGCACCATGATAACGCCCCTGCTCACACATCGTTGCTTGTGCGCGAATTTTTGGCTAAAACCAACACACTAATGATGCCGCAGGCACCGTATTCCCCAGACCTGACCTCTGTGACTTCTTCTTGTTCCCGAAACTGAAGAGGCCCATGAAAGGACGGCGTTTTGAAACGATTGAGGAAATAAAGACGGCATCGAAAGAGGAGCTGAACAAGATCACAAAAAATGATTTTTAAAATGCTTTGAGGATAGGAAAAAGCGTTGGCACAAGTACATTATATCCGAGGGGGATTACTTTGAAGGGGACAAAATAAAAATTGATGAATAAATAAATATTCTTTGAAAAAAATAAAAATTCACCTTATTTTTTGATCACACCTCGTATATATATATATATATATGTGGCCCAAAGACTAAAGGGTTTAGACATACTTTTACTTGCTTATTATTATTTCTTTTTTACTATTAATTAGTTTCATTTGGGCAATAATATATATATATATATATATATATATATATATATATTATATAATGGTCCAAATGAGACTGAAAAAAGTAATTTCTAAATATGTAACTAAACCTTCAGTTTCATTTGGTTCAGTCTAAATAACGAATATTTAATTAATAATATATGCATTTACTGTTACAAATTTTCGGTAAAGACCTCCATATATTTGATTTAATAAAATTTTAAAGCTTTTGATTTCTTACTATTTTTATAGTTGTACAATAATAGTAAATCTTATGAAATTGAAAATGTTTGATAAAGAAAACGTCATGTAATAAATAAATATTTGTAACTAACTAAATAATTGAAAATTTTTTTTGCCCATTGTAATCTAATAATTAAATATTTTATGATATGAGATTTCAAAGTTATATTGTACTGTATATAATTTTTTTGATTATAAACCTTATAATTATTTATTGTATTATATAAAGTTACTAAAAAATAACGAATTAATTATAAATAATACTACGAAATTTTATAAAAGTATTAAATAATTAATTATTGTATAGTTAAATTGTTGATATGCATTTCGATAGTTAAGTCATCTTCGTCAGAGTACTATGTTATAAAATCAATAGATTTTTTTATAATGCAATATTTTGAAATTAATTACACACTGACCGAACAATGAATTAACAGTAAAGTTAATAGTAAATAGTTGTTGCGTTCGGGTAATTCATTTGTGTTAAAATGTATTTTCCAGGATAACAAAATAAATGATTTTTTTCGATGTATGTCATTTTTAAATAAAGATAAAATGTTTTTATTTTTACATGAAGATGATAAGTATCAAAACTAGTTACAGCTAAATGTAACATCATAAATAACTATAAAAGTTTATAAAAAAGTAGTTGTATATTTCACATACCGTGATTAGAAACTTTATAAAGTGTTAAACAAAAAAATGATTAAAATATTATGTATTACGATGCTGTATACTAGGTTGGATCATTTATTACACAAAATTAGAAGAATTACTCAGAACGAAAGTGAATTATTTTTTTTGTAATGAATAGTAAATTCTACATATACCATAAAAACAAATTATTTCAATAATATATCTTAATTTACATATGTATTTTTAGCATTCAGGGGATATACGATATTTATAATCAATTAAAAAATATTTTTTTTATTATTTGTGTAACTAAATTTGAATAGGTTTTATTATTTGTCTATCTAAGATAAATAAATAATAAATAAGAGTTAAAAATATAAACAGTGTGTGTTAGTGTGTAAGCAGCTATTTTTTTAAAAAAAGGAACAGTTGTAATTTTTTTGGAATACAGATGAAGATTATTGTATAAAAAAACGATTATAATTTAACTATTAATCTTATTTTATTGATCTGACAATTTACTTTATTACTTTGAGAATTTATTTTTTATAAATGGTATTTATGATACAGGTAACCTTCCTAAAACACAGTAGATAGATTCCTAGAAAATTCTATGTTGTGTGAAACCGTGTTACATGAGACTAGAAGCCAGTACAAAATTCTGTTTTCAAAAGCACAATTTATCCTAAATCGACCAATCATTGTTTGATAGAAAATGATTCGTTATTCTTAATAACAGCCAAACTTTGAACGATTTGAATTCTATTGTATATGGCTAAAATTTTATCATTTATTTCAAACGTTGTATGTGAATTTCTATTCTGTCGTATGTTTGTGAATCGATTGGCATGGATTTCTCGGAACTGTTTCTCTGACAAGATCGATATTTCCTGACGATGTTACAACGTGCGATGGGGCCGGTGAAAGATTATTTATGGTCAACAATATCGCACGGAATCATTCGACCCTCGACCTTGTTAACTAAGTACTTGGTACTTTATTTAATTGACGTAAATTAATTATCACCTTGTGCGGATAAGTAAATCATTGGTTTTAGAATTAGCTTCAATAACAAACGAATAATTTGCTTCCAATCATCGCTTAATAGCTACTAAAAATGACTCATTTATCGTACAGACTCCCTTTAACTCCTAATAATCATTGTTCCCACGATATTCAGTTTTAAAGTAAAAAAAATCCCGTGAATCACACTGTGTACGTATGTATATATATATATATATATATATATATATATATATATATATATATATATATATATCCATACATACATGGTAGTTATAAATGTTTGAATATCTGATGTTAAGTTCGTATACATACTTTTATTATTTTGTAGAGAAAAATGTTAAAACCCTACAACTTCACTAAAGTTTTGTTGAATATATATATATATATATATATATATATATGCATGAATGTATGTATGTGTATTACTGACTATGTAGTGGTTAGTATCACCACCTGTTATGTGGAAGAAATGAGTTCGTCTCTGATCAGAGAAGTAGAACGGATAGGATCTTTTAGCCAACGGAAGGTAACCTACTTAAGAAAGTAAACACTGAATAAAAAAATCCTGGTCAACCCTCTTGATAAGAATGCTGAGTATGATGAAGTACCAATGAATGGTAATATTCATGGTAATTATATATATATATATATATATATATATATATATATATATATATATTAAGAACTTAGAAGTATTTCACAAATTTTAATTAAATAAGAAACTTGGTTCCATATTTAAAATTCTTATGTGAATAAGAAATAGTCCGTATAATTAAGTCTGTATTCTGCAATTATACCGTCTGTTTTACATATTTAATTTAAATATATATTTAGTTGGTTTTTTATAGTACTTACGAGGGTTGTCCCAGAAGTACCCGACCCAACAAAGAAAACACAAAAATTTTGGAAAAATATATTTATTTTTCAACATAATCTTCTTTCAGCTCTATACACTTTTCCCAGCGATGTTCAATAAGTTCGATACCCTTTTTATAATAAGAACTGTCTTGCTCCTCAAAATACCCATTAACTGCCGACATCACTTCTTCATCGTTGGGAAATCTTTGACCACTGAGCAATTTTTTCAAGTTTGGGAACAGAAAATAATCCGAGGGGGCTATATTTGGCGAATAGGGTGGATGAGGTAGTAATTCAAACTTTAATTCATTAATTTTGGCCATTGCAATAACGGATTTGTGAGTTGGTGCATTGTCTTGATGAAACAACACTTTCTTCTTAGCCAAATGCGGCCGTTTTTGCTTGATTTCTTCGCTCAAACGTTGCAATAAGTTCGCATAATACTCGCCGTTGATAGTTTTTCCTTTTTCAAGATAGTCAATGAAAATTATCCCGCGCGCATCCCAAAAAACCGACGCCATGACCTTGCCTGCAGATGAAACGGTCTTCGCCTTCTTTGGAGCCGGTTCTCCCTTTTCAGTCCATTGTTTTGATTGTTCTTTTGTCTTGAGTGTGAAGTGATGGACCCATATTTCATTCATGGTTATGCAACAGCGCAAAAATTCTGCTTTGTTGCTGTGAAACTTCGCTAAACACTCAATTGAAACATCTTCATGACACTGTTTTTGCTCGAGTGTGAGCAAACGCGGCACTCATCTTGCACACAGCTTTCTCATGTCCAAATTTTCAGATAATATGCGATGTACCGCACTTTTTGAAATGCCTACTATGTCTGCTAGCTCGTGCACTTTCAGTCGACGATCATCCACTACCGCTTTGTGGATTTTCTTCACCATTTCTGGAGTCGTCACCTCATTTGGTCGACCACTGCGATGCTCGTCTCGGCAGCTCGTACGGCCTCGTTTAAACTCTGCTACCCAATATTTCACTGTTGTAAACGAAGGAGCAGACTCACTCAGAGTAGAATCCAGTTCAACTTTTATATTGGTTGTGCTGAGGCCTTTCAAATAAAAGTATTGTATCACGTAACGATGACCAATTTTCTCCATTTTCACAAATTTACTGAAAACGTTCACTATTGATGGCTGTGAAACAAATACTAAACAACGTGGCGTCCTCAAACTTGAAACATATGCTTTATAGATTGTGTACTTTCTAATACAGTGATATTTTTCAAACAACTACCTCCATCTCTAGGTCAGGCCGGGTACTTATGGGACTACCCTCGTATATGGAATATAATCTTAGTTATTTTATATTTTAATTTTGTGTTTAATATATTATTTAAAATATAAAATATAATAAGATAATTGTTATTTTTTATAAGAATTATATTTGATATATATTAAAGTAAAAAATTAAAAATTATAAAGAATTGTTATAATAGAATGTAAATTTCGAAGCAGTATTTTATTACTAATTAAGATATTTTATTAAAAGTTACAAAATCCATTTTTTTATGAAATTTAGAAGTTTTATCCAATAAACGATTAAGTGTTAAGTACAATAATTTGTTTTATTTGATTTTGTATGAATTTTATTTTTGTTAATTATATAAAGTTTTAGAATATTATTTTTTTTTGTTCAGTTTTTATTCTTTTCACTTTTTTGAGTAAACTTTATTTTTTTGCTATTTATATTACGAAATGTTTTTTTAAATTTATATCCTATCTGTAGTAAATTGTTGACCTTTTTTAAGATGTTTCCTTGCATTTCATATTTCTATTATCTTTTGGTAACATCAATTAAATATATAGAAAATTGTCAGATGATAATTTTTAATCAAGTTTTTCATCACTCACTTTTGTTTATTAAAATTAAATAAAGATCTAAACAATTTAAGTAATTCTCTTATTTAAATATGATTTTTTCATATAGTAAAACGACCGTTTAATTATTTTTATACTTTTTTATAATATAAATTGTAAATACCTTCAAAATTTCTGTTTGGTAAATGATGACTATCAAATTTCAAAATTTTCATTTTTGTTCATTTAATGATTTTTCTTAAATAAAAACATTTACTTTTATTAAATTGATTTAACGCTCTATAACTTTAGAATCACATACTCATATATCTGTTTTTTAACTTTTATTTCATTTTGTGGTGTAGCATCTTATTGTTGTACCACTCCTTCAGTTTGTTTATGGTGATTTTCAGTTTATATTTCTCACACTAGAGTGCATGTTTTCAAATTTATTTTGCAATGATAGATAATGATTACTTTGTGCAAATATTACCCTTTTTATTATTTCTATAAGACAAGAATTATATAATAATTATAATGGTTTGTACAATTGTACTTATTTTCACTGCGTTTATGTAATAATTGTGTTGCTATTTTCACATAATATAGCTTTGTGACTTCTAGCTATGATAATAACATATCGAGTATTTCTGATAACATTTGTATTTCTCTTTCTTATTTGTTTTATAATATAGGTTTTATATCTAATAAAAAATCGATTAAAAAGATGGCATATAGTGTTCCATTTACTTGATTTAATACTAATAAATGCTTGGCTCCATATAAAAGAAATTGTTTATCGTGTAACATAAGTAGCAAGAATCAATATAGTCTCTTAGGATTTAGAACAGAAATTGCTTCCTGTTTATGTTAAGAGCAGAAAGGAAGTTGTAAATAAAGAGGATGTCCTACTTCATATTCTATACAGAGAAAAGGAAAAAAAGATTTAAATGTAGTAATTCCGGTAAAAAATGTGCGAAATGATAAAATAGCTCATTGGTCGACATTTTTCGATAAGAAGGGACGTTGTAAAATGTTATTCCTGAAATTTTTCAAATGCAAATGTATTACAAATCGTTCTTTTATAATAAAATGTTAAAAGGTAAATTAATTTTTATTTCATATCTGGAGGTTAAAGTTTGTTAATTCCATGTTATATAATTTTTTAGACACCAAAGAAATTTGTTATAGAGAATTAATAATATTTTTTATTTCACGTGATACGTTTGATTTATCTTAAAAATATTTCTAATCAGATTTGCTGTATTACAATTTTGAAATGAATATTTGCCATTTACATTGTTTGGAGAATTATTTTTTACTTTTTTAAAAAATCGTAAGATTACTCAATAAAAGAAGTAGAAATTAATTCGATAAGTGGTATATTTTTTACTACAATATTCACCTTGTAATATTTGGATATTTGGTTAACCATTTCTATATTCAAAGTAACTTCTTTGTATACGAGTTTTTCGCACATGAATTTCCTTAATGCTATAAAATTCTATAAAACTGTCCATTTTACTAATTAATGTGCATTTCAATAGCTATATCATCAGACACTACGTTATAAAATTTACAATTTTATTAGGTTCTAATCTGATGATGGTATGGTCATTGAAATGCACATCAGTGATTAAAATAAATAATAAGTGATTACTGAACTTATAAAATGTTTTTATATTGGGGTGAATGATTCATTTCTCTGAAAATAATTTAATTACAGTGTTAGACGAATATTTGTATTCAAATTTTTAAAGTATTTGCTAATTATCGTTTTTTATTACAATTTTTTATTAAATTTGTTTGTATTTGGTTAAAATTATTCTCAATTTCTAAAAGATCAGTTCATTTTTATTAACATTTTCCCCATTGAAAATATTTCTACAATATTAATGTTACGATAAAAATTTACTTACCATTTTGTTATCTTTTCATTATCTTTTACTCAATTTCGATATTTGATAGTATCTTCGTAAATATTGGAGCGTTATTGTGTAATAATTTGTTAAATCTTGTAATTTAAATTTATTTAAAATTATTACAATTTTATAATACTGTACATAACTTACGAAATTAATAACAGATAAAGTATGGTTATAACTGGCTTATTGCTTCATTTTAGACGCTACATCAATTACGTTAATGAGATTTAAAAGATCGCTGTTTATTGAAAAATTAAACGGCTCAGATTAGTATAATAATTTATTACCAATTGGAATGTTAGTCTTAAATAAAATCTTTAATATACTATATTCAGTTATGTAGTTTAGTTTTAAAAATGATTTTTTATATTATTTTTTTATCTAATTATAATTTTAATAAAATTATATTTT
This sequence comes from Neoneuromus ignobilis, assembly GCA_029203775.1. Lineage (NCBI taxonomy): Eukaryota > Metazoa > Arthropoda > Insecta > Megaloptera > Corydalidae > Neoneuromus > Neoneuromus ignobilis. Next base: position 20,319,453 of record CP092093.1, read on the forward strand.
GTACTGTTTTCTCATCAATAGAATTTATATGCAGATAAACATATTAAATTGTTTATATTTTTAATTAAATTTGTTTTGCATCTTAGGAGGTATTAATGATATAATAAATGAATTAAATTTCAAAGGGATCATGTGGTGATACTTAATTAATTTCACATAAAATAATTATAATTATTTAAACACATAAGTATAATACAAATATATGAAATACATTAAAACTTGTAACAAATTTTAGTATTTTATGTATTAAAAATAATATTGTGTAATAAACGATCATTAAAAATATTTTGTATACGGATGGAAAATTGCCAAATATTTACAAATACGAAATACAAATAAAAGAACTGATTTTTCTAAATAATAATGTTTAATGCTGTATTATATTTTACATCATTGTATGTAGAATTTTTAGAATTATTTAATACAAAGTAGTGCTACCACAAAAGCCAATAATAACAAATAAAGAAGATAAATGTTTTATACGAAAAATGCAGTAGGGTATTTTTTGTTCTGTTAATACATATTTTTTTAAAGACGGAATACCATATTCAGGTTCTTTGTAAGTCTGCGGCCGCTGGGCATAGATAAAAAATGTTATGCGCTAAGGTAAATAAACTAACCCGATCTAACGTATATACACTTATACCCCCGAAAAAAGTTCGTAGTTCTCTATATATATTTATATATAGAACTCACAAACACGGTGTTATGGTGCACATATACGGGTAATATGGTACGCAGCTGAACCCCGAGGGTATACGTGGAATTTTAATTTATTGTGTTACGTCGAAAATGGGATTTGTATTTTTAAAAACACTGTACCCTCTCCCCTCTAACCATACTCTTCAGCCAACATATCGATCGTCACGCTTTAGAAATTCAACACATATTTTCTACAGACACTATGTACATAAATTCATGTCACGTATGACGGTAATTGTAGTAAATGCACTGTTCATTTCAGTTCCCGCATTTTTGTATGCGCATCTTTTCATTTTTTTATTTTTTTAATTAAGTGTTGCAGGAATTCATCAGCATAATTATGACATTATTGTACGTGTACTCTGATTATTTAATGCGTATTTAAATAAATATGAAAAATATATTCAAGCGACAGACAATGCATTGATAAAGCTAATCGTATACTATTATATGACCAACTATTATTCTGTTATAAGTACAAGTTTTCTATCAAAAATTTATATAAAGCTTATTTAGTTAAAGATAAGCTTTTTAATATTTTTTTAATAATACACATACATATGCACATATATATACATAATTATTATTATCATCATCAACAGCTCCACATATTATTCGTCCCAGGTCTCCTTTAACAATGCCAGCTCAATAAAGCCTTTTCTTGTTAGAGCTTTTTGACAGTTGTTTTTTTTACAAGATGAGGCTGTCAGCCTCATTCTCAACTCTCGAAAAATGTGTAACTATATATGAATACACACACTCACACACATTCACACACACACACACACACACACACACACACACACACACATATATATATATATAATAAAAATTCATTTCTTTTGAAAAATAATTCCAAACAGTATAATATATAACCACAAATACAAAATATGAATAAAATATAAAAAAAATTTACAGGGATATATTAATTATATAATCAATAACATTTAATGTATATATAAAATTTGTTAATTTAAAAACGTCATAGTAATGACTTCTATTCTTAAAAATATACATATAATAGAACTTAAATCTATTATGAAAATATAATATAAAAATCAATTTATTTATTTAATATTTCATTCAAAAAATACAAATAAAAATTATAATCAAATCTGTGTAGAATCAAAGAAAAAAACATAAAATCATTTTTTTAGTTTATTTATTAAAAAAATATGAATGAAGCTTCAAACTGAAACCAGTAAAAAAAAAAGAAAAGAAAACATAATTTTTAATAAAACACAAATCTAGGCGTCGCATTTGGATGACCCTATATATATATATATATAACTATTGTACTTAATTTTTAAATTATATACAAATATACAAAATTCAAAAATGGTTATGTATAAAAAAACAAATATTAACCTTCATATTAATATTAGGTTGGCAAGTATCTCCCTTCCGCCTTCTGGTCTTTTGAATTTCGCAGCTATGTACAAAAAAAAAAAAAAAAAGCGGAAGGGAGATGCTTGCCAACCTAATATATTAGCATGATCTGATTTACTAACAAATTGCTTTTTTTATATTTTTATAAACTAATAATGTACTAAACTTGTGAAAATAAAAGTGTGTTTGTTTTTATTTTAGAATAATTAATATTTTTATAATATTCTTTTAAAATTCTTTTAAAAAACTACACATTTCGAAACATTCTCCACATACAATAAATGAAACAACACAGTAAACAAGTATTTATATCTTTTCCATATGATAGTCTAGACTCTTCAGTATTTACCTTTTTAAAATGAAGGTATTAACCAATGATCATGCTTGATCCAATTGAATAGTAATAATGAAATTCAAAAAATAATACCAAAAATTGTTCTGTTGAAAAGTATTATATTATTATTTATATTTTCTATATATATATATATTATATATATATATATTTATATATATATATATATAAATATACACACTCTGATTAACATTTTTTTCACTAACAATTTACAATCCTTATTAACGTTTGGTTTGAGAATTTTAACATGAGAAAATCTCCAAATTTTCACTAACAATTTTTCTGCAACCTCTTGAGGGGTCGCGACCCACAGGTTGCTCACCACTGTTCTATAACTCACCCTCCTTATTCCCCGTCGACGGCAATATTTTTTTAAAATGAACATTTTAACCAATGAACATGCTTGAACAATATGCATACAAGTAAAAAGCAATTGAATAGTAATATTCAAATTCAAAAAATAGTAAGAAAAAATCGTTGAGTGTAGAAAATAATTATTGTACTAAATTTTTAAAATTATGTACAAATATGTTAAATCCAATAAATGGTTATATAAAAAAACAAAACAAATACTAACCTTCATATCAATATATTAACATGATTTAATTTACTAACAAATTGTTTTTTAAATTTCTATAAACTAATGATGTACCAACCTTTTGAAATTAAAAGTGTGTTTGTATTTTTTTTGTAATAATTAATACTTTTATACTACATTACAGATTCTTTTAAAAAACTACACATTTCGAAATATTCTACACATTTTATACCATACGTATATTCATGCATGCATACATACATACATACATATGTATATATATATATATATATATATATATATATATATATATATATATATATATATGCATGTATGTGTGTGTGTGTAGGTATGTTTGTCATTATAGTATCAACTAACATCAGCTCATTGTTAGGCAAAAGCCTCATTGAATATTACTGTTGTTCACTTGTACTTGGTTTTATTCACCACGCTAACAAAGCGGATTGGTGAGGATTTCTCATTCAGAGTTTACTCCCTTAGGCAGGCTATTTTCACCTCGTCTAAAGAGAATCCCCTCTGTCCTATTTCTTCGACCGGGAATTGAACACATTCTCTCGCATGATGGACGCTGATGCAGTCCATTACACCGCTGATCGATTTATATATATATATATATATATATATATATATATATATATATATATATATATATTTCAAAATTATCATAAAAGCCTATATCAACTCACTGTTGGACGAAGTTTCATCGGATATCATTAAGTCCACCTAAATATTTGTCTAAGATTTTTCTATTGTTTCCTGTTCACGGCTAATCTCATCGAACTCTCACCTCCATAATACGCAACAAATTCATTCATCAATATTTGATGGAGTCTCTTCTTGTCTTTTGGTCGCCCTCCATAATTTTTTCTTGTTTTTACTAAATATCCTGTCCAAGTTCAATGTATTGATTTTATTTATTCTTTTATATTAGTTATCCTTATCTATTCTAATATCTATTTACAGATATTTCAATCATGTTAAAAAATTTATATTATCTTTTCTATGCTTCACTAGGTTGTCAAAAGTTTTTGCTTTATTTTTACATTCTGTATACAAGTTTCTAATCTATAAGTACAACAGATTATACACATAGGTTATATACTTTACATATATGTATATATATATATATATATACATACACACTCACACATCCCTTAATTTACGCGGAGTATCCGTTCCACGTGGATTTGTTTTACGCGAATGAAAATCGCGTAAATTGAGTCTGTCAGTACAATAGAAAAAATATTGGAAATAAAAGCTAGTAAAGTTGTAGAAAGACATATTTATTTCATATAGCTTAACAGAAAAATAATGACGTTTTAGAAAACAAAAGTAGATAAATTTTATTCGGTGTCACTATTGCTACTGTAATTCAAAACAATCAACATTTTATATATTTATATCGTGCTCTTATATGTTCAAGTAAGAATTTGCGTCACTCTGATATATAATAAATTCCATGAAAAATTATACAAAATGAAATCTATCTGACCGCGTATAAAAAGTGCCGTATAAATCAATACCGCGTAAAAAAAGTCCCGCGTAAATAGAGGTATAATTTGCCGCGTAAAAAAAACTTGCGTAAAAAAATTCCTGCGTAAATTGAGGGACGGGTGTATACATATGTATACGAGGGTCGTTTGATAAATATGGTAAATTTATTTATTGTTTAATTTAATTAATTAATTATTATGAAATTTTTCAATTTAATTTTTCTTACTTTTTCACCATCCTTATCAAACGATTACCGTGTATATATATATATATATATATATATATATATATATATATATATATATATATATATATATATATATTATATTTATTTTTTTTTTAATTTGTATATAGCTGCGAAATTCAAAAGACCAGAATATATATATATATATATATATATCTATATATATTGTGTTGGAAGTTAAGAAATTGCGTTTTTTAAATAAATAAAAAACGATTTTTTTTATGGACTGAAATAATTTTATTCAGTAAAGAATTGACTACTTTGTTTACTACCTTCTGCCATCTTTGAGAGATTTTAATAATTCCGTGTTTAAAAAACTTTTGATCTTTTTGGGCGAAAAACTGATCAAAGTACGATTTAATAGCCTAATCTGAAGTAAAATTTGTATCATTTAAAGAGTTTTTCAAGGGATGAAATAAATAGTAATCTAATGGTGCAAGGTAAGGTAAGAATGGTAGGTGTAGCATCATATCCTAACCAAGCTCCAATATTTTTTTGCAAGTAACTAAAAATGTATGTGGTTTCGCATTGTCACGGTGGAACCATTTTTACGATTTACCAATTCTGGACGTTTTAGTTACAATACATCATTCAATTTGGTTAACTGTCTACAAAACACATCCGAATTAATCGTTTGGTTCCTTTAAAGCAGTACAAAAAACACAATTCCTTTGTAATCCCACCAAACTGATAACAAAATCTTTTTTTGATGAATATCTGCTTTCAGCTGGTTCACCGGGGTACAACTACGACCTTTTTCGTTGAACGTTGTTGTAACCAATCCATTGTTATTTCCTGTTATCAATAATTTAAAAATAGATTATTTTCATTTTTAGGTTAGATAGAATTTTCGATAGAAAATCAATTTTAAGTTCTATCATGCTTAAAAAACATCTATATGTGAAAAGAAAAAAACTAGGCATCATTCTTATTATATAATACTAATCATTTTTCTAGTGTTTTTTTATATATATTTTTTCTATTATTTGTTATTCTGTTCCATTTTGTAGAAAATTTATTCATTTTATCCTCATAATATGATATTGGTTTAGATGTAATACTAATCATTTTTCTAGTGTTTTTTTATATATATTTTTTCTATTATTTGTTATTCTGTTCCATTTTGTAGAAAATTTATTCATTTTATCCTCATAATATGATATTGGTTTAGATATAAAAAGTTCTCGATATATTAGTTTTATTTTTTCATATGAACTTAATTTTTCTCATTAATATAATGTTTTAAAGATCGGAATAGGTGGTAATTTGAAGATGTCAGATCGGATAAATATGGAGGATGTATAAGGATTTCTCAATTAACATTTTCAAATTTGCTTTGGGTATTTCTGGCAATATATAGTCTTATATTACCTTAGAGAAATACAACGCTCTTTCTGTTCATCTAATCTAGTCTTTTGATATGCAGTCCTTTATTCAATTCCTTTATTGAATAATCTGAATTATGATTTCATTGATTTTTTTTAAACAAAAACAAAATACACCATGCTCTTGACTTATTTGACGAGAAAGCAGTTGTGAAAGTTGTAAATTTATTTGTTAAATTCCTTTTCATTAATTCGTCTGATACTTAAAAATCAAGTTTTGAAACTATATTATTTTTAAGTGATTCAATGAGGCACTTTGGTGACAATGACCATCGAAATGCGCATAAGCGAATAATGAGTGATTATTAAACATTTTTACAAATTTTATGGTATTAGGGCGAGTGATTCATTTTTGTTAAAGTGAAGTTGCTATAGAACCAAACCAAATAATTCTGTTATATAATTATATCATATAAACATAAAAGATATAAAATATAAATAATAAACATTTATTGTATCATAAAAACATATATGATATATAAATAACAAATATTTTCAATTCACTCTCGAATATTTTTCCACAAAAATATGTTTTTAAAAAGAAATATTTATATAAGTATAAATAATCTATGTGGTAGTAATGTTTGGTAATAAACAAAGATATTTTATTTGTCGCGATCAAAACACCGAAACCTCACAACATTGTGTGCCCACCACTCGTCGCCGGATGTTGCAACGCCACGTAGTCTCAAGATCGAGGCACTTATAGCACATATAATCACGGGACAATTTTCACATTTTCCAAGCACATAAGTCTGGCTTACGCTATTGTTTCGACCCTCGAAGGCTACTACTGCATGTGGTATGGATGTTGTATTATATATCGCTAGTGTTGTAGAGTACCGCATGATGCGATATGTTGTGCAGCACACATGTGGCGTAGTGGGTAAACTACCCAATATTCGTATTAGAATTGCACACACACACGCGTGTGTGTGTGTGTATCTATATACATGCATACATACATAATATATATACGCACACAGTATACATATATAAAGTATGTGCATATAGATGTTAATGTATGTGTGTATAAGTGTGCATTTGGACGCCGACGTCTGTAAGTACAGTTTGTTCATTCTGTGTTTATACGGCAGTTGAACGGTCGCGAAAAGTGGATGTCTTGACATGAGTTTGGGGTGTGAATGGAAAAGATCAAGGTTATTCACTCAAGTTCTGAATATCATTATTTTTGCTACAAAATATTCCATACTTTCTAAAATACATATTTATGGTAAAAATATTGACAGTTTAGTATAATATAATATAGATTTATTATACATATAAAAACTCTTTGTTCATCTTCTTTATTAAAAATAAAAATATATTTTAATAATTTAGTATTATTCAATTGATTACATTTTATTGATGTGATAGAATAATAATTAAATTAGTATTAAAATACTACAGTTAATAATACAGATTTTTCTAATAAACTGTTATTATTTTTGAATTGTTTAAATACACGAATATCTCAATAGAAATACATATTTTTTAATAACATTTGTTTATTTAAAATAAATAAATCACTATCTCGAACATTACAAGATATATACAAGTTGCTCATTTTATTTGTTAATGCTCGTTTAAGGTTATACTATCGTTGTTAAAGCCCTATATTATAAAATTTAGATTTATTGATAATGCAGTACTCTGATGATAATGGTGTAGGTATCGAAATGCACATCTGTGAATAAAATGAACACAGTAAATGATTACTAATAATTTCTTTAAATCTTGTGGTGTTGAAGATAAATGATTTATTTGTGTTAAACTGAATTTGTCACAGTGCTAAAAGTGAATATTTTTTTAAATTACAAATATGAAATAACTCTAACAGTGAATTATATTTTAAAGACAATTTGAGGTTATATATACTTATTCACATCTACATTCTTGTAAATTAATATATTTAATATCATAATATTTCATTTATAAGGTATCAAATAGTTATTATTGATATTAAATTCAGAAATGGCCACTATATTAAGAACATAGGTACAGAAAATTATATTTATATATGCCCATTTTTTTATATAATCGTTAATAATAAAAATATTATTTTTATATTTAAAAAAAGATATTTTTTTAAATTCATATATTATAACTACTAAGATATTCAAATATCATTAATATTTACAATATAATTTTATTATTTACTTCTATATAGTAACAAAACTGCAAGAAAAACTATATTATTTAAATTGTGAGTTTTCGAAAATATGTTGTATTATCTATAAAAATAACTTTGTAAGTATTTTATACTTCGTTAATAAAAGTTTAAGGAGTTGTACAACAACTTGTTTAGCAATAATAATAAATTAACAATTTAAATGGTACATCTGAGATTAGTTTGTTCTGTATTTTGTTCTTAGAGAACCTCCTCTGTCCGTAAAATAAATCGTTCAGTTATCTCTATACAATGTGTTAATCTAATATACCAATTTAATTTTTAATTTACTGTTAAATAATTACTTTTACTATATAAATATATTACTGTTAAATTATCTAAATAATAATGAGCTAATTTTAAAAAAAATATTATAATACTATACACATACACATAAATATATATATATATATATATATATATATATATATATATATATATATATATGTATATGTATGTATGTATATATAATATAAAAAAAGGTATGGATTTTATGATGAAAGCGAAAATTTTGAAATGAAAATCGATCGATTATAGTAACACGAGGGGACTACTAGTGGATAAGAGAAGTTATTGATTAATAATTTAGATATATAAAAAGGCCCTGGAAAAGATTCATGGGTAGATGAAACAGAGAGATAAGGAAATTCATTGAAATGGACTGGAAAAGAAAAAGAGAAGAGACTTTCATCCAGTAGTAGATTATATATATATATATATATATATATATATATATATATATATATATATATATATATATCTGCTTATTCCAGTCCACTGTTGAGCGAAAGCCTCAATGAATATTATTACATACACATTCACTGGTATTTGGTTAAACTCATCATTATAATCAGAGGAGTTGGTGAGGATTTTTATTTAGGACTTACTCCAAGACACATTACTTTTACTAAAACTAAAAAATCCCGTTTGCCTTAGATCTCTAATCAGAGTTCAAACGTACTTCTCCCTCATGACAGGCTGTGATGCGAACTATTACACCACTGGTTGGTTATTTATTTATATATAATTTTCAATATTTATTAATAAGAACAAGGTCAAGAGGTGTTTTTAAAATTGTTACATTTTAAATAATTCATTATCTACAATATTTTTTCTATAAATTTTATTAATATCATTAATTTCCTTATTATATTTATTCAATGATTTCTGTTTTAAACTCTTTAATTTTTTAATTCCGAGTCAATAATTTTTGTAGTTTGTCAGATTAATTCAATTTGTATTTACAACTCTACTGTTTTCATTATATCTGTTTGTGCTTATTTTCGAATGTTGATTGAATAATATTTTATTCATATAGTGTAGACTTTTTGTTTAAAAAAAATTGGTTTCATCGGAATTTACTCTGTCACTTTTATTGTTCTATTTGCAACCTCAAAAAGTAATTTATTTTTCAAAATCAGCTCATCTAAATAAAATTACTTAGTAACTTTTTTGATGTCTACTCCTTTTATTTTATTTTTTTTTTTGGAAAAAATACTCTGAGCAAATGTTATTTTTTTTATTATTGCCAGAACATACATATATACACGCACACATATTTTTTTGATACATTAACAATTTTTTTAAAAAAAGTGTATGTGTACTTATGTACGCATACTAGAAGTGAAATTTCTTTTCCGTAAAGTAATAAAAAGGTAAACGGTCAAACGCATGCCTAAAACTCGTAAATGAACAAATTCGTTAAGATAAAGCAAGTAACGAAATGAAGAAATTTAGTAGGGAGAGAGGCGGTGAATACACGGGATAAAAATTTAAGTAGAAAATGATAAATTTTTCAAGTAAATTAAATTTTCACAATTATTTCATATTACGTAAGATTAATATTTATTTTCAAATTAAAACTTTTATAAAATTATGAATTATGAAAATTTATTCGTTTTCGTTTGGAATTTATTCGATTTCCATTGCTTTCTCCGATGATGACTGAGTAGGTATAAACGATACAATTGGTTTTTGATAAGTAAAATTTTTACACAATAGACTTAAAGCCTGTAAAAATATTTTTTTTCAGTTACTATTATATTACTATTATATAATATATAATATACAATTAGATCAATGTTTTGAAAAGAAACCAATTAAAGGAATACTTACAAATAATATATAACTGCAGTAAATAGCATCTATTTAGATATTATTTATTAATAATTGATAATTTTCTCACACCACGTAAAATTCAATAAATCTTCAAAATGACACCTGAGAACAAAGAATTCATAATAATTTTAATATAACATTTTTTGATAAAAGTGTAGAATAATTAGATCATAATTATAAATAAAATTATTGTGAGAAATTGTTACAAATAAAACAACAGATAACCTCAAAACTGTATAGGTTTCGATAATTTTTAAATACCACGTGTTTATAATAGTATTTCTTTTATTTGATAAATAGATTAAATGTATATACATAATGTTATAAAATACTATATCTATATATTGGTATATATGCCCATAACCTCAATTTCACGTTGATTTGATATATTTTTTAATACCACCTGGATGTAATGTAGTATTATTTAGCTTAATATTATAATACGAGATTATATAAATTAATATACTTACCAAAAATATCAATGTTATCACACTGAATAACACTCTTATTTAAGCACAATTCACAAAATAATTGTAAATAATAATTACTAACAGAACAGTGAAAAATATAGCAAATACATCGTGCTGCCTATTGCTTTACAATCATATTATACCGGCGCGCATGCGTGATACCCCTCTGCCCTATGCTTTATGTCTACTAGATTTCCACTGTGTAGATTCGATGTAAAAATTTTACCCCAACGCTGCTAAAGAAGTTTCACTTCAAAAATAGTCAATGTATGAACTTGAGTTAGATATAGATAATAATACTTTTTTGATTTTTTCATATTTGTATTGGGTGACCCAAATGAAATAAAACAGTTTAGACATACAATACATTTATTTATTTACTATCATTTATTACTTTTTACTATCCTTCAGTCTTATTTGGCCTGTATATAGTTCTATTGATATATATATATATATATATATATATATATATATATATATATATATATATATATATATATATATATATATATATAGATAGATAGATAGATAGATAGATAGATAAATAGATAGATAGATAGATAGATAGATAGATAGCCCAAATGAAACTGAAGAATAATAAAGGATAGTAAATGATAAAAAGCAAGTAAATGTAAGTCTAAATTCTTCAGTCTCATTTGGACTATCGTATATTTATTAAATAATTTCGTATAAAAACCTATATCTGTTTTACTTTATTTTTGCTTAATAAGTTTAGTTTATTATTCTTGTAATAACTTAATGACTTAAATATTGTTTTTAAAATGAAACATTGTTTCAGACAATAAAATTCAATTAAGTACTATTTTTTCTATTATTCACTTTTGATATGATTCACATTTTAAAATTATATGATAGATTTTAAAACACAGATTTGTAAATATATTTTATGCAATTACTTTTTGCAAATGAAGATAAAGCAATCAAAAAGTCCATTAGCAAATTAAAATCAAATAATATGAATTTAACGAACTTTTAAATGAAAATTTGTGTTATTAAGGATAGCGATTTATTTAATGAAAATGCGGTCACAGTATTCATATTTAATTGAAAATTAAATATGTTTATTTGTGTTTTATTTTAACAATATCTGAATTAAAAACAATAATTATAAAAAGCAGATTATAATTTTCTGAATGAAAATAATACAAATTTTTAAATTCGTTTTAATTTTAAAAAAATAATTTTATTGTATAATTCAAGATATATATATATATATATATATATATATATATATATATATATATATATATATATATATATATATATATAAACATACATACATTGCATGTTCTTCATTGATTTTAATCTAAGAATTCAATTATGTATATGTGCCTTTGTTATTAAAGTCGAATTGACATTTGAATATTCTGTTTTTTCTCGTTACATCAATGCACATATTTTCTCTTGTACGATTCAAAAATTATCATAATAACACGCTCGTGTATTTTAAAACATCGAGTACAAGAACGTATCTTGTAATGCTCTCCAATCACAGAACTCATCATTATGTGCATCGTAACGGGTCAAATCGCAATCACACATATCCAGACATCTGGCAAAGTCATCATCATTGCCATTTCGTTTATATACACTCACGTTCGTAGAACCAGAGCTGGCGTCTCTTCTATTATCCAGTGCATGCGCAAATTTTCAACGTTTGATTAATCGTGTCTATATCAGATATTATACTCACCTATACAATATGTTTAAATTTGTGTGTATATATACAATGTCATTATTTATATGATTTTTATTTTTAGATTATATGTATAAAAAATATTAAGTTTTTATATATAATACATTCATTACTACAATACTTTCATCAATATTCAATATGCCAATTTAAAAATATATATTTAATTTTTTTTTAAGTTTGAATATTAAAAATAAAAACATAAAAAATATAGAAATTCATCATAATTCAATAAGTATCAAAATTTTTTATATTTTCATAAATAATTATATAATTTTAATAACTAATAATTTTAATATAAAAATTAATAATTTATTCTTCATTCTTATATAAACAAATTACTGACCTCAACACCCAAAAATTATAAATTAGTTCAGTAATTATTAATTATTCTCATTTCTATGATCCCAACATGATCATAAATTTTATAAAATCTAATTTTTAATTCTATATTTTGATGATGGCGGATGATTTTTATTTGTAAAAGTGAATGAATTACAATTCCAAATCGAAAATATTGTTATTAATGTACAACGATCTCTAGCCATAGTTCACCATCATATTGTATAGTTTTTCTTAGGTATTTTTTTTCATCCATTTGTTCCAAGTATTGAATTTCTATCTGTTTATTTTTTTACAAATTTATTAAAAATGATTGTAATTTTTTTTGTATTTATTTTTAATTTAACTCTTCTACTTTCTTCTAAAAGTGTTTCAAATATTTGACCCACAAACACTTATAAATATGGGATACCTAAACATATATGAAGGTGCAGACAAAGACCTATGGATAGATAAGAAAGAGAGATAAAAAATTCGTCGGAATAGACTGGAAAAGGAAGGCATTGGATCGGTTGAAGTGGAAAAATTTTGGGAGAGGCATTCATTCAGTAGTGAATTGAGAGGGTTGATTATATATATATATATATATATATATGTATACACACACACACACACACACACACAGGAATACCTCGCATAGTCCAACTAATCGTTTCCACTGATTTGCCGGACTATTTGAAACCGGACTAATCGAAACATTAACTAAATACAAAAAACGTTAATTGGTTCCAATGAAATTTTTTTTCCTGTTTTTCAGTAAATAAAACGAGGGTAATATATTCAAGTGTTTGTATGTATCAACAAAATAAAATCAGGGGTTTATACATTCATTTTAAATTAATTTTTAATTATCAAACAATCGACTTTATTTTAGAATTACGAATCGAAAACTAATAGAAAAAGAAAAAAGACCACAAAGCTAGAACTGCGCATGCGATGCGTTTAATGTGCGCATGCGCATAATTTTTTTTTGAAATTTTAAACCATACTATAATGAAATCGTACTAATCGAAGCAGCACAATGCGAGGAATTTCTGTACTTATATATATATATATATATATATATATATATATATATATATATATATATATATATAAAGAGAGAGAAAGAGAGAAAATGTGGAAAAAAGTAAAATATTAAAAATATATTTTTATGCATTGTCAATTTTTTAACTATAAAATATATGAAATAATGAATAATGTATATTTTTTAGAAGTTAAATGTACAAATTAAAAAGTATTTAAAATTAAAAACACTTAAAAAATGTATTTTTTAAAAAATAATTAGTTAAATATTGTTTTCTTGTAAATTTATTAATAAGTGTATTATGTGGATTAAAAAGAAAATGTCTTATTTCAGATAATCTATTATTATTTGTCTAATTTATATAATTATTTAGTACTTTACCTTTCAGTAATGCTTTAAATTATTTAGAAGATAAAATAATGATTTGGTTGAAATGGGAATGAAAATTATTTATATTCGATTAGACTCTTAAATTAACCCTTTTGAAAATTGTATATATATTTATATATATATATATATATATATATATATATATATATATATATATATTTGCGAGTGTGTAATTAGTTTACTTCAGTAAGAGCTTACATATATTTTTGAATACACTCCTCACATAATCTTTAACTATTAGTTGTTTAATTTTTATTGCTTCTGTAATATTAATAATTAATACTATTAACTATTAATTAATTATTGATTAATATATCAACTATTAATTGATTATTGATTAATATCTCAACTATTAATTAACTATATATTTAATTATTGATTTTCTAAAGATATTAATTGTTTCGTAAGTCATGTTTCATACGAATTATGTAATGAATAATAGAGCACAGAGAAAATTATGTTGATAAGGTTGCTTGTAATCCATTATCATCAGATAATACTGGAACACATTAACATTTTCTTAAAATAGTTATTGAAATTACACTCATGTTTTTATTATATATTTGGAATTTTGACATTTTCATATTATTTCTCTTTTTGTACTGTTAAATAGTTTTTCAGTTTATCAAAAACGGTTTTTGAGTATTCATTAATTTTAAAATAATTGATTTATTATTTATCAAACATGAATGGGAATAATAATAATCAGATGATTAGAATTAAGAAGTTCTTATATAGATTCTATCATTTTAATCTATCGATAATTGAATTGTAAAATAATATTTTGTTTCATTTTTGAATAAATATTCAATCAAAATTTCAATTTTTTTGTATTCTTAAGAATATTTATAAATCTAGTTAAAATCTCGAAAAACAATTATTTAATTATAATATTTGAAAATTATATTGTTATTAATCATTGATTAAGTAAATGTAAATATTTTTTCCATCATAATATGGAATAATAAATAAGTTGTTTAGAAATATATGATATTAAATTTATAATATTATACGAAATAAATATAATTTATTAAAAATATCATAAATTTTATATTCAAATTTTGCTTTTCATAATCAACAGAATATATTTATGAAATAAATTACAAATTGAGATAGAAATGTTTTTACAGGAAGTCTAAATAATTTTATGTTTTATAAATATTTTTATATAAAACTTAGTTGAAGATTTCTTTTTATAAAATAAAATTGATAGTGTAACGAAAACATACTTACATTTTAAAACATTGATTCTCAACATGAGGTCTACGAACCCCTAGTGTTTCGCGATTGTATACTAAGGGGTCTGCATGCTTGTAATTGAAAAATTGTATGAACCCAATTAAAATGAACTGAGTTATTTTTGGTCATATGATATGTCTGAACATTCGACTTATTAAATAAAATTATAAAACATTTAACTCCGTTATGCATGATATATATCACTTTTTATTTTTGTATTCGAATTAAATCCATAGAAATTTTATTCATTAAAGAAAAAAAAATGAAATTTAATAAAGTTGATATTGCTTATTTTTTGTTCACAAATCGTTTAATAAAAATGATTTTTTTTTTGGATTATATTGAAAAGGGTCGGTTTTTTCATTAATTAAAATAATGGTTATAATTTATATTATGATACTTATGCGTGAAAAAATAATATTAGTAAACAAAATATATGTTTTGTATTTTATACAAAGGAATTATGAGTAATTTATAAATTACTTGAAGGCATTTATATAGTTTATGCATTATGAGAAATTCAATGTTTTAATAATTTGATAAATAAATGCATTTAATTAAATTAAATCTAAAATTTACTGAGTTCTTTTTATAAGTCGATATATAATTGTTAGATAAAATTATATTTTTAAATATAAACATTTAACTGCAAAATTAAAAAAAAATGAAAAATTACGTTTTCTTTGAGAAAAACTTTCTAGCAAAATAAAATAACATTTAGAAAATAGGAAAAATGAAATTACAAAAATACTGCAAAAGGAAAAAGTTTGATTAATTCACTTTGAAGAGACATAATATACCCATAGTTGTAATTACAAAATAATGGGATAATTTTTATAGTTAATATATTTTGGCTACTACTGTTTATATATATATATATATATATATATATATATATATATATATATATATATATATATATATATATATATTAGCAGTTGCAGTAACCTCTACCTAATGAATAATGATCTCTCCAAAACAATACTCTTCCTGTAACCTAATATCTTTTTCTTCTATTCCACACTAGCGAGTTTTTTTAAGTTTTTATTCTATCTATTCATGAGTCTCTTGTTGCTTTGTATATATATATATATATATATATATATATATAATTATCATCGTCATCATCATCATCAATCTCTTTTTGTCCACTACTAGAAGAAGCCCTCTCACAAAATTTTCGTGTCATTCAATGGGTTCCTCTTCCAGTTCATTCCAACGAATTACCTTATATCTCTGTTTCATCTATACGTAGGTTTTTCTTGGGTCTTATATATTTAGATTCTCAATTAATAATTTCCTTTGTCCATCAATATATTTTATTTGATTTTACTTATAATAATGGAAAATTGGTCTTAGATGCGAGAATAATTTAATGGCTCTAGACAACACAAACATTTTTTTTCAGATCAGGTAAGATTATTTTTTCCCCGACGTTCTAATGATATTAGCATCTCCATAGTAATGCGTATTAGTTTATTGTTGTTATAAACAAATAAAGTGAACAATAAATAATTGTTGAACATTTTCTTGTGTTGTTGGGAATGACAATTCATTTATGTAAAAGTGAATTAACTGCAATTCCAAAATAAATAGTTCTTACTTAATTTCAGTTAAAACAAATAAACACACTTCGAAAAATTACATAAAATTCCAATTTTTTAATATACCTTTCATATATTTCGCTGTTAACTTAAATGTGTGTACGTAAAAATGGAATCATGCGAGAATTTTTTTCAAAATAAAATTGCATATGTTTTCATTTTACTTCAAAGAGTTAATATAGTAAACTTATTACTCAATAGATGATAGAACAAGAATACCAAATATATTTAAAAAAAAAAACTAACGAAAAATGCATTATTTATACCTGTTTTACTATCCGTTGCTCTCTCTCTCTGTCTCTCTCTTTATACACACACACACACACACACACACACATATATATATATATATATATATATATATATATATATATATATATATATATATATATATATCAGTAGCAGCTTCTTTTTATTCACTGCTGAATAAAGTTTTCTTTCAAAACTTTCTATTTTAACTGATCTAATCCTTCCTCTTTTAGACCATTTCAACAAAATTTCTTATATTTTAGTTCCATCTATCCAGAGATCTTTTACTGGGCTTTCTTATATATTAAGGTTCTCAATCAATAAGTCCACTTGTTTATAAATGATCCATTCTTCTTTCTACAAGATTGGCCTATTTCCATTTTAAACTTTTTAATTTTGCTATAATATCTGCAACTTTTATTATCTTTCTAACCTATTCAGTTTTCTTTTTATCTTTTCGTTTTAATTCTAATATGTATCTTTCGATAATTCTTTGTGTTTTCTGAAACAGCTAAATTATTTTAGCATTTAGGATCTATGTTTCACTGCCATGGGCGAAAACATGTAGAATGCATTGATTAAAAACTTTTCTTTTTAACACGCACACACACACATATACTCGTATATATATATATATATATATATATATATATATATATATATATATATTATTTGATTAATGAGAAAGTAATGAAAGTTGTTGAAAATTGGAAATAACAGAAAGAAATTATGATATATAGTGTAATCCAAATGTGATGCCTAGATTTGTGTTTTATTAAAAAGAAACAAAAGAAACTGTAAACATGTTTTCCTATATACCACTCTATACACTTGTTTCTTTTTAATAAAACATAAATCTAGGCGTCACATTTGGATGATCCTATATAATACGAGTAATTGTGACTGAGTTTCGATAGTTGATAAAATGGAAAATAATTGTAACTCATGAATTGTACTCTTAGTTAGTGAGGTGTGAATTGTTACAGTACCACGTATACATTAGTACTCTTATCATATGAAGTTATAATAAATTAATTTTGTGTTTATTTATATATGATTAATCCTTTGCGCTCAAAGAAATTTAACTATACTTTAGTAGTCAACTCCAAGATGATATTTCTTAGATTTCTGAGTTACGGAATGGCCAAGAAGAAATTGTTAGATTATACGATATTTTTCATATTCAATATTACACCTAAGAAAGTTTTTATTACATTAGGTGTAACATGTTTCCAATTATTCCATGTAGAATATTTTGATAATTTGACTGATATTTTATATTTTACATACGAGTATATATTGTTTGCTATATTAGCGATTAGTTTATCGGTAAAAAAATTATTAAAAAATATCTAGTGGTTGTAATTCATTGCGGTATTGAATTTATGAACCAATAGTTTTACTGCCAATTCGACTTTTTACTTGCGGTAACAAAATTATTTTTAGTTAAAATAATACCAAAAAAACAGAAACTGGATTAATAATTTATATCTTCTACAAAGTAGTGCACACGCTATAACGTTTCGAAAAACACTGCAGATCAGAAGTTCATATACTCAGAATTAGGATAATAGTTTAATAAAGTAGAATAGTATACACAGCTGGTGACAGTGATGGACGATCGCTTATCAAAACTAAAAGATAATAACTGTGGGCAGTGACACTGGCCGTAAGAGTAGAACGCCTTCCAGTGCCTGGGGAGTACAATTGGCCTTAGGAGTGCAAACGGTTAATAAAATGCATCATGTTTATTGTTTTAAACCTTTTTTTTAAAAAATAAAATACTTAATATAAACAAACTACAAAAATTTGAAATATTGTGTACATTCAATTTTGTGAGTAACTATAAAAATTATCTTAATATAAAAAATATCCAATATCATCGAATGTAATTCTCTCTCTCTCTCTCTCTCTCTCTCTCTCTCTCTCTATATATATATATATAAATATATATATATATATATATATATATATATATATATATATCTTGACAATACAATGTGGCAAATATTGGTTTTGAAACATGACGTGATATTTGTCGAAGAATTAAACGAATGATTGCCAATATAAGAGGCACATCAACAATACGATGGCATTTGGAACAGGAATGATATTAGCGCCGGTCCTGAAGTCACGTTCACGTACACACTGTGCACGTGTCCGTGACAGTAGAAAACTACCATTTTCCACATCACGAACACAATGCGGATATTACCGAGATACCGGAATCGAAATCGGAAACGTATATCGTAGCGATGGACCAACGCAGCAAGAGGAATAGACATAGACAGTCGGTCGGCGAGCAGTCGAGTTGCATGTGTTGCGGCAACGCAGACATGTGATGATGATCGGTGTGCCGGGTTCGAGTCGGCTACGAGACCTGGCGTAATTAAAAATTCTAGTCGCGAGTGCACGGCGGCCCCCCTCGACGGCTGGCGCAAGCGGCCTCCGCCCCATGCACGGGGCTCTTCGTCGGCGCTGCCATCACCATTCGCAAGCGTCGCAGCCGTTCTCGTTGCTATAGTAACCCGGTCGATGATTCAGCCATAAAGTTTTATGACTCTCGCCGTCGCCTCGCTGTATGAATGTTACTCCTAGACTGGCTAGTAGGGTCGCTGTATTACACACACGTGGTGGACGCTGACGTGCGAGACGTCGCTCTTTCGTGCGAATATATTTTATGTACACACACACATACATACACACACACACACACACACACACACACACACATATATATATTCTGTATCTGTAGCAGGGGTAGCAAACTTGTGACGAGTTTGTTTTATTTATTTTTTTTAATTCTATAAAATAATTAGTATTCAAATAATATAATATTTTATGCACATTTATGTCTACTAATATTGGATATAGATTTGAAGTCTTTTATTAAATATTAGTTTCATAAAAAAATGAATATAAGCATATTAGTTGAATATTTAACACATAAAATGTCATAATTATTGTACAATTAAAAATTAATTACATATAAATTTCTTTATTATTAGTTTTAAAAAATGATAAAATATAAATTCATAAATACACGATATATTTCTTATATATATATATATATATATATATATATATATATATATATATATATATATATATATATATATATATATATATGTTATATTAAGTGTGATAGAACTTTAAATTGAATTCTTATCGAGAGAGTTTTTATGTGATAGAAAAATTGAATTCTTATCGAAAGTTCTATCTGATTCAAAAAATACCTTTTATCATACCTTTATATATACATACACACACATGTATATATGTTTATATATATATATATATATATATATATATATATATATATATATATATATATTTATAATGTTTTTGGGTTAGATAGAACTTTTGATAGAGATTCAGTTTAAAGTTCTATCACGTTTAAAAAACCCTTTATAAATATATATATAAGTTTTAAATCCAGTCAATACGTGAATAATATTAAATGCATTAAACAATCAATGAAGTAAGGAAGTAAATATTATTAATAAATACTTATAGAAATGATATATTCTCCATACAAGTAAACGAAAAAACTGGAAAATTTAAAATTATGAAAAAAGTGAAACGAGAAGAATCGATATCGCCAAAAAAATTTATAATACATTAAACGAAGTATTTATGACACTGCATTGGAAATTTGAAAGATTAAACGTAAATGACGAGATAGTTATTTAAGATTTGTTGACGTCATTATTATTTTCTTAATATGACTAGTCACTTGAAAAAAGAAGAAAAAATTAGACAAAACAAGTAAACAAAAACGGTTTTATGATAAACGATAGCAAAGCAAAAATAAAGAATAGGGTATTTTTTAGGAATGATAGAACTTTAAATTGAATCCCCTTTGAAAGTTCTGTCTTACCTAAAAACACTTTACAATAAATTTTCAAAACAGAGGAAATGGAATTCAAAGAAGTAGAAATGAAAGAAATTGATAACTATGTGTACCTAGGAAAATTCACGTACACTTAAGAAACATATATAGATGAAGTGAACAGGAGAACAAAAATAGCATAGTCTCAGTTTAGACAAATCTCATGAAGTCGAATATTCCTCTGTGATAGAAGAAAAAGTTATCAATTAATTCATCGTACCTATTATATATCACCTATAGCAGTAAAACATGGGTTTTAAGTGACAAAATAATTTAGCGATTCCAGACAACACAAAAAAGCGTGGAAAATTCATGTTAGAAATAACACGTAGAGATAGAAAGAGAACCGAGAAGATTAGAAAGAGAACAAAAATTACGGATATCGTAGCAAAAGTGAGAAGTTTAAATTGAAAATGGGATGTTTATATAAAAAAAGAGAAGATCATCGATGGACAGGAGAAATTATTGAATGGGAATTTATAAATATAAAAAGAAGAATCTAGGAAGAAACTAATGGATCTGTGGAAAAGATATATTAGAAAATTCGTTGGAATGGACTGGAAATGAAAGGAAATAGATCGGTTGAAGAGGATAGTTTTGGAATAGGAGTTCTAGAAGTGGTTAAGAAGAGACTATATATTTATAAATATATATATATATATATATATATATATATATATATATATATATATATATATATATATATATATATATATATATATATATATATTATATATATATATATTTAATATATATATAGGTATATTGTATAACTGAAACATACTTTTGTATATATATATAGGGACTCACAAATTTTAAGAGAGAGATTGAATGAGAGAGAAAGAGAGATTAGTATAAACTTCATATAATTTAATATGAAAAAAAGGTACATTGTATAACTGAAACATACTTTTGTAAATCTGGTATAGGGACTCACAAATTTTAAAGAAGAATTGAAATGATTATTATTTTAAAAAAACAAACTAATTTCACAACAAAATTTAGATAAGATTTTTGTAATCGCTTATAGTGTTGTATTTTCCAATTATATATTTAATTTTTTAAAATTATGATCAACTTTTATATAAAAAAATAACAAATAAAAAATTGAAAACTATCTTTATAGAATTTTAAAAATAAAGTAATTATATCAAATTTATATTACATTATTATTTTTTTAAATATTAAATTGGCATATAAATGTTTTTAAAATATGGGAGAAAAATATAGAAATAAATCGAGATTATTATTAAAAATTAATGAAAGGTTTATTTTTCCCTTATGTATGTATGTATGTATATATATATATATATATATATATATATATATATATATATATATATATGTATGTATATATATAATCAGAATAAATTTATCAAATTATGTTTTATAATATATTTGTTTGATAATAAAGTTTTTTTATATCACCCGTGTCAGGTTAAATAATCGATATAATATTTTTTATGAATGTTAGTCATAAATGAGTATTGTATTGTGATGATTCATCATCAGTGAAATATTTGTTATTTTTTGCCTTAACATATATAGTAATTGTTTAATCTGAGCAAAGTAACAACATGACGTTTATTAAAATGTGTTTTTGGTCTATAATATTACACGAGTGTAAAAAAAGTATTACTGTGGTAAATTGATCGAAATCTCTCTCTCTCTCTCTCTCTCTCTCTCTATATATATATATATATATATATATATATATATATATATATATATGTATAATATTATATATTTAGTTGTAAAACAATATATATTATTGAACGAAGGTATCAATTTTGATTTAAAATTGATATTCTGATCATTTTGACTCAAGTAATAAACCTAGTTTTACAAGATCTTTGGTAATTGCTTATTACATATTGAAATATATGGTAGACAAAAATTTACGTGTAAATTTACGAAATTAATAGATAGGCTAAAAATTAGTCATAATAGGCTAAAAATTATTCTTTCCGAACATTTAAAAAGATAATATGATTTTGAAATGTATTGTGTGTGTTTGACGCAAACTAATGAAAGAAAATTTAAGACGTGCATGTCTTTGTTTTTTCGATAAGCAAACAACCCATTTTTGACCCGAATCTTGTTAGAAGATAAAAAATAGGTTTTGTACAAAAATATAGTGAAAAAAATAGTCGAATAAAAGTGAAACTTTATTAGCGATTGCAAAAACCAAATATACTACAATAAAGTGACGCTGTGTTATTGATGTGCAGTGATATGGTGTATTTTGACCTTTTAAAATTCGATGAAAGCATTAATTAAGATCTTTGTTGCCGAAAATTGATAGAATAAAACATTGCATGTCAAAAATTTAGAGTTGTTGAGTAAAAAAAATGTTACTTTTCTTCAAAATAATGCAAACCCGCTCGTGACTACGAAAACCTCCTCCCCAACAAAAAATTGAAGGATGTTGGTAAGATATTTACCCGATCTGTCACTTTTTGATTACCATATATTCCAATCTTTACAAAACTTTATTTAATGAAAAATCTAAATCATGTAAACAAATAAAATCATGTATTGAGGGATTTTTCACATATAAACGTTTTTTTGAAGATGTAATAAAAATGTGTATTGAAAAATAGTGTACAGTATGGAGAAATTGTAAAATCGATGAAATAAAAAAAAAAATTATACATAAAAATCGAAAAAAAACATTCTCATCCACCACCCAATAACTTAATTTTGTTTTATTATAATTTTTTATAAAACAATCTCCAATATTTGTTTTAAATCTGTTGTGAATTCACTTTCACACAAATGAATTATCACACCCAACATCATAAGATATTAGAAAATATTAAATAATCATCAAGGTTTTCTAACATAATGCTTCAATGATAATGGCATCGCTATCAAAATGTACATTAGATTATTGTTGTTATAAACAAACAAAATAAATATAGGTGATTATTGAATACTTTCTAATATCTTGTGGTATATTCATTTGTGTGCAATCTCCAATATATAAAATTGTCATACCTGTTTGGCATTGTAGTTAATTTCCTTTTACATACATTCATTATTCAATTTAACAGCAAATATATATATATATATATATATATATATATATATATATATATATATATATATATATATATATATATAAAGCTTTATAATCCTACACTTTAATGATGAGCAAAGTTCCATCGAAATGCTTGTTAGTGAAAATGTTAATAGTAAATGGGTATTGAATATTTATTTAAAATATTTGGGTAGAATAAAAAAATATCGAATTATTCTAAGATTAATTCTTGTAAATTATTTAAAATAATTATTATTTATTTAATTATTAATAGTTAATTTAATTTCTTAACATCAATGCAATTTTAAGGTTATATATATATATATATATATATATATATATATATATATATATATATATATAATTTATATTATAATTAACTAAATTTATTAATTTAATAAGACAAAATGTATGGTATTAAAAATAAATATACTTGAATTCAGAAAAATATTAAAAGGATCAAACATATACATTAAATAAAATATTCGTTCTTTTAATTTTCTATAAAGTATATTTTTTATAAAAAAATAATTTATTGATAATTCATGTGAAATAAATCTGAATTTAATTTTAAGCAAAAAAGATAACTGGAAATTCTCATTAAGTAAATTTCATCGTGCTAATTTTACAATTACAAAATTGAATTATTTCGTATGCTAGAGAGCCGAAAGCGATTTAATTAATTTGATGTTTCTTATTAAGGAATGGACTGTTTGAACGTTAATCGTTTCAAAGTTTCTGTCAAACTTACTATAACTATTATATAATTGTTAGGAGTTGACGAAAGCGGAACGTATAAAAACGTTCTTAATTTTAATACAATTAAAATCTCTTCAAATAATAATTTTAATAAATGAATTGATAAAAATGTTTAATATATTGATTTAAGTGTTAAATAAATATTTTATAAAAATGTTGTTGTATTTAGTTTAAAATATTTGTTTATTAAAAATGATAAAATAATTAATGTTTATAATAATTTTTATTTTTTTCTATTTTTACATAAATAAATTATTCATTCTAATCATACAATATTTTATAAAAATGTTCAAATGTTTGTGTGTCACATATTGTTTATTATATTCGCTAATGTGCATTTTGATGATCATTTCATTATCATCAGAGTGTTTTATTTTAAAATTTAGCTAGACTTCATAATGCAGATTTTTAATAATGATAACAAACGAATAAAGTAAATAAGTAATTTGAAATTAATGAATAAAGTAAATAATAAATGATTAGTGGCCAACAAATTTTAACTTTGAATTTGTGATTTATTTTGATTGTTATTACTAAAATAAATTTAGAAAATGACGTTTAAAAATAATTAACTGTAGTTTAGAAAATTTATATATAATATTATTTATAAATTATGATTTTATGAATAAGTGTATTATTATTAATATAATACTTTTTTAAAGCTATTTTTTTTAAATATTATCTTACATTTATATAGTGAAAATATATTTTTTGACTTTTATGTCTTTGTTTTTAATAGAATAAGGTGAATGTACAATTATGTTTTTTATTTATTACTTGCAATGATTTTACAATTTTTAAAGTTAATAATTATATAAGTTTTCTAAATATTTTGTTGACATTTAAATATAAATGAGTAGAAACTGAAAAATAAGAAATTCAAGTATTCGACAAATTATATTGTATGAGTTAAAATGTAACTTTTCTTAAAAAAAAGCTGTTTAAAATTTATGTAGCGTATTCAGTAAAGATAATATAAGTGAATGAACAGAGTAACGGTGGCTTGAGAAATTTAGTATTGGAGATTTTAGTCTTTAGAATGAGCTTAAAGGAAATAGTTAAAAGATTTTAGCGGAAAAATAAGGAAGTTAACAAAAAAGACAAATGTAGAACTTCATGTACAATAGTAGAAAAGTTGAACGTATACACACACACACACACACACACACACATTTATATATATATATATATATATATATATATATATATCTATATATATATATATATATATATATATATATATATATATATATATATATATATATATATATATATATATATATATATATATATATATATATCTATATTAGTGAACATTTTTTTTATGTAAAGAAGGTAGAATAATGAGTATTGATTAAATTATCATAGAATATCACGTCGGTACATAATATATTCTTCACTCGCTCCGTGAATAGTGCAACTTTTTTAATTAAATTATTATTTAAGATGAATAGTGAATTCTTTATTAATATATATTTTAATTGAATTATTTTGAAGTGATCAGAATTAACTACTTTTTCTTAAAAACTATCTTTACATCATCAAATCGACACCACTGTGTGGGCCCTGGCCTTTTTTAGAAATTTTCTTTATACCTCTATTCAGAATCATATTTCTCCATTTTTTTATACCACGGAACCCGATATCTCATATAATCTTTTCACTTCAATCCCGATTGTCTCATATAATCTTTTCACTTCAATTTTTGTTTTTCAATTCTTCTAGTTTCTTCCAGTTTGGTATTAACAACTTTCTTAAATATTCTATTATTACTTGTAAGTGTTTTAAGTCTAGCCCATTCTAATCTTTTTATTTTTATTTATTTGACTATATCTGGTTTATTGAATAATGTATAAAATTGAAAGTTTTTAAAGTATTTTTTATCGATTTTATAATTAATCCAGTAATGAATTATAAAACAATAAAAAGTTTTTTGTTCACTCATACGAAGTGTTGATTTTTTTAATTAATAAAAACTTCTTTGCCTTTTAATTGATTTTTCAATATCTCTTATTTATTGTTTTGTCTCTTCTCTCGAATTTATTCTGTTGCAGGCCATTCGTTCAATGCAGTCTTTTTAATATCTTGATTATATCTTCATTTTTTTATATACTAGTTTTTTAATCAGTTTTTATATCATTGATTATTTTCTCATCTTTTAGGTTAAAAAGAATCCATATTTTTTCTAGTAAGCTTTTTACATTTAAATTTGTTCTTATAATACATATTAATGTTTCCTAGTCACAATAAACTAATTTAGCCTAATAAGTACTTGCTAATTATTAATATAATAACTAAAAATAATTATTAGCTTTAGTTTTGAAGAGATAACATGTGCTATACTCAGTATAATTTTGCTTCTTATAATGGACCTTATTCAGTTTAGATACGATGTATTTTGTAACACTACATTGTTTACTACGTATTATGATTTTTTTGTTTAAATTAATTTGATTGGAGATTATTTATCAGTTTGCATTAGACAACTATAAGTGTTAGACATATTGTTTTCGATTCAAAAAAACATAAATTTTACGATGTTGCAAAAGGGTAAAAATAGTGCAGATAATTTTTGTTACATATTTGAAAAGTGACGTATGTATCACAGAAGCGTGCTACAATATTTCTCTATTAATAAAAAAATCCACAGCTGTTACTTTGGTTGTAAAATTGAGAATCTAGATAAAAATTGGGCATTGTACATTTGTTTTTCTTTACTTGTTCGACATAACCTCGCGGTTGGATAAACCACAAAGGGTCCTCGACGCCCTTTGTGATTTATATGATATGAAGGAAATCCGTGGATTACTTAATTAATTGTCATTTTTTCATAATTATACCCCTAAAATAAGAAAGTTCCAAAAAAGTATACTTTTTACTTGAACTTACTGTCAGCAATTTAGCCGGTACTATACAAATAAGAATTCTTATTCCGAAACTACCAGACTATTACGACGTAAAATCTGATGAAGAAACTGCTGAACTCGTATATATTTTACTACACCTTTCTTTATCAACTGATTCTGATTATATTCCTGATATTACTTCTAAAAAAATTCACAAAATAATTCAAAATGAGTTAAACGATTTTGTTAGAGATCTAAAATTGTTAAAAAATAAAGTTAAAAATGAAACTTTTAAGCTTAAGGTTGTAGCAATGGAATTTCTTTTAAGATAATGTTAAAATGTCAATCTTTCGGAATTTCCACAAATTCAAACTTATAATTTATTTACCAATATAATCGATTTAAAATCTCTTATATTTTTTATACTAATAATAGCCTTACATTTTTTTATTATTTACTTTAATATAATGGTAAATTTATTTTAATATAAGTAAATAATTTCTTCCTATTACTATTTTATTTTATAAAAATATCCAATAATCATTCATTGTTCAATTTTCTCAAAAGCTGTTTAGTATTTCAATAACCATGGTATCATCGTCAAAGCTCTACATTATAAAATTCACAGAGACTTTATAATGCAATACTCTGATAATGTGTTAGCATGACCATCGAAATGAGCCTTAGTGAATAAAGTGAACAGAGTGTAATTATTGGACAATGTTAAAAAAACTTATGATATTGAAAGCAAATTATTAGTTTATGTTATTTTCATGTCATTTGTTGTAATCATGAATATTTAATTTTTTTTTTTTAATTTGGTTGACATGTATTTTTTAATATTTAGAGTTCTGTTACCAAATTCTTATAAAATGAAATGTAAAACAAATTACTATGAAAATTCGTCTAAACAAAAATAAATCTAATATTGAATGTTCATAAGTAGTAAATTACATTTTCGATAAAAGCGTGCAAGTAGAAAAATACAAAATTCGTTTTGACTAAAACAATATTGTAATATTCAATATAATTTTATAACAGTATTCGAAGAAAAATGAAAAACACTTTTAATATAATTTTAGAAATAGCAGAAAAGTCGAAGACGCAATATATATATATTTTAAAAAAGAACAAAATAATAAATATAAATCTTTAAACATTAATATTGTCTACAGATAAAGTACGTAATAAACGTAGATAAAATTCTTCTCTGTGTATTGTACAATAGCGTACGGTTACATAGGTTAGTGACATCATTGTATTTCCTAGACGTTTTCATAGATTTTACTTTCGTTGCAACGATTCACTTCGAATATTTGCATATTTATTACACTTTACTCATATCGAACATTCAGAATAAACGTTTGTACTATTGTAAAGTTCTCGGTTGCAAACTTTTGAAATCGTATCATGAAGTGACTTTATTTTAGAATACAGATACATATACATTCATACATTTATAATAACGTACTTTACAACTGATATACGTGAACGTACGTAGAGTATCTACAGTTCGAACCTGTTTTTCTGCATTCGCGTCTCCATTAGCGCGTATGCAAAACTGCGGTTCTGTAAATCTTTTCATTCATAATCCGATGTTAATGTGTACACACCAACTACACATTTATCTACAACGTTATCTTCGTAAATAAATGATCGCGGTTTGTACAATGACACAACCCTGTTTTAGTTATTTAGCCTTACATGGGTTTTCTGATGGAAGGTCCACATAATTCGCATTGTGTGAATTCACAACAATGATGATAAAATATGTGAGTGCCTGTATTCTTGTATGTATCTATGTGCATTTTATGTTATAAATAAATCTTTTGATTATAGTTTCATCGGAATGTCAACTACTGAGAATTATTTCATCTGTTTCTTTGATAAATACCAAAGCGCAGTAAATGTCTGAACATGCTTTACATATTTATAATTTTAATGAAGTATTTGAAAAAAAATCTTGGTTTTTCTATTGAATCAATTTCAAAATTATCTTTTTATTTAAACAGCATTTTTCTTTTAATAGTAGATAATTTCGAATAAAAAAAATACGTGTAGGAATGAATCATAAAAATAATTATCATTAACTTTCTTGTTAACATTTCTTTGTAAAATATGAGGGTAGTCCCATAAGTATCCGGCCTGACCTAGAGATGGCGGTAGTTGTTTGAAAAATATCACTGTATTAGAAAGTACACAATCTATAAAGCATATGTTTCAAGTTTGAGGACGCCACGTTGTTTAGTATTTGTTTGGCAGCCATCAATAGTGAACGTTTTCAGTGAATTTGTGAAAATGGAGAAAATTGGTCATCGTTACGTGATACAATACTTTTATTTGAAAGGCCTCAGCACAACCAATATAAAAGCTGAACTGGATTCTACTCTGGGTGAATCTGCTCCTTCGTTTACAACAGTGAAATATTGGGTAGCAGAGTTTAAACGAGGCCGTACGAGCTGCCAAGACGAGCATCGTAGTGGTCGACCAAATGAGGTGACGACTCCAGAAATGGTGAAGAAAATCCACAAAGCGGTACTGGATGATCGTCGACTGAAAGTGCGCGAGCTAGCAGACATAGTAGGCATTTCAAAAAGTGCGGTACATCCCATATTATCTGAAAATTTGGACATGAGAAAGCTGTGTGCAAGATGGGTGCCGCGTTTGCTCACACTCGAGCAAAAACAGTGCCGTGAAGATGTTTCAATTGAGTGTTTAGCGAAGTTTCACAGCAACAAAGCAGAATTTTTGCGCCGTTTCATAACCATGGATGAAACATGGGTCCATCACTTCATACCTGAGACAAAAGAACAATCAAAACAAAAGGGAGAACCGGCTCCAAAGAAGGCGAAGACCGTTTCATCTGCAGGCAAGGTCATGGCGTCGGCTTTTTGGGATGCGCGTGGGATAATTTTCATTGACTATCATGAAAAAGGAAAAACTATCAATGGCGAGTATTATGCAAACTTATTGCAACGTTTGAGCGAAGAAATCAAGCAAAAACGGCCGCATTTGGCTAAGAAGAAAGTGTTGTTTCATCAAGACAATGCACCAACTCACAAATCCGTTATTGCAATGGCCAAAATTAATGAATTAAAGTTTGAATTGCTACCTCATGCACCCTATTCGCCAGATTTAGCCCCCTCGGATTATTTTCTGTTCCCAAACTTGAAAAAATGGCTCAGTGGTCAAAGATTTCCCAACGATGAAGAAGTGATGTCGGCAGTTAATGGGTATTTTGAGGAGCAAGACAGTTCTTATTATAAAAAAGATATCGAACTTATTGAACATCGCTGGGAAAAGTGTATAGAGCTGAAAGAAGATTATGTTGAAAAATAAATATATT
Source organism: Neoneuromus ignobilis (assembly GCA_029203775.1). Lineage (NCBI taxonomy): Eukaryota > Metazoa > Arthropoda > Insecta > Megaloptera > Corydalidae > Neoneuromus > Neoneuromus ignobilis. Next base: position 20,350,787 of record CP092093.1, read on the forward strand.
TTTTTCCAAAATTTTTGTGTTTTCTTTGTTGGGTCGGGTACTTCTGGGATCACCCTCGTATATATGTTATTCTAAATAAATACTTTTCCATCTATCGATTTAGCTCTATTGCTTAATTATTTTTATATAAATAAAACACTCATTCCAAAATTTCATAAAAGTATTTAATAATTATTTATTGTTCATTTTATTTCTCTACAAATATATATAGAGTATTCCAATAAGAATGCCAGAATTTTAACAGCTGGTGGCAGTCATGTTTGAATTTTTTAAGCTAATTTTGACCTTTCAACTCAATTTAGTTTGGTAAATTATCATGGAACGTTTAACACTTCTACAACGCTTAGAAGTTGTAAAACTTTAATAGACTAATCGAAACAAAAGTTTAATGAGTTCATTATTTCACGAAATGGATTCATCAATTGGGCACCAAAATCATGTGATGTAACTCCATTGAATTACTTTCTGTGAAGTTATGTGAAATTATTGGATTATGCTGATAAACCATAAACAACAGAAACATTTAAAATAAATATTGAATGTGTTATTCATGAAATTGGATTACAATTATGTGAAAGAGTGACTAAAAATTGGACTAAACAAATACATTATAGTGATGGTCATATGAGTAAAATTGTATTCCATCATTAATTTCATAAAATATGCTTAATTTATCCATTGTGTTTTTCTTAATATTTGTTATATTTTCAATCAATAATATCTGTTAATCATTGGCAATCCTCTTTTCTTGCTATATGACCGACCGTATTACACTTTTCACTTTTTTCATTAAGTTCATAATATTGTTCTTTTTTTAAATCCACTTGCTTTTCTTTGCATTTTCCACTTATGTGTTATTCCTTACATGCATTTTATCATATTTCTCAGCGTTGTCTGGAGGCGCTGAATTATTCTGGAATTTTAAACCTCTAATTCACTATTTTAGTTAAAATTATTCTGAACCAATTTGTGTTTCATTATTCTCAAACTTTGTGCTTAGTTTTTTAGCATATTACATTTTTTAGTATTAATAAGCAGTTAAGCCGATGCTAAACCACCAACCTAGAAGGGCAAGTTTTTCTGTTGGAATTTATTCCCAACAAAAAATCCTAGTTTAAAGCCACTGAAAATTCGTCTTCTATTATAATCAACTATGATAACAGTAAAAAGGCAACAATAGGAAAGTAATAACCGAGTTTTCTGACAGAGTTGTTTACGAGGTTGTAGTAACATATTTGGTATTTAATGGAAAGTTAAGTGGGATTATTGATCGAAAAGTTTTTTCACTGAACATAGAGGAATACTTGACTTTAAAATATTGGAATTGATACCATCCTCTTTTATTCTCCAGTTTACATCATCTATGATGTTGTATATTAATGAGTTATCTTAAATACATATGTTTTTTCATTTTTTCCATTTCTACTCTTTTTAATTCGATTTTCTTCTGTTCTGAAAATTTATCGTATAGGATTATCCAAATGTGACGCCTAGATTTGTGTTTTATTAAAAAGAAACACTTGTATAGGGTGATGTATAGGGAAACATGTGTATAGTTTCTTTTTAATAAAACACAAATCTAGGCGTCACATTTGGATGACCATATACTTTATTTTTATTTTGCTATGGTGTATTATGACACCAATTTTGTTGATTTTGTCTTTTTTAATTCTTCTATTATTTTTTTTATGTTTATCCAAGATTGTTGAGAAAAATAATTTTATCAGTAAAACACATAATTAAAATTTTCCCCATTTTTACCTTTATTTCTTCAAATTTTTAATTTAATGTTTTAAATATCTTTTTTAGTGTAGTTGTCAATAGATTTTATGACATCACATCGCTCTATCTCACTCTTTTCATAATTTTAAACTTCCCTATTTATTCGTGTTTCCAAGACAGACGAAACATTTCTATAAATATTTCTTAAAATTTCAAATATATTTCTATAATTCCTTTATATATATATATAAATTTTATCCTTCAGACAAAAAATAATTTTGTGAAGGTGTTAAATATTTTATTTTAATTAATTAAATGTATATATTTTTTTATGTTCATAGCTTATATGAACAAAGTTAAAAAAATTGAAGTATAATTAACATTTTATAAGCAGACATCACTGAAAACCACATTCTAGAAAAGTGAATGTCAATACATTTATCAAAGCTGTTATCTGAAAACGAAAACGTAACACCTGAGCTCTCAATCAAATAAGATGAAGCCCTTGTATCACAAATCTCAAGCCAATACAATCTTTTTTAGCAAGTTGGCGATAGTTTTTTTTTCAATTTCGTTCAAGTATCTCTGACAACAAAATAAATAAGATGTGGATGTGTTTTCATACATATATATATTCCTATATATATATATATATATATATATATATATATATATATATATATTGTTTGTATGTACATATCATGTAAGAAAGAAAGATATACTTTTATTGTACGCTGTATATTGAAACGAAGATTATGTAGAAAACTACGGAAACAATATAAATGTATCGAAATATATTTTTTCAATAAACTGAAAATTCTTTAACGATAAATAAAATTTGTTTTTAAAAAAACTCTGATTGGAATTTAAATATGAAACAAATACATTAGATTTATGACTTTCATTATTGTTTATTAAAAAGTGTAGTTTGTTCATCTTTCTCTATTAAAGTAATTTTAAGAAATTAAAATTTATCTGTTGTTTTTGAACTGTGGCTGATTCATTTTACACAAATGAATTTTAACCCCAACACCAGAATAGTTATAAAGTGTTTAATAATCACTTATTGTTCACTTATTATTTATAAATATGTCGCCTAATGCATTTCGATGGCGTCGCCAACATCGTCAGAGCCTTTCAAGGCTTTGACGATGATGGCGTTGCCATCGAAATGCATCAGCGGACTTATTTATAAATAATAAGTGAACAATAAGTGATTATTGAACACTTTATAACTATTGTGGTGTTGGGGTTAAAATTTATTCGTGTAAATTAATTTTTTTTATATTAAATATATTAAGTATTTTTAAAACTGGAAATATTTTATTAGTTGTTTTGGAACTGTGGCTGATTCACTTTACACAAATGAATTTTTACCCCAACGCCACAATAATTATTGTGGTGTTGGGGTAAAATTCATTTGTGTAAATGGAAATATTTTTTTAAAAGCATTTATTTACTCATTCAAATAATTAATTGATATTTTTCTATATATTTTTTAAAAAAAATCTTCTTATTTTATAATATTGATTTAAGATAACGTATTTTAATTTATTAATGAATTTTAAAAAACATTTTAATATATATATATATATATATATATATATATATATATATATATATATTAAAGAAACACTAATAAATAAAATCAGCAATTGAATAAAAATGGGATATCGTCATTCGGAAGAAATTTGCATATTAAATTCCAACTAATAATTATATTTTTATTTTGTTATATAAATATTTACAATAGATTGCAAGTAAAATAGTACATAGTTTAAATAAATATTTTTTCTATTTGTACCAAAAATCCTATAATATCGAATTGGAGTTAAAATTTTATTATTGTTCATATTTTATATTTAAACAATTTGAACTTCGTTATGTTCTTATTTTTTCTTACTGAAATATTGTAATTTTCTATATCCAAAGATCTTTGAACAAATACTTTTTTAAATTGACTTTTTATTTGAAATACTTAGTACTAATAGTTATGTGAATGACAGAGCAAACATATAAATATATATATATATATATATATATATATATATATATATATATATATATATATTCGAATGAAAATTGCACTGAAAGTACCCTTATTTCATTTATACAAAATGAACAAAACTAACTATACATTTGAGATTTGAAGTCATGTCTAGTAAATGTAACAGTCTTAATTAAGGTTTTCGCGGCTTTCCATTTCGTTCAATTAATTACTGAGATTCTGTTTTAGAGAACCACAAATCAATTTCGTATACCTTTAATTTAAATTATAAAGGATTGAATCCATTCCTTTCATTTATAAATTGACGTAAAGATGTTTGATACATAAAATGTTTTTGTTTAAAATAAGTTTTTTTTAATAATAATAAAAATACTTCAGAAACAATTAGGAATATGGAAGGTAGCACATTATATGTATATATATATATATATATATATATATATATATATATATATATAGTAGTTCTATGCATGTAATTTGATTAAATTCTTATAGTTAGTTTATAATTTTTCACACATTTATATTTAAATTTGTATATGTTCGTCATTTGCATAATTCTATTATTTATTTCTTAAATGGACTGCGTATCAAATGAAAGGAGGAAATTTATGTATATGTTTCTGCTTATGAAATTTCAGAAGTATATAATACTTTAGTATTAACGCTTATTTAAAATAATTATATTTGTTGCAACTGAAGAAAATATAAAAATATTGATTATTGTATACATCTAGCAGTTGCATATAATAATCTTTAATTGGATTTATTATATACTTGTAAAATTGTCTATATAAAAAATTGACATATATATATATATATATATATATATATATATATATATATATATATATATTATATGTATATGTGTGTGTAAAAATGATTGTGTGGTTGTTTATGTATGAATTTAAATATTTTTAACTTTAAAATATAAAAAGTTGCTTCAAGTATTATCTTTTATGTTAATTAGGATTAAAAAACTACATTTACATAATTTTAATCAATCAGAAAAATAAAAAACTAAGTCTGAATACATAATTGATTTTATTTTATTTGAGAGCCCGCATAATAAATATTAATTTTTGAATATACATATATATATATATATGTGTGTGTGTGTGTGTTTGTGGGTGTGTATACAATGTATCGGAAAAGAAATCGAACTTTTATTATCTCCCTGAAACTTGTAGCACCATTTAAGTTTTAAAAAGTGGTATTAATGCATATCTATCTTTTCTACCAATTATCAAAATTTGGTTAAAATATGATAAATAGTTTGAAAAATATTATAGTTGAATTTTAATGCTATTGAGTCGTTCGGAAAATAATTTTGTTTTTTTTAGGAAAATGAACGACAATTTTTTATAGTTTATACATTTTTTATTTAATTATATATTGACCATTTTGATCCGAAACATTTTTCCATCTTTCTGGTAGTAGCATGATTCCATGCTCGTACAACTTCTGATCTTTACTTGCAAAAAGCGGAATTAATTGATTTTTGACATCCTCATTTGATCTAAATGTTTCGCTGTCTGAAAAGTTCTGTAAAGATCGGAACAAGTAATAATCGGAGGGTGCCAGATCTGGCGAATATGGTGGGTGCAGTAGCACATCCCATCCAAGCTGTAACAGCTTCTAGTGAGTTATCAAACTTGAATGAGATCTGGCATTATCATAGTGAAACACTACGCCTTTTCTGTTAATTAATTCTGGTCTTTTCTGTTTGATGGAATCACTCAATTTGTCCAGTGGGTGGCAATACACTTCCGAATTAATTGTGAAATTGTCTAGTAGAAGCTCAAAAAAAATCTCTTGAAATCCCACCAAACAGAGAGCATCACTTTTTTTGATGAATATCGGCTTTCGAAGTGCTTTGAGCCGGCTCATCTCTTCAGCTCCATGATTGCTTGTGTTTAACATTGTTGTAAACAATCCATTTTTCATCGCCAATTATGATTCGCTTCAGAAATGGATCACTTTCTTCACGTTTGAATAGAAAATGGTAATGCGACGGAGCAAATCTCTTTTTCTGAGAACATGTGGAACCCAAATGTCGAGTTTTTAAATGAAATCAGATCGTTTCATATGGTCATGAACGGTCGAATTCCATAAATTCAATCTCATAGCAATTTCTCGTGTTTTTATTCAGTGGTTTGCTTCAACCAATGCCTTTATTTTATCTTCATTAGCTTCAACTGGCCTTCAGAACGTGGTGCATCTTTAATATCAAAATTGTCAGAACGAAATTTTGCAAACAAGTTTTGGCACTGGCGTTCTGTTAACACATCTTCTCCATACACTTCACATAACTTTATTTTTGCTTGGGTAGCATTCCTACCGTTTCAGTAATAAAAAAAGCAAAATATGCCGAAAATGGTCCTTTTTATTTTCCATTTTTGATACGATACCAAAAAAAAACAACTGCACAGATTAAATTTTAAAAAATAATAATAAACCTTGAAATGTTAGCTGTCAAAATATATAATAACAATATGGTTTATAATGAAATTGATTGGTTAAAAATACAACTAACGACACTCGTAGGAAAAAACGAAATTATTTTCCGAACAACTCACAATATTTGGAATGTTGTCACAAAAACACACTTAAATAAAGTGCAAATATTATTTTTTTTAAAAAAAAACTTTGTAAAATATCCAAAAAAAAGTTTAATTGATTTGTCAAGTTTACGGTGCTGAATATCTGTTGGGCATAAAATTTACATTTGTTATGGACGTTTTGTAGATAACAATTAAAGATTAGGTCGTTCTAAAACCACGACCACCGACGAACTCATTGAAAAAGTACGCGAAATTATTAGTGTTAATTCAAATGTGACATGTAGAATGCTTTTCGAAGAATTCGAAATGACATGTCGAAAGATACAATTTATGAGATACAGCTGGGTCTGTTTTTGTGCGGATTATTTTAATGCGATTTTGAAGTTATGCGATTCATATATCTTCTTAGTATCTTTTTATGCCGACTTTTTTTAAGATTTCTTCGAAGCGGTTATTTAATTCAACGAAAAGCTCTTCAATTGTATGAACAAATGAAGGAATCAGAGATATTTACTTCCGTTTCTTAAACTGATAAGAAATTTTCGCCTAGCAAAGGATGACTAACTGGGTTTTTAAAAAGGAATGCACTGCATAACGCGAAGATTACGGGCACGATTGCATCGGTAGATGAAGAAGCTGCTAAATTTTTTAAAACAATATTACGTGTCTTGAAAACAGTGCAGCTATTCAGTTTCTTTTTTATTTTCTTATTTTTATTCTAAACAGTGCAGATATTATTGCGATGATAATTAAAATATGTATGAAAAATTCTAAAATAAATTACACATATGTACATATTGTTTTGAATAAAATTAAATAATTAATTAAAAAATAAAGTAAAAAGCTTTGTTTTGTATCAATTTTTTGCAGATATTTGAAATTTTTTTAAGCATTGTTTATTTCTTGATTTTTTTATGCGAATTTTAGAGTAATTTCACTTTGTAGCTTTGGTTTTATGTGGTTTTCGAAAATTACGGAACGTATCCCTAATTTTTCAATGTAAGTTAAGTCTTTTTTGAGCGATTTTTTTTAATGCAGTTTTCTGCGGAACGTATCTACCGCATAAAAACAGACTCAGGTGTATTAACAAAAAAAGTTTGCCGTTCAATTTGTATCATACAAACAATTTTCTTTCAAAAATTTATAAGAAAAAAATCATATATAAATAATAATAATAGTAACAACAATTAATATTGTTTTTCTTATTAACATGCTTTATGATTTTATTTTTGAAATATAGAACCCATAACAATAAATAAAATAAAATTCGTTACATCTTTACTTTGACCTAAGTTATTTCATACTATGAAACCTGATTTTACTGTACATTTGAGAAACATAACATAAAAATTCGTTTTAAAACAAGTCAATAAAAAATAAGGGATCTTTCGATACTATTTTTTCCCTCATAGATTGGAATGTTTTATTTACGATTCAGTGAGTATATTGATTGACTCGTAATCAATAAAAATTTTAAATTAAAGTGTATCAACTAGAAAAAAATAATTCAAAATGAATATTTGTTCAAATATTTGATATCTTTCGAATAGTTGTTTTTTTTTATATACATCTCATTTTAGATCACCTGAGTACAAACGATATCAAATATACAAGAGAATCATAACATTTATATCAACCCCTCTGTTTTTTCGTAATGTACTGCTACGTCTCATGCATATATACATATATTCAATACAAATACATATGCTTTACATTTATATCAAAATATATATGGATACGAAAGTATATATATATATGTATATATATATATATATATATATATATATATATATATATTGTTTACATGTATTTTGTATGAAGTGCATGAAAAATCGGGATTTTACATAAGTACTAAACGCAATGTGAAACAAGTTGCGTGTTAGTATTTTTCTTTATCATATTTGTAAAACCGATACAATTTATAAAAAGTTACACCTCAATTCTAGTAAATCGCATTTTATACCATATATGACAGCGTCAGATAATAGAATTACATTTCTGTTCGTGACATTAATTATTTAATTTTTTTAGAAATGATCAGTTTTTAAACTCAATTGGTATTAGCTATTATCAATATTATAGTTAAAAAAAATATATTAAGATGTATAAATGTTTATAATTTTGAATAATTTATAGTCGTATACTTTTTAAATAATTTGGTAGAATAATTTGCACATTTTTATAATATTTATTGTATTGATTGTTTTGGAACTGTGGCTGATTCGCATTAACACAAATGAATTTTTATCCGCAACACCACAATGGTTATATAGTGTTCAATAATCACTCATCTGTTAAGATTTTAATTCTGTTAAGATTTTAATTTTGTTAAGATTTTTTATTCTGTTAAGATTTTAATAGAAAGGCTCTGACGATGATGGCATTGCCATCGAAATGCGCATCAGCTGATATATTTATAAACAATAAGTGATTATTGAACTTTATAACCATTGTGGTGTTGGGGATAAAAATTTATTTGTGTTAAAAATATTTAGTGTATTATGTGTACGCAATTTTTTTAATTTATATGAAAATAACAAATTCTACTAAAACTTAATATTATATTTTTTATTCAATTATTATGAAGTGGTCGATATGTACTTATAATTTGATAAAGAGTAACAAATCTAAAAAGTGTGAAAATATATATAATTATGCATTTTTATTGACGATATCGTATTTATGAATGATTTAGATATATTTTAAAAATAACAAATTGATGACCCCAAATAAGATTTAAGGTTTTAGATTTACATTTAGTTGTCTCATCATTATTTGTTATTCTTTATTATCCTTTCAATCTTACTTAGGTTATCCTATAAAAGCATGAATTACAAGAAAAATATATTGAATGTAAATAATTGTTCTACAAAACTTTATTTAATGTATTGTTTTTTAGTATATATATATATATATATATATATATATATATATATATATATATATATATATATATATCGTTATCATTAGCCTCTTTCTATTTACTGCTGGATGAAATCCTTTTTAAAAACTCCAATTCAACCGATTTAGTGCATTTTTCTTACAATTTTTTTCAGAGAATTTTCTTATATCTCTGTTATAACTATCTATGGGTCTCTTTCTGGATCATTTTAATATCTAGGTTCCCAATCAATATTTTTTTTGTGAATTTGTAATCTTCTCTTCTTGTTATATGATCATTTTCATTTCAAATTACTCACTTTTTCTGTAACTTCCGTAATTTTTTTTTTTGATCCATTTAGTTCTCTTTCTATATATTATTTCTAACATTTATCTTTCCAAGCTTCTTTATTTTGTCTGGAGCCGCTGAATTATTCTGGCATTTATGTTTTTGGCACTCATGTTTCATTGTTATGAATAAGAACAGATTAGATACATTGATCAAATATTTTCTTTTAATATAGAAGGATATTCGACTTTGTAATATAGGGTGACCCAAATGAGACTGAAAGATAGTATAGAATAGTAAATAATAGTAAGCAAGTAAATGTATGTATAAACACCTTTTAGTTTTATTTGAGCTACCTTATATAAGATTTTTTTCGAATTGACACCGTCCCATTTTTATTTCAGTATTCATTTCATTTGTAAATATTTCATTAGTGCTAATGAGTACCCCAGATATACATAATTTTCAATTTCTTTTATTTCTATTCCTTTTGATTTGATCCTTCTTTGATTTAAAAAATCATTGAACATTATTTTTGTCTTACTGAGGTTCTTGATAAGACTATTTTTTTGCTTTGTTTTATCTTATTCTTTTGTTCTTTTTTCAAGTTCATCTGGGCCTGATACGAAAATAATTTCATCAACGAACCTTAAGTGACTAAATATCTTTTCATTTATTTTTATTTCTCCAAATTCCCAGTTTAGTGTCTTAAATACTTATTCTAATACAGATATAAATCGTTTTGGTGATATTGTATCACCCTTTCTCACTCCTTTTATAATTTAAAATATCTGTTTCTTCATGTGTTTGTACGAAGGATGTAGTATTTCTGTAAATATTTCCTAAAAGTTCAATACATGTTTTTTCAATTCATTGTTTCTTTAATGTATTTAATTTCATTGACGTAATGATTGAGTTTAAGGCTTTTTCATAAACTATAAATTCAAAACAGAATATATTTTGATATTCGTAGTATCGATTAATAATTTTCCTTACTACTTGAATGATGTATATATATATATATATATATATATATATATATATATATATATATATATATATATATATATATACAAATAAGCAAAATTTTCCAGCTCGCCAGATCGTTTTTAACTTCATTTTTTCCAAGAATTTCCAAGAATTTTTTGCAAAAATTCATGATTCCAGTTCACTTCTTTAGACATTTTGCCTTATTTAATTGTTCCATTTTTTCAGCGCTTTCTTCTTTTTCGTTCATACGGTTTCAATTCCTATATTATCATGATTATAGATAATGAATATAAATAACTATTTGGCTCTATCAGTCTCTAATCAGTCTCAGTTTTTTCATTTTTTCTGCCACATTACTATCTTGCTCATTTACCTTTTTATTCTTTAGTTTATTTTCTGTTTTACTCTCGATACGTGACAACTTTTCATAAAATCCATTTCCATAGATGCTAATCTTTATCTCTCCCTTTGTATGATAATCTATACTCTTGCTGTTGTAGGTAGTAATATACTCTTTATTATAGCCTCATAAATTCTTTTTTTTATGTTCATTCTAATTTTATCTGATCACAACAGTGAATTTAACTTTTTTGTAACTTGTTTGAAGTGTGAAATTATTATAGATTTTTTGATACTTTTCTTTAATTTGATATTTTTACTCACAAATAATAATATTCATCCATGCTCTATCTTTTTATATCAATATTACTAAGTATTTGGTTTACTCAAAGTTTGTCTTAAACCCAAATTGTTGTATATTTCTACTAATTTGAGCATCATGTAATCTATATTAAATTCTATATTGAAATAATAATCTATATTGAAATAATCTGATTATCAACAAATAATAAAGTATGTAAAAAAATCTTCACTCACGTTTATTCCCATTTTTTGTATTTGTTTAGGTCTTCATTCAAATAAAGTTTATAAATAATATTAAATATGTAGCGGTTTTTTTCAAGCGTGATAGAACTTTAAATTTAATCTCTATCAAAATTTCTATCTAACCTAAAACACCTTTATATATATATATATATATATATATATATATATATATATATATATATATATATATATATATATATATAAGGGTCATTTGATAAGTATGGTAAAAAAGAAAGGAAAATTAATTTAATTAATTAAATTAAACAATAAATAAATTCACCATACTTATCAAACGACCCTCGTATATATATATATACACACACATTCATACATGTGTGTGTATGTATATATAAAGGTATGATAAAATGTTTTTTTAGGTTAGATGGAACTTTTGATAGGGATTCAATTTAAAGTTCTATCACTCTTTAAAAAACAACTATATTTTTGATAATATATGTATATTTTAAAATATATTTGAATAAATTAACCATTATATTCAATACAATAAGTGATTTCTATTTTAAGAAAATTTCAATTTGTTCATAAGTATTTTAAATAGTTTTTCATATCAATAAATGTTGAAATATTCAAATTTAATGAAATGTTTTAAAAAATTGAAATTTTTTTTAAGAATATTTCTTAATATTGTAATTTTAATATAATCATAGTGAATTTTAACAATTAACCTTATTCTGTAAGAGGGTTTACCGTGTATTTAAATTATAATTACAGTAGCTGTTTAATAATACAGTCCGATTAACAAAATAAAACTCATACAGTCACATATATAACACACATGACGAAATTACATATATTATACAGTTTATGTCGTTCAAGTTTCATTTCTTTTTCATTTCAATTTCATCAGTTTCGGCCGAATCAACAACACGAAGAGTAAACATAAAACTGCCTTGCAATAATAAAAGATACAGTTCATTTCGTTACACGGCGTGACTTTAACGTTATACTTTTTGTCTCCGTCACTCAGAACGATAATTACATTTCTCTCAACTGGATTAACGTAATACATATCATATATGACGAACATTTTCGATTGTTGCGACGAAGATAAGCGACAGAACTATGTTGTAATATTATGTATGATATCTTGTGTCTGTCTCAGGGGCGTTGTTCATTTCTCATATTGTGCCTATGGCATGGTTAGCGACCATAAGCGCCTCTTTAGCTGCCGGATAGGCTAAAACTGTCGTAAAGTAGATGGGGCGTCGACCATAGCACTGCCATCGTCGTCGTCGGGTGGCGCTGCCGGCTGTTTTTATAGCGGCAGGGTCTGATTCGGTTCTTGATTATGTAATTTATTGTCTTTTATGTGCAATAACTACCGTACGTCGTTCTGGGGGGAATCGAACTCATACACTAAAAGACATTGTTGCCAATATGCATACAGACGGTGTGAAATATCCATGTTGCCGTAATTGTACGATTGTATTTTTTTAAAAAATAAACTTTTAGTTACTTACAATTCAACTTAAATGGCGTATTTCTGTTACTAGGTTTACAATTGAAATTTCAAATTTACAGCTGAATTTTTGTTTTTATATGTGTATATAAAAGGGCTGTTTAGATATAAACTAGGCTTTGTTTCTATAAATTTTATTTACAAAATCGATATATACACATTCTACTTTTCAGTATAATCCCCCTCGATTGCAATGCACTTGTTTCATGTTCGTTGTGGCATCTTGTTGATTCCTATTTGAAAGAAGTTTTTTGTCTACTTGTCAAGTTAACTCTGCACAGTTCCAGTTATCTTATCATTATTGTAGATTTTTTCTTCTAAAAATTCTTTGAGTAGTCTAAATGAATGACAATCGTTAGGTGTTAATTCATGAGTGTATAGTGGATGACACAAAATATTCCATTTGAGTTAACGGAGAATTAGTATCGTTAAAGTGACAGTTTGATATGTGCATTATCCCAAAAAAACGAGCTAAATTTTTCCCCTTTTTTGTTTTAGAGGTTGTTTTTGATTCTTCTTTTTTATGCAATAACATTTTCAAAATGTTGTGAAGATTCACATAAGTTCTTGGTCATCGAGTGAGAGGTTTATTTTCTATACGGTATCTGCCTTTTTGATATGGTTTTGTCCAATCGTATATTTTTGCCAGTAATAACCATTTGATCCTAAATTGTACTTGAAGTTCGATCTTAATTTAAGAAGACTTAACCTGCTCATTTATGAAAAATTTATTAATAATTCGTTGCGTAATATTACTTAGCACTTTTTGTTCAAATATTGTAATAGCAACTGACTGATGAGATGCTGAAAGTGCAGATTACTACGGTTTATAATTTTAAACATACCTAAATGCATCATAGATTAGTGAGGGCAAGAAAGAGAATAAATTCTCGTTTATATTTGTACCCTTCTAGTATATATGTATATATACAGTGGTGTGAATACAAATAGGTGTGAGTTTTTGTTATAAAAATCAATCAAAGTTGTGAATGCAATTAATATTCTCAAACTGTTTTACTTCTCAGTTGTTGTCATGCAATAAATGCCAATTTTGAGGAATCACCGTTTTATTACAAAATAAAGATGGCTTACATTTTTTAATTTTTTCTTGACAAGTGAATGTTAAGGTGTAAAAAATAGGTATGATGTTGAACTTCTTGAAATTTATAAAAGAATTAAATATATTTTCTCTTGAAACTTTTTATTTTTGTGAGGTAAGTTATAAATCTTTTCCTTTATGAATTGGGAAATAAAATTTAAAATTTTAGAATTTTTTTTGGATAAAGGCCTCTATTAAAAATTTCCACTTCGACTGATCTATTGTCGTCCTCTTTTAGTCCATTTTGAATATATATATATATATATATATATTCAGAAAGGTCATTCATTTGACGGTAATTGGTTATACTCACCACGCTGACCAGGTGACTCTGTGAAGATTTTCATTCAGGGTTTATTCCCTTAGGCAGGTTGCTTTCACCTTTGGTTGAGATAGCCTTGCCTACCCTATTTGGAATATACTACAGTCCCAGGCTAACAATTCTAGCTCAATAGGGCCTTTTCTTGTCAGAGTTTTTCGACAGATGTTTTTTTGAAAGATGAGATTGTCAGCTTCTTGCTCAACCCTCGAAAGCGATTCTTCGATTGGAAATTGAACGCAATTTCTCACATGATAAGCGGAAACGCAAGCCATAAGGCTACTCAGTCGATATATATATATATATATCTGAGTCTGTTTTTATGCGGTAGATACGTACCGCAGAAAACCGCATTAAAAAAAATCGCACCAAAAAAGACTTACATTGAAAAATTAGGGATACGTTTCGTAATTTTCAAAAACCGCATAAAAGCAAAGCTACAAAGTGAAATTACTCTAAAATTCGCATAAAAAATCAGGAAATAAAGAATGTCTAAAAAAATTTCAAATATCTGCAAAAAATTAATAGAAAACAAAGCTTTTTTACTTTATTTTTTAATCAACTATATTTAATTTTATTCAAAGCAATATGTACATATGTGTAATTTATTTTGTAATTTTTCATACATATTTTAATCATCATTACAATAATAGCTGCACTGTTTAGAATTAAAAAAAAGAAAATGAAAATGAATAGCTGCATTGTTTTCAAGACATGTAGGCCGAGCCTTTTTTCAACGTGCATTTTAAGTGTGTGGTTTTATTTGAGTAATAACAAAAACAACATGATTTATAAAGCCAAAGATTGAAATTTTTTCCAAACGTCAGTACTGCTATTGACTCATTTTCTAGTTTATTCAATATAAATTGAAAAGTGAGTTTTAATATTGTTAAAAGTTGCAATTATGCCTTGATCTAATAGCTGAATAATGCTTGTTGTATTGTGTGGAAAAAACATCATCTTTACATTTGGATGTTCTAAACATGGATGACCTGGTGCGTTGTTAGCACGTAATAAAATTTTGAAATCGAGACCTTTTTACTTCATATACGTTTTTTTTCATCAGCATTAAATACTCGGTGTGAACAATATCCATCATCTTTAATAATTTTGGTTAACTCTTCTGGAAAATTTTTGAAAGCTTCCTCATCTACCGATGCAACCGAGCCCGTAATTTTCCCGTTATGCAGTGCATTCCTTTTTAAAAACCCGCTTAACTATCCTTTGCTAGCCGAAAATTCCTTATCAGTTTGAGAAGCGGAAGTAAATGACTCTGATTCCTTCATTTGTTCATAAAACTGAAGAGCTTTTCGTTGAATTAAATAACCGCTTAAAGGATTTTTTTTAAAAAATCTGCATAAAAAGATACTAAAAAGAAATATGAATCGCATAACTTAAAAATCGCATTATGTATATATATATAATTCAAGCCTACATTAACCCACTGCTTGATGAAAGCATACTATTAGTCAGCCATTAAATATTAATGACTCTTCTTAAGTGTTTTTTCATGACTACCCACGTTTTCTACTCACAACTCTTCGCATTATAATTACATATAAAAAATCGGTTTGGGTTTATTCTTTTTTGTGAATTTTTCGGAATTAGCTCTTCCTCGGAGGTCAAAACGAGGAGCTATTTTAAATCTGAAATATTTTACTTCTAAAGAAGTTAAATTATTCCCTGGTAATAGTCATACTCACCACGTTGACTAGGCGAGTTGCTGTGGATTTTCATTTAATGTTTACTTCCCTAAGCCCTTAATGTTTACTTCCCTCCGTACCTTTATCTCGGCTAAAAACCTTACCTAATCACTTCTACCTCCTCTCTGTTCCTCCTCATTACTCCTTCTCTTTAAATACATGCGTACACACTGAGAGAAGTACTACAGCATTTAAACTTTTCATAAGTAAATACTTTTTACTTGACCAACTGGAAATATTTGACTAAAGACTTTTATTTTATATTTGTGTATGTATTTTTTTTTGTTTTATAACGGTGGAAAATTCATATTAAACCAAATGAATTACTCATCCGTAACATCGCAAGATTTTATAAAAATATTTAATAATTAGTTATTGTTTACTTCATTCGCTCATGCACATTTCGATGACAATGTTATATTGTCGAATTATTTCATTATAAAATCTAAACAAATTATATATATTATATTATAAAATGTAGTATTTATATTATCTGATAATGGTGGAAAGGTTATTTAAATACACATCAATGAACAAACTAAACAATGAGTGATTATTGAAAAGTTATAAAACTTTCCGATAATGGAAATGAGTGATACGTTTGTGTTAATGTGCTAATATTTTTTCATACTCTGTAAATATATGTATGGTCAAGTTTTAGTAGTAGCCGTTATTATATCGAACAGTTTTTTTTGTGTTACGCAGTTATTTTCGTAATGTATAAAACTTGTTGAATCACTTAATTATTTTATCATAGCAAACAAAATAGTGTTACATTTCATTAATTAAAAATAGACATGTCTTTCGTTAATAGAACTATTTATTGAAATATTAAAACGAGAGTAGTACCACTTGACATGTTTTTCATTATATTTATATATATATATATATATATATATATATATATATATATATATATATATATATATATATATATATATATATACGAGGTGTGATCAAAAAATAAGGTGAATTTTTATTTTTTTCAAAGAATATTTATTTATTCATCAATTTTTATTTTGTCCTCTTCATAATAATCCCCCTCGGATATAATGCACTTGTGCCAACGCTTTTTCCAATCCTCAAAGCATTTCAAAAAATCATTTTTTGTGATCTTGTTCAGCTCCTCTTTCGATGCCGTCTTTATTTCCTCAATCGTTGCAAAATGCCGTCCTTTCATGGGCCTCTTCAGTTTCGGGAACAAGAAGAAGTCACAGGGGGCCAGGTCTGGGGAATACGGTACCTGCGGCATCATTAGTGTGTTGGTTTTAGCCAAAAATTCGCGCACAAGCAACGATGTGTGAGCAGGGGCGTTATCATGGTGCAAAAGCCAATTTTTGTTCTTTCACAAATTCGGACGTTTCTGGCGGATTGCTTCGCGCAAATTGCGCATAACTTGCAGGTAATATTCCTTATTTACTGTTCTACCCTGTGGCAAGAACTCATGATGCACCACGCCCCTGCAATCAAAAAAAACTGTAAGCAAAACCTTCACATTTAATCGAACTTGGCGTGCTTTTTTTGGTCTTGGTGATCTGGAATGCCTCCACTGGGACGATTGAGTCTTAGTTTCGACGTCATAACCGTATACCCATGTTTCGTCACCTGTTATGACCCTGTCGAGTAAATCTGGGTCGTCGTTGACGTCATTCAATAGCTCTTGGGCGATGCTCATGCGACGGTTCTTTTGGTCGAAATTGAGCAATTTCGGAACAAACTTCGCTGACACACGTCTCATGTCTAAAACACCCGTTAAAATTGATTGGCACGAACCAAACGAGATGCCAATATCATCAGAAATTTCTCTAATGGTAATTCGACGATTCCCCAACACTATTTTCTTCATTTCTTCAACGTTCTCATCAGTTGTTGACGTGCTGGGGCGTCCAGAACGAGGTTCGTCGTTGGTGTCTTCTCGGCCTTCTTGGAAGAGTTTATACCACTTGTACACATTTTTTTGGCTTAAAGTAGATTCATCGTATGCCACTTTCAACATTTCAAGTGTTTTGGAGCACTTGATTCCATTTTTCACACAAAATTTAATGCAAACTCTTTGATCCATGATTTTCGACAGCGGAAAATCGTGGAGCCTGCAAAACACTTCTAACTTTTATGCTTCTCACCAACAAACTAAACAAGCTACATAGCTGAAATTTGGAACATATATTCGAGACGAGTGTACCAACATAACCAAATAAAAAAATCGAAGATCGAACGGATGTAGCCCGCTAAATTTCAAAATTCACCTTACTTTTTGATCACACCTCGTATGTATATACTGGATTGGCACAAAAGTCATTGCGTTTTTTATTATGATTTTCAAAGCAATTTTATTAATATAAATAACAAACATTAATCAATTATATATTGGCCGTTTTTTTCGATGACCTTTTGCCATCTTTCAGTCAACTTCATAATTCCGCTTTTGTAGAAAGTTTGGTTTTTAGAGGAAAAAACTGAACCAACTCATTTTTGATAGCCTCATTGGAATCGAATGTTTTTCCATTCAAATGGTTTTGAAGTGAACGGAATAAATGATAATCCGATGGTGCAAGATCAGGGCTATACGGTGGATGAGGCATCACTTCCCAGCCTAACACCAATAATTTTTGGCGAGTGACCAAAGATGTGTATGGTCTGGCGTTGTCGTGATGGAAAATGACGCCTTTACGATTTGCCAGTTCTGGCCGCTTTTCCCTAATTTCTTTGTCCAATTCCATTAGCTGGCGATAGTAGACATCCGAATTGATGGTTTGGTTCCTTGGTAGCAGACCAAAATAAACAATACCTTTGAAATCCTACCAAACACTCAGCAAAACCTTTTTTTGACGAATATCGGCTTTTGATGTCGATTGCGCAGGTTCATCTTATTTGCTCCATGATCTTTTTCGCATGACGTTATCGTAAACAACCCATTTTTCATCGCCCGTAATGATTCGCTTTAAAAATGGATCGGTAACGTTACGTTTCAGCAATGAATCGTAGCTGGAAATTCGTTTGGCGAGATGAATTTCTTTCAACTTGTGGGGAACCCAAATATCAAGCTTATCAACATAACCAAGTTGTTTTAAATATCTTTCAACGCTTCTATGTGATATGTGAAGCTTCTCTTCGATCTCTCGTGTCGTACTACGCCGGTAATTTTCGATCATTACCTTTATTTTGTCGTCGTCAACTTCAGTTGGGCGTCCAGACCGTGGTGCATCTTCGAGATTAAAATCTCCGGAACGAAAACAAGCAAACAAATTCTGACATTGGCGTTCGTTTAGTGAGTCTTCACCATAAACCGCACATATATGAAAAAAATATATGAAATATATTTTACAATAATATATGAATATATTTTACAATATTTTAATTTATTTTTTTTCAATATAATTTATCTTTTTGACTGATTAACTTCCCACAAAAGAACTCCTATTTCAGTATTTCATAATTTTATTTAAATATTTTTTTTAATTTTTTACTTCTTATTTTTTATTGACATTTTAATTATCTTCGATATGAAAATATATAAAATTTACTTAATATTTTATTTTTTATTTTATATTATGTATCATTATTAATTAAAATTATATTATTTATAAGACAGTTTTTCATTAAATATTAGATTTTTAATTAATATTTATTTAATGAAATCAGTATTTATTTTATTTTAAATGTAAACATTGATTATTTTAAATAATATATTTTAAACAAGATATATGGACTATAATATGAAATTTTATAAATTCTTGATTTATTTAAGAATTTAGGTAAATGATATCAATAAGAGAAGTTCGTGCTTTGAATATGTTATTATATAATATTATTATAACAATAACAAAATCAGTTTGAATATATATATATATATATATATATATATATATATATATATATATATATATATATATATATATATATGTATGTATGTATGTATGTATGTGTATATGTATGTATGTATATACTAACATACATATAAAATAATGGACAAAAACATATGCGTCACAAATATTTTTTTAAAGATAATGCCCTTATTCCATCCAACCCTTCGAAACACATATATTCAAATGGGAAAGCTGTAAGGTTAGTGGAACAACGATTCTAACTCACATCTGCTACATGATTTTGAATATTAAAGTCATATAATGTCATGTAAATAGATGTGTACTCCCAAGATATCCTCTACAATTTTTATATCGTACAACATTTGCCACATTTTTTTCTTGTATTCTTTACACGAGTCGCATGCCTCTCACGTATGCACAACGAATAAGATCACTTTAAATATTCCTGCTGCCTCTGGTTTAAAATGAAATCTTATTTTCTGCCACGTCCTGTTCACTCACTCTACTCCCATTCTTGCGACGCGCGATCTTATCGTTTTATTTATACGGAGGAGTTTTTTTCCTTTGATATTTATTTTTATAGAAATTACCTTTCATATATATTAACGTTGATGCATTCGTAAACCCCTTTTTTGTTTCGTAATTTCATTTTTCTGGAATCTATTTACAAGAATGCATTGAAAAATTACATTTGAAAACATGTTTTTTTTTTCTCTAACGTAAATCCAATTTTACAACCATCTTTGAAATTTTAACTGATCTAAAAAAATAATAATGTATTTGTTTTTATTCATAATCTTTTTTTATATTTATTTTCAATTTTTAAATCCGCATTTACTTAAAAATAACAAAATTTGTAAAATATTGGTTTAAAAAAGAACCATTTTATTATTATTTAAAAATAAATTATTTGTGTTTATCGAGTTAAAATATATCGTTATTAAATTTAATATAGTTGACCATCACTAATCCGAAATCGTTGGAAACTATGGGATGTCGTATTGAGTTTGTTGATGAAAAAATTATAATCATTGAATTTTCCTACTTTTTAGTCAATTAAATTTACATATATTTAAAAGAAAATAGTTAAATAATGATTTAAAAACATTAAATTAAAAAAATAAGGTAAATAGATACATAATTAATTTTAATTTCATTATTTTATATTATTTTTTGTAAACTTATTGCAATATATAAATGATTGTTTTAATAGTTGTGTATTTCCAATTTTTTATCTAATGTTAATTTTGTATTTTTGAGATAAACTTAATATATGTACACTATTTATGTTTAAAAAAATAAAAAAATAGTAATTAAAAGTGAATAATAAATAATATTTAACGACATAGTCTTCGTACATAATGAAATCTATATAATTTTTAGGTATCTATTTTAATAGTTAATTTTGTAACTTTTTGAATTTAAAAATATTTTCTATGTTTATAACAAATGTTTTTTTTAAAAAAAAAATAAGGAAAGTAATTTTTACTTATTGCCAATTTAAATGTTTATTTACGGTTTATCTAACTAACGTAATTTATGACGTGTTAGATTTTATTAATTTTTTAAATAACATTAGTAATATATTCATATTCATTTTCTTAACTAATTTTACATATTTAAGTAATTTTAAGGTATTTATATATTTTGTATAATTTTAATATTCTACATGTATTCTCAAAATGACCAGTAAAATATTTTTATTGAAGAATATTTATAATAAAAATTTGTTATTATAATTAATATATTATATATATATATACTTTAACCAACTAAGCAAAGCATAGAAAGGATAATGTTAGGAATTTTTAACGTGATTGGAAAATCTGTAAATGGATATTAAACAAACAAGGGTGTTGATATACTAGAACAAATAAAATCGTTGAAAGCTTGTGTGTAATACATAGAGAAAAAAGATATATTATAATAGATGGAAAAAAATGTTATTGAGTGGAGACAAACAGACAGAAAAAATCAAGAAAGATAGATGGATGATATTGTGAAGGTGAGAGATAGATGAGAATATCTGTGGTTAGGGAATAATTGAGGAATTTTAGGAAAACATTTAGAAGGATTTAATGACATTCGATGAGCCTTTCGTCTACCAATGAGTTAGAATAGGATTTTATGATGATATATATTTATATATACACGAGTATATATACATATACATAAAGAGAGAGAGAAAGAGGGAACACCTTTAACGAAAAAAATGTATAACAGGGAAACTAGTTTATAGCAGTAATTGATACTGAGGTCCCAAGAGATATTTTAAAATTTTTACCTTTATTTGAAGAAAATTTGAAATTAGGAAAATAATAAATAATTTTCAAAAAGTTAAAAATATTGTGGTCATTTTATCATGTCAAAGTGAAAAAATAGTGAAATTGGATATATTTTAAAAAAGAGAAAATTTAATTTTTTTAAAAATACAGAAAATATCTTATATAATTGATCAATCCTTAAAAATAAGTGTTTTAATAGAATGTTAAACTCTTTAAAAAAATATATTTTATATGCATTTATATATATATATATATATATATATATATATATATATATATATATATATATATATATATATATATATATATATATATATATATATATATATATATATATATATATATAGGCATTTAAATGTGACGTCTAAATTTGTGTTTTATTAAAAAGAAACTATACACATATTTTCCTATATACATGTTTCTTTAAAATACAAATTACACATGTTTCTTATAAAATACAAATCCAAGAGTCACATTTATATGACCCTATATACAATATGTGTGTATGTGTTTGTGTGTTAATATGTAATAAAATAATTTATATTAATTAATTATTGTAATTACTCTGATTTTTTTATGTTATTTTATTCATTTTTAATTATATACTTGTATCTATTATTTACTTAAATTATAAATAATTATCTATAAGTATAACTTTTTTTCAAAAAAAACGCAATATGAAATATTCTTTCTTTCTTTCTTCTGAAAAGTCTTTCTTGGAGTATTTTAAATTAAAAATATTTAGGAAGATATTTTGATCTAACTGAATTTTACTAAGAAAGAAATGTGTTTTATATTTTAATATTTGAAGTATAATTTTCTATATTTAAATAGAAATAAGGACATATATCAATTGTTCTCATATATATATATATATATATATATATATATTATATACACACATATTTACATTTATTGTTATTTTTTTAATAAACATTTAATTTGAAAATAAAATACAAGGGAAATAGAATATAATTAAAACGCTGTTTTTAAATAAAATTGATTTAAGTAAGCTTTCATTGGAGATATGTTTTGCAAAATTTTAAGTGAATTGATTTTTTTATATATATATATATATATATATATATATATATATATATATATATATATATATATATATATATATATATATATATATATATATATATATATATATATATATATATATATATATATTATTCAATAAATATTTTTTCCATTGTATTTTCATTTTTAATTGTTTGTTCAGCGTATATAATTTGGTCCGTGTTTTAACTTTTCCTAATTTTTTTATTAGTTTTATATAGTATTTTACACACACATACACACACACACACACACACACACATACACATATATATATATATATATATATATATATATATATATATATATATATATATATGAAGATATCAATGTTAGAAAATGATATATATTGTTCAATACAATACATACAGAGACACGGCGAACATAAACACCGAACGAAATCTGACAATTATATCGACATATCATGCTGCAGAATCTAAGCTTAACGCTGTCGGTGATTTTTAAATTATTTTTTACAGTCGTACTAAAGTAGATTTACGATCGCAGGCGATACAGTGGGGTAAAATAATTAGTATTCATGAAAGTTCGAAACAACATATATTCTGAGATAAATTCAAGATTGAATGGGGTTAGCACGAAACATAACGAGCCGCCACTGTCGAGATTGATATGTTAATTTGTGTCCTAGTGAAATATACACATATATACGCACACACACTTAAACATTTTCTTCGTGTGGTTTGTTTCGCGAGGGAAAATCATTCGCAGACTGAATTGAAATAGAGAAAGGGGGGTTTTTGGTTCGTGCGACAACGTGTTTGTTTGTATTCTGTTGTTTGCCGTACTGATTTCAATGTCTTTGGATATATACGTAAAACTTGGAATTTATTAAATTACTGCTTCTTTATTACGTCTCTTCTATCTTTTATGAACCGTAAATAAAACTTGAATATTCATAATATTTTATAATTATATTGACATTTTTAAGTATTAAATCAATGAGATATTTTCAAGGAGTAACTGTTTATATGTACATATTAACTTTCAATAATATTATTTATATACATATCTCCCTTCCGCACATCACATTCCTTTTTTTTTTTTGTACATAGCCGCGAAATTCAAAAGACAAAAATATATTGATACCTAATATATATATATATATATATATATATATATATATATATATATATATACTTGCCAACCTAATATATATATATATATATATATATATATATATATATATATATATATATATATATATATATACATATATAAATTTGGTTAGATTTAAATATAAAATATATTTTAAATGAATTTATTTAAAATTTAAACTTAAGTAATTTAGAAAAATCTTTTTTTTATTACCTATGTACTTTCGTATTTTTTATTTTTATATTATAATAAATAAACGATGTATTTTGCCGTGATCATGATTATTATTAATGAGTATTTTTGATAGAGTATATTTAAATAGTCATTATAACTTCATTTATATGCTTCGTTGAAAATTCATTAGCATTTGAATTGACGTGTCATGACAATTTCAATTTCAATGACAATTTCAATGACAATTTTCATATGACAATTTCAATCATATTTCTTATGTATATATATACATATATACACACACCCGTCCCTCAATTTACGCGGAGTATTTGTTCCACGTGGATTTGTTTTACGCGAATGAAAATCGCGTAAATTGAGTCTGTCAGTACAATAGGAAAAATATTGGAAATAAAAGCTAGTAAAGTTGTAGAAACACATATTTATTTCAGATAGCTTAACAAAAAAATAATGAGGTTTTAAAAAACAACAGTAGATAAATTTTATTCTGTGTCAATATCGCTACTGTAATTCAAAACAATCAACCTTTTATATATTAGGTTGGCAAGTATCTCCCTTCCGCCTTCTGGTCTTTTGAATTTCGCAGCTATGTGCAAAAAAAAAATATAAAAAAAAAAGCGGAAGGGAGATACTTGCCAACCTAGTATTTATATCGTGCTTTTATACGTTCGAGTAAAAATTTGCGTCACTCTGATATATAATAAATTCCATGAAAAATTATATAAAATGAAATCTATCTATAAAAAGTGCCACGTAAATCAATACCGCGTAACAAAAGTCCCGCGTAAATAGAGGTATAACTTGCCGTGTAAATCAATACCGCGTAAAAAAAGTCCCGCGTAAATTGAGGGAAGTGTGTGTGTGTATATATATATATATATATATATTATATATATATATATATATATAGTAATACCTTGATTAACCGGCTTCAATTAGTCCGGTTTCACTATAGTCCGGTTTGAAATTTCCCAAAAAAAAAAAATTTTACTTGAAAAAATCCTACTAAAAAGTTTTTTTTCAAAAAAATACCAAAAAATTATTACATAAAATTATATTTATACGCAAATTTTCAAGTTTTCCCCTTTATTATGAAAACATAATAAAAGAGAAAACCGAAATCGTATATGCACATTATGCGCAACGCATGCGCAATTCTAGTTTTGTGGTCTTTTTTCTTTTTCTATTAGTTTTCGATTCGCAACTCTAGAATAAAGTCGATTTTTTGATAATTAAATTTTAATAAACCATTTGAAAATGAATTTAAAATGTATTTAAAATGAATGTATAAACCCCTGATTTTGTTTTGTTGATGCATATAAATATTTGAATATATTGACCTCGTTTCATTTACTGAAAAACAGGAAAAAATTATTTGGAACCAATTAACGTTTTTTGTATTTAGTTAATGTTTCGATTAGTCCGGTTTCAAATACTCCGGCTAATCAGTGGAACTGATTAGCCGGACTATGCGTGGTATTCCCGTGTATATATATATATATATATATATATATATATATATATATATATATATATATACCTATGTAAAAAAATAACTGTAGGAGTAAACCCCGAATAAAAAATCTTCACCAATCCGCCTGGTCAGCGTGGTGAATATGACCAAATACCAATGAATGGTAGCATTCATTGTGGATTCCAGTAGTGGACTGATGTGGGCTATATAGGATGACACAAATGAGATTTAAGACTATTGATCGTGACTGAAAGTTACATCTTTAGTCTCATTTAGACTACCTGTATATATATATATATATATATATATATGAGTAGCAGTTTCTCTCTACTTGTATTTCAAAAATGTTAATTTTCCGCAATCCAACGCCTTTATTTTCTATCTAACACAAATGTTCTCATATCTTACTCTCTAGATACGTATGTAGATAACTATGGGTATTTCCTTGGGCTTTTTTTATCTCTTTGGGTTTCTAATCAATAATTTGTCTTGTTCATTGGTAGTCTTCTCTTTTTACTTTATAGCTCATTTCCATTTTAAACTTTGTACCCTTGTCACATCATTGTTAACTTTTATTTCCTTTCAAATTAATTTGTTTCTCTTTCTGCCTTTGTTTATTATTCCTAACATACATCATTTCATACTTCTTTGTGTTGTCTAGAACTACTAAATTATTCTGACATTCAATTATTCTAATATTTCATAACCATAAGTGATATATATATATATATATATATATATATATATATATATATATATATATATATATGTATATGTATATATATGCATATACTCTAAAACCCACATTTTTTGTATCTTTATTTCTTAGAATATAATTTATAACACTTCTTTCTTATGTATTTTTACTATATTATAAAGTGTTTTAAAATTAAAAATGTATAAAAAATGTAAAAAAAAATTTTAAAGATTTAAAAAAAATATATTTTATATTGTGGCGATCTGATAATGACAACATAATCATTGAAATGTCCATCAACAAACAAAATGAACAATAAGTGATTATTGAATATTTTCATAAAATATTGTGGCGTTAAACGTATTAATTCATTTAAGTAAAGAGGAAAATATTTCTTTTGTTATATTGGACAGAAATATGATTTTTTTTAAAAAAACACGAATTGGAAATCAACCATAAGAATAAAGAAAACCCGATAGTAATAAAGTCTGAATTTATGACGTAATAGAATATCGATAAAAATGAAAATATAATTTTGCTCCCTATTCTTCTCAATTTTAATCCATTAGAGCTCCTTTGGGGATAATTGAATATAAAATTATGTGTACATGTGTATATAGTAAATTACTTTAAAATACACTTCAAAGAAACTTTTTTAAACTATTTGACTAAATATTACATGATACAAAATGAAAAAACGGAATATTTAATTTACTCGAGTAAAAAAGATCTATCAAATAAATCAGTTTTATAAATTTGCTAGGCTATTTAAAAAAAAGTATTTTTTTCACAGAGTTATACGACACAAACGTTTTAAAAATATTTGTTTAAATAATTTAAAAGACGTAATGTTATAATCATATATATATATATATATATAGAGAGAGAGAGAGAGAGAGAGAGAGAGGTATTTTTATATAGAGTAAATTTATGGTATAGCATGTCAAAACTATGTTGATTTCTATTTAATAAAAATGTTTTACGTCAAACAATTTAGTTTTTTATAACGGCTTTACTAAATATGTATCTTGTAAAATTTTGTGAACTTATATCACGCTATGAAGCAGTATTAATTATAATAAAGAAAAAAAACAAATGTCAAGTACATATACAATAATAGTAATTTTCAGTATGTTACCGGAGGGAAAAGAACTCTATATACGCCGTATTTTTCTTTTTTAATATTTTTATTCGGTAATGAAACGCCAGGCTGCGTGACAGCACCTCTCCAGGTTAATGGCATTGCTAAGTCGCAAGCAACATTGGCGCGTCTCTACGTCAACGGTGTTGATGTTTATCAGTAGCGGTGCATACTGTTCACCCAGGACTATAAAAATACGTTCCCTGCAAGATTGGCTCAGCTGTTAAAGTGATATGTCTTATTCACAACGCATTTGTGAAGGAATTAGTGAAACGAGTGAGGTAAAAGAGATTTAAGGAGATTGTCAGTCCGTGATTTTTAATGGTTTTTAGTTTCCGCTCTTTGCCAGATACATAACATCCAACATTTTAGTTAACTTTAATTTGAAAGAATGATTTAACACTGCGTTAATACTTAACAAATGTGTGTATATATATATATATATATATATATATATATATATATATATATGCATACATGTATTGTATATACGAATTAAAAAAAATTAAAACATAAATATTTTTCAGGCCCAGTATAATAAATCTTACTGAAATACAAAATTAAAAATTTTACAATACTATATTTTCATTAACATTCTTTTCTATATTTTATATGTTGATCCAAATGCGATACCTAGATTTGTGTTTTATTAAAAACAAACCAAAGAAACTATACACATGTTTCCTTATACACCACCCTATATACATGTTTCTTTTTAATCAAACACACATCTAGGCGTCACATTTGGATGATCCTATAGTTGACTAATAACACTATATACATCAAATATATGAAAACTAACAAAAGTTCAAGAAAAATTGCTATTGTTAAACATAAAATTTCTACTAAATTGTTAATTAAAAATATAATCAATTATCAGTATAATCAATTGTAAAATTTTAAAAGATATTTTAATTTCTTATATAGGTGCTTTTTAAGTGTGATAGAACTTTAAATTCAATTCCTATCGAAAATTTTATCTAACCTAAAAAACATTCTTCACATATGTATGTGTGTGTGTATGTATATATATATATATATATATATATATATATATATATAAATATATATATATGATTTTTTAGGTTAGATAGAACTTTCGATAGGGATTCAATTTAAAGTTCTATCACCCTTAAAAAAACACTTATAAATATAATATTATCGTCATTGCCACAAAAATTTGTTATAATACAAATAATTACTGTAACCAAGCAGAACAATGAAAATTAAAATCGTGAAAAAATGTAATTTAAAAAAATATCATATGTACTGAAAATAAAAATGTTTAAAAAATAACATTCAACATCAAAAACAGAATGAAATGTTAATTGGTCAATGAAAACTTTTCGAAAAAAATTAATACGAACAAGTTATTTTTATGGCAAAAATAATAGCATGAATAAATTAAAAGGACTAAAAGGGTCTAATTAATTATACTTTAACGTAAGAGGAAGAGTCTAATGAATACATACAAATACAAGTGTATGTAATTTGGATGAATATGAATAACCTAACATTATCAATGTCGATGACACTGGATTTTTAAATATAATTTTATATATCTAATATCTATATGTGCATATATATATATATATATATATATATATATATATATATATATAATCGACCGGTGATTTGATGGATAATATTACTACATCTCGAGTGGTAGAGTGCGTTTAATCCTGGATCGAAGAAGTAAATCAGGTAGGATTCTTTAGCCAAGAAAAAGGTAATCTGCTTAAGGGGAGTAAACTCTGAATAAAAAATTCTTATCAATCAGCACGACCAAGTACCAGTAAATAGTAATAACGCAATGAGTGAATTTATTGGGCCTATTCACACTAGTCCACATTCATATAGTATTCATGTCCATTACCGCTCGTCTCACACCCTCTTATCACCAAACTCCCCCACCTAAAAAAATTAGTTTTTGGGTAAGAGCATGTGAGACGAGTGGTAATGGGCCGTGAATACTGTATGCATGTTGACTAGTGTGCAAAAGCCCATTACGTCGTGTAATATAAAATGTCGGATTATTCAAAGAGAAATAAAAATCGATTTTTTAATTCATTCATTTTTTAATCTTTCTCATGTTCTTGAGATGTTTATCGTTGGTTTTGCAACACACCCCAAATTCTTCTACGAGGGTAGATAATATTCGATAGTGATCAGCTTCCATCAGCTCTTGAAGAACGTCATTATCAACAAAGACAAGTGGTTTTTTACGAGGCTTATTCTTTAAGTCCTTTTCTCCAGAACGGAATTTTTCGAATCATCTTTGTACGGTTCGTTGATTAACGGTACTATCGACAAACACAGTGTTGATATTACGAACGGCATGTGCCCCACTATTACCCAATTTGAACTCATACAAAAAAATAACCCTTAATTCCTCGATCGACACAATTATACAAAATTTCTGAAAAAGTTACACTCATCCAAAAATTTTCGAAAAAATAACAGTATCTTATTGAGAACTGTATGCACTTTAAAAGACAACAAAAAAACTTTTAAACATATAACTAATTACTTGAACGATTATTTTGTGACTGATGAGGAATCCGACATTTCATATTACACAACCTAATATAATATATAGGGTGAAATGAAAATGATGATGTAATATATTATATATATATATATATATATATATATATATGCCATAAAAGCTTATATCAGTCTATTAGTGGACAAAAGCTTTATCGAATTTCATTAGATATTCTTAAGTGTTTTCTCAATATTACTCCATTGTTTCCTGTCCATGACTAATTTCATCTACTCTTCGCCTGCACAATATTTCACTATACGATCTCTCCATCTTTGATAGGATCTCTTCTTGGGACTATTTTTGCTTTTAGTCGCCACTCCATAATAATTATTGTTCATTGATAGTTTTTTCTTCTTGTTTTATTTCCTACCCATGCTCAGTTCATCGATTTTACTTGTTCCATTTTATGAATTATTTTTGTTTGCTCTTGTATCAATTTACAAATTCCTAACATTGCCCTTTCTATGATTCATTGGGTTGTAAAAAGTTTTTGCTTAATTTTTGTATTTAGTGTCCAAGTTTGTCATCCATAAGTATAAGCAAGTAGTACACATTAGTAATATACTTTCCGTTTCAAGTTCAATAGTGCTTCACTTTTCATTATACTCATATTATTCATTTTTTCAAATGATGCCTATGTTGTCCTAACTCTTTACCATTACATTGTATAAATTTTCGCACATGTTCTACTTATCCATTTATTCTAAACATTCATCTTCTATCTCTCTATTCATCTATAAATATATATATATAGAGAGAAGGATAGTAAAGAATAGAAATCTAATTGATAATTAGCAATTAAATATTAATTTCTAAACCAACTTTTTATTATTTCTTAAACGTTTCATGTAGTATTTATATATATACTATATATATATATATATATATATATATATATATATATATATATATATATATATATATATATATATATATATATATATATATATATATATATATATGAAAATATATGTAAATGTAGATTAATAAATATATATATATATATATATATACAATATATATAGTATATACACACACAGAGACACAGCCAGACACACACACACATATACACTTATATATATATATATATATATATATATATATAAATATATACATACCTATGTATATATGTATATTATAAATATTATTCTTAGTAACTTTGAATAATTGCTAAAAGAAATGGTATGAAGTTATAAATATGTATTTTTATAAATTATTGTTACATGGAACAGGCGGGAAATTTTTAAAAGAATTTTATGTTCACGGAAAATGTGTGTATAGTTCTTTGTTCATGAATTTTATGAAAGTTTATATGAAGTTAACATGAATGAATCACTTACTTTCAATATCTCATTTTTTTATAAAAATTCATATAAATCTTGTTGTTTATTTTTTTTTTTTTTTAAAAAAATAACTTTCGTCGTTAGAGAAAACTACATTAATAAATGTATAAAAATAATGTTAATGCTTAAAATGTTTTATATTTAAATCAATATGTATATTAAAAAAATAACATTTTTCAATGATTTGACACTTCTTTATTTAATTTTATTAAACATATTATTGGATATATATATATATATATATATATATATATATATATATATATATATATATATGTACACATCATAATTATCATCAGTCCTTCTCAATTAAATACTGAATAAAAATCTCTCTTAAAATTTTAAATTTCGATTGATCCAATCACATTCCTCATTTTGAAAAAAGGAATTTTGTAAAATGGTATAAGCCTGAAGGATAGTAATAGTAAATGATATTAGCAAGTATATAATGTCTAAACCTTTATATATACTATATATATATATATATATATATATATATATATATATATATATATATATATATATATATATATATATGTATGTGTGTGTATAAGAATTCTGATTGTTTTCATTCTTTGTGTGTGAAATGTATGTATAAATTCTATGAATAAAACTTTTTTTAGGTTAGACAGAATTTGGGAAAGAGATTCAAGAAAAGAATTCAAATTATATCTAATTATTGTTCTTTTCTTCTATACAATTTGTGAATTTCATTTGTATAAGTGTGTTATTTTAAATATTAGAAAATGAATAATTCCTATATATAGTTCTATATAAAAAATTATTTATAATTAAATAGATTAATTAAGATGTATTTTATCAAAAAAATAATGAAAGAATATATAGTATAATATCATCATTTGAATAATGACATTTGTAATATGAAATCAAGGCAATTTACACCGGAAATCAACAAGATTGATGGGTCTGAAAGATACTGAGATTGATGAATCGCTGACATGGAAGGAGTTCCAATTTAAAATTATATGACAGTTAAGTGACTACAATAATGTCAATATATAAAGAATTAAGCAAAGTATATAGTGAAAATAGTATAGTATTTTATAGTAAATTAATTATGCAAATAAATAGATTAATTAAGATGTATTTTATCAAAAAAAATAATGAAATACTATATAGTATAATATCATTTAATAATGTTGTAATACAAATCAAGGCAATTTCCAACCGGAAATCAACAAGATTGATGGGTCTGAAAGATACTGAGATTGATGAATCGCTGACATACAAGGAGTTCCAAGACGAAATAAGTGACAGTAAGTGACTACAATTGCAATATATCAGAATTAAGCAAAGTATATATGAAAATAGTCTCGTTTTGTTAGAAAATTCGAAAAAAAATCTGTTATTTACTAGAAAAATATTTTATTATATACATACATATATTTGTATATAAATTATACACACACACACACACACACACACACACACACACACACATATATATATATATATATATATATATATATATATATATATATATATATATATATATATATATATTGGGATATTCTACAAGAAATGTGGTATTTTTGTATTGATCCGAATAAATAATGCAATATTGTAATCAATAATATTATATAATCATACATTCAATAGTCTATGAGTATTTGAAAATGATTGGTAAAATTTTTAAGTTAGGTTAGTGGGTTACTTAGGAATTATCGGAGCTTAATCTGAAGCAACCAATTGACATCTGTACTTTTTATCTCTTTAGATTAAAAAAAGTCATATCTGAATCAAATCAATTACTGGTGACAAAAAATTGATTGTTTTGATACTATTAAACATCGTAGACAATGGGTTAACTACAACGAGATATTATTTACATAATCGAAGGGAGGACTCTATTCAAAAGAAGATTATTCTGTTGGTTTGACTAGATATGAATGAAATTCTTAGTTTGAGTGGTTATCAATCATTCCATCATGAAATAGTTTTACTGCGAATAACAAAACCGGCTAAAATAATATATCGATGAAAGAAAGGCTAGCATTAGTTAATGAAAGACGTAATTTTTCATCACGATAATGCCTAGGCCCATACGGCACAAGAAACCCTCCAAAAACTGAAGTAGTTTAAATGGAAAATTATAACACATCCGCCGTATTCTTCCGACCTGGCGCTATTAGATTATCATCTATTCCGAAGTCTCCAAAAGTACATTAGTGAGAAAAGTTTAATATAGAGATTAATGTCTTAAGGGAACTCGATTTATTCTTTCACAAATTATCGCTAATTTATTGCCAGAATATTGAAAATTTAATATTTAGATGGGGTGAATTTGTGAATGATAATGAAAAATATATTTTGGATTAAAATTTAAATTTTCGTTTTTTCTATTTCACAATTTTCTCTAAAAAATCTTTCTATTTATGCGATGACTCTCTCTCTCTCTCTCTATATATATATATAGGGAGAGAGAGAGAAAGAAAGAGAATTTTCCAATAAGCGCTTCAGAAGTTTGAATTGAAATGAAACAAAAAGTATTTATTTAATTAATTATTTCCTTTTTATTTCTAAGAATATTCTATGACATTAATAATGGAACACAATTTCATTCATATGACTATTACGTATTAATATAGTTCATTCGTTTAGTTCAATTTTAGTCATTCTTTCACATAATTGTAATCCAATTTCATGAATTGCACGTTTAATTTTTATTTTTAATCCTTCTGTTGTTGTGGTTTATCAGCATAAACCAATGATTTTACATAACCCCACAGAAAATAATCCAATGAAGTTAGATCACATGATCTTTGTGATCAATTGATGGGTCCATTTTGTGAAATAATGGACTCATTAAACTTTCAATAAGTGTATTGATTTTTTTACAATTTCTAAGTATTGTTGAAGTGGTCAACTTTCCATGATAATTTGCCAAACTATATTGAGTTGAAATATCAAAATAAGTTCGGAAAAAATACAAACATGGCTGCCACTATCTGTCAAAGTTCTGACATTTTTTTGGAAAATTCTATATATGTATATAGTCATCATTATCATTTTTTTTCACCTTCAAAATATCCAAAGCCCTTTTTTCCATTCCATATTTTCTCATTTCTCTATCCCATTTATCTATGACTCTCTTGTTGGACCATTTCTATGACTGATTTCCATTTTAAACTTTTTACTTTTTTTTTGAATTCACTCCTTTATTTCATTTTTTGGACATATCTTTTATTTTATGATTTATTTACTTAGAACTCATTTATATATTCATATATATATATATATATATATATATATATATATATATATATATCATCACATCATAAAGCCTATGAGTCCACCTCTGGACGAAAGCCTTAATGAATGCTACCATTCACTGGTATTTGGTCATATTCACCACGCTGACTAGGCGGATTGGTGAAGATTTTTTATTCGGGGTTTACTCTCTAATTTTTTCAACAGTTATTTTTTTACAAGATGAGGTTGTCGGCCTTCATACTTGACCCTCAAAAGTGAGGGACTCTCCGACTGGGAATCGAACGCAATCTCCCGCATGACACGCGGTGATGAAAACTACTGTACTACCCAGTCGGTATATATATATATATATATATATATATATATATATATATATATATATATGTATATATATATATATATATATATATATATATATATGTATATATGTATATAAGTTTTATTTTAAATGATTGGAACACAATTTTTAAAATATACTTATTTATTTTTTGATCAGTTACAGCGTTTTTACAGTGTTTAACAGTTTTAACAGTGATGTTGGTTAACAATCAATTTATCAGTTAACAACAATGACTTGAGGAGTTCTAATTGTTGTTGTTACAATTTCAGTTTTGGTATTGTTCTTTCAACATTCAGGTTAGAACTGATGTCACAGAGTGTCTTATCTAACAAAGAAACCTCCGTTTTTCGCAGTTAAGAAATCTTATTTATATATGAGATTAATAATTGGCTAAGTTGCATTTTTATAATTTGATATACAACATAATAAAAGTAATGTTTAATAAGCGAACGGGGGTAACCGATATATGCTATGTTTATGTGATTTGTTTTGAGAAAGTTATATGTGGTATATATGAATCACATAACTTCTACATACAAGATTAATAATTTTGATTGTTGTATTTTTATAATGTGATACATTTATACTTATAATGAAAGTATTATTTAATCTATAAAAACGTATTTGACGATTGGGCGAATTCCGTAGGACTAGCCTTGAGAACATAGTTATGTTACATATAACTTATATATATATATATATATATATATATA
Organism: Neoneuromus ignobilis; assembly: GCA_029203775.1. Lineage (NCBI taxonomy): Eukaryota > Metazoa > Arthropoda > Insecta > Megaloptera > Corydalidae > Neoneuromus > Neoneuromus ignobilis. The sequence goes on from CP092093.1 coordinate 20,386,698, forward strand.
TATATATATATATATACATATGTATGTGTGTGTATATATATATATATATATATATATATACATATGTAGGTGTGTATATATATATATATATATATATATATATATATATATATATATGCGTGTGTATTTATTTTTAAACATCTACTGATATAGAAAATGTCAAAAAATATCTTATACTAAAAATTATTTTATCCAATTATCTATAATTGATAATTTTAAGAATTTATATATATATATATATATATATATATATATATATATAATCAATTTTTATATAAATAATACCTTTGAAAGTTGCAATGTGCGAAGAAAAGTCTCAGCGGACACATAAAACATTAACAATGTCAAACAACTTTTCTGTAAATGATCAATTATTGAGAAGAATCGATAAAATCGTTCTTTTGCGATATTGCACATTTTAAATATTCAGTCGAAACGTCTCGGATACAAAACAAACTGTGCGATCGCGACCCCACGGGGGTTATTTAGACCCTCCTATTTTTGTACTTCTATACAATACAAAACTGCCATTAGAAGAAAACCAAAGTTTTCCACTTCCGGTAACTCATTAATAAATCATCTAAATTGTTGCAGCGAACTGTTCAACACGTATTACCTTCACGGGATATTTTTACAAAACAGTTCATATAAATGGCATATGCAATTCTAAAATATTAATATTTTTCGAACTGGTGATAACTCTACTTGTTTGAAACTTTCACTTGTATGATTGTACGAAATTGGTCTAAATATTAGATTAATACGAAAAATGTCTTATAGATTGTAAATATGTAAGAAGTTTTCTAATTTTCTTTTAATTGAAACGAATATTTTCTTTTCAAAATTGCAAATTATATTTTATTAAAAATTATTTGGCATTTTTCAAATAAAGTAATTTTATTTTTAAGTTTTAGATAATTTTTCGTGACCATTTATTGTAATTAATAGTCATATTCAACTAATATTGCATAATTTTGAATATTCAAATCAATCAGTTTATTAATTGCTTAAAATAATCGGTGACTAAAAAAACAATTACGACAAATAATTAATTTATTAGTTTTTAGTCACCGAATGATTTTAAAACGACTAATTTCAAATCAATGGTTTTAATGATCACTTGAAACAATTAATGACTAATAAATTAATCACAACTAACGATTAATTTAAACCGCTTAAAATGTTAGTCGTAAGTCGTCAATCGGATAAGTTTAGAATTTTTTTCTATTTAGAAATCTGCGTTATGTTTTAGAAAATATCACGCATGGATACTAGGAGAATAAAAAATGTTTTTTTAGGTTAGATAGAACTTTTGATAAGGATTCAATTTAAAGTTTTATCACGCTTAAGAAACACCATATGTATATATATATATACATATACACCACACTCACACACACACACAATACATCTTCACTAAAAAGACTTTAAATTATTTTAGGTAATATTTTGTTGTCTTATAAAATAATGTCCCACTACAAAAGCTCGCAAATATCTAAATTTAAGCCGAGTGCATCATTAAACATGAGAATCATTTAAGAGGGTAAATTAGACGCTTATCGTTCTACTCTTTACTCATTTGTACTATACTTCCAGTAGTTACATCGTTCAGGTTGTTAAACGTTGTTGAAAATGTAAGTATATCAAATATTCGTTATGTCGTTTGCCTCTAAGTGCATCAAACACTTCACGCGTGAAATGTTTGAAATTTGTACAAAATTTATAAATTTGCAGCTTACCATGCTAAATATTTTTCGTAATGTTATAATAACAATTTATTATAAATTAATATCTGTTGTCTTTTAAAATAATCTTGTATTATTTTTTTTTAATAACACTTTTTTTTGATTTAATTTTCTGTTATAATTGAAAACATTTTTTAAAATTTAATTTATTGAACATTTATTTAGGATTAGTCTTAATGTAAAAATATAAATAGTAACAATTTCTTTTATTTTAAGAAAAAAAGTAAAAACAAAAATAACATTTTAGCACAAATTAAATTATGAAAAAAGTTATTATTTTTAACTTAATGCATAATTGGATACTCTGTTGTATACTATTTAATAATTTTAGTTAAATAGTTTTTTCTATAATAAATGTTCAAAAGTTTTTGTAGTCGCCGTTTTACGTGGCTGCTTGGAACAAGAGTTGACATTCATGTTATACCACAACAAGTTTTTACTACAAAAACATTACCCTCAAACAATTCTAAAAAATCATTCACGTTTCATGTAGATGCTCGTATTTATTCATGCCACGTTTGAAATTATAGAGGAGTGTTATACGATAATCATGATGGCAACTCTGCAATTTTCGACACTTTATGTTCGGACGTTGAAAACATGGTGGGTGTAAAATAATAGTCTTCAACGTATTAATTTACTATTTAATTACTTCCTTGACATTAGTATCTTCTTTCATTTCTATTCTTTTAAATATTGATATATTTTAAAAGTGTATATAAGTTTATACATGCTCTATAGATGTACACACACACACACACACACACACACACACATATATATATATATATATATATATATAGAGAGAGAGAGAGAGAGAGAGAGAGAGAAAGTGTGTGTTTTTTAAACGTGATAGAAATTTAAATTCAATTCCTATCGGAAGTTCCATCTAACCTAAAAAACATCTTTATCAAACCTTTATATATACATACACACACACAGACACACATACATGTATATAGATATAAAGAGTGTTTTTTTTGAGGTTTGATAGAAATTTCGATAGGGATTTAATTTAAAGCTCTATCACGTTTAAAAAACATTTTATATATAATATATAAGTGTCTCCATAAAATGTATACACACTTTAAATGATTATAAAGTCAGTGTTTATTTACATATGATTCATTTTTAAAATTCAAAAGAATCTACAGGAATGAATATTTTTTTTGCAACGTCTAATTTCAAACTGATGATCGTTCTGGTCCAGGCACTGCTGATAATGCAAAGCAATGGAAACACAAACATCAAAAGACATTTTGTTTGGTATTTGCGCGCATTCTTGTTCAATTCGTCAACTATTTCCGTCTTTATACCATAAACATTATCTTTTTTATGTACCCCTATAAAAAAGTTTAATGGTGTGAGGTCTGGTGAACGCGGATAGTATTCTACTGAACCTCTTTGTCCAATGCATCTGTTTGTCAGATTCTCATTAAAGTATGCCCTTACATCATGATGGTAGTGTAAGGGTGCCCCATCTTGTTGGAAATAAAATTCCACATCTTCGAAGTCCTCTTGAATGCGTGGAATTACAGATTGCTGCAGCCAGTTGAAATAAACGGTACCAGTCACACTACCGTCGAAAAAAATGGTTTAATTAATCCCTTTGATGATAAACTACACCACGATGTAACTTCTGGTAAATTAACATGTTATTCTTTCATAATATGCAGATTCTTAGGTTCTCAATAAGTGCAATATGGCGGTTGATTAAACCATTTAATTTAAATGTAGCCTCATCGCTCCAAACAATCTTTTTTGGAAACTGTACATCCTCTGCACATCTTCTCAAGTACCACTCGTAAAATTACATTCTTCGGTCCGGATCATCTTCATTGAGAGCATAGATTATTCCAGAAATGTAACTTTTCCAATGACAGCGTTTTAAAATGCGATAAGCATTTGATTTTGAAATTCCTATCTTACAACTCGCTTGTCGCACAGATTTTCTGGAATTTTGGCGGAACGTTTTTAACAACAATTTTAGGTTTGTGGAGCTCGTCGATGCTCGCGGTCTTCCGAAACGTTTCTTGTAGACATTCTGAACAGTTCCATCTGCTTCAAACTTATCTCTAATTCGAATGATGGTAAGTCACGTAAGTGAATCTGTTTAAAACTCTCTCTTAAACTGTCTGTGCATTTAAACTGCGTTTGCAAACTTCCAGTAGTATTTTAGGAAAAATTTCCTTTGTTAAATATTTAGTCTGGCTTCATTCCTTATTTCAGATCGATTAACCTAAAAAGAATGAAAATTAAGTGAGTTATCAGCTCTCGACAGTTATTTTACAAGATGAGGTTGTCGGCCTTCATGCTCAACCCTCGACTTAAAATGTGTATACATTTTTTTAGGATATATGTATATATATATATATATATATATATATATATATATATATATATATATATATACACTCGTCCCTAAATTCTCGCGAAGTATCCGTTCCACGTGAATTTGTTTTACGCGAATGAAAATCGTGTAAATTGAGTCTGTCAGTACAATAGAAAAAAATATTGGAAATAAAAGCTAGTAAAGTTGTAGAAACACATATTTATTTCACATAATTTAACAAAAAAATAATGACATTTTGGAAAACAAAAGTAGATAAATTTTATTCGGTGTCACTATCGCTACTGTAATTCAAAACAATCAACTTTTTATATATTTATATCGTGCTTTTATACGTTCAAGTAAGAATTTTCGTCATCTGATATATAATGAATTCGATGAAAATTTATATAAAATGAAATCTATCTGACCGCGTATAAAAAGTGCCGCGTAAATCAATACCGCGTAAAAAAAGTCCCACGTAAATAGAGGTATAATTTGCCGCGTAAAGAAAACTCGCGTAAAAAGTCTCGCGTAAATTGAGGGATGGGTGTATATAGTATTTGCTCAGAAGATATCGTAAACTTTTTTTATTAATCCAGGGGGTCTCAACCCTTACTCGTATTGCTCGTTGACCACCGAGTCTGATTCTGTTTAACAATCTAAATAAGTTATGAAAAATAAAATGTTTATAGTTATATTAATGCTTCTATATAGACTATGTTTATTATATTGTAGATTTGTAGTCCAATACGTATGTATTCAGATCTGTTGTAATGCCAATACAATTAAAATTTATTTTGTCAGAAAATCTGTCTGAAAAGCCAGCATAAAAATCTATCTTTCTATTTTTTGTTGAATTTAATATTTCATAAAATTTGTACTTCAATAATTATCAAAAAACTTCTGGAAAGTTCGGAAACGAAATTTTCACATCACTTCGCAAATTTTTATATCATGTCAAAGGGGAGCACCATTATTTTTCAAATAAAAATATGAGTGATATGAATATTTTATTTGTTAAGTATCTTTGAATTAATATCATTTTTTATTTTCATTTATAATTTTCTACAATTTATGATTAAGAATTTTTATTTCAATTAAATTCAAATTGAATATATTTAAAAAAATGTCTGTTCATAATACAAGTGTAACTTCTATCTCAATGATTTTGAAAAAATTGGCTAGAATTTAACTACATAAATAATTAGAACTGGAAAATAAGACTGATGTTTGAAAATTTTTCATTATATCTTCCTCAATTTTTCTTTCATAATTATTACAGTTTGCAGACAAGAAACTTTTTCTGAAAATATATATTCATTTCGTCTTATGTTGAACTTTTTTTATTTATGAGTTAATTTTCTCTCTTAAAATTTTTAACAGTTATATTTATCATTCGTTAGTTTCTTAAGTTTTATCAACACACCATTAAATATTTTTTTAAAATCGTATAATCCAGCAGTTTTTTTAACTTCAATCATTAGTGTTCACCTTGTAAATATTTTCTTCAAATTCATTTCTCATTTTCAGTTATAAATCAATTTAAAAATTTACTACTCCTCATGTGTATAAATGTCTGTATATGTCATATATATATATATATATATATATATATATATATATATATATATATATATATATATATATATATATATATATATATATATATATATATATATATATATATATATATATATATATATATATATATATATAAGTAATACAATTTTATAAATGTAAAATAACAAACAATACATTTGTATAAAGAGTGTTTATTTATTCATGATATATCATTTATGTAATTTATTATTTATATGTGAATATGCTGATAAATAAAATATATTTCCCATATGTATTAAAAAATAAAATATACCTTAAAAGGTATCTATTTCTTTTAGTATTATATATTTTTTCAACATAATATTTACACTGCCATCTCATATTTTTTTTGGTAGTTTATGTACATTTTTAGTATCTTTATTTTAAATTATTAGTTTTTTATATATAATTTATAATAAAAGTAAATTATTTTAAATTAAATTAATATATATATATATATATATATATATATATACAAGTAACTCCCGTATAACACGGTTGTTACGTTCCAAAAAAATGCCGTGTTATGCGAATCTGTGTTATACGAAACAAAGAACTAATGCAAAAAAAGGAGTTAGGTTCCAAAAATTAGAAAAACATACTATTATATTTTTATTATTAGGAGAAATATATTTATTAAAGCAATTTTCATCAAAAGTATTACATATTAATATGTATTAAATAATGTTTTCTTCGTCATCACTAATAAGCATCACCATTAACCGAGGGCGTTTTCTTTTTGACAAAATATCCTTATACTCTGAACTTTCTTCAGCATTATCTTGAGTTCTATGCTCTACTTTTCGTAAAAAATCTATTATTTTAGTTTGTTTGCTTTTAGCTGAGAGTAAAATCTATAATTTTTGTGCTACCGAGATGAAATGTCTTTGTAAAGGTATTTTTTTATTTCCGCCAGCATAGTTCAGGGCTACAAATTAATTCATAAAAATGAAAAACATAATTACCATTTCTAAAAAGATTGAATAATACGCACCTGAAAATTTTAATCTATGTATAATGTAGTAAAAAGAAAAACACAAAGTTTTAAAATGTACTTAATACTCCACGAACAAAATGGATTTCAAATTCTAATAAATTTCAAAATTCTGCAGGCAAATTTGATACGACATACACGCTTAAATGAAAAATTTCCAATGAGATATTTTGTGTACTTAAAAGCTCTTATTTCGTTCCGTATTGTACGGGGATTTTCCTAATTTCAAATTTTGATCTTAAAAACTTTAAGCGTTGTACGGAGATTTATCTAATTCTCAAACCATGTTAGAGTGAAACCATATTCTACGTTGCCGTGTTGTATGAGGATTTTCCTCAATTCTCGAACCGTGTTAAAGCAAAATCGTGTTATAGAAGTGCCGTATTATACGGGGGTTACCTGTATATCATATCATCCAATTTAAAATTCATAAAAAAATGTATTTAAGTATAATCATGTGTAGTGAAATTGCTATAATATCATTTAAGGATCTTGTTGCATTATTCGTTGAATTTGAAATGACTTGAAATATTTTTTTAGACTAAAATTTTTATTTAGTTTTCAAATGTTATATTATTTGATATTAAGTAACCATGAAAGTTCTTACGTTTTTGCGTGTATCATTTCTAAGGATTGTTGATGCATAGTTTGACTCATTACACCATAAACATTTTTCAATAAGGTTTTACAATAAGCGCTTCGGAAGTTTAAATGGAAATAAACAAAAGTATTTAATTAATTAGTTATTTATATTTTTTTATTTTTAAGCATATTCTATGGCATTGATGATGGAGTACAATTTTACTCATATAACCATCACAACTTCACTTGTTATAATGCATTCGTTTAGTTCAATTTTTAGTCATTGTTTCACATAATTGTGCTCCAATTTCATGAATTACTCTTCAATGTTTATTTTTCATGCTTTTATTGTTTGTGGTTTATCAGCATAAACCAGAAATTTTACATAATCCTACAGAAAATAATCGAATGGAGTTAGATTATATGATCTTGGTGGCCAATTGATGGGTCTATTTCGTGAAATAATGGACTCATTAAACTTTTGTTTCAATAAGTATATTGAAGTTTTTAAAATTTCTAAGCGTTGTTGAAGTGTTGTTAAACGTTCCATGATAACTTGTCAAACTATACTGAGTTAAATTATCAAAATGAGCTTACAAAAATTCAAACATGGCTGCCACTAGCTGTCAAAGTTCTGACATTCTTATTGGAAAACCCTATATAAGATATTGTCATTAAATATCGTTTTATTCTTCCATGGTACAAATTTACTTATATCTCTTCAATAACCAAGAAAAAAACGTAAATTTTAGTACAATGCTGTATATAAACGGATATCACACGTGTGAATTACATGTCATTAAACTGATTACACTGATGATGCGTATACACGATATCGGATTTTTTTATTTGTAAGGCTCGAACTAATGATCAAAGGAGTGTATCGTGTCCGTTCACGCCGTGTTCGCTATCAAATCATCAGATGCGCACTTAGTTTCATCTAAACAAGTAACATATGGCTAGGCGTGGTGGCCTTTTTGTGTTCTCCGATAAATAAACAAACATTTTTCATGATTTACATAATTAACTGTGCGCGTTTCGGAAAGTTTACTTATTGAAACTGAACCGACAAATGTTTATACTAGAAGGTTTTAGTTAATCTCTGTTGAAATTCGAATAGAATGAAAATGTACAATACCGTAATGTTTATATATATATATATATATATATATATATATATATATATATATATATATATATATATATATATATATATAGAATAGATTTCCAATTATACTTTTATGAATTTTGAAGCTTAATGAAATATAATTCAAAAGAATTATAAAAAACTTTAGTTTTATAAAAAAGAGTTTTGTGTTAGGAATCTTTCATGTTCGTTTCTGTTATAGGGTCATCCAAATGTGACACCTAGATTCGTGTTTTATTAAAAAGAAAAAATAAACTATACACATATTCCCAGTACACCACTTTATACACATGTTTCTTTTTAATAAAACACAAATCTAGACGTCACATTTAGATGACCCTATATGTATAAAAAGAAATATAATTTAAAAAGAAAATTATTTGAACACATTTTATCGAATTGAAGTCAATTTAATTATTGTAGAACGAAATCGATCGTATGTTAAAAGTTACATGTCTCAAGTCAACTCAGCAATTCTAGGAAATTGTGTAGGAGGAGAAAAACTACATTTATTTTAATACACTAGAGACTTGAATAGAAATGATGTGAAGTGTATGTTAGTTTAGAGGAGGCACTAGTAGAGCAGTAAAAGAAAATATAAGGCAGTTCGTTAAATCTAAAATTTAATTATTAATGCCATTTTCGCGTATTTTATTTGATTGCAGTAAGTGGAAAAAATGGAATGAAAGAATATGAGCACATTTAATTTTAGAATTTTTAAAAATGTACTCTTAAATCATGTATGTATATATATATATATATATATATATATATATATATATATATATATATACTCATATATATTAAAAAATAGAAGTGTCTAACATAACTAAAAAATTAAGAAAATTGAAACAAAAATTTCCAGAGTACAGGATTTTTTACTTAAAGTATGCATTTTTTGTTTTAGAATGTAATATTTGATTTTTGAAAAAATAATAATTTGCTTGCTTGTTGGCAAAGGCAGTTTTTCACGTAATTTAAAAAAATACAAAAGGATATTTTTCTCGAATTAATAATATGCCCACATTTTTTTGCTTTTATTGTCTCCTTTATTCTTTTTGACAGACTGAGATTAAACACTGTTACTTTCCATTCAGCCTTTATTCAATTATATAATTCGTTAACATTTTTCGGAACCAGTTTATTTTATCAAATGAATCTTTGACAATAATCTATAAAATTTCGACCTATCCATATTAGGACTTTGTATTAAATATATAATTATTTCGATATTTTACAAATTAAATCATTCCTTCTGATCGTTTTGGGCTATTGTCATGTTAAAATAAGGAATTCTGAGATTCTGGGTCTAAAATCATCGGTAAATTGGTTTTAAAGATATAGCCCGGGTAGCTCAGTCGGTAGAGCATTGGACTTTTAATCCAAGGGTCCAGGGTTCAAGTCCCTGCTCGGGCGTTTTTTATTTACAAAAACCTCATGTTCACCAGGTTTTTGAAAATTTTCCTCCGTAAAACCACATAAACTTTTCAACTAAACACAGAGCATTTTATTTACACACAAAAAACATTAGTATATTAGTCTAACTAGAAAACTAAGAATTGTCACAAACATATGTATTTCTACATGTATTTTATTACCGATAATAAATTTATATTTGATTTGGTTTTAAAGATATTTAAATACTATTCTTTTTCATTATGCAATCAATTTTTGATAAGTGTTATAAATCATGGCGTAAATTTAAATTATTATTAATCCATCACTGTGTTTAAAAGTTTATTTCACTTGTAATGGTTGATGAAGTTCACCTTTCCTAAACCAGTAAAATGATCTCCCATCTTGGCAATAACGATTTACCTTTGTTTCATCGAATTTTACAACCCTTTTCCATCGTTTGAACTTTTAGTTTTCATACTTTTTAGTGAATTCCAATCTAGTTTTAATATTCTTTTTAATTAAGACATTTTTTTAGATTAGTATTTAACTAATATTATTAAGTTTTTTTCGTTTTTTTCTTTGTATTTTTCATTTGCTAATAGATCTTCCAGAGGGGATAAAGTATTGTTTTGTAGTCTTTGCAGCATTGAACATTTCTCCAGATCTTCTTAATTTTTTAGTAATAAAACCATCTTGAGGTTTCATCTCTTTTATTGACCTCCTTTATTTTTACTGATATCTAAATTATTTTTTCTTTGAAAATTTATGACAATTTAGCAATTAACTTCACAATTTTTTTTATTACAACTTTAAATAATATCTTTTTCTTACTCTAAGTTATAATTTTCATCACCTCCGCAATAATAGCTTTAATTACTATGAAATCTGTTAATAAAAATTGTAATGAATTATTTTTGTTTTTAAACATTAATAAATCTTCATTTCAAAAAAATTCTTATGAATGATAAAAATTAACATCTTGAAATAAAGATATGTAGAAAAAGAAGAACGTGCGAAACTGTCTACTTAACTCTACTTGTTAACGTGATTGATGTTGTCTAGAAATTTTACAATTATACAAATCTATTTTTAATATACTATTTATAAACATATGTAGATCGAGAAAAATAAAAAAATTGTTAACGCTTTGAAAGATTGAATTATATATCTTGAAAGTAAAACTAAGTATCAAACACTTCTGTATGTCAGTATATATATATATATATATATATATATATATATATATATATATATATATATATATATATATATAATACATATAAATATACATATGTATGTACTTATGTATTTTCTGTCACTTTTGAGATTAAAAAAAGACATGAATTTTTTTACTTCAAATAATTTATTCGCAAGTTTTTTGTTGTAATGTATTATACATTTTTTGTAACTATTCATTGGAAATTTTCTCTATGCGGGTTTGATTAATTTATAGGTACTCATAATAAATGATTTCTCTTTAAGTCCATCAAACATAAAGAAGAATTCTTCTTGAAGTCAATTTTGTTATTGATAACAAACACATCACAAACACTGATGTTTGTGAAAACGGATCATTTGATAGTAGCCAGTGGTAACTATTTTATAGTTTGAATAAAGAATCCATTTTTTATTACAGACCAAAATTTGATTAAAAAAGGTTTTCAAATTTAGCTGTGAAATAAGAGATGCCTAAATGTTAAAAGGTTATAATTTATTGTTGAGAGTAAAAACGTGTGGTATCAATTTACTTCATTTTCATCTCTTCCCTATTTTATGCAAATGATTTGGTATTGTTTCGTCATTTATTTTGAATTCTTTAGCAAGCTGTTGACATATTAAATTCGAATTTATTTGTCATTGGATGTAATTCGTCGATATTTACATTTGATGGTCTGCCTGTTAAAACTTCATCTTCTAATGGTTCATCAATTGAAGTAAATTTTTGACCCATCTGTGGACATTTTTTGATGTAATTGTTTCTTTTATAAATGCGGTACAAATTTTTGTGTATGTTCAACAGCGTTACAACCAGTTTTAAATTTATAAACATGCACGTATTAAACAATTTTGCATAGACATTTTGAAGGGTTGAAATTATATTTTATATTAAAGTAAATAGAGCTATAGTAAACCAATGAAACAAAGTATGTATATGGTGTTCAAGTAAAAACATGTTTATTTTGAAAAAATTGTAAATAATTTTTCATTCAATATAATTTTTATTGTTAGCTACAATATTTTCCCATTTTTTGGGTAACTTATGAATTCCACCTAAAAAGATTTTTCTTGTTTGAATGCAATCTATACATCAAGACAATTTTTAATGTCTTCAAAAAAATTAAAGTGTTGCTTTAAAAGTGAGTCTGCCATCGACCGAAACAAATGAAAATCAGAAGGAGCAACATCTGGTGAATTCGGTGGGTGGGGTAAGATTTCCTAGCCAAGTGTTTTTAACGTTTCTGTCAGTGGTTTGGTAACGTATGGTCTAGTGTTATCGTGTAACAAAATCACTTGATTATGTCTATTGGCCTATTCTGGTCGTTTTTGTTTCAATACTCGATTCAAATTGATTAGTTGTCGGTAGCGATCAGCAGCAATTGTTTGACCAGGTTTTAGTAGCTCATGTACACCACACCTTTCTGATCCCACCACATACACAACATAACCTTTTTTCCATCAATATTTGGTTTTGCAGTCGATGTTGATGCTTGGCCTGGATCTATCTATGATTTTTCGCGTTTAGGATTGTCAAAATGAATCCATTTTTCATCCCCAGTGACAATTCGATACAGAAACGATTTTCTTTTGAATCGTGTAAGCAACATTTCACAGATTGTTTTTCGCCTTTTGATATCTTTTTCTTTCAATTCATCTGGCACCCATTTTCCTTCTTTTTGAATTTTTCCTATTGCATGTAAACGATCAAAAATGCTTTGTTGTGTAACACTCAATGCTTCAGAGAGTTGTTTCTATATTTGAGTATTATCTTTATCCAATAATGCCTGCAATTCTTCATCAGATTTTTTTTTCGGTGGCTTCCCACGCTCTTTATCACTCACACCAAAATCACCACTTTTGAACCGTTGAGATCATTCTTAACGTTTCTCTACTCATTCATACTCTCTATTCATTCTCTACACGTTTCTTCAGATAAAGCATATTCATCATAAGCTTCCATAAGTAATCGATGACTCTCAGCAGTAGATCTCTTTTTTAAAATAAAGCAATGAAGTAAAATGTTCCGCATATGCTATTTTGTTGGTACAAAATTCGACATTTTCAATGCACAAAAAATTGTTGTTTACACTTCTATCACGTATAACAAATTGAATAATGAAGAGTTTTCATAGCGCATATAATAGGTGGCAGTTGAGTATTTGATCTGAACATATAGCTACAGCCATTTATTTGTGAACGGCGGAATCATACTTGTACAACTAATACTTTATTACTTAGTTAATGTAACTGGTGTATTGTGGTTTAGTTAATGTGTTTGAAATATAGGTGTTTTTTAAGCGTTATAGAATTTTAAATTAAATACATATCGAAAATTCTATCTAACCCAAAAAACACTCGTTATATATGCACATGTGTTTGTATATATATATATATATATATATATATATATATATATATATATATATATATAAATTAAGTTTGGTGATTTAAACTTTTAAAAATAAAATAACAAAGAAAGCGAGTAATACAATTTTTTTTGTTTTCTAAACAAAGTTACAACAATTCATACTTATACGAGGTCAGACAATTAAGTAATGCGACCGATTTTTTTCTCGGCCTGTGGTAACACTGCGAACCTGTAACTCCGCCACCGTAATAGCAAATCCCTACTCTCTCGATTGAGACCTTGACCACCCTCATACGATCATTTCTTCGCCAGCTGTTTAGTGTTTTGTAACAACGCGCGAGTAGTGCATGTCACGAAAATGGAACAGAGAAATTTATTACTGGTTATTACTGGTGATGAAAGTTATTACTAAAAAAAAAAAAAAAAGTTATTACTGGTGATGAAAGTTGGTTCTTTCAATATTACCCCGAAACTAAACGACAAAGCCAACAGTGGCTGTCCCCTGGAGCACCAAGGCCAAAGAAGGCGAAAATGAGTAAGTCCAAAGTGAAAACCATGTTGATTTGCTTCTTAGGTGGTTCACAAAGAGTTCGTACCACCTGGACAAACCGTAAATCAAGTATTCTACCGCAATGTGCTCGAAAAATTACGAAAAAGGGTGCTCAGAGTGCGTCCAGAGATCGCGAAGACTTGGGTTCTGTATCACGACAATGCTCCCAGTCACAGTGCGTTCAGTGTCTCTCAGTTTTTGGCGTCTAAAGGCATCGCAACGTTACCACAACCGCCCTATTCACCGGACATGTCACACTGCGACTTTTTCCTATTCACCCATATGAAAAAATTCGTCAAAGGTCGACATTTTGACTCCGTTGAAGATATCCAAGAATCTGTGACGAGGGTACTCGGAGAGGTCCCACAAGAAGTGTTCCAGAATTGTTACGAAAACTGGAAAACTCGCTGGAATAAGTGTATAGATGCGGGAGGGGACTACTTTGAAGGGGATCGCAGCGATGTACCTTAATTTTTAAATATACTTGATTTTTGAATTTTGTCACATTACTTAATTGTCTGACCTCGTATATTATAAGTTTGTCACACTGAATGATCAATGAAGAATTACAGAGTTTATATACCAAATTTTGTTAATACACCCGGAAGGGCTGGTTTACCATATTCCATTGTTTCATAAAAATATATTAATAATTGATAAAGGATATCCTTAATGATCGCAGGCTTCGAATGGTAGTTTTTTAATAAGGGTAGAGGTCAAATATGTGATTTATAGTTAAACCGGATACAGGTCCGCCGGGGTTAATAAGTGGACACTAGTTCAGTTTACATAACTTATATATAAGATATTTTGTAAGCGATTTAATTTAAAGTTCTATCACGCGCTTAAAAAATACCTTATTATATACGCAAAAACTTTCTTAGTTATTATATACGAGGGTAGTCCCATAAGTACCCGGCCTGACCTAGAGATGGCGGTAGTTGTTTAAAAAATATCACTGTATTAGAAAGTACACAATCTATAAGCATATGTTTCAAGTTTGAGGACGCCACGTTGTTTAGTATTTGTTTGGCAGCCATCAATAGTGAACGTTTTCGGTGAATTTGTGAAAATGGAGAAAATTGGTCATCGTTACGTGATACAATACTTTTATTTAAAAGGCCTCAGCCCAACCAAAATAAAAGCTGAACTGGATTCTACTCTGGGTGAGTCTGCTCCTTCGTTTACAACAGTGAAATATTGGGTAGCAGAGTTTAAACGAGGCTGTACGAGCTGCCAAGACGAGCATCGAAGCGGTCGACCATATAAGGTGACGACTCCAGAAATGGTGAAGAAAATCCACAAAGCGGTACTGGATGATCGTCGACTGAAAGTGCGCGAGCTAGCAGACATAGTAGGCATTTCAAAAAGTGCAGTACATCGAATATTATCTGAAAATTTGGACATGAGAAAGCTGTGTGCAAGATGGGTGCCGCGTTTGCTCACACTCGAGCAAAAACAGTGTTGTGAAGATGTTTCAATTGAGTGTTTAGCGAAGTTTCACAGCAACAAAGCAGAATTTTTGCGCCGTTTCATAACCATGGATGAAACATGGGTCCATCACTTCACACCTGCGACAAAAGAACAATCAAAACAATGGACTGAAAAACAAAACCGGCTCTTAATAAGGCGAAGGACTATTGTATTCATTAAAAACTTTTTCCGGATATGCTTGGGATAACTTTCATTGACTATCTTGAAAAAGGAAAAACTATCAACGGCGAGTATTATGCGAACTTATTGCAACGTTTGAGCGAAGAAATCAAGCAAAAACGGCCGCATTTGGCTAAGAAAGAAAGTGTTGTTTTTTCAAGACAATGCACCAGCTCAAATAATCCGTTATTGCAATGGCCAAAATTAATGAATTAAGTTTGAATTGCTATATCATGCACTCTATATATATAGATTTAGCCCCCTCGGATTATTTTCTGTTCTAAAGTTGAAAAAATGGCTCAGTGGTCAAAGATATTCCCAACGACGAAGAAGTGATGTCGGCAGTTAATGGGTATTTTGAGGAGCAAGACAGTTCTTATTATCAAAAAGGGTATCGAATTTATTGAACATCGCTGGGAAATTTAATATAGAGCTAAAAGGAGATTATGTTCACAAAAAAATAAATATATTTTTTATGGTTTTGTTTTATTTTGTTGGGTCGGGTACTTTTAACACCTTTTATGATTATAATTATATATGAATATAAATATGATTTATAGGATATAAATTTTAAAAAGCATATTTCAAATTTAAACTAATAATATATGACTTAAAATTATTTTTAATTCAACGAGTCAATTGATATTAATTGATGATAATTGACACAGTATTATATAATAATTATTATTAAAATAAATTAATAATTCAGTAATACTCCAGCAACAAAGTTATAAAATTTTGTTTTTATCTTATTTATTTTGACGTGTATATTTTTGCACATCATGATGTTTAATTTATATATATATATATATATATATATATATATATATATATACATATACACACAAATGTATGTATATGTTATAAATGTACATATGCACACAAATATATATGATCAAAGATATATCAGACCGTCACCGCACGAACGTACATGAAACAAGTATTTGTTTATTTTGGATGCGATGTTTGAACTCTTGTATCTTTTTACTGTTGTGTTTCAGAACGGAAACTGTGTACCTCTTCACAGACATCATGTTTGTGCACGTTTTGATGGCTATGTCGGAATTTTATTAAATATTAAACTCCACGGCCACCCAACGACAATAATCGTCTATGTGTGTCGTAAAATTGACCGAGTTATATGCTATTACTTTTTTTTACAACTTATAAAAATTATATTTTTATCCTCTTCTATTGGTTCAATATAAAAACAAAAATGATTCACACTTAATACTACATAAGGACTATTGTATTCACTTTAAAAAACTTTTTCCGTAATATCTTTAGATAAAAAAATCGTAAATGTCAAAAAAGAAAACACAACAGAGTAAAAAAGAAAATTTAACATGGGAGAAGGTATTATTTATGTACACTTTTTCTGTACGAAAATATTTTTATAAGAAACAAATCGATATTTTTTCAACAAAGAAAATTCTATAAATAATCTTATATTGTAAGCACATATTTATATATATATATATATATATATATATATATATATATATATATATATTAAAGTCAATATATAAAAGCATATGTTTCAAGTTTGAAACGCACGTTGTTTTATATTATTTAATGAATAATATTATAGTATTTTAACGACTCCATGTTATTTATGACTATAATTAGTTATGGCTGTAAATACTCAGAGTAGGGTACAATTACTAATATATAATATAAATAAATTTAATAAAATTCTAAATCATAAATTATTTTCACAAAGAAACTAAATTATTAGTTTATGGTTTTTGTTTTATTTCATTATTAATGTAATTTTAACACCTTTTATGATTATAATTAGATTTGAAAATAAATTGATTTATAGGATATTAACTTTTTGTTAAAGCATATTTCAAATTTAAACTAGTATATGACTGTAACTATTAGATTTTTCGAAAAGTAAGTTTATGATTTTCATTAACTATTTTTGAATTCAGTTGTTCTACTACCTCTCGCCTCATTTCGATTTACTTTTCAATGTAATAGTTCCAGAAATTATTTTTATTTCTTTAAAGAATTTTTTTATTAAAAAATGATTTAAGAAATGACAAGTATTTTGTAATCCAGTTCTTTATTATAATGTTAACAACATAATGACCGTATATAACATTATATACATTACGTGTATATATATATATATATATATATATATATGAGTGTGTGTGTGTGTATGTATGTGCGCATGTATGATTAGTAATTTAATTATTTATGTAGATTGTTTAATGTTCATGGTTATGGAAATGGTAAGGTTCATTAGATCGTATCTTCTAACATTAACAACGTAAAGTAACTTTTATGTATATGATTGTTTTGTGACAATTATGTCGTAAATGTTATATATATATATATATATATATATATATATTATAGTTTATATATATATATATATATATATTCATGTTAGCATTCATTGTGGCTTTCGTCCAGTAGTGGACTGATGTGGGCGTGATGATGATGATGATGATGATATATATATTCATAAAAATAAAAGCTGTTTAAAAAATCAATGTTTTAGGCTTAATAATAAAATCTAACTAAATAATAAATTGGAAAGAATTGATAATACGTGAAATATTTTATAATTATTTATATTTTTAACAGAGTCAATAGTTTATGTGTTCTGTTTGTCTTATTTACTTGTGATGTCACTCTTGTAATATGCATGTGCAAAAGTAAACAACAGGGAATATTTTTTAAAAATGATTATTCTTTTTTCCGCTACAGTATTTTCATCAATAAAAATTTTTCTATTTTATAATAAATTCTTTCACTATAGCAAGATAGTTTCTCTTTATTTATTTATTTTTGGCTGTTGTTCAGAAAAATTATGGAATTCCCCATTAATATCATTTTGCGTGTGCAAAAGTCTACATACAGTTGTATTTTAGTTCGTTTGACATTTTTGAGAAAAACATAATTTTAAGTTCTAAATTATGTTTATTATTAAAACAAGCTTTTCGATATTTTTATTTTTATCTGAATTTACAAATTATTGCAGTTTTGCAAACATTTAATTGTATTTTTCAAAAATGTGTATGTTTATGGATAGTATATTAGACGTTATATTAATGAAAATTTTATATCTGTTTGTTTCATTATTGTTGACATACCTGAATGAAAATTATCCTATAACATATCATTATTATTGACATAAACATATTTTTAATTTTCTTAAAATGGAAACAGATAAGACATATTCAACACTATATGTATTTAGTTATTTGAAATACAAGTCAAAACTTATATTGTTGACGTTGCAGTTGAAAGTTTGCAATATAAATGATTTCAGTAATTTAAAAATTATATTAAAAAATAAAAGACAAAAAATTTTCTTGACGGTCACAGGAGATCCAATTAAAAAATTTCAAGTGTTTTCGTAAGAATATTTGACTTAACTAAGTGTTTAACTAGTAAAAATTTTATAATCAAAGAATTGAGATATAAAGTTTGAATAAAATGAAAAAGTTCCAAAGAGAATAAAATTGGATTTCACACGAATTATCAGAAAATTCATTACTAACCGGACCAAGATAAAATTAGATGATTTGGGATTATAGTCACAATCGAGAATGATTTGACATATTCGAATATGTATTTCATAAAGTAGTTAACCCTTAATCAAAATAATGTGAAATGGCTAAGATCCAAAAAGAAGGGAAATGAGTTCCACATGAATTGCCAAAAAGTGTCGTTGATAATTAAATCAAAATTTGCTTTTCACTGCTTAAATTTTTAAACCAAATAATGCGGATGAAAGGATATTCTATGACTATCTTAAATGTAAACTCTTGAACTTAAGACTTATTGAAACCTAACTACTCTGCTTCATCAACACAATAAAATATCCTTGAGTACAAGGTACTCATAAGCATCTGGAGTGATATATATTATTATGAGATGTTGCAAATGAGTTAAACAGTCATCAAAAACTTACGATCAACAATTGAAGGAACTAAAGGAATTATTAATTGAAAAAGAATACATTCTGCTACAAAATGAAACAAAATTCTTCTCTTTTATGACATTTCTTGGTTAAATGTTACATTTGTGATTTAGAAATCTCTAATATGGCTACAATAGAAATTTTTGCTCTACCAGATTTACTCTCTAGATATTACTTCGTTTGGCTTTCCCTTGTTTTGTTTAAGGGGTCATACGCAGTTAGAAATTTCAAAAAATCGATTTTTTTTTGCATTTTCGGAATGCACATATATTTGAGTATACTCTCTGAAAATTTGAAGTAAATCCGATAAATATTTTCGGACATACACCTGAATTTTTACCAAATTTTTAACTATGTGTAAACTACTTCCGAAACTTCAAACGCGTTTATCTCAAAACTGTGTTTTCATAGTCGGTGATCTCGATATCTCATAAATGGCTGAACCGATCGGTCTCAAATTTTCACATAATCTTCTCAAATATATTCCTCAGGTATTGAAACGAAGGAATAAGGTTTACAAAAATTATTACTATTTTTTTAAACAATTTGGAGCGAAAATTTTAGTAAAAAACGAAACATTTTTTTCAAGTAGACGCAATTTTGTCAAAAATGAAAATTTTTATTATTCCTTCATTCCAATACCTGCATTAATCTATCCTTTAAAAGAATTGACCATATTTTTTGATTTCAAATAATCCAAACCGCCGATATGGAGATCACCGCCAAGCGCCTTTTTTTGGAGGTCGTTCGGGACATCGTCTGCAGAAGCGGTGCACTTCAATATTTTTTTATGATCGACATGTTATTTTATTCTTGAAAGTAGGATCTATTCAAATAACCATAATTTGTAATTGCAAAATAAATACTGTTTCTAAAAAAAATTCCTAAAAAAACGTCGTTTTTGCGCCTCGCAAGTGCGTATAACCTCTTAATACAGTGTAGGTATTCAGATACACGATTCAGTAAAAATAAGATCGAAAATGAATCGATAATTCAATTAGTTTAGAAGACAGATGCTTCTTTTACCTCGGTGCCCATTTTATACTTAAAAAAATGGTAAAAATGTAGAAAATTCCAAATAATAATTTGATTATTATATTGTTTTTTTTTCTATACATATGAATTATCACCCCTTAGCAGCTAGATTTTTTAACACAATTCTCTGATGATGATGACATCGCCATCGAAATGCGCATTATCTTATTGCTGTTATGAATAAATAAAGTGAACAATAAGTAATTATTGAATACTTTATATCTAGAGGTGATAATTCATTTGTATGAAAGTACATTCGTCACTGTTTTAAAACAAATATTATTTTATTTTTAAAATATTAAAAAAAAAAAAACTTTAAAACTATGAAATGTTTGCGTGTTCCTAAATAAAGATAATAATTAATAAGTATAAGACCATGAAACGTTTAACGTTTTTAGTAATTTGTTCGTTTTAAAACCGTTAAATTAATATAAATAAAATATTTCACCCTCTAGTGGTTTTAGTTAAATTTATTTTTAATAAATAATTTAGAATAAACCGATAAATCAGAACATGAGTGAAATATAACTAACTGAATATTTTATTTCCAGGGATCGGTGAAGCGAAAGTCCAACTCCAATCACCCGAATCTGCTTCGTACATCGAATCCGGCAAAGAAATAATATTAAGATGTCATTTAGATGGAACTGGCGATATCCACGTTAAATGGTTGCGGTGAGTGTTATTGTAGTATGTACAAGGGTCATGCGTTTCTTTTCTATTTCTAAACACGAACTCGTTTATATGAAAATTTAATATTCCCTAGGAATATGGAGAGAATTGTCGACAGCGATCGCGTAGTGATGAAGAAGAAGCGTTTGCATATCAAACACGTGACAGCTGCAGATAATGGAATATATAAGTGTATTGCTGAAAATGATGCTGGCACTTCTATTAGCACGAGTGATTTCGCGCTCGCTATTCCAGGTTAGATGATATTTTACATGAACTATTACTACCGCATTCGTATTTTCATTTTACATAATTTAGTTTGTTTGTTATATATGCGAAACTTGTGCTCATTTAATTTTCAAATTTGATTACGTCATTATATAAGCATTACTTTTCTTAAATTTCCATTATTATATTATATATACAACGCACATACACACATAAATATATATATATATATATATATATATATATATACACGAGGGTTGTTTGATAAGTATGGTAAAAAAGTGAGAAAAACTAAATTGAAAAATTTAGTTAAATTAATCAATTAATTAAATTAAACAATAAATAAATTTACCATACTCGTCAAAGAACCCTCGTATATGTATATATATATATATATATATATATATATATATATATATGGGGGGGAACAAAAGTAATGTTGATTTTTTTTAATAAAAAACAGTAGTCATTTTTTAAAAATTACAGGAAACTTTATAAAATAATATATTAACTATTTTGATTTACAACTTTTTGCCATCTCTCGGGTGCTTCATAATTCTATCTTCCCAGAACTTCTCATCTTTTTCGTTAAACAATCTTGATTGGTACATTTTGAAGGCTTCCAGAGAATCAATGTTCTTATTATTAAGCGAATTTTGCAAGAATCGAAAAATGGTAATATAAGGATACAAGATCAGTTGAATATGGTAGATGGATAAGATACAATTGAATATTCCAATTCAGTTTCATAATTTTTTTCTAAATCTGAAAAAATATACAGCTGGGTCTGTTTTTGTGCGGATTATTTTAACCAGTTGCGCTGGCAATTAATTAATATACATGCGTGGCAAATCCGTCCAAAGCAATTTGCAGCGAGTTGGTATTTGAAATCATTTTTTTATAAAGTTTTAAACACACACACACACATTAACATTATAGTAAAACTCTTAAATTGATTAACAAATTTATTAATAATTTTTGAAAAGGAGTATTTCTTGGCTTTTGGTACGTTTGTTATTTTACCGAATAGAATATAGGTATTAAAAAATTCCATATCCATTAGATAAAAGAATATTTTTCTGTAACTTTTTGCAAATTTTCTCATTAAAGGAAAAGATGATAAATAGTTATCTTGCAGGTCTACTCCACCCATACCATCATTGTAATCTAAAACTATATTAGGTTTTGTAATGTTTCCATTTTGGTCGGTATAATTTCTTTCTTTTTTGTTGTAATTATTTTTGCTTTGGAATGTTTTCAAGAAAGCAAATATATATCTTTTTTGTCCTTCCATTTTACAGCTAAGGTACAATTGTAAGATCTTGAAAAAACTTCAAATCTTTTTAATTTTGTCGCTGCGAAATCTTTTGGCATGTTCTTTTTATTAGATCTGACTGTTCCGATAGTATTAATTTTTTGCAAATGTAATTTCCGATACAGTTTTGGTGACAAATACCAGTTATCTAAGAGGGTGTATCTAAAATCAACTAAAATCCAGTACAACATATTCAGGTGCTCTATTATCAGAATAAAATAATTCTTGGATAAAATAGTTCTTTATAATAATAAAAAAAAATATTGTGTATTATAGTTACTTGATTATTATTCAATGAAAATATTTAAAATTAATGAAGTTCTACAAAAATGCACTTGTATGCCTTCAAAACAGAAGTGTGACATTTGCTAACTGAACTCCGATATTATACTTAGCAAATATCACATGACGTGCTATGCACGTCATATCGGCATTTGGTACAGATAGTAGTCAACGTGCACAGCACGTCATTCCAGCGCAACTGGTTAATGCGATTTTGAAGTTATGCGATTCATATATCTTCTTAGTATCTTTTTATGCCGACTTTTTTTAAGATTTCTTTAAAGCGGTTATTTAATTCAACGAAAAGCTCTTCAATTGTATGAACAAATGAAGGAATCAGAGATATTTACTTCCGTTTTTAAATTGATAAGAAATTTTCGGCTAGCAAAGGATGGTTAACCGGGTTTTTAAAAAGGAATGCACTGCATAACGTGAAGATTATAGGCGCGGTTGCATCGATAGATGAAGAAGTTGCCAAAAATTTTCCAGAAGAGTTAGCCAAAATTATTAAAAATGGTGAATATTGTTCACACCGAGTATTTAATGCTGATGAAACAGGACTGTTTTGGAAAAAAATGCTTAGTCGAATTTATATCGCAAATTCTGAGAAAAAAGCCAGTGGGTTTAAAGCAAGCACAGATCGAATAACATTGTAGCAATGCATCGGGAGATCGGATGCTGAAACGTCTAATGGTAAATCGATATCTAAGACCACGAGCTCTAAAAGGCAAAGATAAAAAACAACTGCAGGTACATTGGATGGCTACTACAAAGGCTTGGGCGACAACTGCAATATTTACTGACTGGTTTAATAATTGCTTTTTACAAGAAGTGGAAACGTATATGAAGCAAAAAGGTCTCTATTTCAAAATGTTATTAATTGTTAACAATGCACCAGGTTATCCATGTTTAGAACATCCAAATGTAAAGATGATGTTTTTTCCACCCAATACAACAAGCATTATTCATCCATTCGATCAAGGCATAATTGCAACTTTTAAACAATATTACGTTAAACGCACTTTTTAATTTATATTGGATAAACTAGAAAATGAGTCAATAGCAGTAACTGACGCTTGGAAAATTTTTTCAATCTTTGACTTTATAAATTATGTTGCATTTGCTATTACTCAAATAAAACCACACACTTTAAATGTCTATTGGAAAAAGGGTTGGTCTACATGTCTTGAAAACAGTGCAGCTATTTACTTTCTTTTTTTATTTCAAACAGTGCAGTTATTATTGCGATGATGATTAAAATATGTATGAAAAATTCTAAAATAAATTACACATATGTACATATTACTTTGAATAAAATTAAATAGTTAATTAAAAAATAAAGTAAAAAAACTTTGTTTTGTATCAATTTTTTGCAAATATTTGAAATTTTTTTTAAGTATTCTTTATTAGTTTTGATTTGATATTTACAATTTTTGGTATTAATTATTAATAAGATATTTGTTTTCAAGAAATAGACTTTTCATAACGATTATACAACTTTGAAAACAAGTCTAGCATTTTTCTTTCGAAATTGATGCAGTGATATCAGTTTTGAATCGCAAAAAAAACTATTGAATTCACAAAAATTAATGGATCTGCACAGAACAAATTGTATGAAGATTTTTTCCGTTGCAAATCAAAATGTGAATTACTAATGCCAGTGATATCCTCAATTATTAGGTCGTGTAATATGAAATGTCGGACTATTCAAAGAGAAATAAAAATTGATTTTTAATTGTGGAGCTTTTTAACCTTTCTCAAGTTCTTGAGATGATTGCCGATGATTTTGCAACACACCCCAAGTTGTTCTGCGAGGGAAGACAATACTCGAGAGGGATCAGTTTCCACCAGCTCTCGAAGAACGTCATTATCAACAAAGACAGGTGGTTTTCTACGAGGCTTATTCTTTAAGTCCTTTTCTCTATAACGGAATTTTTCGAATCATCTTGTACTGTTCGTTGATTAACGGTACTATCGCCAAACACAGTTTTGATATTTCGAGAAGCATGTGCCACTCTATTACCCAATTTAAACTCGTGTAAAAAAAATAACTCTTAATTCTTTGATCGACACCATTATACAAAATTTCTGCAAAAATTACAGTTAGCCAAAAATTTTTTTTAAAAATAACAGTAATTTACTCAAAACTGTATGAACTTTAAATGAGCATAAAAAAACTTATAATTTTTAAACATATAACTAATCATTTGAACGATCAACTTGTGACTGATAGAAATCCAACATTTCGTATTACACGATCTAATAATTTCATAGATATATAACGATCATTTTTAATTAAGTCACGCACTTTTTTACATTTTTTCCTTTTAACTAGTTGAAGGACTCTACATTTTCTGTTCTTTACAAATTTGTGTTCTGCTCATAAATTGTTGTACATAATAAAGCTTAATCCCCATAAAGCTTCACTGAATATTTGAAGGGTTCCCATAAATGTTTCACTGAATTTTACTCTTTGCTCCATACTTATTTTGTGATAACTATTACAAAGGTACTGTTATATTATTTTCATAGCTATATATACCTGTACATATTTATATATATAGGGTCATCCAAATGTAATGCCTAGATTTGTGTTTTATTAAAAAGAAACATGTGTATAATTTATTTTTAGTAAAACACAAATTTATGCGTCACATTTGGATAACCCTATATATATATATATATACACACAAATAAAATTCAGACATTTGCATACGAATCGTTTATATAAAATAAAAAAAACAAAGTAATTTTAGTTCAAGAGGAAAATAAATTTATTTTTATGAGGATACATTGATTTCGGTTCAGATGAAAGTGAACCAAAGCATAATTTATTCATGTAAAATTTTAAAAATAAAAATATCTCAAAATTTATGTCAAAATAAAACTCGTACATTCGTTGCTATAATTAGATAAATTTCAGAATATATTTTTTGTATTATTTTTTATATTCATATTAATGGCATCCTTGTATTAAAATTTGTTCAGTTTATATAAAAAGTTTTTTTTTTTGTTCAAGTGAGAAAATAGTGCAGATAAATATTAGATATTTAAGAGATTATAATTAAGTATTTTCGAGATTGAAATAGACGATATAGTAAATAGAATTTATACTGTAAAAATATCATAAAATGTGTTGAAATTATAAAACATTTCAAAAACAAATTAAATATTTGGTAAAGGCGATGAATGTTGAATTAACAACAAAGTTAAGAAAAACACTAAATTAAGCACTCCAAACTAACTACAAAATAAAGAAACATTTAAGAAAAGAAACTTATCTTAAAATAATAACATTTTTCTAAGAAAATATGAATTATGAATATGATTTTATTATATATGTATAGCGTTAAAAAATTCCAAAACTCTATAGAACTATCGTGATAAAACATACTTAACAAAAAAAAATATTTTTTATGACCTCATATACTCGTATATATATATATATATATATATATATATATATATATATATATATATATATATATATATATATATTTAATATATATGGTTATCCAAATATGACACCTAGATTTGTATTTTATTAAAAAGAAACATTTGTATAGGGTGATGTATAGGAAAATATATTTATAGTTTCTTTTGTTCCTTTTAATAAAACACAAATCTAGGAGTCATTTTTGGATGATCTTATTTGTAATTGAATATAACTATAGTTTGTGTGTTTTTTTTTTAATTTATTCGAGTAGTACATAATCATTTTTCCAATAAAATTGTATCCGAATCACAAATTACATATAATCTCGCAACTTCAGAAATATTGATCTGATTTTGGCAAGTTGAATTCATAGGAATTCCCGAATCGTTTATACGTTCTTATTAAGTTAGGTATGCTTTTTATCTGCTATTTTTCAGTTTTACTGTAAATGGAAGTTTTTATGAGAACACTTCCAAGAAATAAATTCAACAACGTCGCTAGAAATCTCCGGAAAACGTTAAGAACTGACTTGTTTAAATTATTCTTGTGATTTTATTGATGGAACAAATATATTACTAGTGTTATATGATGAACAGGCTATATATATATATATATATATATATATATATATATATATATATATATATATATTTAGAGTAGTTATGATTTTATAGTTGTATATTTTTTATGTATGAAAAGAAGAAAGGAAATGTTCAAATAAAAGTCTCATACTTGTTTTTGTACAGTATTTCAAAAGATACGAGAAAAAACAACCGTATAACTTTTAAGTA
Source organism: Neoneuromus ignobilis (assembly GCA_029203775.1). NCBI lineage: Eukaryota > Metazoa > Arthropoda > Insecta > Megaloptera > Corydalidae > Neoneuromus > Neoneuromus ignobilis. Next base: position 20,413,986 of record CP092093.1, read on the forward strand.
ACTTTATATTCAACTTCGCTTTATACGTTCAGTAAAAGTCCTTAGAACCGGTAATTCACGAGAAACAAACATTTTTCTCTTTTGTATACAATCATGCATACAAAATACTTGCGTTTATACAGTATGTGACACAAACGTACTAAATTATGTTAAATTGTTTTGTTTATAAATACTAAATATTAATAAAATTAAAAATACTCTAATTTATCCAATCAAAAAATATATAAAAAAATAATCTATTTTAATTTATTATGCCAGAAAAAATATTAAACGTTAATACACATATTTGTATAAATGTGTAATTAGTAAAATATTTTTTTTTAAACATAATTTATTATTTTATACAGTCTTGTCTTATAAATATTAATTTGGGTATTTTCTGGCATTTTTTCAACGTTCTAAAAAACTTTCATGTATGTATGTAAATTTTTAATGTTAGTATTTACACTGTGATTATTATTTTACATTAATTAAATTATTAAGTTTACTGAGAAGTTCTGTTCGTTTTTTAAACAAAAAAAGTAGTAAATTTTTATAATGTTCATTAATATTTAATTAACAATGTAATTTATATTAATATTAAAAATTCTTTCCCATTTTGATGGAGGCTTTTGAATTCCTCTTCGATAAAATAATTTTCATCTTCAAAATAATTTTCATTTTCAGTATTTTTTTCTCTTTAAACAATTTTGTACAGCCAAAAATAAAAAGTCATCGGAAAAAGCCATATTTGAAAAATATATTAAATGATTGAAAACCTCCCAACTAAGTCCATTATTTTTTCTAGGTTGCTTAAGAATTATGTGACATTGTCAAGCTGTTAGATAACTTACTTTTTATTAACAAGAACCAGACTTTTTTTAAGTTCATTGTTTAAATTTTCAAATTGCATAAAATATTTTTCAGAATTAATCGTTTCTTTTGGCTTTATAAGTTCATAACATATTGGTCTTCTTATATCTTACTATATAGACAACATTATTTGTTTCATATTTAAACCCAGTTTAAATTTTGATGGAGCTGGTTGTCCAGATTTGCAATATACTCTTTAATCAATATAATTGCATATGTAATCCACTTTTCATCTCCAGTTACGAGGTGTTCCAAAAATGTCCAATTTTTATTGCGTGAAAATAGAGACGAGTAAACGGTTACACTAATCTGCTTGTTCCTAGTAGTCAATTTGTGTGGTACCCATAACGTTTTTCTGATAACTCTGATGTAGATAAAAATAAATAAACCATTTAGAATACCAAGAATATCATCATCAATTATAGAAGATTTTCCAGAGCGTGGTTCGACTTTAAAATTTAAGTCTCTATTCTTAAATTTCTCGAACCATCTTTTGCATGTCATTCAAGATACTGCTTTTGCTCCAAAATCTTTTCATAAATTTCTATATGCTTCTGAAACATTCTTTCCTTGTTGATGTTCTTAAAGTATACAGTACCGTAAATGAACTTTATGGACAGACATTTTCTTTCATTATTTATTTATAAATACTGATGATAAAACAGTTATTTCAGTGTATGTTGAAGGACACCAATGTTTAAATATACCTGTTATTAAAACATTTTTCTGCATACTTAAAATAATTGTATGCTGAGCGGACGGAACTTTTCGGTAAACCTAATATATAGATTAATAAATATCGGTCGGTAGAATAATAACCTACATAATTTTATTAATGCAAAATAATAGTTAAAATGTAAAAAAATTCAACATTATGAATTGGTATAAAAAAAATATATAATAATGCTAAATAATTCATAAAATGTAAATAAAATGTACTCTTGAATAAGTTTTTTAAAATTCTGAAAAAGTGTTAACCTTTAACAAGTATTCTGATTTATTTAGATGTAAATCCAGAAAATAGCCGAATTAATTGATAAGAGATTACTGTATAAAATATTAAATGTTGTTTCAAAAAAATAACTACACATCTGTACAAATATTAAAAATTAACGTTCAATATTTTTTCTATCATAGTAGGGAAAAATAGATTATTGCATCTCTGCTTATCATGCGAGAGACTGCATTCGATTCTTGGTTGGAGGGTCCCTTAAGTTGAATGTTGCGCATGGGGCTGACAACCTTAACTCGTAAAAAACATAACTGTCACGAGACTTGGACTTTTGCAGGGAGGTTAGGGCTTCATGTAGGTTGTGGGCTTTTATATAAATTAATAATTTTTTATTTAATTTAGGTTTAATATATTAAGGTCATTTGAAAAGTTCGTACCGTTTTATTATTATTCGATAAAATATATTGTATACTGTTAATATTCGTATACACACTGCGTAATATTTTTATTTACCTTAGTTAATAATACAACAATGAAGACAAAATACATATTTGTTCATGGTAATATTTTTATAAAGAATTTTTCAAAATTGAAAAAGAGTAAAAATAAAGTTTATTTTCACCATATAATGTTATGAAATATTGGGTTGAATTAAAAATTCGTAGCGTTTTTTAATTTTATTTTAATACAGCTTTTTACATAGTACTATTTTTTTTAAAAAAAATAATACATATGTGCTATCTTGTTGTATCATCTTTCACCATATTTCAAGTAGCTTCATTGTTTCCCTCTCCCAAAACATGGTGTCCTTTTCTGTTATAAAATGGTTAAGGTGATTTTTACAGTTTTCCAATAAACTGATATATATATATATATATATATATATATACTATATATATATATATATATATATATATATATATATATATATATATATATATATATATTCTGAACTGGCACGAACTTTCTAGATGACCTAATATTTTGCAATGTTCAATAATACTTTACCATACAGTATATAATGAAACATTTTCCTTTGTGCATTGATATTCACAGAGTCTTCAAGTATATCCAATTTCACTTCTTTTTCTTTAGGACAAACAGATTTTACACGATCTCGTTTACTCTTTTTCTTTTTTTTGTTATATAACATCACTCATATCAAGAATATTATTCAATTTATTTCCTTGAAATTTACTTAATATATCAAATATGATTTTGATAAAATTTGGTATATAAAACAATTGTTTATCCTTCTTTACATTTGTATCTATATAAGTCATTTTTCTAGTTTTTAAAATTATATCTTGTATCGTAAACTCACACAAAAAATATTTACAACAAATCTTGCCAATTAGTCTGTATCTTAACACGGTTGTATAAATTATGTATATTTTTGTATCTTATTGTATAATGATATACTTTAATAATGATGGAATAGCGATCGATATGCTTATTACCAAATAAAGTAAATAATAAGTATTAAAACTAATCATACAAAACTATTAATATATTTTTTAATCTGTATCTGTTATAAATAAAAACCAAAAAACATATTTAACATTATTTTAAGTATTTTTTCATAATAATATAATTCATCACTTTTTGTTGTCTCTATTACATTTTTATTATTATGATTTTATTATATATATAAACAAATAATTTGTGATAGACAACATAAATTGCATAAATAAACATTTATTAATAATGAAATATGTATTTAACAATGAAAAAATATTGAAATAATGAAATTTTGTTATATTAATTAAAAAATAAAAATTATGCTCATGTATGGGATGAATTGTAAAAGCAAATATGTATATTTTTTCAATATGTGAAAACAACGATTGTATAAACAATGTTTATACTAACAATACAATTGATGTAAAATAATAAATAATACTGTAATGTAATTAATTAAGCATTTTTATTTTGTATTATATTTTTTAAAACAATATACATATTTCACTGCAATATATTATTTAAATTATATATCACTTAAATATAATAATTTTGATGAAATTAGGTACATATTTTAAACCGTAAGTGTTATAATTTGAAAATTTTATATATATATATATATATATATACACACACACACACACACACACACTCATACATGTACATAATTGATTCAGAAAAATACTTCAGAATTATATTACAATTATGTTTACATGAGAAGGGCATATTTTAGATATTGTAATTGTTAGTTTATAAAAACCTAATTTTTGTAAAAAGAACAATTTTAAGAATGTAGTATGTTTGTTAAACAAAAAGCATGCTTGACCTTGATGAGGTTTTTATTTAAGACTGTGATAATGTCTAGGATATACATTCAATATGAACAACGCAAAATATAAAAAGGATTCAAAGAAAGATTGGTCGTTTCGTGTTAGACACTTTAAGATGGATAGTTGTAATGAAATAATAGAGTAGCTTTGATGAGAGAGTTTGAAAAGGAGACGGAAGTTCACGACTTTAGCTCACGTTCATGTTTAAAGTTTTTATGAAATGTCTAGTCTGAAAGTATTTTAATTAAAGAATAGCTTCTTTGTTTTTCTACGGTAAAAATTATCACACTCTAATAATTAGATTGATATTTATTTTTTAAAAAATAGAGGAAATTCTACCTATTTATAATGATATTTATAGAGGTACTTGAACTTAGAATATTTTTAATTCTACTATTTTCGAAATACCATGTTCCTTCCTCAGTTGAAAAATCAGACAAATAGGGAATAAATACATTAATGTTAGATTTGTTTCAAAAATTGAAATTACTTTCACCGGACTTACTATCATAATCAGACTCATTATTTTTATATATGTAGTTATTTATTCAATTTTAATTGTTTATTTATATATTGTATTAATTTTCATATGTAAATTAATGTCAATTTCAGACGAGCAGAATGTACTTATTCAAGAAATACCAAAGAATCAATTGGTAAAAATTGGTGATTCAGCAAACATGGATTGTGTTTATAAAAATGCCGATATAGTTCAGTGGTTTTTTAAGAAAAATGGACCATTAGAAAACACAGAAAGGTATAACATTTATTTTCATTCTTATATGTTATTTGTTTTTAAGTTAATTAGTTACATAATTAATAAGTTAATTTCAAACATTTTTTGACATTAAAAATATTCAAATATTTCTTTTATATTGCATTTGTATTAAACTGATTGATAGTATAATTTAAAAATGTATTACTTTTTTGTAATTACTTTTAACAATTTTAATTTATTATAGCAAAATAAAATATCAACAAAAAAAGTATTTAAAATTACTCATATAAATAAAATAAATTAAATTAGTAAAAAACTATGATTATATTCGGATTTAATGGATACATTTCAATAGTACTATTTTTTTCTAATTATTAAAACTAGATTTGTTTATAACATTAATATTAATTTTATTGTTTTTTAATTATATACATTATATGTATATATAAGGGAAGTTATTGATTTGAAAATATATAAGAAGGCTCAAGAAGAGACATAGATATAAGGAAATTTTTTAAACTTCCCAATTCTACTGATTTAATGCTTTTTTTATTTTGAACCAACAAATTTTCTCATATCACACACACACACACACACCACACACACACACCACACACACACACACACACACACACACACACACACACACACACACACACACACACCACACACACACATATATAATTTATGATTTATTTTACATTTATATCATTATTTCATAAAAAAACATTTGTTTAATTAATGTCTAATAAAAAAATAATTGTTATATTAATTCATATTGTTTTTCATTTTATTAGTGAAAATAATATAAATGTTATAACTTATAAAATGAATCAAAATTATAATTATTTATTACAGAATTACAGTTTTTCCTAATGGAAGTATAAGTATTAAGGATGTTGAAAAAGAAGATGAAGGTGTATATTCTTGTGTGGGGATGCGTAGTGAATCACCTGAAATAACATATACGTACACAGCAGAACTCAATATTGCATGTAAGATTATAAGTTATATTTTAATTTTTTTATTTTGTATTTTTTCCAAAATATTATATATATATATATATATATATATATATATATATATATATAGATATAAATTTATATAAAACTATATACATTGTAGATATCGAACAATTAACTCTAAATAATTTTGAACCTGAATTATCATCATCGAAACAAGAAACAGTTGCTGAAGGCAATGAATTTCAAATCACCTGTTTACCATCAGGTGGTTTACCAATTCCAAAAGTTTGGTGGAGAAGTCCAAAAAATCATACGGTAAATATTTAATTTTGAAATCAATATTTTCATATTCATTTTAAAATTATTTTGATTGTATTTAGTTATATTATTTTTCGTAATTTAAAAAACTGTAATGAAATTTAATAAATAAAAAATATTTTTTAATTGACTTAAAATTTTGTCCTACTATTTAAGTAAAAAGTGAACATTTATTATTATAGTATATTTCTTTATTATTACACTAAAAAGATTTAAAAATTTTACTGTAATAATAATTTTTTGTAATGAAATAAAATTAAAATATAAAGAAGGAAATTAATTAAAACTCATTAAAATATACAAAACATTTTAATAATTAATTTGTGTAAAAAAATATTTTAATGCAATTTATAGATATCCGATTCTGGTTCAGTAAGAGTTGATGAAGGACGATTAATTATTACTGATGCCAATGATGACAATGCTGGATCATACACTTGTATAGCAGAAAATAATGCAGGAATATCTGAAATGTCATTTATATTGATTGTTACTAGTATGTTTATTAATGTATTTTATATAATTGTTCTTGTTAAATTGTTTCTTCTAAAAAAAATGTAATTTTTTATATTGTTTTATATGTGTACTCTCTTATATATTTATGTCTATATATGTACATATATATATATATATATATATATATATATATATATATATATATATATATATATATATAAACACACACACACTTTTGTATATATTATCAACGTTTTTTCCAATCTATGTTAATACTATATAAAAGTTTCTTTTGAACTTTGCTGTAAGTAAGAATTCATCACCACTCTTTTCCTAAAAAACCTAATGTCTTTATGTTAACTCATCTGTTCATCATTATTTTCTTTAGTTTCTTTCACTTATTGCATTTTATCCCGTTTATTTACACTTCTTGCTCTTATTATGATTGTTACTCATGTTTGATTCCAAATTGATTCTGTTTTCTTATGATGTCATATTATTTTTAGTATCTATTTTTAGTATGTATAAATATATTTATGGGAGTTTACTATTTAAATCAAATTAAAAATTCTAACTGAAGAACAAGAAATAAAATAGCAAATAAACAAATTTTAAGTAAAATATGAGTACAATTGCCTTTTTTAGCTTAGACTAAAAAAGAACAGATGATTGCCAATAGCGGCTAGATAACATAGCATAAGCTTTAGGAAGCAAAATTCACAATAACAATCAATGAAGATCAGTTGGCGATGTTATTGAAATTGCAATCAAACTCGATTTGATTTTTTTTATAACACATCCTTATCAACATTCTTCTTCGGCCCATATGCTTTCAAGTCATTTTTTTTCATTTGGAAGATGTATACATACCATTTATATCTCTGAATTTTCAATCAATAATACATATTTTCCATTGGTTGTATTCTCTTTTTGTTATGTAATTGACCTATTTTCATTTTAAACTCTTTTTGTGTTATTTGACGCCACTGTATTAATTTATACATATATATGTGTGTGTGTGTATAATAAAAGCATCTGAAAATTATTTTCACAACTTTAAATTAATATATCATGATTTTTGATAATATATTTGAATTGTAGAACCTCCAGTCGTTAAAGAAATAAATCCAAAAAAGGTAGAAGTAAATGAAAGTGATTCATTTGAACTGACCTGTAATTATGAAGGCATTAAAACTGAAATACCTATAACAATAGTACAGTGGAGAAAAAATGGAAAACTCTTAAATGATGGTAATTAACTTGTACATTATTTGAAAATAAATATGTTTAATAAAATATTATAATTTGAATAAACGTTTTTTACAAATGAATCATTTTAAACACCATTATATAATATTTTTAAAATTTTTGATAACGTACATTTCAATGATCATATTATTACTGTTAGTGTGTGTACAAAAAAATGAACAATGAACAATTATTTAATGCTTTTATATAGTTTTATGGTTTTGGAAATTTTTTTGTGAAAATTCCTATTAACTGTATTGCTAAATTAGTTATGATTTAATAAAATGTTACATTATTTTTTATTAATAATTGTTAACATAGATATAAACAGTTAAACATTTATTTTTTACTTTATTATTTACCAAATATAATTGAAAGTTATTTACAATTTTAATAATTTGTATAATTATTGAAATTATAATTTTAATAATTTTTAATAAATAGTTGAAAATTTTATTTGATTAATATATATATATATATATGTATGTATGTATATATATATATATATATATATATACATACATACATTTTAGAAAAAGATACAACTGGATACAGACTACAGGTATTTAAAAATGATGGAAGATTACATGTGATGTCTGCTATTGGATCAGATCAAGGACAATATCAATGTGAAGTAATTACATCGAAGCAATCACCTGTATTAAGTTCACCTTCAACGGTTGTGGTTAAAGGTAAATAATAATGTGTTAATTTCCAATTTATTAAATGAATGATATTGGTTAATGAACATTGAATTAAAAAGCGGATTTTTTTTAATTAAACAATATTTAATAGTAAGGTAAATGAAGTATAAAGTCTTATTTGAAATTCTGAGTTTTCTTTAGTGTTTGTATATATGGTATATAGTGTAGTAATATCTTAATGAAACAAATATATTTTTTATTGATTATAAATATTTTTTTAATAATTCTCTGTTTAACATTGATAACTGTAAAAAAAATAAAATTTATATTTATCATTTTGATTAGTTTCAAATAGATCAAAAATGAATAATACCAAAAATTTTACAAGAAAAAATATTTTTCTTGAATGTAATCTCTTCCATGTTATCTATTTGGACTTCTGTTATTATCTACCTACTAACTTTTTTTATGTTACTATAATAGAATATTCACCCTTCATCGCCTATATAATAGAGTCGAAAAATGGCTTCTCTGTACAGTAAAAAAAGAAAAGTATTGATATTTATTTATTATTAATGATTAGTTTGTGAATACTCGTTCGATATTCTTTTCCAAATTTTGGTACATTTGTTATCACCTGTAACTAATAATATATAATTCAATGAAATGAATTAAGTTATTTTACAATTTGGTAGATTGTAAGGTTTATGGTTCTGTATCTATAAAATTACAAACACTATAAAATATTTGAACTGTGTGTTACTTTCTTTACTATTTTATTTAAGATTTTGAAATCATTACTGACTAATTCTTATACAAACAACATTCTCTTCATAAACGCTATAAAATATTTTTGCTATAAATTTTACATCTTTACTATATAAAAATAAAAAATATAAATATTTACTGATTGAATTTAGTATTAACCCTTATCGGTCAGAATGTTTTTACATATGACTAGAAATCCTACTACGAAATGATTCCTGTATGGCGACATTCGATCGATAAGGGTTAATAACTATTATTTATATATTGAATACACATATAACTTGAACAGGACTTGAAAATAAATAAGTATCTTAAATAAGCTTTTGATAAAATCAACTTTTCTTTTTCTAAAAAAAAGATGATGGCAAATCTTCTTGTATAGTTATATATATATATATATATATATATATATATATATATATATATATATATATATATATATATATATATATAAATTGTTTGCCCATTTTATTATTTACTTTATTCATTTTTTCTTTTTTAATGTCCATTGCTATATTATAAAATGTTATAATATAGTGGTTTAACAATGATGCCATAATTATTTAAATGCACAGTAGTGAATAAAGTAAATAATAAGTAATTTGTGTATTTTGTTTAACACTAGATTGCCCAAGGAAGTCATTTTGACTGCTTTTTAATTTCAATTAGAAAAACAATTATGTATATAATGACACAATTTCTTAGAATTTTGTGACTTTTTATACAACATATAAATGCGTTTATTAATAATTGTAGTTACCTCCCCCTCCTTCATTTCCGGTATATATATATGTGTTATACCTATATTGCCTAAAAGCAGTCATTTTGACTGCTTGGGAAATTTTAAATAATCAAATGACTCTTATTATTGAATTGAGTAAATTTCTTATATGACCAGTTCGGCTCTGTATTGAAATAATAGTTTTCATTTTTTTTCGATTACCTTTACATGATAACATACAAGTACATGATAAATTGTCGATTTGGGCGTATACTTGATAAGTTGCAGTTGCTCAATAAACTAAAGTAGTACTTGTTATTTGAATCTTTATGCAGTGATACTTGTTATAACAAGTTGTTTATTTTATTTCTTTTGCGCCCTAAATTCATGAAAGAAATGTCGAATAGAAGTGAGTTATTGGAAAAGCTAACGAACATAAGTGAAGAGTGCTCCGATATAGAATCAGAAGCAACAAATTCTATGCTCGTGGAGCCTACGAGGCAAAAAATTTAAAACTGAGTTATTTATGGTCAGCAAAGTGGGGTCCCGAATTTTTTAGAAAAACTATGGCAAGAGAAAAGTTCAAGCAAATCCTACGATTTATTCGTTTTGACAAAAGAACCGAAAGAATTAGGCGCCTACAAACAAATAAATTTGCCTTGGTTTCGGAAATATGGGACAAGTTCATTGAAAATAGTCAAGCTTGCTATCAACCAGGGCAAAATATAACAGTTGACGAGCAATTATTTCCGTCAAAAGTCAGGTGCAGGTTTATATAGTATATGCCTAATAAACCCAACAAATTTGGCATCAAATTCTGGCTTGCATCAGATGTTAGTAGCAAATATGTTTTGAATGGTTTTCCTTATTTGGGGAAAGATGAACAACGACCATCGTCAATGCTTCTCAGTGAACACGTTGTTTTGAAACTTGTCGAGCCATATAAAAGCTGTGGAAGAAATATCACGACCGATAACTTTTTCACTAACATGTCACTCGCGACAAAATTATTGGCCACAAAAATAACTCTAGTTGGAACTATTAGAGGAAACAAAAGAGAACTACCCAAAGCAGCCAAACAAACGAAGGATAACATGCCTCGTTTTTCCACTCTGCTATATAAATCAGAGAATTGTGTTCTTACAATATATAAAAGCAAACCAAATAAAAGAATAGCTGTTCTAAGTTCTAAGCATAAATTTGTGAAAATTGATAAAAGTAATAAAAAAATATTACCGGAATCTATTTAATTTTATAACAGCACAAAATTTGGAGTTGATATGTCGGATAAAATGGCCAGAAAATGTACAGTAAAAACTAGTTCTCGTAGATGGCCCCCTCCAAATATTTTTCAATAATAATGCATAAATTATTTTTTTTCCAAGTGAAGTAAATTTTTTTTATTGTTAATATTTACTAATAACTTGTTATATAACTGTAAATAATATAAAAAATATTAAAAATTAATTTTAAACAAATTTCTTTACACATTAGTTATTCTTTCACAATGCAGTCATTTTGACTGCTTTTGGGCAATATAGGTATATACTAAATTTCAGTCTTTCTAGTGTTAAGTAAATGAATTATCCATAATAACAAATAAATAAAAATACTTATGTGGTAAATATGTATGAGTCTACAACAGGCCAGATGTTTTTTCTTTTTAATATTTTAAATTAATTAATTTTTATATTTTCATATATCTTTATTCCTAAATTTATATTTTTAGAAAAGTTGAAATTTTCACCTCCACCAGTAAATAAAAGATTAGAATTAGGTTCAACTGCGAAAATACATTGTAAAGCACAAGGAGGTAGTGGTAATCCAGTTGTAAAATGGATAAAATTGATTCATTCTAAAAAGTCAAAAGATGGAAAAGCGATTGAAATTAATGAAAATATTGATGAAAGTTTACCCGTACATGTTAGTGATATAAATGGAACTCTTTTGTTCAGTAATGTCCAGTTTGATGATGCTGGAAATTATAGTTGTGTTGCAAAAGATGGTGATGAAGTTATTAATGTTACAATTAAACTTGATGTAGTAGGTGAGTCAAAATATTTTTTATCATTTATATATATATATATATATATATATATATATATATATATATATATATATATGTAAAAATATAATAATGAGAGAAATATATTTATAAAATATTTTTTTTAGTTGCTCCCAAATTCAATGTTATTCCTTTAAATCCAACAGAAGCAATAGAAGGAACATCAGCAATGATACATTGTATGGTAGATGGTGATCCCAAACCAACAATATATTGGGATAAAAATTTAAAAATGAATGATTTTGATCACTCAAGGTATAATTTTACATTCAAATTAATTTTAGTTGTTAATAAAAGGTTTTTAAAATGAACTAACTATTGGATAGTATTCATATGTGTAATGATAATTTATAATTTTATTACTAGATTATATTATTTTATATTAAATTAATGTTCTAAAAAAATAATATAAAGTTTTTTAATGATTTTTATTAAAAATTGGAATACTTATAATTATATCTATTTAACTTTATTCAATTAGGTTTCAAGTTCTTGAAAATGGCACCTTATTTATAAAAGAAGTACACTTAGATGATGAAAATAATTATGGATGTACCGCAGGCAATAGTGCTGGTTTAAATCGAAAAGAAGCAAGATTAATTGTAAAAAGTGAGTGAATTTTTATTATGATTGTCAATAAATTGTTGACTTAAAACATAAAATTGAAATTTACTTTTATACCTGTAAATTTATTGTTTTGCTCTTTATATATTCATCATTATATCACAATTGTTTTATTTCCCTATTACGCATATAGCATAAGTAGATAATAGACATATGTATGTACATGGTTGCATTATTTACAATACATACTAGGAATACTAGGGTCAACTCTGTCTAGGCTAAACAAATTTAATTAGTGTGTTTGTAATTGTTTACAAAAGCATGCAGTTATTACAAGTTTTGAGATCTTATCATTGGTTTATATATTTTACTGATTGTTTATTATTACTTTTATTTCTTAAATTTTTGTTTCTATAGAATATAATGGACATAATGATATCATTTAATAAAAAAAACTGATTTTATATTTTTTATAAACTTTTTTTTTAACTTGGCTCCATCATTTTGAATGTCCATGAGTTGTGATTGACTTACAATAACAATGTTTATATATATATTTATATATATATATATATATATATATATATATATATATATATATATATATATATATATAAAACATTTTAACATTTTAATATAGTATTTAAAACTGATATAAATGTTAATGTATTAAGGGTAATTTAAATCATTCACCTATTATGGTTAATTTTAAATCTGCAATTATCATAGCTATTTATTGATGTTGCTTGGAAACATATTTTCATTAATATAAAGGATAATGATTAACAAATTAATTAAAAAAGAATTAACTCTACAATAATTATACAATTATTTTATATATTAATAAATACATTATCATTTTTTTTTTCAAAAAAATATTTTTATTTATATTAGTTTTATATTCTGAATCAATTAATGAATTCTACTAATAATATTGCATTAATAAAATATATTTTTGATGCTAAGAAATGTACTAATTATATTGAACATATAGTTTTCATTATGAAAAATATAAAAGTTGCTCTTGGCCAATGATGAGAATAAGTAAGAAATGCCTACAGATAACATTTTAATATAATTAAATGTTTAATGAACTTATATTTTCATAATCAATATTAAATAAAAATAAACATAAACTTATTAAATTGTATAAAATTTAGCAGGGGAAGGATTTCGAGCTAATGGAGATATTGATCCAGAAAGTGAAGGAGCAATGATCACGAAAGCAGTTTTAATCACTACAAGTGTGGCGGCAGCCTATATGATACTTGTGGTTGGACTTATGTTATGGTGTAGGTATAGAAGAAAAGCTAGAAAATTGGGAAACACTGAAGGTAAGCTTCAGAAAATTGTAATATGTTCATACCTGTGAATATTTGTGTTATAAATACGATAGAAATTTTTTCTTTAATAGAAGGCAAGATTGAAAATGAGGAAATAACAAAAGATAATCAAGAAACAACAAAGGAAGTTATTGATACTACTAGTGGACCATCAGAACAGCAGTCAGTGAAATCAAAAAAACCACATTCACAAACAAATGGTGATACACAGAAAAGTGATAGTGCTGATACAGCATATTCACAGAGTTCAGGACATAGCAAGAAATCAAAATCTAATTATGACAAATTGCAAATTAACAGAGATTGTTTAATAGATATGTTATTAATTGGTATGCGTTATTTTCATTATATTTAATTATAACTGAAATGTAATCTTTTTATCTTAAATATTATATTTAGGTCGCGGTGAATTTGGTGAAATTATGGTTGGAAAATTAATGGCTACTTCTGGAAAGAGAAACTCCTCAGTCCCAGAGGAACCTTCAGAACCTCAATCAGTTATGATTAAATCTTTGATTGAATCTAAAGATGAAAATGCTTTGAGTGAATTTAAACGACAGATTGATTTATTTAGTAAGACCACTCATGAAAACGTTGCAAAACTTATGGGATTGTCTCGAGAAGCTGAACCGCATTATATATTGTTAGAATATACTGATTGGGTAATCATTTTTTGAAACAAATACTGTCTAGGAATTATTTAATTTTTATGTTTATATATTAGGTTGGCAAATATCTCCCTTCCGCCTTCTGGTCTTTTGAATTTCGCAGCTATGTACAAAAAAAAAAAAAAAAAAAGCGGAAGGGAGATACTTGCCAACCTAATATTATTTTTTTGATTTAATTGAAAATAATTTATTTGCTTTTTAGGGTGATTTGAAACGTTTTCTGGTTGCTACAAGTAAAGAATCAATAGATAAAAATACAAGCAATCCTGGTCCACCTCCATTATCTGTCACTCAAGTTGTATCAGTCGCACTTCAGTTAGCTCGAGGTATGGAACATATTGCAGATCAACGATTAGTTCACAAAGATCTAGCTGCAAGGAACTGTCTTATTTCGAGTACAATTTGCGCAAAGGTGTCATTGTCAGCTATAACAAAAGATGTTTATCGGGAAGAATATTGCAAACATGTCAATAGTGTAATACCTTTAAGATGGTTACCATTTGAAGCAGTATATGAAGATGATTACAGCACTAAAAGTGATATTTGGTCTTGGTCATGTACCATTTGGGAATTATTCCATCAAGGAGCTCTTCCATTCAGTGATCTCAGTGATAGCACTGTGCTGGCACAGTTAAAATCGCATTCTTTAGAATGGTCACCACATAAAGCTACACCCCCAGATTTAGCTGAGTTACAAAAGTTATGTTGGACTGAAAATCCAGCAGGAAGACCAACATTCACAACAGTTGTTCAAAAATTAACAGAAATAATGAACAGTCTGTGAATATGTAACTAGTCCCGTATTTTAATACATTTTAATAATAAGCTGTCGGGAAATGTTGAGATATGTAAGAATTATTTATTTGTATTTTTTATTTAGTTAATTAGAAATATTACATTTTTTTTATTCTTAGTTTGTTTTTATTTGACGGTAAAACGGAAAATAGATCTAAGAAGAGAGAATACTCCATTAAAATGAATAATTATAAAATAAAACAATGGATCACATTTTATTGATTATATTTGAATACATTCATTTAATTATACTTTTTATTTTATTAAGTAAAAATTTAAATTTGATTGTATATAAATGTTTATATATATATATATATATATATATATGTATATAAACATTAATTTATGAAGATAAAATTATATATAAAGAGTATAGGATTAGATTATCATATATTAGTAATAGTTTTTTATAAATTAGTATATCAAATAACTTCCATCAATAATAATAGTAATCGTAATTAGATATTTACTTGAATTATTGGTTGTGCATATGTCTTATCATATAATTTTTATTATGATATATTTCATATTTTCAGAATTTGTATTGTAACTGAATGAATTAATAGTTTATTATGTATTTTTGAATATTTTTATATAATCTTAATGCACATCAAGTATTTTAAATACTATTTATCTTACCTTTTGGTAATCATAATTCAAAGTACTTGTAAAATAATAATCATATATTTACAATACTTGTTTATTAACTAAATAAAAAATATTCATACATAAAAATGTATCTGATAAATGTTAGACATTGTTAATTCCATTTCATTTCAGCATTGCTTCTCGCATAAATGTCTATAATCAAACAAAGTTAAACAACTATTATGTTTCCGACAGCATATATATTCATATTAGGTCTTATATTATCATATCAACGTACTGTACTTAATAATATTACCATTATTTATATACTGTTACTTAATTGATTAAAATTAGCTGTAAATTGTAAATTATTTCTTAATGTTAAGATTTTATACTATTCCTATTTGATACAGATATCAAAGAAAAAAACATGAAAGAAAAAATAAGTATAAACTTTTAACTTATATGACTCCGAGCCTCTTGTGAAATAATTAAAACCTACGTAAAACAATTTCATTGATACATTTTTAATATGGTCATGAATATGTGCGGATGCTTTCTACAAATTTTATTGGCAATAATTGAACTTGTGTGATTGATTCACTTATTTAGATTTCAAATAGCTAAATATACATACATATATATTTAT
Source organism: Neoneuromus ignobilis (assembly GCA_029203775.1). Taxonomy (NCBI): domain Eukaryota; kingdom Metazoa; phylum Arthropoda; class Insecta; order Megaloptera; family Corydalidae; genus Neoneuromus; species Neoneuromus ignobilis. The sequence goes on from CP092093.1 coordinate 20,430,591, forward strand.
ATATATATGAATTCAAGGCAGTGTATGTCTTGCATTGTAATATGTTAGCTTTTATATGTATAATAAATGATATTTGCATTTTTTATTTCATATTAGTCATTATAATCTCAATTTTCCAATTTTTCTTCATCCTATCCTATATATTCATATAATTATCTTTATTGATTAAATGTTTTTTAAATGATGAGTTTTTATTTATTCTTTTTTAATTAATGTTCTAGAATGCCCTCTCTTCTCAACATACTATAATGAATGATAATGGTTTGTGAGCTATCAGAAAAAAACTATTTGAATATCTTGTGTTGAGGTGATAATTCATATATATGAAAAATAAATTTAAGTTTCATTGCTTCACTATAAAAGAAATTTTTAAATTTTTCATCAATGATTTCAAGGCATAAAATATTTTGTACTGTTTGAATAACATTGTTCTTGGTAAAAACATCTTCATAATTTTTTTAAATTTTGAAGGATTCAGTAATAAATTTTCTAAATTGAAAAATTAGTTATTTAACAAATGATGAAATGAATACAAGATTCAAATCTGTATACTAAGATAATAATAATTTTATTGTAAATTTACTTGAAAAATAAGAATTAATGAATTAGATTTCATATGAATATAAAATTGACAAACCAAATTTCATTTTTTAGAAAATGGATGTATAATGCATTTTAGTATATTGGTTATATTAATATATTGGAAAAAATAACTAAAAACATTTTATATGTTGTGAAATATCAAAAACGAATTAAAAAGACAATATTGAACAGTTCACAAAAATAATTTATAAGCAAGATTTTTATATATCTTGGTATACTTATTTAAAATTTAAATGTAAAAAAACAATTTGAATAAATAAAATATTTGTATGTTACAACATACAAAATTTATAGTTAGTTTTAAATTTTGACAGTTTCTGTTTTATTTTTCATGTTTTATATAATTGACTAACGTAAGGTAATTTTATATTTCATTAATCATATAGTTTCTTGTATAGTGCCAATGGGTATGTATTAAATTAAATTTAATTTGTATTAAAAAAATATTGATAATATAACAAAAATATTTTTAAATGTAATTACAAATTTAATCATTTATATTTTATATCTTGAAAAAGAAATACTATTCATAATATTATTTTTATAAACATTATTTATATGTCAAGCTATATATAAAATTTATATTCAAACTCATTGATGTTCAGTACATAAACCTGTACAGTGGCGATCTCAGGTAGTTAGTTTCTATAACTACCAATATTTATTTCAAAATTATAACTTATTATATGCTGACATCTATATTATAAATGATTTTCATTTTATTGATTCATTTTGTAATTATTTTTACTTCATTTATTTACATTATTTATTTTGATTATAATAATACATAAACATTTTAAATGATAGTTGCTTCTATTTACATTTAATTATTAAAACGTAATGAAATTTATATACGTGTAGGTTTTTATATATATATATATATATATATATATATATATATATATATATATATATATATATATATATATATATATCTATGTATACATGTGTGCGTTTGTGTATATACATAATAAAGTATGAGGATGTTTTTAAGTTAGATAGAAATTTCGATAAGGATTTAATTTAAAGTTCTATCACGTTTAATAAACACCTCTCTCTTTATATATATATATATATATATATATATATATATATATATATATGTATACATACACACACACACACTTAATGTCAATAAAAAAGTTTATTAAGATATGATTTAAGGGAATACTTTTGAATTGATTATTCTGATAAATTAGTTAAATTAATACATATATTTATTTCTCCCCCACCCCTCTATATATAACATTATATTACTTGAATTTATATGCATTTAAGAATAAAAATTTGTCACAAAAAATGTTCTTAAATTAATTTATAAATAAATAAATAATCTATTTATAAACAAATTATTCTAATTTATTATTATTGTTATATATATATATATATATATATATATATATATATATATATATATATATATATACATCACTATCGAAATTTATATCAGCCCATTGCTAAACAAAAATCCCATAGAAAGTTATTGGCTTTTCTAAATAATTTTCCACGATTTTTTTATTGTTTCCTGTCTACAGCTAAACCCATTCAACCCCCATCAACTTTATACTTCACAATTTGATATTTCCATCTTTGTTAGGGTCTGTTTTTGTGTTTGTTTTTATTTCTTGATCGCAGTTCGATAATGATTTCTTTCATTTCTATCAGATATTTTTGACTGTTATTGTATCCATTTATCGGATTTTTGATTATATATATATTATATATAATCAGCCCACTACTAAGCGAAACAATTCGCTGGTCAGCATGATATACCATACGAGGTCAGACAATTAAGTAATGCGACCGATTTTTTTTCTCGGCCTGTGGTAACACTGCGAACCTATAACTCCGCCACCATAATAGCAGATCCCTACTCTCTCGATTGAGACCTTGACCACCCTCGTACGATCATTTCTTCGCCAGCTGTTTAGTGTTTTGTAACAACGCGCGAGTAGTTCATGTTACGAAAATGGAACAGAGAAATTTCGCTCAAGATTGTCTCGAGCAGGTTGAAAGTGATCCTACTCTTCTCGATCGAGTTATTACTGGTGATGAAAGTTGGTTCTTTCAATATGACCCCGAAACTAAACGACAAAGCCAACAGTGGCTGTCCCCTGGAGCACCAAGGCCAAAGAAGGCGAGAATGAGCAAGTCCAAAGTGAAAACCATGTTGATTTGCTTCTTCGACAGCAAAGGGGTGGTTCACAAAGAGTTCGTACCACCTGGACAAACCGTAAATCAAGTATTCTACCGCAATGTGCTCGAAAAATTACGAAAAAGGGTGCTCAGAGTGCGTCCAGAGATCGCGAAGACTTGGGTTCTGCATCACGACAATGCTCCCTGTCACAGTGCGTTCAGTGTATCTCAGTTTTTGGCGTCTAAAAGCATCGCAACGTTACCACAACCGCCCTATTCACCGGACATGTCACCCTGCGACTTTTTCCTATTCCCCCATATGAAAAAATTCGTCAAAGGTCGACATTTTGACTCCGTTGAAGATATCCAAGAATCTGTGACGAGGGTACTCGGAGAGGTCCCACAAGAAGTGTTCCAGAATTGTTACGAAAACTGGAAAACTCGCTGGAATAAGTGTATAGATGCGGGAGGGGACTACTTTGAAGGGGATCGCAGCGATATGTACCTTAATTTTTAAATATACTCGATTTTTGAATTTTGTCGCATTACTTAATTGTCTGACCTCGTATATCAGTGAATTATAATATTCAGAGAAGATTCCGTCCAAGAAAGTAATGTTAAATTAAAATACTTTTTTATATAAAAAAATATAATATACTTTATTTTATATTCTATAGAATATAATATAAAGAAGTTACAACAAAAAACATATTTAAGAAGGTTTGGTAATAAATTATTGCAAATTCGCTATTGTTTTCAAAATATGATTTATTGTAAATTTTTTTGAGATGTAAGTATTTTCTATGGCTTGAATGAGAAATTATCAATTTTCTAAAAACGTTTATTTGTTTTTTAAAAATTATTACTTTCACTTCACTTATATACATACGTACATATATCTCATGTGTGCGACCCGTCCCTCAATTTACGCGGAGTATCCGTTTCACGTGGATTTGTTTTACGCGAATGAAAATCACGTAAATTGAGTCTGTCAGTACAATAGAAAAAATATTGGAAATAAAAGCTAGTAAAGTTGTAGAAATACATATTTATTTCACATGGCTTAACAAAAAAATAATGACGTTTCAAAAAAGAAAAGAAGATAAATTTTATTCGGTGTCTCTATCGTTACTGTAATTCAAAACAATCAACCGTTTATATATTTATATTGTGCTTTTATACGTTCAGGTAAGAACTTGCGTCACTTTGATATATAATAAATTCCATGAAAAATTATATAAAATGAAATCTATCTGACCGCGTATAAAAAGTGCCGCGTAAATCAATACCGTGTAAAAAAAGTCCCGTGTAAATTGAGGGACGGGTGTATATATATATATATATATATATATATATATATATATAGTTATAAACTAAAGGATTTTTAAATTATATATAATACAGAATATTGGAGATCGTAGAATGTACAATATTTGACTAAATATGATAACTTAGGTCATTTTAATGTATTTTCTTATTTTGATAATTATATCTTTTATATTTTTTATTCTTAATTATAATACGTATAATAATGATTAATTATATACGTACAATATTTTACTTTTTTGTCTGATTTGAATAACAAATTACTAAAATAAATTTAATGCTTTTTGTTATGCTTATCGTTATTTTATTTAGTTTTTTTGGATAATTAGATGAGTTTGTTTTATTCAATTAAAGATTATTTCTGTTCTGAGCGAGTCACTAGGATTTCATGGTTTACTGATTATTTTAAGTCATTTTTACATTTAATTTCTAAATAAGAATATTTTTTTAAAATACGTTTCAATGTCAATCTTGAATAGTAAATATATTTATTTAATTTGAATTTATATGTTTGTTATGGTTTAATTTTTAAGTATATTATGAATTCTTTAATGGAAACAAGATAGTTTTAAAATATTTATTGTAGTAATATTTTATTTTACTTCATTTGAAAAACGAAAAAGAAATAATTTTACATTTAGTAAATATCATAGATTTATTGTTATTAATTTTTATGAACTTGATTTTTTTATGGGTTTCAAAATTACATTTATAATTATTATATCATTGTGACTTGTTTTTATACTATGATTATTTTATGTGATAGGTTTTCTTCTTCTTTTAACCCTTTTATAAGTATTTGTTTGAGATTTTCACTTATTAGCTTTTTTCTAAAAAAAAATAATTTTCTTGTTACTTTCTGCTTAAATTGGTAAGTAAAATTTTGTATTTCAAAAATATTATCCTATTTTAAGTTTATTATAAAGTAGGTAAATTTAGACTTCATGTCCATTTTTTGGAATTGTCAGTGCTATGTTCTCAAATATGAAAATAATTCATTATGATTCTCATATATGCATTTATGAATTATAGATTCATAATACTTCCCATTTTCGATATTATTTTAGATAATGAATAGTTTCAAAAACCTTTTTGTTATAATTTTGCTGAAGCGTTTTTGTAATATTTTTATTTTTTATTATATTTTTTTATATAGCCCTATATGTCTTGTTTCATCCATGATTAAATTTTCACTCAATGTGGTAATATTATCGATGCTGTTTGGTTTATAATGGTTGAGCACATTTTTATTTTAGTTTTGTATCACTGAGTTATTCCTCGAGGTAATATAATATGTATAGCTTTTTTATTTGTATTTATTTTATATAGCTAGTAACGTTTTTGATAACATCCATTATATATACTTGTTTATATATACTCGCTTTTATAGTATCTATTTTATGATTTGACTGGCTTGCTTATTAAACCTCACACCATATGTAACTATTGATTATACTGCTATGATGAACACTTTTCAGTTTATAACTTCATATTTATATGCAGTATTAGTTTGTTTCAAATTAAATGGAGAATTTTGGGGGTATAAGGAAGTTTGTTACGATTTTCATAACAAAAAATTCTACCAGGAAGTTTGGGTTGTATTTGGTATTACAGTATAAAATAGTATTACATATAATTATGAAATTATTTCTACTCCGAATTTCAGCGTAAACAGACAGTAAACAAAATTAAAAAAATATGGAAATTAATCACAGCCATATTTTTTGTAAAGTTTAAACTTATATCAAGAATATGAACAGAGCATTTGGAGTTGACATAATAAGCGAATAAAATATATAGTAATAATTCAAAAAAATTTCAGGAAATATAAATCTTGGAAATAATCTTCATGAATATCCAGGGCCATCAGTTAACAATGACGAACTGTGTACATTAGTTGAGTTCAACCCACGTTAATCGGTAAGCAATATTGTAGAGAAATTAGACATGTATTACTCGACAATGTCTTGCCACTTGAATTAATATGCAATCATCGTTACAGCTTCGTGTTATAAAATCTAGACTAATACTTAATTGAAACTATTTATGTACTATTTCTCGTCTATTTTCTTTTAAACATAAACACATACATATAAGCATTGCATATAAATAATAAAATAAAAAAGTCGACTATTATTTGGAGATGCACTGAATAAAAATAAGAAAGTACACAAGAAATAGTGTACAAGTAGTTTTACGAGGGTAGTCCCATAAGTACCCGGCCTGACCTAGAGATGGCGGTAGTTGTTTGAAAAATATCATTGTATTAGAAAGTACACAATCTATAAAGCATATGTTCGAAGTTTGAGGACGCCACGTTGTTTAGTATTTGTTTGGCAGCCATCAATAGTGAACGTTTTCAGTGAATTTGTGAAAATGGAGAAAATTGGTCTTCGTTACGTGATACAATACTTTTATTTGAAAGGCCTCAGCCCAACCAATATAAAAGCTGAACTGGATTCTACTCTGGGTGAGTCTGTTCCTTCGTTTACAACAGTGAAATATTGGGTAGCAGAGTTTAAACGAGGCCATACGAGCTGCCAAGACGAGCATCGTAGTGGTCGACCAAATGAGGTGACGACTCCAGAAATGGTGAAGAAAATCCACAAAGCGGTACTGGATGATCGTCGACTGAAAGTGCGCGAGCTAGCAGACATAGTAGGCATTTGAAAAAGTGCGGTACATCGCATATTATCTGAAAATTTGGATATGAGAAAGTTGTGTGCAAGATGGGTGCTGCGTTTGCTCACACTCGAGCAAAAACAGTGTCATGAAGATGTTTCAATTGAGTGTTTAGCGAAGTTTCACAGCAACAAAGCAGAATTTTTGCGCCGTTTCATAACCATGGATGAAACATGGGTCCATTACTTCACACCCGAGACAAAAGAACAATCAAAACAATGGACTGAAAAGGGAGAACCGGCTCCAAAGAAGGCGAAGACCGTTTCATCTGCAGGCAAGGTCATGGCGTCAATTTTTTGAGATGCGCGTGGGGTAATTTTCATTGACTATCTTGAAGAAGGAAAAACTATCAACGGCGAGTATTATGCGAACTTATTGCAACGTTTGAGCGAAGAAATCGAGCAAAAATGGCCGCATTTGGCTAAGAAGAAAGTGTTGTTTCATCAAGACAATGCACCAGCTCACAAATCCGTTATTGCAATGGCCAAAATTAATGAATTAAAGTTTGAATTGCTACCTCATGCACCCTATTCGCCAGATTTAGCCCTCTCGGATTATTTTCTGTTCCCAAACTTGAAAAAATGGCTCAGTGGTCAAAGATTTCCCTCATTTTCTGGTGTCAGCAGTTATTGGATATTTTGAGGAGCAAGACAGTTCTTATTATAAAAAGGGTATCGAACTTATTGAATATCGCTGGGAAAATTGTATAGAGCTGAAAGGAGATTATGTTGAAAAATAAATATATTTTTTTCCAAAATTTTTGTATTTTGGGACCACCCTCGTAATCAAGAATTAGTTTAGATTTTATAATACAACGCTCTGACGATGATAGCGTTGTCATCAAAATGCACATTAGCTTATTATTGATATAAACAAGCAAAGTGAACAAGAAGTAATTATTGAACACTTTTTAATATCTTGTGATGTTGGGGGTAATAATTTATTTGTATGAAACTGAAATATTTATTTTGTTTATTTGTTTTTTTTGGTATGTTATTTCTAATATTTTTCAGTTTTGTTTAAAAATTAAGAATATTAGAAAACTTAAGAATTCATAAAAATTAAAATAATGTAATTACCAAATAAATAAATTAAAAAGTAATTAAATATTTAATGAATTAGACAAAATATATTTTAAGAGTTTTATATAAAGCAGTTGAGAAATTTTCAAAATTTAAAATCTATCTTTCTGAACATATATTTAAAGTTAGAAGAAATACAAAAATAATAAATTTACAATTTAAATTTGATGTAAATATAATATAGAAGTTGAACAAATATTTTATTGAATTTTAATTTACTATTTTAGAACATGGACGTGATAACATTTCATATATAAATGTTTGGGATGTGCAGAATTTAATTACTATTAATTAATTATTTGTTTAATTTCATTAAAAATGTCATTAAATACATATAAAAAACCATGCTCTAAAAAATTATGTGTAGATGTTTTTTAAATATATTAATATTAATATACATAACACAATTTTTTAAAATAAATATTAGAATATATTTTTCAGACTTAAAAATGTTTGTAGTTTTTTTGAAAATTTATTGAATACGTATAAAATAAATCAGAAAAAATTGACACTATATTTTTAATAAAGCAGAGTGAACGAAATTATTGAATGAAAGAAATTATTTTATTTTTTTAGAAATTGACTTATTCATTGAAATAAAACTAACAGATGTTATAGAATAAAAAAAAATGCTAACAAAAAAGTACTAAGATAAAACTTAAATTATTTATTATTTTTAGTCAAAAAATTACTAATTCTTTTATTATTATAAAGTTGTGTCATATACACCCGTCCCTCAATTTACGCGGGAATTTTTTTACGCGAGTTTTTTTTTACGCGGCAAATTATACCTCTATTTACGCGCGACTTTTTTTACGCGGTATTGATTGATGCGACATTTTTTATACGCGGTCAGATAGATTTCATTTTATATAATTTTTTATGGAATTTATTATATATCAGAGTGACGCAAATTCTTACTTGAACGTATAAAAGCATGATATAAATATATAAAAAATGGATTGTTTTGAATTGCAGTAGTGACACCGAATAACATTTATCTACTTTTGTTTTCTAAAACGTCATTATTTTTTTGTTAAGCTTTGTGAAATAAATATGTGTTTCTACAACATTACTAGCTTTTATTTTCAATATTTTTTCTATTGTACTGACAGACTCAATTTACGCGATTTTCATTCGCGTAAAACAAATCTACATGGAACGGATACTCAGTATAAATGGAGGGGCAGGTGTATTTTAATTGTTTAAATTTTGATATTATATTTTAAATTAATTTTTGAAAATAAAATTAAAATTTTTTTTCTTATTTTTTTTAAGTTCTATGTAAAACAATGTTTTTTAAATAATTAAGACTATTTTTTATACAAATTATTATAAAATTATTGATGATGTATGTACATGTGGTTATTGGAAATATCAATTTTATATTAAAGTAAATTAATACAAAATAATAAGTGAACTATTTGATAAGTGTACGAGAAATTGAAATATGGGAAAAAACTTTGGAGCTTGGAGTCAATCCAAATCTCTTATAAACAAAGAAAGATTAAAAGTTATGGTAAAAGTTGAAAACTTTCGCAACAGATTTACAATTTGATTCTAACTATTCTATGATATTTCTGGTAAAAACAAAAGTCTTAGAAAAATTGAATTCTATTTGAATTAATGGATGATCAGAAACTAATTTTTGGAAATGTTATTTTTATTGATGACAGAAAATAAACAAATAATTATTTTTAAAACCAATTGTAATTTTAGTCAAAAAATAATTTTTATGATAATTGAAAAAATACTTTGATATGATTGAATTATGGTAAAACTTGAATATATTTTCCGAAATGATTATAGTGCTTAAAATAAAATTATTATAGCAATATAAAAATCTTCGACTAGAACCTGTCATTACTATTGAATTAACTGTAATCAAATTATATTTCCTATAAATTCAATTTATTTATTAAAAATTAATTATCAAACAATCAATATTGGTAAACATTCATAGGACTGATTTTACTGCATGACAACGTTCGATTATACACATCACAAACTGCCAGAGAAAAAATAATTACAGTAGGGTTATAAAATATTGTTATTCATTAATTTTTTTAATAACATTATTGTATTTTTGTATATAAAATTTTTTATTGGTAATTAATCGTATAGAATTATAACTAAAAGTTTTGTGTAGTTTATAAATTTTAAAAATGAATTTTTTTTTTTAATAAATGTCCATTTATATGATAATTACAGGTATTTTACTTCAATTATTATTTTGTTAGAAAATAATGAAGTAATGGAATTCAGTAACTTCCGGCAACTTAAAGAAGCGTGTAAGGATGTAACTTAGGAATAATACGTAAAAATAATAAAAAAAACAATTTGAAAGGAAATTAAAGTTGCAGACATTACAACAAACGTGAAAAATTTAAACTAGAAATGAGTTGATCATATAGTAAGATGAAAAGACGATAGTCAATAGAAATTTTGATTATAAACCCAAAAATATAAAAATGATTGAAAAGAACAATAGATAAACAGGTTTTTTGAAAATTTTCCTAGGATTAGAATTATTAGAAGAACAAATGAAGAATCGAAGAAGAAAATGTCAAGAAAATCCAGAAGAAAAATATCTGTTGAAGGACAGCAATTCTACTCATGATAGACTAATAAAAAGAACAAAAAGAAAGGAAAATCAATTATAATATTCAAAAATAACAATAAAAAAATTTGATCAATGGATAAATGAGATAGAGGCATGTCAAAATTCATGGATGTGGAATAAAAAAGAAAAATATTGGATTTATAAATATTTTAGAAGAGTTCTTCGTTTAACAGTAGATAAGAAGAAAGTATTAATATGTATGTATGTATATATATATATATATATATATATATATATATATATATATATATATATGTAAAGAGAGAAAGAGAGAGGGTCATCCAAATGTGATACCTAGATTTGTGTTTTATTAAAAATAAACATGAGTTTAGGGTAGTGTATAAAGACATATATGTATAGTTTCTTTTGTCTCTTTTTAATAAAACACAAATCTAGGTGACACAATTGGACAACCCTCTCTCTCTCTCTCCCCCCCTTTATTTATATAAAGGTAACCGAAATGAAACTGAAGAATTGTAATGAATAGTAAAATTTGGAAGCAAGTAAATATATGTCTAAATCTTTAGTCTCATTTGGGTCACCCTATATAAATATAAATATATATATATATATATATATATATATATATATATATATAAATAAAATGTATATGATTTCAAATATGTAATTATTTCAACATATTATAAATAAATATGCAGATGAAACTCAAAATAGTAAATTAACTGTATTGCATAGTTTATATTTTTGAATAAATTACTATTTTGCATATAAATATTTCATTACGTTTTAAAAAAACAATCCGAACTTTATAATTCTGAAATCAAATTATAACGTATAAATATACATACTTTATAATTAGATAGTAGACTATTGAGAATAATTAAATTTTACTATACTAAATAATTATATTGTTAATCGTTAATTTTGACGTTTATTTATATCTAAAATGTAATATACTTTAAAAATTTAACACAAATTAATTAATCCGCAGTATTACATTTTTTTATACAAGTGTTTAATTATTGCTACTTATTACTTTTTTGTGCAAGTGAATTTCAATGTCAATGCGATTAAATTCAAACTGTAATTTTTTAATGTTTTTAAGATAAATAACATATCCATTGAAATATGCGTTAACAAAAAAATGTGTAATTAGTGATTATTGAACACATAAAATCTTGTAACGATAAATAAATAATCCATTTATTTTATAAAAAAAACTTTTTTGTGTTTAGTATTAATACATTTTATATTTTTTTTTACTTTTGTGGATAGTTATAATTTTTTTTCTAAAAAAGTATATTGTCATTAATTTTATAACTTTTCTATTTTGGTAGAGGAGGTTTTATAATGAAAAAATATATTTTAGATTTCATCAAAATGTAAACACAAAAAGGAAGTCAATATTACATTAAAGAATTATTAATTATTTTCATGAGTGATAATGCACATTAGACATATTTGTCTCTAAAAAAGTATATGGTTATTTATTTTACAACTTTTTTACATTCATAGAAGAGTTTTTGTAATAAAAAAATATGTTATATTTTATTGACATATAGAGTGTTTTTTAAGCGTGATAAAACTTTAAATTGAATCCTTATTGAAAGTTATATATATATATATATATATATATATATATATATATATATATATATATATATATATATATGCGATTTATAGAGTATGTCGACGCTTTCCACTCTTCAACTTTTTCTTCCATTCCTTTCTATCTTGGCACAGCTGTTCGTCCAATTCTCTCTCCCTGATCGATTTACGGATTCCTTTGCTCCAAGATCTTCGTGGGCGACCTCGTTTCCGTCGTTCCAGAGGTAAATACTCCATCGCTTGCTTAGGCAGTCTTGTATCTGTCATTCTCTTGACATGGCCGTACCAGGTGAGTTGTTTCCGCTCAATGTCTTCACTGATGTTGTCTTCTATGTCCATTAATTGTTTGATCCTTTCGTTTCTAATTCGATCTCTTCTTGATATTCGATAAGATCTTCTTAGGGCATCCATTTCCATGGTCACAATTCGTCTTTTATCCTCCTATGTTGCTCACCATGCCTCCGCTCCATATAAGACTATACTTTTTACCTCTGGTAAATCTGCCATTTCCGTTGTTTCGATATTGTGGGGCTCCACCAAATACTATTTAATTTCCTAATAGCTCTTCTACTTTGTGTAATTTTTACTCGTATTTCCATTGAGTCTTTGCCTTCTCTATTAAGTTTCACTCCCAAGTAGTTGTATACCTCACAGGCTGATATTTTTTCATCATTGTCCAATTCTAATTTCGTAGTTGTAGTTTCCCCTACGCATAAATATTTGGTTTTGCCAATATTCATTTTTAGCCCTCCTTTCTCATATTGTTGTTTGAGCTTTTTGGTCATGTATTCGAGATTGAAAGTTTATCTAACCTAAAAAACCCTTTTATATATACATGTATATATATATATATATATATATATATATATATATATATATAATTAAATAAGTAAATAAATAAAGTTGTTTTTTTAGGTTAGATAGAACTTTTGATAAGGATTCAATTTAAATTTCTATCATTCTTAAAAAACACTATATAAACAAAAAAATATATCAATATTACAATAAACAATTGTTGATTATTAATATGGATCTCAGTACAAATTATAAATATTGCTCTTTAAAAAAAGTATATTGTCATTAATTTTACAATTTTTTATCTTGATACAAAAGATTTAATAATGGAAAAATTATATCTGACATTGTATTAAAATATAAATACAAAAAAAAATCGATATTACATTAAAAAATTATTAGATGATTTCTATGGATGACAATACACATTAAAGATATTTTTTCTAAAGAAAGTACATGGTTATTGACATTACTATTTCCTTTATGTTGATAGAGGAGATTTTATAATGAATAAAATATATGATGTTTTATTAAAGTATAAACACAAAAAGACAAAACGGTATTATATTAAAGAATTATTGATTATTTCTATAGATTACAGTACACATTATAAATACTGCTGTTAAAAAAAGTATATTGTTATTGATTTTACAATTTGTTATTTTGTTAGATATTTTATAATGGAAATATTTTATCTGATATTTTATTATTGTATAAACATAAAAGGAAAATTGATATTGTAGTAAAGATTTATGAATTATTTCTATGGATGACAATACATATTACAAATATTTTTTTCAGAAAAAAATATATGATCATTGATTTTACAATTTTTTTATTTTAGCATAGATTTTATAATGAAAAAAATATATCTCTTATTTTATTAAATTATAAACACAAGAATAAAAAAAATATAATAAGAAAATTATATCTGACAATCTATTAAAGTACAAATATAAAAAAAAAATAGATATCATATTGAAGAATTATCGATTATTTCTATAAATGATAGTACAAATTACAAATATTTCATTTTAAAAAAGTATGTGGCATTGATTTTACTGTTTTTTGTTCTGATAGAGGAGATTTTTCAACGAAAAAATATATTTGGCATTTTAAAGTACAAAAACAAAAAAAAATATCAATATTACATTGAAGAATTATTAATTATTTCTGTGAATGACAGTATTTAAAACTTTTTTCAAATTGATGAAAAAAATAATACTTTCTTTATTTTCATCAATTTAGATATTTTTTAATAAAAAAAAACGTAATAAAATGTAAATATAGTCAAAATATAATATTTTGTGATAGTAATTATTTATTAAAATAAAATATTAATCATTGAAATAAATAATCAAAAAATAGATTATTTTAAATCAATAAATATAAAATAAATCTCAAAATGTATTTTTTAAAAATAATACAATTACATTGTTATTATTTACTGATAAAACTACATTAAATAATCGATTTTACTAGAAATAAATTAATAATATTTATTATAATAATTATTGTTGTTTAATATAATATTTTAATTTAATTAAATTCAATTCAATTATAATATTATTTTGGTAAAACAATGATTGAATATTTTAATAACATTTTGTAGTGTTAGAAAGTTCATTTTTGTAAAAATAAATATTTTAATACAAAATCAATTTTAACTATTTTAACATATTTAATTTATTATTTGCATTATATTAAAAATATATAATTGATTAAGGTTGTTTGATGGATTTTTTACCAGGTCTATATGTTTGTACGTCGTTTAAAATAGTTTTGATATTTTATCAAAATATGAAATACATTTTAAATTAGTATTTTTTTTAGGAAGATCGATTGGAGATATAAATAATTATGTGTATATTGTTGTTTACTACAAGAAAATTAGTTTGTTAATTATAAATACATAAATTACGTTACCCGCATAATATTATTAGTTCAAAACTTTGTTTGACATTTAACAAATGTTTTAAAATAATTAATATGACGGATTTTTTTACCCTTATTTGAACATAAATTAAATAAACTTATTTAGTATATATACAGCAAATTAATATTCAAATACCATAACCTCATTAGTCACTTTTAAATAATATTTGTTTTCATTTAGAATTATTCTATAAGTAATAAAAAAAATAGGAAGAAACTAGTTAGCATTTAAAAGCAAGTTTTTTTTTTAAAAAAAATGATCATGTTTGGTGGTAATTGTTGAGAAAAAGGTATAAATGACTTAAGTATAACATTTTCAATTGATATATAAAATGTGTTGTTAAGATTTTATTCAAGTGACCAATAATTACTTAATTAATTTATTTGTTTAAAAATTAATGCATATATCGATGGTCATGTCACTGTCAAGGTGCTGTATTATAAAATTTCTTAATGAAATCTTGTAGTGTTTGGAATATATAATCTATTTTTGATAAAAAATATCGTTCATTCAATAATTAAAAATATCGTAATTATAAAAATATTTTTTCTCGAAAAGAACTAATTAAAACCTTAAAAATGATCTAATTTTTAAGGTTATAATTTGTTACTTTTAAATAATATTTGTTTTCATTTAGAATAGTTCTATAAGTAATAAAAAAAAGAAACTAATTAGTATTTAAAAGCGTTTTTTTAAAAAAATGATCATGTTTGGTGGCAATTGCTAAGAAAAGATATAAATGATTTATTTATAACATTTGCAAATGTTATATGAAATGTGTATTGAGATTTTATTCAAGTGACAATAATTACGAATTGTTTAATTTATTTGTTTAAAAATTAATGCAAATTTCACTGTCAGGGTGCTGTATTATAAAATATTTTTATGAAATTTTGTAGTGTTTGAAATGTATAATCCATTGTTGATAAAAAATATTGTAAGTATAAAAATATTTTTTCTCTAAAAGAACTAATTTATAACCTTACAAATGTTTTAATTGCAATTGATAACTTTTTATGAAATATTATTGATACTAAAAACAATTTAAATAGTATTTGAATGTAATTATATCCTTAGTCTGTAAGTATAGGGTTATCCAAATGTAACGTCTAGATTTGCGTTTTATTAAAAAAAAGCAAAAGAAACTATACACATGTTTCTTTTCAAAGAAACACAACTCTAGGCGATATATCGTTTTGTTGGTAGCTGCGAAAAAAATATAAATTGGTATTTCAAATTGGTTAAATTTTAATATAGGATCATCCAAATGTGACGCCTAGATTTGTGTTTTATTAAAAAAATATGTCTAGTTTCTTTTTAACCGCTATGTTACTACCCGAAATTTTTCACATTGATTATTACCCGAGTACACGTGTACCCCATTACAAAATGTTATTATTAAGGCTCTAAATTCGTATATCTGGCGGCGTCATTATATAAATATGGTGAATTTGCGATGCGGAAAACTCCTATCCTCTCACTGGTCAAATTTATACTGGACAATCAGTATCGGGTAGAGAAAAAAATTTAGGAGAGCGAGTTGTAAAAAAGTTGGTGGGTCCGTTCAAAGGATCAGGCCGAAATATTACCATGGATATTTTTTTTACAACTCTCCCGTTAGCCCGACATTTATTATCATGGAAGTTGACAGTCATTGGGACATTGAAATGTAATAAAAAATATATTTCTGCAGAAATGACAAAGACAAAATCTCGAAGAATAAATTCTTTATTATTTAGCTATAACAACAATGTGACAATATGTTCATATGTGCAAAAAAAATATAAAACCGTTATAGTTTTGTCATCGATGCATCACGACGACGCAATAACTGGACCCAAAAATAAATCCGACATAATCCATTTTTATAAGAAAACAAAATCTGGTATATACATTATGGACAAATTAGTAGGACGCTATAATGTGAGAAGGTGTACAAACAGGTGACCACTTGCATTGTTCTTCAATATCGTTGATATTGCAGCTCTTGCAGCATATATTATTTATTTCGAAAATAACTGTATGCTCAAGAAAAAGATAAATCAGCGCCGAGTATTTTTGAGACAATTAGGACAAGAGCTTTGTCTTCCAATCATTCAAGACCGTTCCCTCAATGTACAAATTACAAGAAACTTATCTACAAAATTAGCGATCGAGA
>CP092093.1:20452500-20472500 GCA_029203775.1 Neoneuromus ignobilis
AACGTAAATCTTAGCTTCACAATTAGATGATTCTATATATATATATATATATATATATATATATATATATATATATATATATATATATATATATATATAAATATATATATAGGTATTCTATCAGAAGTGTACACTTATTATTGCTGAAAAAAAATCATTGCTCACTAAAAAAATGAGTTTTATTTAAAAATTAAGTTGTGCGCTTTTGATAAGACACCATATGTATATATATATATATATATATATATATATAAATAAACAATGATTACAAGATGTAAGATTTTATTAAATATATGATTGTATTTGAATAATTGTATTTCTAATGGCCATTAACTAAACTTTGTAAAACAAATATGTTTTAATTAAGAGGAGGTCAATTTTAGAGACAATTTCCTGGAATAATGATACGTATAAAAGGTTTTTCATTTCACACAAGCATAATAACAACAGGTGTTAAATATGTTTTGTGAATTAATAACAGCAATTGAGTAATTATTATTTAATAAGAAATTTCAAGAAAAACATGTTATTATGTTTGAAATTTAATGAATTATTAAAATTTAAAAACTAAATAGAATTTTTTTTATTAATTCCACTAAAGCGCTCTTATAACGTATTTTTTTATTAATAAATATATTGTACTTTTCGAGCCAATGAAAAAAGAAAATTTAATTTAGGTAATGAATGGTTTTATTATATACAAAAAGAAATAAATTGGTCTATTGAATGAATTAATGATATACTTTTTTCTTGTATACATACTTATATCGGAACATTACATATTACAAAATACGAACAAAAATTTAAACTAATAGGTATTTCCATTGTATAACAAATTGTGTAAGTAATTTCTTTAGACTTCTTTATATAACTATTTATTATTTTGACTCATTTATATCATTTAAAATATCTTTGAATTTGTATAAAGAAGCCAAAATTTAAAATGAATCGATAAAAATAATATATATATATATATATATATATATATATATATATATATATATATATATATACACATACACATACATATACAAGGGTCGTTTGATAAGTATGGTAAAAAAGTAAGAAAAACTGAATTGAAAAATTTAATTAAATTAATTCATATTCATTAATTAAATTATACAATAAATAAATTTATCATACTTATCAAACGACTCTCGTATATCAAGATGTTTTTTTAAGATTGATAGAACTTTAAATTGAATTCCTATCGAAAGTTCTATCTAACCTAAAAAATATTTTATCATACATATATATATATATATATATATATATATATATATATATATATATATATATATATATATATATATATATATAATTAAAGGTGTTTTTTTAGGTTTGGTAGAACTTTCGATAGGGATTCAATTTAAAGTTATCACTCTTGAAAAAACATTTATATATATATATATATATATATATATTATATATACATACATACATACATACATACATACATACATACACACATACACACACATATGTATGTAATGAAAGTTAGTAACATATAATTTAGAAATTAGTTAAGTATTTTCATTTTATTTTCGTATATTTACTTCAAAGTTCAGGAAGTTTTTTTTTATATATTTAAAAAGCATATCAATGGTTTATAATAATAATAGAATATTGCAAGATATTGTATGTTAAAAATTATTAATTTACAAAAGTATGATTTAAAATAAATTTTCTTAAGCAAAGAATTGTGTTTGAAAATTGTTCTAAATTTTATTACAAAACCAATTACATAAATTGAAAGCGAATTAAAACAAATATAGTCCAATTTACTTGTGTATGTTATTTTATTTTCTTATATTCTACGGATATATCATCATTCTATCCACCCATATCCATTTTTTTCTATCCATCGTTGGATGAAGACCTATATTCAAATTTTCTACTTTGGCCGATCCAATGCCTTTTTTACAATCCATTCAAACGAATTTTCTTATCTTTCTGTCATATTTAACTATAAGTCTCTTCCTGCGTCTTTTTATACGTCTAGATTCCTAATCAATAATTTTTTTTATCATCGGTGGTCTTATATATATATATATATATTGTCATCTAAATGTGACACCTAGATTTGTGTTTTATTAAAAAGAAACAAAATAAGTTATACACATTTTTCTTTTTAATAAAACGCAAATCTAGGCGTCACATTTGGATGACCCTATATATATATATTTATGAAGTATTATATTGAGCGTGGAAATAAAGTAATGAAAAAAGATCAAAGCATTTTGTATCGAAAATAAGGTTTAAATTTATTTTTCACTTCATTATTTTTAATATTCTATTTTCATTTGATTTTTTTATTTTATATTTATAGGCATATTTGATTTTTCCAAATATTTATATGTATGTTGTGTTTGAAACAGTTCTGAAAATAAATTTTAATGATCAAGATTAAAGTTGTTGTTTTCATCATAAATACTGTATTTTGTAAACAACTTTTTGAAGAAAAATATTTATCAAATTTTTATATTTAATTACTTTACATAATGTGAATGTGAAATGAAAAGGTATTTATGATAACCATGATACATTTATTTTCATTAGAAAAAGTCATTTTTTCGATATTTAACTTCACAATATTATTTTAAATGTACATTTTTAAAATAATTTAAATTACAAATGAAACTAGTAAAAATAACTGCTATTTGTAAATATCGTTAACAATTATAAATCGGTAATTTTTCAATCAGTTACAATGATTTTATTTTCTTTTTATAATGAAAATAAAAGTGTTATAGATTTATGAATATGATTATAAGATAATTTGTAATATTTTTTTAAAAAAATATTAAATTGTGTAATTAATTTTTTTATGGAAATGTGTTTGTAGATTTAGTTCTTGAATGAAAAAATAATATTTTCTTTCGAATTAAACAAATGATTCTATTAATAGTGAAATTAATATCAATTTCAAACCGGCATTAATTAAATTACTAGTACGCTAGGCTGTTGACCTATGTATCTGTGTTCGAGTTGAAACTTCCGACGTGTATAATTATTTAAAAACCGTTTTTTCGTCTGTTTCATAAATATAAATTATCATATTGCTACTAAACATAAGAAATAATATTTCCATTTTTATATCCTGGTTATTTTTTAATAAATATATTCTAAGTATCATTTATTATATTCCGGTATTGGAATTATTTTGACTAAATTTATTTCAGGACATTATTTTTTTTACGAAAAAATATATAAGTATATTGATATATATTTTTTTAAAAAAATGAAAATATACAAATTAAAAAAGAAAGTTTTTAGAATTGATATAATAAAAATAAGTTGATAATTTAAGGTCATCCAAATGTGACACCTAGATTTGTTTATAACTTTATTTTTAATAAAACATCTAGTGTTTTATTAAAAATAAATAAAATGAACTATACACATGTTTTTTTTAATAAAATACAAATCTAGGCATCACATTTGGATGATTCTGTATGTTTATGTAGTATAACGAGAGTAAAATGTGGTTAGTGAATTGTTAACGGCAATTGAGTTAATATTATTTAATTATAAATCTCAAGAAAAAGACAATAATCATATTTGAAATTTGATAAATTATTAACATTTAAAAACTAAATAGAAATTATTTATATGTTCGTCCTATTAAACGTGTACTTCTGTACTTAGATTTTTTTATTAATAAATTTACTTTTCTTAGTAATGAAAAAGGACATTTATTTTATATAATGAATAATTTTATTATGTACAAAAATGAATAAATTTTCCTTTAAAATGAAATAATAATGTATCATATTCTTTTCTTGTATATATATTTAAATAAAATCAGATGATATTATATGAAATATAATACGCACAAAAATTTAGCCTAATATGTGTAACTAATTGTATAAGTATTTTCTTTAATTGTAAATATGGTCTTTTGTATAAATTTTATTTGTATAATTTAAAATATATATAAAATTATATAAATACAATATATATATATATATATATATATATATATATATATATATTTAAAGTGTTCCAAATGAGACTGAAGTGTTAGACACAAATTTAATTATTTACTATCAATTATTACTTTTCAGTTTCATTTGGGTTAACCTGTATATATATATATATATATATATATATATATATATATATATATATACATACATATACATACATACATACAACACATACATACATACACACACACACACATGAATATGTATAATGAATGTTAATGATATATATTTTTTTAAGTGATAGAACTTTAAATTGAATCCCAATCGAAAGTTCTATTTAATTTAAAAACATCTTTTATCATACCTTTATATATACTTATACACACACAAACATGTGTATATATATATATATATATATATATATATATATATATATATATATATACGAGGGTCGTTTGTTAAGTATGGTAAAAAAGTAAAAAAACTAAATTGAAAAATTTAATTGCATTAATTAATTAAATTAAACAATAAATAAATTTACCATACTTATTAAACGACCCTCGTGTATATATATATATATATATATATATATATATATATATATAAAGATGTTTTTTTAAATTAGATGGAAATTTCGATAGGGATTCTATTTAAAGTTCTATCACGTTTCAAAAACATCTTATATTATCAATTTATTAGTTACATATGTTTTTATTTTTTTTATTAACAAGTTTCTAATTTAAAAATTTAGTTAGAGCGCTTTTTTACATTTAAAGAATATATGAATGATTTGTAATAATAATAGATGGATTAAAAGGTAATATAATTTTTCCTAAAAAAAGAATTGTTTAAAAATTGTTTTCATCTTTATTACAAAATTAACATATTTAGGCAAATTAGAAAATTATAGTTTAATTTATTTCCATATCTTGTTTTTGTATGCTTCGGATATATCATCAGCATCTTTATGTCCATTTCTGGATGAAGGTCTATTTCATAATAGGTAAAGATATTCTTTATTATTGTGTATTATAAAAAATTATAACCAAATTTTAATGAAATATAACATTTGAGTTCTATAAATATAGTAACATGCATTTAAGAAACTTACAGAAAATCATTCATGTAAAATGAAATTTAAAACAAAATAATTTAGAATAAGTAATAAATATTGCCTTATATTTAAAATGATAATTTGTTTATATAATATACAATTATTTATTTATATATTTTTTGATATATTATTATATCACAAAATATATAAATTAATATAGTAATTCTTGATAAACTTGTTTCGATTACAAATGAAATTAAAGATGAAATTTTTAATAAATTAAAAACAGAAATATTTTTTTAATTTTATCTATTCATATTTTATAATGGTCTTTTAAATTTATATACATACATAATTCTGATGAAAGCCTGTAATCTTTTAATTTTTTCTGATGTTAAACACCTACGGAACTGTATTAAAGATGTTAATTACACTTGAATAAAAACAAATTGGTTTGTGTGTGTGTGTGTGTGTGTATGTGAATATGATTATATATATATATATATATATATATATATATATATATATATATATAATATAAATATATATATTTTGTTAAAAAGATTTCTTGAAGAATTTAATAACACATTTATTTTCAGTAAAAAATATTTTTATTGTAAATTATCAGAAATAAAATCTGTTTGAAGTAATATATGTACTTATTATTATTACAATAAAAATAAAATTAAATATTTAAACAATGCTAAATTTTAATAAACTATTAAAAGTCTTCTTAATAGTTTGATATAGAATAAATTGTTAGAAGTTTTTCGGGATGAAATTTAATGAAAATTAATAATTAAAAAATTAATTAAAACAATACAGTGTTATTGTAATCTTAACATTACCGATAATAATTGTGTACTGATAAAACGTATTTAATTTTTGTTTAAATCCATTAAACAAATCAGTTGAATTACACCAATTACATCACTAATTACATTAGTGTTGTTAATAATTTTTGTAGAAAATCGGTTGTAATATTTTGATTGTCATTAAAATATATATTTTTAATTTTAATTTAATAAGTAGAAAAAATATTTTTAGAAGTCAGATAAATTAATGGATTATTTGAAATCGGAACAAACAAAAATATGTAACATATTTCTGAAACATGTAATTAGTAATAAATTTTGTGTCAAGATATTGTTGCATCAGAGCGACCGATTATTTAGTTCTTGGTAATGTAAAGAAACTTTTTAAAATGTTATCATTAAATGCTTTACAAATTATAATCAATAAATAAAGCAAGCAAGTAAATAACGCTGTGTTTTTTTAATAATATTCTCAAAGTAGGTAACTAAATCAGTTTACATTCTTTTAATTGTTCGTATTTATTTTGCACATGTACTCAGTTTATATATATATTATATATATATATATATATATATATATATTTATAAACGTATAATTAATTTATAGTTTTTTTCTTATTTTTATTTTAAGTATTAAGTAATTAAAAATCAATTTATATTTATGTAAATTCAGTTAAAATTAAACTTCACTCTTGTAAAATTAGTGAGAAATACTTTTTCAAAATGTTTGCATGGAATATAATTTTTGAAAATTTGAAATTAAATTGATTCCTTTTTATTATAATATATATATATATATATATATATATATATATATATATATATATATATATATATATATAATATATATAATTATATATATATATATATATATATATATATATATATATATATATATATATAATTACTTTAATAATTATATATGTATATAATTATTAAAAATTAATACCCAATCAAATATTTTACATAATGAAATATAAAATTTTAATAAGTGGATTTCACTTTAATCAAAATACTTAAAAATAATAAAATATTTCATAAAGACGAGATATGATTCAAATTTTATAAATTTTTTAAAGATGATAATATTTATTCTTATATTTACATATTAGTATGTTTTTTAAATATAGTGAAATAATTTGTAGCAAATTGTAAAGATTTTAAAAAGAATTTATGATTGACATAATTTTATAGGGATAATTTTTGAAATGATATATACATATAGATAACAAAATATTGTGTATAATCAATTGATCATTTTTACTCTTATAGACGATTTGAAGTATTATTTTTTTTTACTCATTATTAATTAATGTAGTAAAATTATATTTTAAGAGTTAAATATATCAATAATTTAGATAAATAATGTATAGTTTTGAAACAAATTTAATTGTTTAAAAACATTTTCAGAGAAATAAGAAACTAAATTAACTATCTGATTTATAACATTTTCAACTGAAATATGTAATTAAAGTCGCTGTTAGTAAATTATTTTATAATAATCTCTAAAAAGAAATTTTATACGAATTCATAAGTATGGTAAATTTATTTATTGTTTAATTTAATTAATTAATTTTTTTAATTTAGTTTATCTTACTTTTTTACCATACTTATCAAACGTCCCTCGTACGCTTGAAAAAAATTATAATACATTTTATTTTAAAAAAAACATTTATTATCTTATAGTAATTACCATGCGGTATAAGAAATGTTAAATATATTGTGGGTTGAGAACTAATTTCCTAATTTAGATGATTGAATGTGAAATAATTGGAGTTCTTAAATGATGTGTAGTTTTATTATAATTAATTATAATTTTTCGTTTTGCTTTCTTTCTTACTACATTATTTTGGAAATTAGATAAAGTATTATTTTATTTTATATAAATTAAAAATATTTGAATATTATTTGTTTTAAATAAATTGAATAACATAGAATTATTCCTCATAACCAAATTTTTTGTTACATTAGAAGCAAACTTTTTATAAAGGTTTTCAGAAAAATTCAATAAAAGAATAAATTAAAAATTTGGTTTACATCATTATAACTGAAATTTATAATTGAAGTTGTTCTAAGTAAATTATTTTTCAATAGACTGAACATTTTTTTTTACAAATTTAATAATTTTTATTATAAATTTTTCCTAAAAGTTTTTTTTTATCTTAAAGCAATTACCGTTTAGTATATGAAATGTTAATTATATTGTGGCTTGCGAACTCATCTCTTAATTTAAAATTATTTAATGTAGAATAATTGAATTTCTTAAATGATATACAATTTTGTTATCTATATATAAATATATATATATATATATTTGTTGTAATTAATTAAAATTTTTTACTTCCTTTTGAAATATTAATTTGGAATTTATATGAAGTATTATATAGTTAATTGGTTTAAATTAACAGTATTTTAATATTACAATATTTGTATTGGTATTGTGGAAAATTCACTGTGATACAAAAGAATTATTTTTGTTAAATTATCTTAAATAATTTTAAACTAATTATGTGTTATATAATACAGAATTTAGTTTAAATAATTTTAAATCCTTTAAATTATAAATAATTTTGAACTGATACATTTTGTTAACCAATGATTTTAATTCATTATATAAAAATAAATTATTTATTCCAAAATCATAATATTTAAAAAAAATCAACAGATAATTTTTGTTAAAATCGAAATTCATTCTGTCAAATACAGTTAATAATCAATTATTGAACAAGATTTTATAAAATGTTTAATGTGGGGATAAATTTTAATTGAAGCTAAAAATAGTATTGAACTTAATTTTTAAAATAATGTTAATATTAAAAACAATATACATTTAATTATTTTTATGAGTTTAATTCAGTCAAGAGAAATACTATCCAGAAAATTTTTGGGAATTTTTTTCTAAAAAAAATTATTGAGATCAGACAGTTTCAAATACAAAATTAATAAACATGTAATATGTATTTGATTGAGTGGGAAGTAGTCATTAATTTAAAAATGTTATATACTGTTATTTTTTAATTATATTATTTTTAGTGATCTGTTTGGATGTTTATATACATATTCTATTTTTACAAATAAATATTTTTTTAATAAAATTGTATAACCACATAGTTATTTTTAAAAAAGAAAATATCTGGGATTAATGTTGTGCTGAATCATATTAGAATTTAAGACAAAAGGAAAAATTTGTGCTGTTTTATGCATGCATAACATTTCTTCATTACTGTTTCTATAAAATATAATGTCTAAAATAACATAAGATCCACCCCATTTATTGTATATTTTTTTAACTACAAGGATTTTGTTTTTATATAGAATTTTAGTACTTTGTTAATTATTTTTTCAATTTTTATTTTCTTAAACTCTTTCAATAAAAAAATATTTATTTTGATCATTGAACTTTTGAAAACCCACATCAAATTTTACGTTCGTAATGAGTACTTTACTATCAACCTTGCCTAATATTACAGATTTCAGTTAAGATTTTATTTCAATTTATTATATTTTCTGCCTTGAATAAAATATATTAAACATTAATATATAAAATATTTGTATTTCTTTACGTAAAACATATTTTTTTATTCATAAAAAGTAATAATGACGATAGATCGTTCGTTTCTTTAAACAAAAAATATTATAGCTTTAGTGGCACGTAAAAACTAAAATTAAGTTTTAGTAAATCGATCTTTTAAAATATCAACGATTTCAAAAGTGGTATTTTTTTGGTAATAAATTGTAAGATTTATGGTTTTTAATTAAGTAAAGGTATATTTATTTTTATTGGTAGTTTTTATTAATAAAAAAAATTTAAACACATCAAAACATTAACGTAGATAGGTAATAAAATAAAATTATAAAATAACCAATTTAATATTATACAAATAAATTTTTGTATGCACACTGATTCAGTTCATATCTCTATATGGTTTTTAATAAAAATATTAAATTAAAAAGGTGTTTTTCACTAAAAATACATTTTTTCAATTTATACGATAAAATTTTAGTACCTAGTAAACTGTGATAAAATTTCATAATAAATTTTCAAATAAATTAACTTGTAAAATATTTGAAACTATGAAAAGAGAAATACATATTTAAGTTTCTTTTGATAAAATGAATAGATTATTTTTATAATAAACATACAGTATATGTATTAAAAATAACAAATATTTTAAAATCTTATGTTTGATAATTTTTAAATGTACATGCTTATATTGCAATTGCATAAAAAAATTAAATGTGTATATATATATATATATATATATATATATATATATATATATAACACTATTGTTTTCATAAAAATCAGTTAGTTAAAATATTTTATATTTTAATTTTTTAAAATACATTTTGTGTGTTAAACTCATCTTTAACAAATTTCTTATTATTGGTACATAAAATATTAATGAAGTTAATGAATTATGATAATTTATATATCGTACAGGAAATGAACTGTCGAATGTATCGAGTTTTTGCGATTTTTTAATGTATGTTCAATGAAGAAATGTTAAGAATTTCCTGTTTATAATCTAACTTTACACAAAAGTGTTATTTTATAATATTCAGTAAATAAACTAAAATTATAATACATATGTATATATGCTACAGCTTAGGTGTCTATTTTGTATGAATTTTTATATATCATAAAATATATAAATGGCTATTTAAATAATATTTATTTTTAATGTAATATATTTCTGCTACTGTATTTTTTTATTACTTTTAAATAGTATGATATTTTTATTACTAT
The DNA here is from genome assembly GCA_029203775.1 of Neoneuromus ignobilis. Classification (NCBI taxonomy): domain Eukaryota; kingdom Metazoa; phylum Arthropoda; class Insecta; order Megaloptera; family Corydalidae; genus Neoneuromus; species Neoneuromus ignobilis. The sequence goes on from CP092093.1 coordinate 20,463,049, forward strand.
GTATATATAATAAAACATATTTTTTGGGCGATGCTTTAAAAAGTAATTAGTTATTAATTGTTAACAATTGTTCACATTTTAATCCCAATACTATTATTCTTAGATAGCAGATAGAGAAAAAATATTACAGATGAAATTTTTATTACATACGTAAGTAGTTTTTCATTAAAAAATATATTACTTTAAATAAAACTTAAAAGTGTGTAATGGCAGGATTATTATTCTTAGATAATAGACAGAGAAAAACTATTACAAATAATTTTTTTATTACATAAGTAGTTTTTTATTAAAAAAATATATTACTTTAATTAAAACTTAAAAAGTGTGTAAATGTATAAATGAAAACGTTACTTAAAAAAAATCGTATTTAATTTAATTTTTTTTTATTATATACAATATTTTATGTTAATTTTAGCGTTGATTCATTCATGTAATAAATTTAAATTTACTCTACTTCATGTTAATTGTATAAGAGTATTTTAATTAGTTCTCAATATTAATTTAACGTTTTTATTTTTATTCTTTAATTAAATACAAGATAAAATTGGAATAGGTAGTTATTTTCTAGTAATATATTATGTATCTATATATATATATATATATATATATATATATATATATATATATATATATATATATATAATAAATTTTAGAAGTTAAATGTAGAAAAACATTCATCTAGTCAAATTTTATATAAAAAAAATAATATAAAATTTAATACTTCATATTTAAATTCTGTATTTTAATATTAATATTTCCTTGATGTATATAAGTGCGTTTAAAATGTGTGTTTTTATTTTATTATTAATTGATATATTAAATTCGTGATTTATAACCTGAAAAACACATTTCTCTAGAAATGTCATCAGCTTATAAATAAATAAAGTAAACAATAAAAAGTTATTCAACACTTTTACAATATTTTGTGGCATTGGCGTAATAATTCATTTATGTGAAAGTGTACTAATATTATTGTATGTACCATGCATGAACAATAGTTTTGAAACCAAAATTATTTATAGCGATTAAAGCTATATTGTGAATAAAAGTAGTACAAAATAATTTAATTTCATAAGAAACATTATTTGAATAAAGCTGATAAAATACACGAATGATCTAATATTTTTCTTCAAGATAAGACATTTTTTGTAATTTATGTTATCCTATCTTTCAATTGAATCTGTCTTCAATCATGTTTTTAAATTTTTCTTGGAATATTTGAGAAGATTATACGAGGGTCGTTTGATAAGTATGGTCAATTTATTTATTGTTTAATTTAATTAATTTTTTTAATTTTGTTTTTTTTTTTACTTTTTGATCATACTTATCAAACAACCCTTGTATTATCAGCAAAATGAAGATTATTCAAAATTTTACACTTTGTTTTTATTTATTTATTCTCGTAGTTGAAAGATTTGAATATTTTTTTTAAGATTGCTGTAAATTTTTGAGGAATATTATCTTGTATATATATATATATATATATATATATATATATATATATATATATATATATATATATAAAATTAAACAGTTAAATGTGGAATTTAGTTTTGAAAATCTCTTCTGTGGTGCGTAATTAAAATCAAGCAATGATGAATATACATGTCGAACGCAGGGCAAATACACCTATTTTAAATTTTATGAAAAAACTAAAGCAAAATGAACAAGGATTACATTTTTATTCGAAAAAATAAACAATTCATTGTTGAAAAAAATATTTTTATTAGAAATTTCAAAATTGCAACCAAATAATAAAATTCATAAACAAGAAAAATATAAGTAATTCAGTTGGTCCTTTCAGTGTGGTATTTTTTGAAACAGGGTACCACACAAAGTGGCACTTTACAGGTCGATCACCAGTACCATGACTCCTTACGAATTCCATTTTTTGAACAGACGGCATATCTTCGAAGTAGATTTGCTTTTGATGATGATGAGCTGGTATAAAGTTAGGGAAATGTTTTCCGATGAAACGTATAGGTTTTGAAGTTGAATTCGTAGTTGGTCGACCAACTTTCGAAGTTTGTGTTTGTTGAATTGCATATTTTTGAATAATTTGTTCAATACATTCGACCAAAAAATTTAATCGACTTCTTGCAACGAACTAGCAATTACTAAGGGCCTTCGCGTATCTCATTTATATATATATTTAAATTGTTATCGTGGAATACTCTATATCAAGGATCGGAAACGCGGTGCCCGCGGGTTCCAGGGTGCCCGCGAAGCAATTTTAAAGTGCCCACCATTCAAATATCTAAATTTTAAATTTGAGATATTTGAACAATAAAAACTCGTAGTTGTAATGAATAATTTTAGTAAAAATTCTTATTTTATCTTTGTTATTTTAACAATTGTACAATTAATCAAAGTACCGATCAAGCCTTACTGACGCTCATTTGGAATAATGTCTTAGAATTGGGAATTCAACTTATGTGCCACATTACAACGAGTTGGTCGCAGATTTTCAATATCAAATATTGCATTAATTGTCAATTTTATAGATTAATAATTAATAATATTAATTGATGATTATTTTTATATTTTAATAATTTTTTAGATTGTTTTTTTAATTAAAATTTGAATTTATATATTAAAAATTTATATAACAAAATTTATGTTGCATTAATATTTTCATGTTTAAATATCCCTTCTCTTCATCCGACGGTGCCCTCTGAACTTCCGCATTTCTGAAATATGCCCTCTTAGTAAAAAAGGTTGTCGACCCCTGCTCTATATAAACAGTAAAGTATCCACCCAGTTGGTAAAGAGACAAGATTGTACAAACAATTCGGAGAATACCCGATATAACTGGGAAAATAATCAACTGGCAATATAAAGTAAACACCACTAAATGACATTTTTATTACTTTTTATTAAAATTTTGAGTTTTCATAATAAATATTAATTTTATATTTTACACGACGAATATACTTGTTAAACGCACTGAAATGGATTATTGGTTTGACGTGTATACTCGTCAAACTCAGTTAACTGATTAAGGAGTTCCAGATAATAAAGAAGCATGGAAAGATGTATGTTGGGAATAACAAAATCAGAACAAAAACAAAAATTATGAATTTTGTAGCAAAAGTGGAAAAAGTCTGAAATGGAAATTGGTATCAGACATAACAAGAAGAGGGACCCTCAATAGACAAGGGAAGTTACTAATTGAGAATTTAGATATATATGAAGAGATTCATGGATAGATGGGGCAGAGATGTAAGAAAATTCGTTAGAATATATTGGAAGAGAAAGGCACTCTATCAGTCGAAATGAAAAATTTTGAGAGAGTCCTTCCAACGGTAGATTGAAAGAGGTTTCTGCTACTGTTGATGATGATGATATATATACATTCATATATATATATATATATATACACCGTTATTTTAATATGAAGAAATGTGACTTGTTCATTTTTAAGTGTCCAGCTAAATAATTACAAACGACTTAAAAATAATAATAAAAAGTACAGGTAACTACTGTACGATCAAAACACAATTTTAACAATAAATATATAAGTGCTAAAGAAGCGATTACGGTTAGTTGTTAACGAGCAAAAGTCTTTGGCCGATGTTGTTAATTCAAGGAGCCGCTTCTAGTTTCTCTTTCATAGTGCGATGTTCCCTTTCTTGTCACAGTACGTATAAATAAAATGATTAATGACAATCTGGTTGCCGTATACACAACACATATACACACACCACACAAATCTGAATGCTTTGTTAATTGTTGAGAATTCAAAGCGTCGCCTATGTCGGCCGAAGTCTATCTATTATACGTTATACGAAGAAGTTGTGCATTACACGCATCGTCTGCGATGATTACGAAATTAAATAGCTACTGTGAATTTAAAACTAATTTAGGTTAACATCTTTATGTTTCACATTGAAAAGAAAAATATACCGATGGTCAATAATTTAATTGGATACACAATTATTACCTTTACAAATATTTCTATTGCTTTTGAGTTCAACAGCACTGTTAATAAAGATATCAATGTGTGTGTTATATATGTATTATTAATACAAATATATATATATATATATATATATATATATATATATATATATTTAATTGAATGTGAATTCCGGTATGTGTTGTAATTGTATTTAATTACATAAAATGAATTCAATGTGTAATGAATTTCAAAAATACTGATTATTCTTCCACGAAACCATGCAAGAATGAGAATTTTTAAGAATATAAATGTTAGAAATAGTGTAAAATAATTGAAGTATATAAATAAATATTTAATAATTTTTGAATTTGTTAGTGCAGAAAAATTGAATTTTATTTTTAATTACAAAATATCTACAAGAAGTTTTTGACTTTTTTATATAAATATATTTTTACATATTTTCAATATTATTCTATCTAATAGTATATAGGTAACTCTCCTACAACACGATTTCGCTCTAACACGTTAAGAAAATTGCAGAAACCCTTCTACAACACTAGATAATACGATTTTTATTATAGAAAATATATTAGAAAATTATAAAATATATAGATATTGAGGACGTTCAAGATTTATTAGTGAAAGAAGTTGGAGAAGTGGATTTGGTGGAAGTGGCATTCGAAGTTGTAAATTAATTTCATTAGGAAGAAAATAGTACTGATGAAGATTGTAAAGTTAATAATTTAACACTAAAAAAATTACTGGAAAGTCTAAACTTATCCAAAAATTTAAAATCATTTTTCGTCAACGCAGACATTTCCGTTGAAAGAAGCCGAAAATTCAAAAGGGAGCTGCAAAATTGCCTATCTCTTTACCATAAATTGACAATGACCTTATAAAAACCAGCAAATAAATCAAAATTGCAATTTTTAAGATGCCAAAAGGTGAAAAATCTAACTGAAGAAAAAAGTTCAGAAAGTGAAAATGATATCTTTCAACCTAAAAAAAAGTTCTCGTTTGATTATACTGAGTAGTGATGATGAATAAAATTACTAAACTAAGGTTATATTAAATTACAATAGATATTGTTTGTTCTTTACGTTTTGTGTTATACATATTTTTAAATTTTTAATAAAAATGAAGTTGCTTATACGGAATAAAAAAAATATTAGTTTTTAATAAGTTTTCGAGACGTAACTCCCCATTTTTGTATTGGCTCCTAGTTTCATATAACACGGTTTCACACAACACGGTATTTTCTAGGAACCTATCTACCGTGTTATAGGAGGGTTACTTGTATTATATTTTAGTTTAGTACTTTATTATAAGTAGAATAATTTGGTGTAAAATAATGAATATATATATATATATATATTAGGTTGGCAAATATCTCCCTTCCGCCTTCTGGTCTTTTGAATTTCGCAGCTATGTACAAAAAAAAAAAAAAAAAAAAAAGAAAACAACCGGAAGGGATATATATATATATATATATATATATATATATATATATATATAAGTATGTGTGTGTGTGTGTGTAAATGTGAGAAATAAAAAGAAAAAATACTTAGTGGATGATGTTTACCTAAAAATAAGTAGATGTACAAATAATTATAATCAAGTACATTCTAGTTTTTTTTAAACTGTGGTAAATTTACATTAACACAAATGAATTTTCACCTCCAACAACACAATATGTTATAAAGTGTTGAATAATCACTTATTGTTCACTTTGTTGTTCATAACAACAATGAGCTAATGCGCATTTCGATGGCTGTGTAATCATCTTAAGTGCTTTTTTGTTAAAAATGTTTTAAAGGGCCAAAATTCATTTGTGTTAAAATACATTCTAGACTTTATATTTTAATACTTTACTGATGTTTGAATGGTTACTGAAATGTGTTTCAGAGAATGAAGTGAAAAGTAAGATATTATTTAATGTTTTTTCATCAAAAATTGAAAAGTTGGTATGATTTATTTATATTAAAATGATCTTACCACATTTATTTTCAAAAACAAATAGTGGTAAATAACTTTTTTATACCAATTAATTCATTTTTGGTGCATTGATTTGATTTACATTCTGAAAAAATTAATTATTTAATTTTATACTATATTAACTATTCATATATATATATATATATATATATATATATATATATATATATATATATATAAACCATAATATTATGAATATTTATTCCAAAGTTTGTCTTTTAAATTTTTTTTTAAGCTTTAGTAATAAATCATGAATTTAGCATGCTATTACACATGAATGGATTAAAAACTAAAAATAAATATATTAAAAATATTTTCAAAGCCAATAATAATAGACAACAATATTATTTTTAACAATAAAAAATATTATTTTGTTATATTTATTTCTATAATTATTTTAATAATTTCAGAAAAAAGTTAATAATTGTTTGAAAATATTTGTTCAATCGTTAATTGTTCATAAATACACTTATCCCCTGATTTACACTAAGGATCGGTTCCTCAGAAAACCGTGTAAATCGAAATCGTGGATTTTTATACGCGAAACCATGTGAATCGAAAACAAACAAAAATGTGCATAATTCAATCATTTATTTGAACGTAAAATAAAAGTAAGATACTTCGAAAAACATAAAAATAACAGTAACCAAAATTTTAATTACTCATAGACTATTAATCTTTTCTACGATACTTGGTATTGAAATCCGTAATTAACAATTGTGTTTGGTTTTTGGCTAAATCTGTATAGACCTCCTCATATTGAGTTAAGCATTTATTAATATCTTGCTAGAATCGGAGAGTTCGTTCAACATTTGGGTCATTTTATAGAAAATGATTACCCAATTTTTGCCCTAATTCAAATATATGCGCCAATATTACCAAGTGAATGGAATTAAAAAATGACTAGAAATAAATATGCAGCCAAAATGTTCATTTTTATTAGCTTTTTTAAAAATACGTTATTTTGAAAACTGTTTAAAAGCGAAATCGTGTAAAAAAAGTACCGTGTAAATCGGGGGGTAGGTGTACTTTTAATTAGTTATTTTTTTATTTTGTAAATAAATATGTTTAATTATGAAAAAATCGTTTAATAATCAATCTATATTTTTAAAACTTTATATATATATATATATATATATATATATATATATATATATATATATAATTTTCTTCGGTGGTATATAACTTAAAGATCAACATATTGTTTTTTCAATTTATCCCCCATATTTTTTTCATAAAAGCAGGTGTATAGAGCTAGATAATATCAGAGAACACTTTTTACAAGTAACGTAAAATTCATAGTTCTTATTTTAATTACCTTAATGTTTTAATTTAGAAGGAAATTTTAATACATTAAACAAATGTTGATGAATAAATGTATGAAAATTTGTAGTTGAATGATAAGCACTAGAGATGAATGAGTGATGAGTTTTAGGTTTATGAAGTATTATATAATTAAGACTGCATATAAACAATTGTTAATTTTGATAAAAATGTAAAACATCTTTAAAAACGACATAAAAACTTGGATAAAATATCTAGTTTTAGTTCAACAAATAGGTTCCATTAAATTACCTTTTTTATTACTTTTAAGATTATATCATCAAGTACTTAGTGGTTCGTTTATTTCGTTGTATGTATATTTTATTGTTATTCAAAGTTTTTAAAAAACTGATTTTTATCTTCTCACGGAAAATTAATAAGCGGAAAACATTATAGATTATTTGACAATTATCGTTTGAAAATGAAATTACCTACAAAGAATTTGTAAGATAATGAAAAGGAAATAAAACAATATTAAATAAAATTAGAAAGAAAAGTACATTAAAAATAATTTAATAAAATAATATTTTTTTATTTTCAATTAGAGTTGAATAGACAATAACAGTTATATATTTTATAACGAATTAAAAATATTATATTTTTTAATATACAGAATTAGAAATCTTTAATAAGGTCGTAATTTATAATCAAGAATAGATCGATCATAACAAACATGCAAATATTTAACATATGGTACCCTCATCTACTGGTGGATTACGCCGCTCTATATGGATAGAATACTTAACCGACCGGATAAGTCAACTCGGCTGAACTTGTTAAAAATGTTTTTCTTGTGTTTAATTGAAATTAAATTTAATTCATCAGTTATTTTCATATAGTAAATAAAAGCGCTTATTCCTGTTTTGTATCTAAATTGTAACTTTTTTTTTAAATTGCTTTAGTTAAGAAGTCTCATATTGTTATTAGGTGTTTATGATATAAAAACATAAATAGTAATTTGTTGTTTTGGAACTGTGGCTGATTCACTTTAACACAAATGAATTTTAATTCCAACACCTAATTAACAAAATAATAGTTTAAAGTGTTCAATAATCACTTATTATTTATAAATATATCGGCTGATGCATTTCGATGGCGTCGTCATCATCATCGTCAGAGTCTAAAAGATAAATTTAAGAGAGTAATATTTAAAAAGGTTGGTCTGTAGAAAAATATGATAAGATTAGTCTAAAATTTGAATATAATGATCATAATAATGATCAAATTCTTCAGGAATTTTTTTGAAATTTTTCTCCATCCCGTTTTAGAAAAATTAAAACATGAAAATTGTGTCTTATAACATGGGTTCTTATGGCGGTGTGGTATAAATTGAAACTTAAGTCATTGAAACTCCACTAAAAAATGCCAAGAATTTTTTTAAAGATGTTTTATTGTAAAGCTTACATTTTTAATAGTATTATCACTCGAGTAAAACAAATCTTCACAACGCCGTTTGCAAGTTTTTAGTTGAAAAAGAATTGTAAATTAATGATTTTAAAGTTACAGCCAGTATGAACTTTACAGCCAGAACGAATCACGGCGCAGCACTGTAGACACGTGACACATACGATGCGCGTGTTAGTCGTGTTCATATACTATGTATACTATACTGAATTATTTATTTGCAATTGGCAATCATTATTTTAGCTCATACAAAAGTGTAGACCACTACTCCTCACCCCGCGTTCCTGTAAGACAATGACCAACCACCTTAAGAGTTGGCTTTTATACGAATACTGGGCATTTTTTACTAAATGCAAATATTATATTTTATTCAATTTCTTCTAAATAAAAAAATAGAATGTCTTTTTATTATAATGTTGATGTACAATAATATATATATATATATATATATATATATATATATATATATATATGTGTGTGTGTGTGTGTGTATGTATATGTGTAATTTATTAGTATTTTTACGAAATCAAAAATATTTTTATATTTTATTATCATAAGCCATTTTCTAAGTCACTGCTGGATGGAAATTTCCCCAAAATTTCCTACTTCATATATAGGGTTTTCTAATAAGCACTTCGAAAGTTTAAATGGAAATAAAACAAGTATTTAATTAATTAGTTATGTATTTTTTTTATTTTAAATCATATTCTATGGCATTAATAATTAAATTTCACTTATATGACCACCAAGACTTCACTTGATATAGTACATTCGTTTAGTTCAATTTTAGTCACTCTTTCACATACTTGTGGTCCAATTTCATAAATTA
>CP092093.1:20477500-20500000 GCA_029203775.1 Neoneuromus ignobilis
AATAACACCAAAAGATTTTTTTTAAAATTAAAATGTTCAATAATTATTTATTCTGTAAATTTATATAAAAGTGAATTCATAATTCCAATAAATATTAAATTGAATTTTATTTGTTGTTTTGAGACTGTAACTGATTCACTTTACACAAATGAATTTTAACCCCATCACCACAATAATTTAAAGTAGCCTTTCTCTGAGAAAGGTTCTGGCGATGATGGCGTCGCCATCGAAATGCATCAGCCGATATAATTATAGATTATATAATTATAAATAAAAGTGAACAATAAGTGATTATTGAACACTTTAAATTATTGTGGTGTTGGGGCTAAAATTCATTAGTGTAAAATATATTAAATTGAAGATATATTTAAATAATTCTTATTTATATTTTATTAATTTTTCAACGATAAGGATGTAGTTATTAGTTATAGATTGCAATATAAGTTTTAGTATTTATGTCTAGCAAAAACACAAGAAAATTTTAATTGAAAAATTGAAACTATAATGTTATAATTTTAAAAAAAATCAGTTTTATGATTTAATCGTCTATGTGAAATGATGTTAATTAAAATTATGAATTTATATTTGACATCAAACAGAAACTCTAGTAATATTAGATCATAGTTCATAAATCCGATTAAATTAATGTCGTTGCCGTATAAACATTTAACACGTTCACTTTCATAAAGCTCTTCGGTACAAGGAGTCATCGGAATTATTTAAAACATTTTTTTTTTAATGAATAAATAAATTTGGTTTTACTATTCTACGGTAGTTCTTAAATAAATGTATAGTCGGTCTTAAAAGTAAATAAACTTTAATTAAAAAAAAACAATTCTTGATTTTATATATACGATTTTTATTATTGATTATTCAAAATACATCCCTTCTGATGAAATAAAAATCTTTACAACGACTATATAACTTTTTAAAACATGTCTAGTACTCATTTTTCGGAATAGTTGTAATGGAATTAATCAGTTTTTTGAATTCTTGTATTACTGTTAAATTGATTTTATTTTAGCTTTTTATTAAGTGTTAGAGACATGAAATTGGCGAACACGGTTGATGATTAATCATTACAATATATTCTGATGCTAAAGAGTTTCATACCATAATGAATCGTATAAATTGTACACAGATTTTTTTAATGCAAATTTTTGATCAAAATGTGCTTTAATAAATATAACTGAAATTTTTAATTATTTCTATAAACATGCAACGATCACTTTAAATTAATTCACGTTTTCCAAAATTTCTATATTTTGTCTGGTTGAAGACCAGTCAAAAGAAAGAAATGATTCTTTTTACTTTTTTTTAGAAATTTAATTTCTCTTTTTTATTTATTTGTATGACTTATAAATCGTTGCATGTGTTAAAGCTCCATCAGCATCTTCTTCTTATTTATTTATTCAACATTTGAATCGTTTCTGTATTTTTTTTCTTTAATTTTGCTCTTTGTTCCATACTAATTTTTCGTTGTTATTAAAAGATATTCAACGAAAAATTAACACGTGAAAAAAAAGATACTGCCACATTTACCAAAATAAGTAATAACACATGCATGGAATTTTCATCAAACTGAACATAGTCATAAACGAAGTGTTAATGAAAAAAATATTTTATCTCAAAAGATTTCTAACAAAAACCTTCTGAATATTTAAAAAATAAATTATTTTTTGTTAAGGCCGTGTACATCACTCATTTCAATTTAATTGAATCTAATCAAATTGTGTAATATTTTGTATAAAAAATTGAAATTTTGATAAAAAATTCTTTGTTGCAAAAAATAATGAAGCAAAATTTGATGAGCAGTCGAGTTAAAAATAAAAATCTGTTTTGTAATGATTTGTAAATTTACAATTCTGAAATAAATTTCTTTAATATTTTAATATGTATATAATTGAAATATAAGTGTATATATATATATATATATATATATATATATATATATATATATATATATATATATATATATATATATATATACTGGTGTGCAAAATAATAGGTACAACTAAGTAATTTCTTACTTTCAATATTATTTAAGAAACTAACAGTACAAAATTGATCAAATTAAATTATTTTATGTATATAAAGTGTATAAAAACTAAAAAAATCTACTAAATAAAAAACACAAAATATGATATGAGAAAAATAGAAATTATTTTAATAGCTGTGTAAAATATTAAGTGCATTTCCAAATTAGAGTTGTAAACATAATATAATTTAAAAAAAAAGTTTGTCACTGATATTTGCTAATTGGGGATGTATATTTAATAACCAATTATATATCCTCTATTTTGAATGACATTTCTGCATCGATGCGACATAGACTCTATTATTTTTTTTAATTTATCAATAGGGATATCTTCTCAGGATTTTTAACAGTTTCCCACAACTCATTTTTGTTTTTTGGCTTTGGTTTTAATTTTTCAAGCCTGCTATTAACCTCAACCCACATTCTCAATTAGGTTAAGGTTTGGTGATTGTGATGGTCATTGTAAAATTATTATCCTATTTTGATCAAACCATGTTTTTGCTGTTTTAGACGTATATTTGGGGTCATTATCTTGTTGTAGTGTCCATATGAGTGGCATATTTTCTTCTACATGTTTCAATATTACGTTTTCTAATATGTCAACATATACTGCTTGAATCATTGTGTTATTCACACAGTGAATTGGTCCAAGTCCATAGCATGAAAATGAGTCAAAAACCATTATACTCCCACCGCCATGCTTTATTGTTTTTAAGGTGTACTTAGAATGTAAAGAAATATTTTTTGAATATCAGAAATTTTTATATTTTATTATTATGCAATTTTGAATGATCCAAATAAATTTATTTTGATTTCGTTGGTCCATAAAATATTGCGCTATTTCGTTGCAAGGCATTCAAGATGTTTTCTTGCAAATTCCAATTCGTTCTTTATATTCTTCTGTGATAATAAAGACACCTTCCTCGGCTTCATTGTTCGTAAATTATTTTTTATTAGGCGTCTTCTAATTATACTAGCATTTATGTTGAGATAAAGTTTACTTTTTATATTTGTTGAAGTTGAAAATGGATCAGATAACCATTTTAACTATCCTTCTATCCATTTTTCGTGGTTATTCGCGGTCTACCTCTAGTTTCAAGTAATTCTCTATACTTTAATGCATTCGTTATCATATTTTTGGAATATCCTGACAATTCTGCAATATTATCAAATGTTACACCTTTGTTTCCTAACTTTTTTATCAAATCTCATTGAGCTATTGTGGAATGTTTTCCTCATTTCATTTTATTAAATATGTTAGGTTTTAAATACATGATCTATATTTTTTTGTTGTAAAAAATAATCTACTAAATTAATTTTCTCCTTTAAATCGTATCCAGCTTATAACATGAAACTAATATGACTGAAAAGTTTAAAAGTCCCTATTATATTGCACAGAAATCACACTTAATCTGACACATTATAGGGGATTCGTCTTAATAACAAGTCAATAAATAAGGCCACATCTAAAAATCAGAAAATTAATATCCAGATGCTTACCAATAGATGGTTTTTATAAAGTTTTTTGGTAAAAAAATTCATAAATTTTCCCTTACAACAGAATTAAAATGTTGTACCTTTTATTTTGCACACTCGTGTATATATAATGTTTATTATGTATTAGGCGTACTCATAAGTAATGTTGTTTTTGGATACTGTAGAAAATTTTATTTTATTTAAGAGTTAATACAGTTTTAATCTTCAATATAATCTCCATCGTTATTGACAATCTTCGTCCATCTCTTTGATAAACTTTCTAATCTCTTTTTGTAAAATGAGGATGATTTTGAAATAAAATATTCTTCGAATACAATTTTGATAGTTTTCACAGTAGGAAATTTTTTCCGCGAAGAAAATGTTCCATAGATCTGAAAAGATGGTAATTTGACGGTGCAGCATCGGGAGAATACGGTGGGTGAGGAAGTACTTCCCAACTTAAATCTTTGATTTTTTTCTTGGGTGATTCTGGTGCTATGAGGTCTTGCATTGTCATGCAGCAGAATAACACCTTTTTGATTAATCAGTCTTGGACGTTTTTGAATCAAAGTCATGTTTAGTCTATCAAGATGAGCACAATAATTTTAATCACTTATGGTTTTATTAGGATTCAAAACCTCCTAGTGAATAATTCCTGTAAAATTCCACCATACTGACAGTAACACTTTTTTAGGGTGAAGACCTGGTTTTGGAGTAGACAAAGGTGGTTGTCCTGATGTTAACCATTGTTTTTTCTTATGTGAATTGTACAGAATCCACTTTTCATCTCCAGTAACAATTTGTTGAAGAAAAGGATATCTGCCTAACCTGGACAAAAAGTGCACTGCAGATGGTTACACGTTGAATTTTATTTTCAACTGAAAATTGATATGGCACCCACATTCCTTCTCTTTGTACTTTGTTCAGTTGTTATACACACCGTTGTATTGTAGATCATGAAATTTTAAGTTTTGAGGCTAATTCCTGGATGGTTTGTTTGGGATCAGCTTCAATTTCAGCTAACAACAGGTCCGTATCAAACTCAACAGGTTTTTCAGATTTTATACCATCGAATAGATTGAAATCACCGTTCTTAATTTTTTAAACCAACGCTGACATGTTCTGCTATCCAAGGCACCAGGATAAACAGCATTAATGGTATTTGTGACATGAGTGGCATTGTTATGCTTTCGAAACTCATAAAGCATCAAATGTCTAATATGGAATTTATCCACACTCTTTTTTCTTCCATTTTTATAGAGTACACCTATTTTTTTAAAAAATTTAACAATAAGCACACTAAATATCAATATATTTAACTAGAATATAGGTTATGTTGTATTAAGTAAAATTATTGTCAGTAGATGGCAATGTTCTTAAAATTTGAAAAAAAACGACATTACTTATGAGTACATCTAATATTATAACTATTATTTCCTAACGTTTTGGTTATACACGCCTTTTGATGTGATATAAAATCGCATGAATTTAAACGTGTAGTCAAACCAACGCAATCAAGTTTTAAATAATGTCATTAATAGTGGCGCCAATAGACTAATCTACAGCACTAAATCACATTTCGTATAATTTTTATATTACACATTATTCATATTTGATTATTTTCATTCGAATGTTCACATTTATAAAAACGAATCAAGAATTTAAAAAAATATACACACGTGAATGTAAACATAAATCGCAATGATGTCAACAACAGTATACGCAATTCTTTTCTTTGACATCGCCAACACCACCATATATTATCTTATGTATATATTTCGTAAACATCGTACGAAATTATGAATCCGAAATGAATTGGATATCGCACCGACAGAATCACGGACACCCTGCTAGCAGAAATACCAGATAAGCGTGGGTCGACACCCGCTGCGGTATTGGGCTACTTACAGTACGGCTCGTTAACGATCCAAACAGAAGAGGTGTATGTATGTGTTTGTGTGGGTATACAAACGATATCTCTGTCCAGGAATCGAACCTGTCGCCTTTGCTACTACCTCTGTTAGATGATGTAACTTTTGAATGTCATCCTGTTTCCATTCGAATTGTTTTACGGATTAAACTGTGAATGATGTTTGTATTTAAATTGTGGATGTCTTTGAATATATTCTTATTATTGTCTGTATATTTTATGTACTCGTCGTACTGCAATGTCATTCTTCCGTGTGATAATGCAAACACAACGAAAATATGTCAGAATTGATATCGATTTTGTTATCAAACAGTCCACCGTACGACATTTTAACTACTAAAACGATTATAATAAAATATAATACAATTTTATACAATATTTTTATGTTTACCTTCTCATTATCATTTTATAGATAAATAACATTTTTTTAATTTATTTATCGTGCATAAAAATGAGTATTTATTCAATAAAAAGAACTTGATAGATTATTAATAATTATTTTTATAAATAGACTTAATATAATTCTTATTCAATTAATATTAACCAATAAATAACGTCTGATTTATTAATATTATTGATTATCGTTAAATGTGAATATAGATATAAACATTTATATGTCATACGAAATTTTGAAAAAGCTTAAAATAATTGTTTTGAAATTACAGCAAATTCACTTTAACACAAATTAATTTTTACCCCCAACATCACAATATGTTATGAAATGTTCAATAATCACTTATATAGGATATTGTTTTAAACGTGATAGAATTTTAAATTGGCTCTCTACCGAAAGTTTTATCTAACTTAAAAAACGCTTTTATATATATATATACATACATACATACACATACACATAAAGATGTTTTTTAGGTTAGATAGAACTTTCGATAGGGATTCAATTTAAAGTTCTATCAGATTTAAAAAATCCTATCAGGAATACCTCGCATAGTTCGGCTAATCGGTTCCACTGATTAACCGGACTATTTGAAACTGGACTAATTGAAACACTAACTAAAGACAAAAAACGTTAATTGGTTCCAAACAATTTTTTTTCCTGTTTTTCAGTAAATAAAATGAAGGTAATATATTCTAATGTTTGTATGTATCAACAAAACAAAATCAGGGGTTTATAGATTCATTTAAATATATTTTAAATTCATTTTCAAATGGGTTATTAAAATTTAATTGCCAAAAAATCGACTACTCTAAATTTAAAATAATTTTAAATAGTATTTTTAATTATTTACATATATTAAAAATACATTTATTATGTAATAATCTGGAGTTACATAGTTAATAAATTGATTTATAGAGAAAATTCCTTGAAATTTATAGAGAAAATTTCTTTTGCCTAAATATTGTATATATTTTTCTTTAGAAAATTGTTTAAATATCTTAAAAAATAGTAATCTGTTGATATACATAAGTCTAGATAAACATAGTGATTAATGGAGTAATGGAGAAATGTTTTTAATTTAATTTTTCAATTCCTAGAATATGACTTATGATTAATTGAATATCAATGTATTATACAATACTAAAATTAGTGAAATAAATTTATAAAATATTGACAAACTGTTAAGTAACGATTATAAAACTATTGTTAAATTAAGAAACTGAATAAATAAATATTACATGATTTGAATAAAAATTACAAAAAAGTTTAACCAATTTTTTACGACTTTTTAACCAAATTACGAAAAAGTATCTATTTAATCAAGTATAATTGTCACCTGTTAAATTTTATAATGAATTCGTAGTTTAAAATAAGTTTAGATACATTCTATGACACTTAAAAATATCTAGTAATGAAAACAGCAATTAATGGACAACCCATTATAAATATATAGGTGATCTAAATGTGATGCCTAGCTTTGTGTTTTATTAACACATATTCGTCGGTAACTTTTTGCACCGCCATTCACCAAATGCCGGCATTTTTTGACACTATCTGTAGAAATGATATGGTCTATATAAAACTGATGTAACTTGTTAGAAATCATATATTTTTCAGTGAAATCTTGGAAAATGATATAAAACAAATTTATCTTTATATATAAATTTTTATTTTTTTTTTTGGCTTTGCTTAGTTAAAAAACAATTAAATTCATAAAAAAGTTTAAATGAATTTCTAAAAACACAAAGTTATTATTCTCTTTTTTTTAGATGAAGTACATTATTATTGAGTCTTTAATTTTATAAATAATTAATAATTTTTCAGTGAATTATACTGTTCAAAACATGTGCCAGTATGAAGGGGAATGTTGCAAAAGTCACATACTGTCACTATCATTATTATCAAAATTAGTTTGTGAACAATCTGCCTCACAATCAGATAAAATGCCTGCATATATTTCATTTTTGTCCTCGATTTTAGGTATATTGTATTATTTGATAAGAAAGGGTAAAAAATTAACAATAATACAACTAAATTTGTTTAGTTATTCGAACACCCGAGCGCTTAAACTTTAAATAAAATTCTTTTATACCCAATACCGACTTATACAGTTTTACTTTGTTTTTGATTACATTTGCACCAGTATGCAACTGAAGCTAAAATCAGTTCTCTCATGGCATTATCTCTGTTTGGTTAAAATTATAATTTAAGGGGTTATACGTAATTAGAAATTTCAAAAAATCGATTTTTTTTTGTATTTTCGGAATGCACATATATTTGAGTATATTCTCTGAAAATTTGAAGTAAATCCGATAAATATTTATTATACCATGTAAGTTGAAAAAAAAATTTTTAACTATGTGTAAACTACTTCCGAAACTTCAAACGCGTTTATCTCAAAACGGTGTTTTCATAGTCGGTGATCTCGATATCTCAGAAATGGCTGAACCGATCGGTCTCAAATATTCACACAATCTTCTTAAATATATTCCTCAGGTATTGAACGAAGGAATAAGGTTTACAAAAATTATTACTATTTTTTTTAACAATTTGGAGCGAAAATTTTAGTAAAAAACGAAAAATTTTTTTCAAATAGACGCCATTTTGTCAAAAATGAAAATTTTTATTATTCATTCGTTCCAATACCTGCATTAATCTATCCTTTAAAAGAATTGACCAAATTTTTTGATTTCGGATAATCCAAACCGCCGATATGGAGATCACCACCAAGCGCCTTTTTTTGGAGGTCGTTCGGGACATCGTCTGCAGGAGCGGTGGACTTCAATATTTTTTTATGATCGACATGTTATTTTATTCTTGAAAGTAGGATCTATTCAAATAACCATAATTTGTAATTGCAAAATAAATACTGTTTCTAAAAAAAATTCCTAAAAAAACGTCGTTTTTGCGCCTCGCAACTGCGTATAACCCCTTAATATACTCAGAATTAAGAGAACAAAAATCAATTATTTTCTCTAATATACAAATGACGAATTTTCGTCATTTGGCTGTGGGTGATTCTTTGGAAGATGACGAATTTTCGTCAAGCGGACGAATATGTGTTAAAAAGAAACATATGTATAGTTTCTTTTTAATAAAACACAAATTTAGATGTCACATTGGGATGACCCTATACGAGTATATTCAGTCTCATAATGAACTAAATGAAACGAAAGATTTAGACATATATTTATTTTCTTACTCTCATTTACAATTCTTTACTATTCTTCAATTTCATTTGGGTTACCCTATATATATATTAGATAAATTGATTGATAATATAATTATATAAATATATATATATATATATATATATATATATATATATATATATATATAAATTCTTCCTATACTGACTTAATTAAACAGTTCTTTCGGGCATAAATTTTAATTATTCTCATAAATTATTTAGGTGTTATAGTGATTAATTCTTAATTTTCCGAATTCTAGTTTATTTTCGTAAAAAATACTTAGAATACAGCTATTAATTCAGGTAGTTAATTGCGGTCTAGTTTATATATATATATATATATATATATATATATATATATATATATATATATATATGTAAACTGTGTGTGTGTAGGCACAAATGAACGTGTATGTTAGAAAGCATACAAAACAAGAACAAATTAGACTGAGTTATTGATTAAATTATCATATGATAAATTACTTAATAGTTCTTTTTTGCGTTACTGACATGCAGGTCCCTGATAATTTCTACAAATCTGTCACTGTCACATGGATACTACGTGCATTTGCATTTTACACATGTTTTACGTTATGTACGTGTTTATTTTTTTATTTCCAGAAACTAATCAGTAATCGAGAAATTAATTTATATTTCTTGTTACAATGGCCGCATTTGATTACCTAATTAAAATAAATTTATTTATGACAATGACCGCGATATGAGCACAGTTTTAAACGTATAAACAAATATATACCTGTACGTATAGAGACAGATTATCTGTCCCGTAGAAATGAATATATAACATGATTAACGGATAATTTTATATTCAGATCGAACAGAAATATGTGATCGGAAAGTTTTGATACTTTATTGATATATATATATGTAATAATTTTAATAAATTATTTTATAAAGACATTATATACTGATCTAAATGTGACGCCTAAATTTGTGTTTTATTAAAAAGAAACTATACACATTTTTCTCTTGAATAAAACACAAATTTGAACAACTTATTTGGATGATCCTATATTTATTCAACGTCTTGTATAATAAATGAGAAAAATGTTGAGAATATTTGAGTTTAAAATTACTTTATTCATTTTCAGAAATGTGAAGAGTTCCATATAAATATATATGTGTTAAAAAAGAAACTAAAGTTTTTAATAAAAAAATATATTTTCTGAAACATAAAAATGTTTATTCAAAATACGTTTCTTTTAGCTCAATATAACTCTAAAAACGTTAAAACATGCATAAATAAATTTTAATAATTTTTTTTTGGGATGGCATCGATGACCTTTTTCACAGCGGATTTTGTAATTTCAATATTATTGTACAATGTTTCTTTTAATCGTCATTTTCATTTTTAGGAAAGGAAAATACTATAGAGTGAGAAATTTGGGAAACATGAATGACATAATTGATGATGTACATTAGTTTTGTAGGCAAAAATTTGTCTATAGCGTCAGATTTATCAGGTGGTACTTTGTCATAAAATAAGTACCAGCTTTGCGGCTCTCAATATTCTTACTTGACTCTTACTATCCTTCACTACAAACACCTTAATAGTACTTGCTAATAACAATTTCACTTTCTGGAACAAATTTAATGATGTTTTTTGAATTTTAAAAATAAATGAACATTACCTTTATTTCAAATTCCACGAAACGCTATTTTATCAATTTAGGTAAATTGGTGACTTACATGATGTACTTTTGCGCTTGGTTTCCGAATTGTACTTAAAACACCATGTCTTTTCCCCTATAACAACAGAATCCAGGAATATTTTTTGACTGTTTTATTATCCTTGTAGTGGTCAATGCACGTCTTCTTTTGGGTTCTATTGATTTGTGTAGCATAAATCAAGTGTAAACCTTTCTTTTGGTCATTTTTTTATTAATATCTCATAAATGATATCCTTAGACATGTTAAATTCTTTTGCAAGTATTCTGCATATCATATTCAAATCAATAGAAATAACTTCGTTTATTTTTCAATGAGTTCATAGGTGATCGTGGTTTCACAATGGCTTTATCTTGAATGTCATTAATGTCTTCTCTTCTATTTTTAAAACTTCCATACCACATGTTAATTTGTATACCTGATAGATAATAATCGTCGTAAACGCATCAATTTAAGTGTTTATGTGACTGTTTTACAAAGTTTAAAACAAAAATTAATATTTATACGTTGTTCCAATTGTGTTTCCTTGATAACGTAACAAATAGTACTATCACTTCAACCAATTTCAAAAATTACTGGTCGTATTTTGATCAGTTTTCGACAATTGATAGAAGAGATAAGAATTACATAAATTCACTATTTAGATGTAAGTTTCGATAGAAAAATGAAAGTTTTTTTTCTAAACACTGTGTATGTTTCTATAAGATGGCCAAAATGAGATAAAAGTGTTTAGACACATATTTATTTCTTTGTTATCATTTACTTTTTTTACTATCCTTCAGTCTTATTTGAGACACTCTATAGAAATCTAAAATCAAATTAGTTAATTAAGGAACACTTCAAATTATATATATATTAATTTTTTTATGAATGCAATTTCATGATTCAAGACTCATTAGTTACTCTCTTTCTCTCTCCATATATATATATATATATATATATATATATATATATATATATATATATATATATATATATATATAATATTTCTGTAAAATAAATAACGATTTACTGATTAATCAAATAATGATGATAAATGATTTAGAATAAAATTATTAATTAATATAATATGCCTGCATATATTATTTATTATTTTATAATTACAATTATGCTTTAAAGTATCATTCAGATAAAATAGTTGATTTTATTGATATATTGAAATGGACAGTCATCACTTATGGATAATTAATTATACTATTTATCATCAGATCTCTTGTCATGAAAATGATGACAATAAGCAATTTATCTTTTTATAAATTACTTACATATTTGTGTTTTTTTTTACCGATGTAGGTAAATAGAAATAAATAAATTATTGCAATATAATAAAATGATTTTTTACATTTTATAATTTTACTACATATATATATATATATATATATATATATATATATATGTATAGAGTCGAGTTCATTTTTATGCAGTAGATACGTTCTACAGAAAACCATATATAAAAAATGGCACAAAAAAGACTTAATTTATGTTGAAAAATTAGGCGTATATTCCATAATTTTCTAAAACCATAGTAATGAGTTAAAATTAACCTAAAATCGCATAAAAAGTTTATTGAAATTCAAGAAAATTTGAATGCCTAACAAATTCTTTTGAAAATCTGAAAGAAATTGATATGAAATTTAAAATAGATTTGTTTTCAAACTTTATTTATTTGATTTTATTGAAAAATAACAATTCTTTTTACATTTTTTCATCAGAATTATTGTCGCTATATGACAATGTTCGGCACTGTTTGCGAACTGGTGCCAAATCATTTTCATCATTAGAAGAGATAATCTTCACTGATCTGCACTGTAAAGGCAATGGGTTTTCACAAACAAAATTAAAATTAACTTCATTCTCATTCTCTATTGCTTTTTTCCCTCTGACAATGTAATCAATAATTAAACTTTGCGATGATGATTTTATTAATTTATTATACAGTTTGCGATATCCATACATATAGTTCCTCAGATTACGTAAGAATTGGAAAACT
Source organism: Neoneuromus ignobilis (assembly GCA_029203775.1). NCBI lineage: Eukaryota > Metazoa > Arthropoda > Insecta > Megaloptera > Corydalidae > Neoneuromus > Neoneuromus ignobilis. The sequence goes on from CP092093.1 coordinate 20,490,211, forward strand.
CGTTAATAATTGATGTCATTAACAAGAAAATAATTTTTCAATTTATTGCAAAGTTGAAGACCTTCTTGAATTATATTTGTAATGAGGGAGATTAGTTTTTCTTTCGCATCACTATCGCTTTCTGGATCTTCAACGATATATAAAGTTATATCAATAATGTCATTGTCACTTAAGACATTCATAAGCAATTCGTCGGCATTATCTTGAATAAAGGTATCAAAATCTTCTCCTCCAATTTTATGTGCCAAAGTAATAATTGATTGTGCAATACGCAAGTATATATAAAGGGGACACCCCGAATTTGAATGAAATATGTACCGCATAAAAAAGATCTGTATAAAGAGATCCAACTGTTTTTATATATATATATATATATATATATATATATATATGTATATATATATGTATATATATATACGAGGGCCGTTTGATAAGTGTAATTTGAAATGGATGGCACCACTGGTGCATATAGGTTACTTTTAATTAACAGATCTCTTGGAAGATGATGACATAATCAATTTATCTTTTATAAATTCTATTATTTGTGTTGTTTTTGACCGTTAGAATCAAGGAAATAAGTGAGTGATTGTCAAATAATAATAAAAGAATTTCGCGTGTTGATTAAACACTACTTCATTATATATATAAATATATATATATATATAAATATATATATATATATAAACATATATATACTCGAGCACATTTTTAGTGCAGTTTATAAGTGGTTTCAGAAAATTTTCGGAGTATATATGAGCACAAAAGACGCTGAACGTTCTGTTGAAAAATTAGTTGTAGGTCAATAATTTTCCAAAATCATTGATAAAATCCATGATTAACTGATGGATGACAGAAGAGTGAAAGTGCGTGAGATTTGAATGCTGTAGGCATTCTCGTGAAAATGGGAAACATAATATTTTGAAACCAACATTTGGACATAGAAAAGTTATCCAAACTTTATTTATTTGATTTTACGATCGAAAAAAAACGAGGTCGTGTTTACATTTTTCAAGAACGGTTTGCAGCTGTTTCAGCTATATGACAATGTTCTTTAAGCGTGTTTCATCACTGTAGATGAAACATGGATACATCACTACATTCTGAGACCATAGAGTAGTCTAAACAATGGATTATCAAGGGGGATCTGCACCGAAAAAGGCAATGGGTTTTCACAAACAAAATTAAATTAACTTCTTTTCTCATTCTCTATAATCTTTTCCCTCTGACAATGTAATCAATAATTAAACTTTGCGATGATGATTTTATTAATTTATTATACAGTTTGCGATATCCATACATATAGTTCCTCAGATTACGTAAGAATTGGAAAACTCGTTAATAATTGATGTCATTAACAAGAAAATAATTTTTTAATTTATTGCAAAGTTGAAGACCTTCTTGAATTATATTTGTAATGAGGGAGATTAGTTTTTCTTTCGCATCACTATCGCTTTCTGGATCTTCGACGATATATAAAGTTATATCAATAATATCATTGTCACTTAAGGAGCCATAAGCAGGAACGTCGGCATTATTTTGAACTTGGTATCAAATCTTATTATTCGGAAGTGATCAACAAACTAGAGCAACGTTGATGAAGTGTATAAGCAAAAGGAGACTATATTGAAAAATAAAAACGATTTATTAAAAAAATGAAAGTTTTTATTTTTACACGGACATAAAACAATCTGTATAAAGAGATCCAACTGTTTATATATATATATATATATATATATATATATATATAAATTGACATTTTTCTTACTATAAATTTTAAATAGATAAATTGAAATAAATTTTAAAAATTAATAATGTTGAGAGATAGCTCAATCTTTTTAGTCTAATAATATGGTTTTAAGTATGAAATTTTATTTCATATAAATATATGAATAGCAATTTTTACAAAAAGCTCAGCTTTTTAAAAACATTTAATAAAGACAACCTATTTAACGTTAAAAATATATTTTTAATTTTTTTAAATAAGTTTTAACTCTCTTACTGCGGATAGGCTCATCTATCCCTTCGGTTAGCTTGTGCGAAAACAACTAGAAACTTTGGTCAGCAGTAAAAGGGTTAAGTACGTTTCTCCAAAAAAATGATATAATTTGATTTTATTTTTTTGTAGTTATTAAACATGTATACATACATACACACAGGTGCGTAAATTCACACACACATATATACGAGGGTCATTTGATAAGTGTGATAAAAAAGTTAGAAAACTAAATTAAAAATTTAATTTAATTAATTAAATTAAACCATATTTATCAAAAGACCCTGGTATATATTATTTATTAAATATTAGACATATTTTAAGAAAATGAAATCATTGTCTAATTATTACCATGGACGTTTAAAATGTATTTGTTTTTTTTGTGGAACTGAGGAAAATTCCCTTTAATACAATTGATTTTTATTCCCAACACCACAATAGGTTATAAAGTGTTCAATAATCACTTATTGTTCACTTTTTTTGTTTATAATAATAGTCGGATAATGCGCATTTCGATGTCGATGCCATCATCGTCAGAGCATTTTTGTTGTTAAAACAAAATACTGTTGACGTTATAGCAAAAAGCTCTAATGATGATTGCATTGCCATCGAAATGCGCATCAGCGTATTATTATAATCAAAAAAAGTGAACAATAAGTGACTATTGAACATTTTGTAATTTATTGTGGTGTTGGAGGTAAAAATTTATTTATGTTACAATGTATCTGTTTATTATTATTTCCTTAATTAATTAAATTTGTGGTAAAATAATCTCCAAAGATTATAAAATGATTCTATTTTTAACGTTTACCAGCAAATCTATAAATAAAAAAGAGATCATTAACACGAAACCACTTGTACAATAATATAAATTCAGTATTAAATGAGAGGTAGATTTTTTCTTTTTCGCTAATAAACTCGTCGTCACTTGTACAGCATGTGATTAGTGGCAAGACGTGTAACGTAATTCAGTAGTAGGTAGGTAGGTAGGTAAAAGTCTTTAAGTAGGTGTGTTTAGCTGTTTAACTTGTGGTCGATAATTATTATTCTTAGAATTATTGTTTCGAGAATTTGGGAGGTCGGATGCTGAGCGTCGGTATTGTATTGTTATTGCGTAAGACGAAATGCTATTGTTCGATTTATCGTATTTGCATGGATGCATTTTAAGCTACCAGCTTATACGAGTCTTAACTTAAGGTCGTTAAATATAGGAAGATATTTGTCGTCGTCGTTGGAGTGTGTTTGTCACATAGTTTATTTTTATTTGCAGGTAAATGCAGTAAATAAGTGCATATCTAGACTAAAATCTTGAAATCTAAAAATACTATGTTTATATTTAAACAAGTTTTATTACTCACTGATAAACAGTTACACATGCACTTAATTCTTTATTTCAATATAAATTAAAGTTAATGTGACTTAATACTCTTACGACATTCATTTAACTTATTTTTTTAATAAAAAAAAAATGAATATTAATTAGTTTACTTTTATTTAGTAATCTTTTTTTAAAGTATCAAATATTTCAAGCAATTTAATATTTTAAAATGTGTTATATTTGGAATATTACGTTATATTTAGAAACAAAATTATATATACAGGAATACCTCGCATAGTCCGGCTAATTGGTTTTAATGATTAGCCGGACTATTTGAAACCGGACTAATCGAAACACTAACTAAATACAAAAAACGTTAATTAGTTTTAAACAATTTTTTTCCTGTTTTTCAGTAAATAAAACGAGGTTAATATATTCAAATGTTTGTATGTATCCACAAAACAAAATCAGGGGTTTATACATTCATTTTAAAGACATTTTAAATTCATTTTCAAATGGGTTATTAAAATTTAATTATCGAAAAATCGACTTTACTCTAGAGAATCGAAAATTAATAGAAAAAGAAAAAAGACCACAAAACTAGAACTGTGCATGCGATGCCTATATACGATTTTGGTATTCTTTTTTATTATGTTTTCATAATAAAGAGGAAAACTTGAAAATTTGCTTATAAAAATAATTTTATGTATGAATTTTTTGGGATTTTTTCAAGAAAAAGTTTTTAGTAGGATTTTTTTCAAGTAAAAAAATTTTTTTTTTAGAAATTTCAAACAGGACTATAGTGAATCCCGACTAATCGAAGCCGGACTATGCGAAGTATTACTGTGTATATATATATATATATATATATATATATATATATATATATATATATATATATATATATATATATGTATATATATATATGTATATATATATATATATATATATATATATATATATATATATATATATATATATATATATATATATATATGTATATATGTATTTATGTATATATGTATATATATATATATATATGTATATATATATATATATATATATATATATGTGTGTGTGTGTGCGTGTGTGTATTTATTTATGTTCACATGTGTACTCAAGAAATGACAACATATACGAGGTCGTTTGATAAGTCCGTGTAAATTCCGAAAGATGGCACCACTGGTGCATATCGAGGTTATTTTTAATTAGTAGCACCTCTTGGAAGAACACACATCTAGTTTCAGCCATATCGGTCTATTCCTTTGTGTTTGACAATCGTTGGAATCAAGGAAATCGAGTGATTGTCAAATAATGGACGAAAAAGAATTTCGCGTGTTGATTAAACACTACTTCATTAAAGGCAAAACGCCTCAGGAGACTAAACAGAAGCTTGATAAACATTATGGTGACTCTGCACCTTCAATTAGTGCGGTTTATAAGTGGTTTCAAAATTTTCGGAGTGACCATATGAGCACAAGAGACGCTGAACGTTCTGGACGCCCTGTTGAGGTCACCACTCCAGAAATCATTGATAAAATCCATGATATGGTGATGGATGACAGAAGAGTGAAAGTGCGTGAGATTACTAGTGCTGTAGGCATCTCGTGTGAAAGGGTACATAATATTTTGCACCAATATTTGGATATGAAAAAGCTATCCTCCAGGTGGGTGCCGCGATTGCTCACGATCGACCAAAAACGAGGTCGTGTGAAGTGTTGCAAGAACGGTTTGCAGCTGTTTCAGCGAAATCCGCAGGATTTTAAGCGTGGTTTCATCACTGTAGATGAACATGGATACATCACTACACTCCTGATACCAAAGAGCAGTCTAAACAATGGGTTATCAAGGGGAAATCTGCTCCGAAAAAGGCGAAGACAATTCCTTCGGCCGGGAAGGTTATGGCGACTGTCTTTTGGGATTCGCAAGGAATAATCTTTATCGACTATTTGGAAAAGGGTAAAACCATTACAGGTGCATATTATTCATTGTTATTGGATCGTTTGAAAACCGAGTTGCAAGAAAAACGTCCCCGATTAGCCCATAAAAAAGTCCTCTTTTATTACGACAACGCACCAGCTCACACCTCAGCAGTTGTGCCGCAAAACTAATGGAAATAGGGTTCCAAATCGTTTCACATCCCCCCTATTCTCCAAACTTGGCTCCATCGGACTATTATTTGTTCCCTAATATGAAGAAATGGCTCGCGGGAAAAAGATTTTATTCGAACGAGGAGGTGATTGCAGGAACGAATGACTATTTTACAGACTTGGACAAATCTTATTATTCGGAAGTGATCAACAAACTAAAGCAACGTTGGATGAAGTGTATAAGCCTAAAAGGAGACTGTGTTGAAAAATAAAAACGATTTATTCAAAAAAATGAAGCAGTTTTTATTTTTACACGGACTTATCAAACATCCTCGTACAAAGTAAAATCATGTAATTTGAAGGACATTTACGTTTATATTAGTTAAAAAAAGTAATAGTTAATTATTGTTGTTATAAGCATAATTTTTAAAGTTTCATGTACGAAATTTGCCAGTTTTAGTTATAAGAAAGGTAATAAAAAATGCTTACTTTTCTATATATACATACATAAAATAAAACTGAGTTTAGTTTGAAATGTTATCAAAATTGTTTTATTCGCTAATAGTTTATGAAAAATATGTACTTTTTTACATTGAAGATATAATTTTTTATATAAAAATCATTAAAGTTATTCATTCGAAGTAATAAAATTTGCGACAAAGAAAAAATAAATAACAGGATATATATTTTAATTTTTTTAAAGAAAATACAATTACTATTAATATATATATATATATATATATATATATATATATATATATATGTGTGTGTGTGTGTGTGTGTGTATGTGTATGTGTGTGTGTGTGACAGATAAATTTATTTTAATTAATTTTCATTGTAAGTTATAATAATTATACATTTGTTTGTTATTTTGGAACTGTGGCTGATTCATTTTACACAAATGAATTTTAACCCCAACACCACAATAATTTAAAGTGTTCAATAATCACTTATTGTTCACTTATTATTTATAATTATATAGTCTATAATTATATCGGCTGATGCATTTCGATGGCGACGCCATCATCGTCAACAGAAAGGCTCTGGCGATGATGGCATCGCCATCGAAATGCATCAGCCGATATAATTAGAGATTATATAATTATAAATAATAAGTGAACAATAAGTGATTATTGAACACTAAATTATTGTGGTGTTGGGGTTAAAATTCATTTGTGTAAAATTATTATACATTTTTTATAAAATAATACTTTTTCTATTAATATTTCATTCACTGTTCCTGAAACCACGCATTTATATTTTCTCTATACGAATCAATCAAATATACAAACGAAATATCTAACGAGGGCGAAGTCTGATCCGGGATTTAATAGAAACGTACGGTTAGGTCGTGGGATTGACGAGCACTCACCGTGTACGTTGTTATTTTCATCGTCATCGTCATCAGCATCATCATCATCGTCGATGCTGTCCCTTGTAGCCAACGTGTATCCAATCGTTTCGTTAGATCTGATATCGTGGGATTTAATCTCGACCACTCTTACCGCACTGTATGTTCACCGTTCGTGTATGTCCATTACTGATCGTAGTATCAATTGTAGTTCTGTAAATGTATTAAACTTACTAAGAGCATGGAAATGCAATTTCGTTGTGGTAGATGTTGAAGGTTTGGTCTATATTCGTTGGAATTATTGATACGATTAGAATTCATTCAAGTTTTTTTCTCATTTTATTCATCTATATTTTTTTTACTACATTCCTAACAATTTATATTAACTTATATAAAAACTTTTTATATTTCATTATTAGATATAATATTGTTATCTGTTATGTCATATATTATATAATTTGTCCATTTTTTAAAATTACAAAGAAACTTAAAACTATTTATAAAATTTGGATAGACATAGAAATATTTTTTTTTTAAATGAAAAAATTATTAAATAAAGAAAAGTAATTTTCAATAATTTTAATGATAGATTTATTGTCGTTCTTTAAGAATGATATTTTATTTAGTAAAATATTAAAATGTTTTTAGAAATGTAATAATAATAATATTCCTGCTTAGGAGTGTTACAAATTATTACAAATCTAGTTATTGGCGTTTTAATTTCGAACCGATCTCGATTTAAATAATTGTTATCAATTTATGAATCAGACTTTAATTTTCATTGAAAAAGATGGTGTTTGAAAGATATTGCAATGAAAAGTATTACAAGCTAATAATTCAACTTTCATCGTATTGTTTCTTGTAATTTTCTTATAAGAAATAATATGATAGAAATAATAGAAGTCCGTAAATGTTTCTGTTAATAAAATAAAAACTTGTTATTTGATTAAAATGCTTCCAGGATGGATAATTTATTAATGGTTTAAAAATGTAAAATAAACAAGAAAGCCCTTGTTTATTTTCTAAATTCTCTCACTGAGCTTTATTTATTATGAAACGAGTAGTTTTTTCTGAATTTAATTATGTTTTACTTTTTTATTATTGAATGCTAATTCAATACAGATATTTTCTTATTTTTTAATAGAGTTTAGTTTTTCATGCATTTTATTAATCATATTTGAATTTTCCTTTTTTATGATAAAATGATTACAATATGATTCTAAGCTTCTATATAAATCAAATGCTAATATTTCTACCCTTTTTGCAAAAAGTGATGAATAGATAAAATTTCATCTGTTACTAAACCGAAAAAATATATTTCCGAGAGATTTAATTAAATCGATACTGTCATACTTCGCTCAATCAGTAATTTTGTTTATATCTATTTGTAAGCGTTGAAAATTAGGTTCTGACACGATTTGCATGTAATTAATTTAGTTATCGGTAAAAATTTCGATTTATAATTTTGTTTGACCTAGAAGATTATTTATGAAAACAATAAACAGAAGAGGGCTAATTTTGAAATTTTAAAGCAAATTTTACTTTATTTATAATGTAATAAATATTTTTAATGGATTACATATTTTAAAATCGTTGGGAAAAATTGTATTATTTATTTAAACATATTTGTGTACATCAACATCATTTCGTTTTCAAAAATTGCAATTCAGATGGCAAATCAGAAAAAAATAAATCTATTTTTTTTATTATTCTCTTGTATATTCAGTTTTAATTATATATATATATATATATATATATATATATATATATATATATATATAACTTCAAAAACTAAACTATTTATCTGTTCTACTGTCATTGTAGAGTATTGTTCAATTAGACAATGCTAGTTCACTATTACTTTTCTTGTTTTTAAGTTCTCTAATGCTTTTTACGAGTTGGGACTTTTAGTTCTGTGCCAAATTTCCATTTTGTATGAATACTATATATATGAGAGTCGTTTGATAATTATGGTAAATTTATTTATTGTTTAATTCAATAAATTAATTAATTTAATTTAATTTTTCAATTTAGTTTTTCTTACTTTTTTACCATACTTATTAAACGACCCTCGTATATATATATATATATATATAGATATAGATATAGATATATAGATATATAGTAGTGTGAACAAAAATAGATGTAAGTCTTTGTTATAGAAAGAAATTAATCAAATGCAATTAATATTTTCAAAATGTTTTGCTTCTTAGCTGTTTGTTAAATGTCAGTTTAAGGTTATCACCTTTTTATTAAAAATGAAGATGACTTGCTTTTTGGATTTTTTTGAGGTACCTATTGAAGTGTGAAAAAATAAGTGTTATATCAAAAAATATTTTTATTTCGAAAAAATGACTAAGAGTAAAAAAATTATTAATATTTGGTAGCATATTCCTTATTCTGTATAGTTCCTGTGTCACATCGAGACATTTTTTGATTTTTAATATACATCACAAAAATAAAACATTTCTTAATTATCTATAAAAATGTTTTATGCATTGATAATAAAAATTTTAACTTTTTGATGTATTGAAATTGTTTTAGTGAATAATTTTTAGATATTACTGTGTTTGAAAAACTAGTTTAATTAATTATATGAAAATCATTTTAAAATTTAATTAATCATAATTAATTTTTTAAGTTGCATTGCTATATGAATATTTTAAGAAAATATATATTTTTTAGAAATATCTATTTAATTAGGTATAGATTTATTTTGTATTTATTTCAATATTCACAGAAATCAAATATATGTTACAATATTTCATATCCCTTGTCAAATTTGTTATTGTGTATACAAACTTGGTCACATTTCAAATAAACACACGAGTTTACAGTGACAATACAAAAGGTGTATATATATATATATATATATATATATATATATATATATATATATATATATATATATATGAATGTATGTAATATATGTATGCAGGGCTGAAACATGGCCGATGTGACATGATGGACAGATTGTATGAAACCTCAGTCAGGGTGGACAGCTATAGTATTTTAACAATAGTTGTTATTGTAGGCAA
>CP092093.1:20505000-20565000 GCA_029203775.1 Neoneuromus ignobilis
AAACTATCAATATTGACGTTAGTATTACTTAAGGATAATTCTTGAGGGTTTTGTCCGTTATCCTTGTCAAAATTTTTAATTTATTGCATTTAATCTTCGAAAAAAACTGTTCATACACACACACACACACACACACACACACACATATATATATATATATATATATATATATATATATATACTGCCAAAAAGACAAATGATTTTTCTTGAAAAAGCGCATAGATTTGTATATTTTTCTTCCTCCAAATAAAATTTATAAAAATCCATCAAAACAATGTTGTTAAATTGTGATTTTAGCACTAAATCCGCTTGAAACTCAATAAATTTCATCTGTAAGTTTTCTGACACATTATTTACATCAGCATCCATCGGACGAATAAATATAGCGAATGTGGATTCTTTTTTTTGGAAGTCGGCAAACCTTGTATTAATTGCTCTATTAGTGCCTTCAGTTAATTTCCTTAACAATTATATGGAATATATTTATTAGTTGCTAGAGTAGGAAAATGATAATAATTCTTAGCTCTTATCTGACTTTGCAACAATCTTAATTTATCACAAAAAACTTTGACATGTCAATGCAGTTTATGTAACAAGGGCTGGATCAAAAGAAGTAGAGGATTGGGGGTTGCCTATTTGCTGTGTACAACAATGTGGATCGAAAAAGATCCTGGACAAAATAAAATGAACAAACTTTAACCACTCCAAATCACGGTTTGCATTCAAAAAAGATAATTCTGTGGATTTAGTGGGATTGGAAGGGTGTTCTACAATACGAACTACTTCCATATAACCAAACGTTAATTCAGACAAGTACTGCTCTCAACTTGATCAATTAAAGATAGCGATTGACCAAAAGCATCCGAAACTGGCAAATCAAAAGGGCGTAGTCTTCTATCAGGACAACACAAGACCACATGTATCTTTGCAGACACGACAAAAATTGGTACAATTTGGATGGAATGTATTAACTTATCTACCGTATTTCCCTGATTTAGCGCTCTCAGATTGCCACTTATTGCGTTTACTATAGAATTCGCTTAATGGAAAAAACTTAAGTTCATTGGAAGGCTGTAAAAATCACCTCGAGTACTTTGTTATAGAAAAAGACACCGAGTTTTGGGAGAGTGGAATAATGAAGCTACATGAAATATGGCGAAAGGTAATAATTTGAAAAAATAGAACTATTTAAAAATTTCTATAAAAGTAAACTTAAAAAACACTAGAAACTTTTGATTCAACCCAAATATATAGTAACCTAGACTGGAAATCTGAAGCAATAAAATAAATGTAGAAATGCTTAGATTTGTTGATGATGTTATTATTTTGTTGATAAACCAAGATGAATTTGAAAAAAATAGAAGAATTGGATAAAGAAAGTCATAAAATTGGTCTTATTTTAATATTTTTTTCTAATAATAATAGAATGGCGATTGAAATGTATTTTAGTAAACAATGTGAACAATAAGTTATTATTAAATACTTTTAAACAATTTTGTGGTATTAACGGCGAGTGATTCATTTGTGTTTATTAATACAGTTTATATTAAAATATTTGTTATTTGCAAAAATATAATTATTATATATAATAATTATTTAATTTTTTAAAAATATTTTATTAAAAGAAACTGATTTTTTTTCTATGTTATGAACATGTTAAAAATCTTATTTATATAAATCTATCTTAAATAAAATATAAAAAGAAATCAATAGCGAGGAAAGAATATTTGTCACTGGTTTTAAGAACGAAGAATTTGGCACACTTTGTCATGAATAATTGTTAGCGAAGCAGTTGTCGGTACATATATAATATTTTGTGTGGCGAAACCCTAATGTTTACATAACTATTGGCCATGGTACGCACCCCCATTGTACGTTGACACCTAACAATTATTTATTATATGTATAATTGATTTGTCACAGGGGTCTATTTGCGCGATCGCCTTTTCTTTCGAATGTATACATAAGACCGGATATTTGATGAACTAATATTTACTTTATAAACGATTTACAATTTTAATCTTGATCTGTTTTATGTTGAAATATATATGTTTTATACGCCAGCTGGAAGAAAAAAATCATAAATCGTTAAACGGAATTTAGTAATATGATTTTTGCACATGTTTCTTAAATAAATAAATAATATTATTTTCTTTTACATTTGTAAATTGATAATAAAATAAAATTGATATTTTTATACAAATTAATTATAACTCCAACACTATAAGATATTGATAAATTGTTTAGTAATTATCTGTCACTCATTTTCTCTATCTGAAGTTAGCAATTGTTGTAGCGAAATATCTTCCATCAAATTCAACATTTTTAATTCTTTCCAATCCCTGGATTTTCTTAGCAACGAAGCTTATTTTTTTACCAATTTCTTAGACTTTCTACTTTTTTTTTTAAAAAAATAAGATATAAAGTTTGGTACTTGTTCTGTAAAATCTGTTTGAAGTATGACATTTTTTTGTGTTTTATTGTTGAGATTAATTTTTGATTAACATAAGTGTATATTAATATTAATCAACATTTATTTTCCAAAGATGGTTTTCTTTTCTTGCTGTATAAACAACTCATTTTCATATTAAAATTTTTATTTCTTCTTATAACCATCGTAATTTTTGCTTTTTTTAAAATCCATTAGGAAATTGTAAAAATGATCAAAGTTTGTAAAATATTTAATTTAGAAATAAATATTGTAATTATATTTTTCTTTTAAATAGAATATTCGTAAAGGAAAATTGAAATATGATACAATTGGTAATATAGGGTCATCCAGATGTGACGGCTAGATTTGTGTTCTATTAAAAAAAAAAATAAAAGAAACTGCACCTATCTCTCGATTTACACTGTACTTTTTTACACGATTTGGCTTTTACACGGTTTTCAAAAAAACGGATTTTAAAAAAAAAACTGATAAAAATGATTATTTAGGCTGCACACCTATTTCTACAGTCATTTTTTAATTCCGTTCGCTTGGTAATACTAGCGTACGAATTTGAATTAGGGCGAAAATTGGATAATCATTTTCTACAAAATGACCCGAATGTTGAACGAGCTCTCCGATTCCAGTGAGATATTAATAAATGCTTAACTCAAAATGAGGATGTCTATAAAGATTAACCAAAAACCAAACACGATTGTTAACTACGGATTTCAATACCAAGTCTCGTAGAAAAGATTAATAGTCTATGAAAATGATGACAGTAATTAAAATTTTGGTTAAATTTTTTAAGGATCTTATACATACTTTTTATATATTTGTCATTTTATGAATGGACTTTAATTTTTATGTTTTTCAAGGTATATTACTTTTATTTTACTTTGAAATAAATGATTGAATTATGCACATTTTAATTTATTTTCGATTTACATAGTTTTGCGTATAAAAAGTCACGATTTCGATTTAAACGGTTTTCTGAGGAATTGATCTTCAGTGTAAATCGGGGAATAGATGTATACATATGTTTCTTTTTAATATAATAAAAATTTAGGCGTCACATTTGGATGACTCTATATTATGCAGTACTGCAAAAAAACGTTATAAAAAAGTATAATTAACAACTCAGATGAAAACGGTCAAAATTTGTAAATGAGAACTTTGAGCTACAAATAATAAAAAAGTCCCAAAAAAATGACTTCAAAAAAGATTAGTGTAATATGTTAAAAGTATTTGGGGAACAATAAGAAAAAGAAATTTTAATGGCCGTATTGCTTAAAAACCTTCTAGAAGTAAATTAAATAGAGATAAATTAATAAGAGACGGACTTTTTCTAAATCATTGTTCAAACTGTCAAATTGTTGATAATATTTTTTAAAATTAAAAGTTCTTTTTAGCTTTGGAATTTTATAATATTTGGTTCTCTCATATCCTATCATATAGACAATACAATATCTTTTACACACTCAACTTAAAATTGGTTTAAATGTTAACGAAGAGAATTGTTTAGTTTTTCTGTATGTTCTTTTCCTCACTACATTTTCATATGTAATCCACTTTTCATTTCCAGTTCTGATCCATTTCAAAAATGATTTTTTTTTATTTCGTGAAAGTAAAGACGAGTAAACAATTACATGATCCTACTTGTTTCCAGTAATCAATTCATCTAAAACCCATTTTGGATATTTGTACATGAATCTAAAATAGGTGTTTTTCTAAATTACTGTGAAGAATATTATCATCGATCACAGAAACTTTTCTAGAGCATAGTTTGTTTATAAGGTTAAAATATCTATTCTTAAATCTTTCATCATCTTCGGTATATTCTTTTAGATAATACATTTGTTCTAGAAACTTTCATTAAATTTTTATATTTAGAGTTTTTCAATAAGAATGTTAGAACTTTGACAGCTAGTGGCAGCCTTGGTTATTTTTTTAAGTTAATTTTGAATTTTAACTCAATATAATTTGGTAAATTCTCATGGAACGTTCAACACTTCAACAACGCTTAGAAAATGTAAAAACTTCAATAGACTTAATGAAATAAAAGTTTAATGAGTTCATTTTTTCACGAAATGGATTCATCAATTGGCCATCAAAATCATGTGATCTAACTTCATTGGATTATTTTCTGTGGGGTTATGTGAAATCATTGGTTTATGCTAATGAACCACAAACAACAGAAGCATTAAAAATAAACATTGAACGTGTAATTCATGAAATTGGACCACAATTATGTGAAAGAGTAACTTAAAATTGGACTAAACGAATGCACATGTCAAGCGAAATCATGATGGTCATATAAGTGATATTGTGTTTTATCATTAATGCCATAAGATATCCTTAAAATTAAATAACTAATGAATTAAATACTTTTTTTATTTCCATTGAAATTTCTGAAGCACTTATTGGAAAATCCTATATTTTTTCAACATTGTTTTCTTGTTGATATTCATAAAGTATTCCGTATTGACAGGCATTTCTTTCACTATTTCTTGATAAATATTGATAAAACATTTATTTAAGTGTATGTTGAAGGGCACCAATTATAAAATATAACGGTAAAATTTTTTTATATATCTTTCATTGAAATAATTGTGCGCTAAGCGAACATAATTTTACTGTAGACCTAATATATACATTTATATACAAATGTGTACATATGAGTTTCATTAAGCACTTCATATCAATATGGAAACGACTATTTTACTGTGAAACAATTTTAATAGTGATCTATATAACCGTGTATTTAATTTCACTAATCTGTCCCTCATACATAAAACATATACAATCTATCGTTCTGTGTATATGTTTTCTCGATGATACAAATTTATACAAATTGTTTCATTTTCCAGTTGACCATTTATTCAATATGACGCTAATAAATAAAATATACCATAAACAGATTCGGTATACAGTTATCCATATACATGCACGCATATACGTAAGCAAACACGCACACACGAACTCATATCAACATACCGCAACCCACTCTATTGAACATACATTTAAGGGTGCTTCACAATACCCCGCAAAATAATTTTCCAGTCCAGTAATTTTTGTGTCGGTCATATTAAACTATAATAAACGCACTAGGCCACGCATAATATCCACTAAAGTCGACCGATTCAATATTCTGTATGAATTTATTACATGTATGTATAAAACTTACATGTTCCGAATATAAACAATAGAATTCAAGAGTAACAGAGTCCTTTTTTGTTGAAATGTTGTTCATTGTTAACACAAACTGTTCGACAAATTTCATTTTCTCTCCAAGAGAAACAGACATATGTATATTAAATATCGTAATATACATCTCTCTTTATTGTCGACACTCGTCTGTTCATCTGTAATGGATTAAGTAGGTACAATTTCAGTATATTTTAGTCGACGGTGTTCTCTTAAAGAAAAAAAATCAATGAAACGTACATATTTCCAAATGTTGAAAAGAAGTGTAAAAAAGGCATAGCGATTACCCTAACTCGAACTCTTGAACATCACTTTGAGGTGTTGTACGTCAATTTGTAGTAGGTATTTTATGTAATTTGAAACTCGTCGAGTCTTAACTGATTTCCTTCTATGGTAAATGTAAAGATGATCTTTTATACGCGTATGTAATTTATTTTTACAAATATAGTTACGAGTTTATTTAATTTTTAGGAATATTCTATTTGATTACATAATGTATATAAATATAAATATATATATATATATATATATATATATATATATATATATATATATGTTCAGATTTGAGGTTAGGAAGTAATTTATTAATAAAATACAATTTTTGAAAAAAACAAATCATGTTTATTAATTCAATGTAAAGTATAAATATGGGAATTATGAATGGAATACAAAGTTAGCCAAATGGCCTCCTCTACCATGTCGTCAGCCGTCCATTTTTTTTGTCAAAATTTTGAAGTACGTTTTGTAATAAATGAGGCTGTATTTCAGCTATAGCTACACGAATTTCATTCTTTAGTTTTTGAACCGTTGCTGGTTTGTTGGCATAAACCTTATCTTTCAAATAACACCATAAGATGAAGTCTAATGATGTTGAATCACAAGATCTAGGCGGTTAATTAACATCACCATTACAAGAAATTAAACGTCATTGAATTTGGTTGTGAGTAAATCGATTGGCGTACAAGTTGTATGGCTTGTGGTACCATTTTGTTGAAACCACATGTCATTGATATCAATGTCATCAAGTTCCGGCCACAAAAAATGTGTTATCATGTTTTGGTAACGCACTGAATTAATTGCAACACGAATACCTTGCTAATTTTCAAAGAAGTATGGACCAATGATACCTCTAGCCCAAAAACCCTACCAAACAGTGGCTTTTTGATGATGTCATTGTTGTTTAACCCTTTAACTGTTTAATTTTGTTTCGAAAAACTTTTTCTGCCTGCTTAATTATTTTCCAGCAAAGACGAGTATACTCGACATAAACAGAGTAAAATGTTTCTGCCTATAAAAGTAGGCAATTATGATTAAAAATCAAAAGTTTCGTGTTGGTTTTTTAGAAAATATATATTTTTATTCGTTGTTAACAAACAAAATTTATTTCATTGATAAAAAAAAATACACATAAAGATAAAATTAAGGCATTATAGGAATGAAAACAGAAGCAATAAAAGACCAACTGAATTTCAAGAAATCTAAGTTACAAAACTAAAGATTTAAATTAAGATTTAAAATAAATTAATTTAAATTAAGATTTAATTAAAGATTTAAAGTTTTATAACGGTACTTCCCCAGAATTTGTTATTTCAGCTTAATACAAGCTATTATGTATTAAAATAAATAAGGTTACCAGACTAACGAATATTCTAAAATATACATTTTTTAAAAGATCTTTATTTGCCCTTTTTCAGGGAAAAAAATTACAGTTGATTCGTTTAATAATAATACGAATTCGATTTTTTTATCTTCACGACGAGTATACTCGACATTATGCGAAAAATTTTCGTTTCACTCTGACGAGTATACTCGACATAAACAGTTAAAGGGTTAAAAATGGCTTTTAGATTTTCACTTCCCCATATGCAATAATTTTGTTTGTTTACATAAGCAATTAATTGAAAATGCGATTCATCATTGAAAAGGATTTTGATAAAAACTCAACATTTTTCGATTTTTTTCTTGGTGCCAATTAACAAACATACGATGCAAAAATTTCCCAAGTTTTTAATAAAGAAATGAAAAATAATGACAGTTCAATGTTTAACATTTCATCAAATAATAGCCAACTTCCTAACCTCAAAATTGGTCACATTATATATATATATATATATATATATATATATATATATATATGTGTGTGATAATTATTATTTAATTTATGTTAATCATTAATACTTCTAACTTTTTGTTTTATGATGGCTTGTAGTTTATTATTCATATTTGAAGTTTTAACTTATTTTTTTCACAAAAGAATCAATGTTTGACATTTCATCAAATAATAGCTAATTTCCTAACCTCAAAATTGGACAGCTTATATATATATATATATATATATATATATATATATATATATGTATATAAAGTGTGTTAATTATTATTTAATTTATGTTAATAATTAATACTTCCAACCTTTCGTTTGATGATGGGTTATAGTTTGTTATTCATACTTGAAATTATAACTTTTTTTTTACAAAATAATTATGATTTAACCCTTATTGAAATCAGCTTCTATAGACACTCGACAAAAAAGTGCACTGAGTACTATCGGTGTCTTTATAGCTCGATTTTTGTTTCATAGTAATGACTTGAAAATGACCTTATTAATTCTGTTATTAATACTTTTTACTTAGTAATTATTTATCAAACATTGACCTTTTATTTACTGTAGCTAGAAATGTTATTTTTTTATAATTCGATAACGGTTTTCATATAAGGCGAAAATAATCTACATAAGTACTTTGTTCATAGTAACAATTACTGTAGTTTGTTTGTATACAGCGAACGCTTTGCTTCCGGCATTCAGAGAGGGTAAAACAGTATAAATTTCACTTAATTGTATAATAAGTATTTATTCACCATTTTTGTTAATTAAACACCTCTCAAAGCTATTAATCAACGATATTTTAAAAGATGTGCACACAATTTCAAATAAAACATAAATTTTAAATATTTTATATACCTACGCTTCGGAAATTATAACATCATTATTGAAATGAATATAAGTTAAAAAATGATTACATTAATTGTTGGACGATTTAGTGAATCTTGTGGAATAAAAAATATAGAATTTTTGTTATTAATTCTTGTAATTAGCTTAAATTTTTGGATTAAATAATTTTTAGGTAGAATGTGTTTTATATTTTTTTTTTGAGATTTGTGATTCAAATATATGAATAAATTATTAAATTTTGATATACGAGTATGATGACTTAAATAAATCATTATCATTATATAAATGATTGTTTATTGATATTTAATAATTTATGAGCAAAAATCAATTGTAAAATAAAAATAAATATATAAAGAAAAAGAAGCATAAAAAATAGATAAATATTTTATAGAAATAAACATATAAAATATATGTAATGACAGAATTTCTGATAAAACTTCAAACATCTGCAACTTTTTAAAAATAATTTTTATTAAACAAAATAAACACCATCGACGTAACATTTTTCTTCTAATGAGAAACAAGTGCATTCATACCAGTTGTGGAAAAATTCCAATTTTTGCGTTCAAGAAGTTCCTCCAAGGCGTTTTTACTGCTCCTTCATTGTTAAATTTTTTCTCCGATTAAAAATAATCCAAATATTTTGAAAAATAGTAATCCATTAGTGAGAAATCTAATTAATATAATGAATAGGGAAAAGTTTCGTACTAGAACTCCTGCAATGTCTGAACTGTTGATCTTGAAATATGTAATTGAGTGCTGTTATAAACCAATTTAACTCCATATCTGTTGATTATTACTGGTTACTTAAAACTGAATTAATTAATTAAATTAAATTAATGAAATAATTAATTAAAATAATTAATTAATTTAATTAGGATTGAGACAGTATTATTCTTACGGTTTTATCAGTTTTGAAGAAAGAATAGTGTAAGTGTATTTTTAAACGTGATAGAACTTTAAGTTGAATTCCTATCGAAAGTTCTATGTATTCTAAAAACATCCATTATATATATACATATGCGTGTGTGTGTATTTATGTGTATGTATATATAAAGATATGATAAGGATATTTTTAGGTTAGATAGAACTTTCGATAAAAATTTAAAGTTTTATCAGTCTTAAAAAACCTTATATATAACACTATCTGCAGACCAACAAATTGTTACTATTAACTCTCTTGAATTAAAGTTGGTTTCAGCCTCATCAGTATTTAGCCATTATAAAGACTATATCGAATCCATTTTCCATCACTTCCCTATTTTTTTCAAAAACAGCTCGTTTCTGTTTTAAGTAAGTAGAAAAATGCAAACTTCTAGTCAGTTTACCACGTTTCTTTTAGTGAGACCATGAAGAACCGACTTATCCAACTTCTTGATTTATACAAGTATTTGCAAGTGTTGGAAAACTGTCGAATAATGTACGCCTAGTTTCTTTGTAATATCTCTTAGAAATTGGCGAAGGATAGACACCATTAGTGTAGGTAGTCCCTAGTTGTCGATTGCTAGTTCTGAACATCCGTGAGGCTCACTATCAAGGTTTACATCCCTTGATTGAAATTTGTTGAACCATTGCTATGTGGTTCAATTGCTTAATATGTTAACTTTTAATGCTTTATTGATATTCCTGGTTGTCTCAGTTGTTTACAAATTTCACTTGTAAAGAAAAAATAAACGTTTTTGGATAACTTTGTTTAAAAAAATATGTTACTTCTTGCTTACACTGAAATCTGAAATAGAAATGATTTCATAATTCTCTACAGTGATATTTATACAGTAATATAAAACAAAACTAGCTTTTTCAGCAATTTTTATTATGAAAGTTGCAACTAATTTCACTACATACCTAAATTCGCAATTTCATATATAAAATGTTTTTTTTTTATTTTGATACAACTTTCGATAGGAATTCAATTCAAAGTTTTATCACGTTTAAAAAACATCTTATACAACAGCCTAATATTAACGAAAAAATATTAAAATTATATTTTCTATGGTATTTTTTAAGACAGAAAAAATATCTCATTATTGAAAAATATTTTTTAATCAGATAAAAAATATAATTAACTACTAATAAAATTATTTATTAAATTAATGATATTTAAGCTATGATAAAATATGAATATTTTTCATCTGTAAAAGTAATAAATAAAACATAAAAAATTATTTTTCACCCCTACACCACAATGTTTTTAAGTGTTCAATAATCACTTATTGTTCACTTGTTTTTTATAATTATATAATTTATAATTACATAATTATATCGGCTGATGCATTTCGATGGCGATGCCATCATTGTCAAAGCCTTTCTCTGAGAAAGGCTTTGACAATGATGGCATCGCCATCGAAATGCATCAGCCGATATAATTATGTAATTATAAATTATATAATTATAAAAAACAAGTGAACAATAAGTGATTATTGAACACTTAAAAACATTGTGGTGTAGGGGTGAAAATTCATTTGTGTAAAGTGAATCAGCCACAGTTCCAAAACAACTAATAAAAAATTATATTTATATAAGGTTTTCCAATAAGAATGACAAAACTTTGACAGCAGGTGGCAACCACATTTGAATTTTTTTTAAGTTTATTTTGACATTTAAAATTAATATAGTTTGGCAAATTATCATGTAACGTTTAATACTTTAACAACGATTAGAAATTTTAAAAACTTTAATATATTTATTGAAACAAAAGTTTAATGAGCCCATTTTTATGAAATGGATCCATCAATTGACCACCAAGATCATGTGATCTAACTCCATTGGATTATTTTCTGTGGGGTTATGTGAGATCTTTGGTTTATGCTGATAAACCATAAAGAACAGAAGTATTAAAAATAAACATTGAAGGTGTAATTCATGAAATTGTAAAAACTTATAAAAATAAAATCACGAAATGGATTTATCAATTGACCATCAAGATCCATTGAATTCGTTTCTATGGGGTTATGTAAAATCATTGGTTTATGCTGATAAACTACTATCAATAGAAGTATTAAAAATAAACATTGAACGTTTAATTCATGAAATTGACCAAAATTATGTGAAAAAGTGACGAAAAATGAAACTAAACTATGTCAAACGAAGTCGTGGTGGTCATATGAGTGAAATTGTGTTCTATCAATCATTCTATAGAACATTCTTAAAAATATAAAAAAAAAAACTAATTAATTAAATACTTTTTATTCTATTTCCATTTAAACTTCTTAAACGCTTATTGGAAAACCCTATATAATGAAATTAAAATTTCTATTTTGAATCGAAAAAAACGTTTTCGTTACACGTAAAATAATTATTTTGATCTTTTTAGTAATAGAAATTTATTATTAACATAATATTGTACGATTGTTAAATATCATTTAATTTATATATATATATATATATATATATATATATATATATATATATATATGGTAATTAGTATCGTCGTTAATAAGGTGAGAGTTAATTAATTACAGATTATATAAAATGAGGCCAGAACTGTTCAAAGTAATTATGGAATTAAAAGGCATGAATCTTTTTTTCGTGTTATTGTAATTATGTAGTAAATTGTCGAAAAACATTTCAAATTACTTTTGCTGTCAATAACATAACAAGTAAATAATATTACCTGAAGATCTATTTATAATTTAGAAGACGTGTATACACATTGGATCATAACAGAACTGCATCTCAAATAATAATATTCAATAGATAATGTTACAGTTTCGTCTTCCATTATCATTAAATGAAGTATAAAGTTCGAAACGTTTTCAATTCGAACTGAATTGTTCGATAGGAAAAGAATGTGTGTGAGTATGTATGTATTTTTTTCTCGTTGGTCTTGCGGGAGAGCGGCGCGGGAGTTAAGTGAGCGGCGCGCCTCTGCTAACCTTTGCTCTTCCGCATCGACAACTCCATTCACGGTCGCTCCACAAGACCGGCAGCAGATAGCTCGTGATGTTTTGATGGTTATTTGCCCCCATTCAAACCGAAGTATCTGTCGTAACCGACCATCAAGATCTCCCATCTGTGGCTTTAACACTGTTCATACAAAATTGTCTCGTGACATTTTTTTGTATACGCATAAATTAAATATTTTAACATACATACATAGATTTGTCCCATGATACACCTTTATAAATATATGTAATATATATATATATATATATATATATATATATATATATATACTGACAACCTATTTTTTTAAATTTAGAATTAAGTTTAGAAAATGGCTAATATGTAAAAGAGAAATGATTTTTTTGGAAAAATGATTGAAATTTAATTTTACATCATTTTTAATTCAGTGATTTTAATTCTTCTAGAGTGGATATAAAAGTTTCTAATAAATATTAAAAGAAAATAATCTTTAAAAAATATTAGTGAGATTTTTCAAATAATTTAAATACAATTTGAAAAAAAAATTTTTTGTAGAGAATTTAAATAAAGGACATGAGTAAATAAAATACTGGAAATTATTAGGAAAAACATTATTATTTATTTGAACATATCGTAATCTCTGTCATTACATTATTTATATACTCTTTTACTTTAAATTACGATATTTAAAAATCACGAATTATATTATTTACGAATTTTAGATAACTTTTAAATATTATTTTAATAGCATTATTTTTGAATTTCTATTTATTTTTGTATGTATTTTTTAGTGGTGTTAAATAATTAGTTATTGTTACATTTTTATTTTTGAAATATTGAATATTTAATATATTTTTATATATTAGTTGTTTTGAAAAAAAAAATTTTTATATATCCATTATATAAAAATATAAAATATTTTTATATATCCATTTTCTTAATTATATTAAATATTTGGTTTATTATTTATTTATTTTATATTATTTGTTTATATATATATATATATATATATATATATACATAGAGAGAGAGAGAGAGGTAACCCCCATATAACACAGTTGTTAGGTTCTTAAAAAATGTCGTGTTAAGCAAATTCGTTTTATACGAAACAAAGAACTAGTACAAAAAACAGAGTTAAGTTCCAGAAATTAAAAAAAATATATACTATTTTTTATTTATAACTAAGAGAAAAATGTTTATTAAAACAAAAATTGGTACGAAGTATTTTATATTATTATTATATAATGTTCTTTTCTTCATCACTGGTAGGCACCATTAAACGAAGGTTTTTTCTGGCAGAATATTCTTATTTCATGAACTTTCTTTTGTAGTATCTTGATGTCTATACTCTACTCTTTGCAAAAAAGTTATTTTTATTTGTTTACTCTTAGTTGAAAAATCTTTATAAATTTCATTGTATGGAGCTAAGTATTTATGAAGTTCTCTCCTAAATTTTGTATTTCTTCCAGTGGAAGAATCAAGATTTATCAAATTATTCAACTAAATTTAGTTCTTTCTTAATGCTTTTTAAGGTCAAATTTTGAACTTTATATATAGTGGCTCAAATAAGACTAAAGGAATAATAGTAAATCATATTAAATAAATGTATGTTTAAACCCTTCAATATCATTTGGGCTACTCTATATAATATAATATATATATATATATACATATATATATATATATATATATATATATATATATATATATATATATATATATATATATATATATATATATATATATATATATATATATATATATATATATATATATATATATATATATATATATATATAAATAAATATATAATGTTAGAAATAATGTAGAGAGACAAAAAAACGAATCAAAAAGAAAATAAAAGTTATGGACGTTATAGCGAAAGTACCAAGTTTGAAATGAAAATAGATCCATCTATCATACAACTAGAAAAAAAACACTCTGATGAACAAGAGAAATTATTGATTGAAAATTTAGATATATTAAAAGAATTAAAAAGAAACTTGTGGATATATGGAACAGACATAGAAGAAATTTTTTTGAATCAAAGAGGAAATACTGGAAAAGAAAAGTATTGGATCTGTCGAAGTGAAGTGATTTAAAAGATATTTTTATCTAATATAAACAGGCTAATGATGATAATGGTGTTGATTATATATATATATATATATATATATATATATATATATATATATATATATATGTATGTGTGTAAATAATTATTCCCAAAATATTTGAATACATAGCTTTTTAATATAACTGTAATCCGAAAATTTGGCGTAAAAAAACTGTTTTTATTTCCGATATGGTATTTGTTTCTGTTATTTTTGTTAGTAAATATTCGAAAGTATAACTTTTTTGTATCAATTAAGTAATTTATTAACGATTTTTTATTTTTAAAATTAAATTATTTTTAAATATTCATCTAATTTATTAAATATTTTTTCTTAATCCAATAGCTTTTTTCTAAACCAATTGCTTTAAATGTACAAAATATTCCCCTATATAATTATTAATTAATTTTTGAATATATTTTGAACATTTTACGGGTTGCTACAAATGATGAGTTACTTTAAGTTTTTATGTTTCATTTTTGAATATTTTTAAAAAGCTGATTTCTATTAATTGTGATATGTATTAAATTTTCAAATATTCTACTAAAAGTTTATACTAAAATATAGGACTTATATTTTATATAGTGTATCGACTAAATCAATGCGCCTGATGTTAAGTGCATTATAGAAAAATATATTACACTTTTAGGAGATAACAATATAGGGTCATCCAAATGTGACGTCTAGATTTGTGTTTTATTAAAAATAAACTATACATATGTTTCTCTATACATAACATATACACATGTTTTTTTAATAAAACACAAATCTAGGCGTTACATTTGGATGACCTTATTCAAATATTATATTTTTAATACAAGTACATGAAGAAACAAGAAAATTTAACATGATGAATGGAGTGAAAGGGTTATGTATTATCATCAACATTATTTTTATCTATGTTAGAAAAAGTATTTAAGAAACTAAACTGGGAATCTAAAGAAATGAAAATAAATGGAAAGATGCTCAGTCATTTAAGATTTGATGATGATATTATCAATTTCTTAACAAACAAGCACAGAAGATTTCAAAAAAAGAATAAAGTAAAAAAAATAATTTTATGATAAACCTCAGTAATACAAAAATAATGTTCAATGAATTTTCAAATTAAGGAAAAAAATCAAATTTAAAGAAAGATAAATAGAAAAGTTGAAAATTATGTATATTTGGATTTCTCATTACCAATAAAGGAACAATATAGATGAGATGAACAGGAGAATAAAAATGGGATGGTGACAAATTGAAATAAATTCGCATATTATGAAATCAGATATTTTTCTATGTTTAAGGAGAAAAAAAATTGATTAACATATTCTGTCCATTTTCATTTATGGCAATGAATTATGGATCTAAAAACTGGAATAATTTAACGTCTTGGGAAATATAAAGGGATATGGGAAGATGCATGTTAGGAATAACAGGTAGAGATAAAAAGAGAATCGACTAGATCAGAAATAAAATAAAAATCATTGCTAAAATGGAAATGTGTCAATCATATATCAAGAGAAGATCACCGATTGTTAACACGTTCGCCGACGTGAATGCTATAGCATTGAAATTTTAAAGCCAATTATTGTGTATTCAATTTTATATAACCTTAATTTTTTAATTATAATTTTAATTAATTGTATATAACTATTAAAATGTAATATTCTGACTACTCTTACAAAATGTGTCTAATCGAATTTCGGATATCACAATTAATTTAAAAAAAAACATCTGTCTATTTCTGCAGTTCACTGAATTTTTTATTGTCCGTGAACGTGTTAAGGAAAAATATTGATTGTAAACCGGAATATATAAGAAGATCCAGGAAGAGACTTATTGATAGAGATATAAGAAAACTCATCGAAATAAATTGAAAGAGAAAGGTATTAGATTGGTCAAAGTACACATTTTTGAAGTAGAATTTATCCAGAAATATATATATATATATATATATATATATATATTGTATTTGTGCATATAATAAAAAAATAGTTCACTACATGATTTCGTGATTTCAAATCCGGGATTACGAACCGTGTCAGTATTCAATATGAAAATGATCGACATATTTGAATGCTATAAATCTGTGATGCTCTTGAAGAACTCTAAATAAAATCAAATAATTGACATAACGTTTATACAATTATAAGTTTATAACTAAAAAGAATAACAACCTCCGACCTGCTAAACTACATTTCGTACTTAACAGGGTCAAGAACCATACTGAGTTCAATACCAGTAAACCGTTTTATCTTATTCAGTGGTACCCAACCGCGAAAGTCGTTCAAGTAGCACGCGATGTAAGATGAGAAATTTATAAAACGTATTTACATTTATAAATACACACACACGCATTCATACATATACATATTAACATAAGCATAAACATGTATATATATATATATATATATATATATATATATATATATATATCTGTCGTTTCCATTTTCAATGTCGCAACGTCCATAATTTATTATTTAGTTTCTTTGTCTGCACGCATCGTAAATCATCGATTTTCGAAAATCCTATCGTCCCATCACGGTCGAACTTTTAAGATCATAGATGAAAATGTCGTGCACAAGGTTTGTCTCTTTCACCGATAAAATTTATGTTATCCGTAATATAAATATATTAGAAACTAGTAGTTATACTCATTTAGATTCTGTTTATCTTGTACAATAGACCAATAATTATTAAGAGGTGTCTACTATATATGATGTAAGATACACACACACACATATTACATATATATATATATATATATATATATATATATATATAAATAAATTCTTTAATAAGTCATGTCCAACTAAATGTTTAATTATTTAATACCAATATTTATCTTATTTAATCGTGAAAGAGTATGATTTTTGTTTTTGTAAAAACAGATTGGACACACAAATATCAAAATTATTTTCATATAATAAAAAAATGTAATATAGAGTGAGCCAAAAGTTATTTCCTATTTTTTTTTAAAAAAATATGTCAAAATATAAGAAAGACCAAATTTTATCGATCTCAAATTAAATATTAGTTCATTAAAACATTATTTTTTGATTGGGTTTTTTAAAAAAAGGGTATGTGTACTTATATACACATGCCAGAAGTGAAACTTCTTTTCAGTAAAGTAACAAAAGGTAAACGGATAACCGTATGCCTAAAACTCGTAAATGAACAAATTCTTCAGGATAAAGCAAGTAACAAAATGAAGAAATGTAGTAGGTAGAGAAGCGGTAAATACACAGGATAAAAATTTAAGTGGAAAATGATCAATGTTTTAAATAAATGAAATTTTTACAATTATTTCATATTAACACATCAAATGCGGACAACGTGTCACGATGACGTCTTCGCGTTCTAGTAATAGTATGCGAAAGACGTCCTCGAGTCGTTGCCCGCATACAATGTATTAAGTAAGATTAATATTTATTTTCAAATTAAAACTTTTATAAAACTATGAATTATGAAAATTTATTCGTTTTCGTTTGGAATTTCTTCGATTTCCATTGCTTCCTCCGGTGGTGACTGAGTAGGTATAAATGATACAATTGGTTTTTGATACGTAAAATTTTTGCGCAATAGACTTTACCATCTTAAAGCCTGTAAAAACAGTTTTTTTAATTACTATTATGTTACTATTGTATAATATATAATATACAATTAGATCAATGTTTTAAAAATAAAACAATTAAAGAAAATACTCACAAATAATATATAACTGGAATAAATAGCATCTATTTAGATATTATTTATAGATAATTGATAATTTTATAACACCACGTAAAATTCAATAAATCGATAAAATGACACCTGAGAACAAAGAATTCATAATAATTTTAATATAACATTTTTTAATAAAAATGTAGAATAATTTGATCATAATTATAAATAAAATTATTGTGAGAAATTGTTACAAATAAAACAACAGATAACCTCAAAATTGTATAGGTTTCGATAATTTTTAAATACCACGTGTTTTTAATAGTATTTCTTTTATTTGATAAATAGATTAAATGTATATACATAATGTTATAAAATACTATATCTATGTGTTGGTATATATGTCCATAACCTCAATTTTACATTGATTTGATAAATTTTTGAATACCACGTGTATGTAATGTAGTCTTATTTAGCTTATTATTATAATATGAGATTATATAAATTATTATACTTACTAAAAATATCAATGTTATTACATTGAATAACACTCTTATTTAAACACAATTCACAGATTAGGTGTAAACAATAATTACTAACAAAATAGTGACAATTATAATAGTAAAACAACGTCTGCCTGTCATATTAAACCGACGCGCATGCGTGATAGGCCTCACTACCTCTCTCCTCTAATAATGTTTAGGAATGTGACCACGGGAAAATTTTCAAAAAACCCGCTAATACTATGCATGTTAGAGTTCCGGCTATATACGTGGCTTCCGTTTCATGTAAAAATTTTACCCCAACGCTGCTAAAGAAGTTTCACTTCAATAATTTCTTTTAAATGTTGACCTCTAGAGCGTTCTCTTTTTAACACGTTTTCCATTACTGACTGTAATTTTGATGTCATTATTGCTGCTATTTCTGTTCGAATATTATCCTTCAATTCTGTTAAAGTTTGCGGCTTATTAACGTAAGCCTTATTTTTTAAGTAGCCTCAAAGAAAAAAGTCAGGAGTCATCAAATTCGGTAATCTTGAAGGTCACCTAAAGTTTGAATTTTTCGATATTATCCGATTATTGAATGTTGATCGTAGGAGATCCATTGTAGCTCTGTAGCTATATCTTGTTGGAACCAAGCTTTTTTAACATCATCTCAAAGATGAGGCATTAAAAAAGTTTTAAAGCATCTGTTGATATGGAAGTTGTTGGGTCCTCCACTATACTCTCCCTTACGGACCTAATATTGTCAATACTTCTTGAAGATCTTGGTCTACCTGATCTTCTACTATCTGCCACTGCCCCATTATCTCCACATTTTTACACTACTGCGAGGATTGCTGCACCAGAGGGCGAATTCCTAGTATTGTAAAATTTTCTAATTTTCAGTTGTGTTTGTGAAACACTCTAACTTTCAAGATGAAATTCCACTATTTTAACTTCTTGCAATGTATATTTATTCATATTTAATATTGTTTTCTTTGTACTTAAGTAAAAAAATGTAATAAAAAAATTACGAATTTATTTCGTTAGAAAGTTACTTTTGGCCCACTCAGTACATAAATTCGATATTATACTTCAGATTTTATATTTAATTTAATAAATGTGAAGATTGTTTTATTTTAAAATTGGAACTCTTGTTTTTTTGCAATCTTAAGTAGGTGGGTTATTATAGTTTATATAATATTATGTACTTAATTTCCTTTGTATTTTAGCATTTTGTTGAGCATAGCATCATTTTCATATTGTTTTGTTATATATTAGGTTGGCAAATATCTCCCTTCCGCCTTCTGGTCTTTTGAATTCCGCAGCTATGTACAAAAAAAAAAAAAAAAGCGGAAGGGAGATACTTGCCAACCTAATATATAACTAAATATTTTTAATTTTATAATGTGACATTATGATGGTAAAGGCATGATAATCGAAATACATATCAACAAGTAAAGGAAATATTAAGTGATTCTTGAACAGTTTTATAAAATATTATGGTTTTGGGCTGAATAATTATTCTATATTAAAGTGAACTTTTCATAGTACCAAATAAGAAAATTACTATTACGTAAATCATTTTTATTCTTAAAAAATCGTTTTTAGTATCTAGTAATAATTAATGCTTTAATAATAGTTTTCTGTTATTTTCAAAATCTATTGTCAAACAAACTCCTAAACTTTTTAATTTAATTATTTTTCGATCAGTCGTTCATTTTTGTATTTTTTAAAAAAATCTTATTATAAGATATTGAGAAAGTTCATAGCAAAATTCATAATTTTATTTTAAAATCGTCAGCTTGTTTTAACTTTTCTGTTATTTTTGATTGATTTTTAGTTTTAACAAATTTGTATCTCTTTGAAAATTTATACATATGTATTGAAATTTTTATGATTAATTATTAGCTGATCGTTTTTACATTAGAATGGATTTTTTTATTTTTAGTAATTATGAGATTATCTGTTAATAAGTTTGTTTAAATATGTAAAATTAATCTTAAGAAGACTTAATATTATATATAGATATATATATATATATATATATATATATATATATATATATATATATATATATTGTTTTTTTATATATGTTTTTTTAAGCGTGGTAGAGTTTTAAATTGAAATAAAACACGTGCTAATTAACCAGATGGCCATTTATTTGGTATTATTCGAAAAATTATTTTATAGCATTAATATTTAAATATAATTTCGAGCATATGTATACCATGGGTACCACTGATACACTGCATTCTGTCAGTTCAATTTCGGGTCACTTTTTCAAGTAATTGGGGCCTTATATTCGCAGTAACGCGAGTATGTTGGATTATAATGCCTCAATATCCTGTTGCCTGTTTATCAGCATTAACCAGAGACTTCACATATCCCCAAAGAAAATAATCTAGAGGTGTTAAATCACACGATCGTGGAGGCCAATTCACAGGTCCATTCCTGGAGATAACGTTATCGCCAAATTTTTGTTTTAATAACTCAATTATTTCGGTCGAAGTATTATGGCACGTGGCACCATCCTGTTAAAATCTCTTCCAGATCGATATTATGCAAATTTGGAAACAAATAATCATTGATTATCGTTCTGTAATGTACACCATTGACGGTAACTCGTTTTCTGGTTTCATTTCGAAAGAAATGAGGTCCGATGATATCACCAGCGTGTAATCCGCAACATACGGTACTTTTTCTGGATGTAACGGACACTCGTGAATCAAATCAGGATTAGTCTTACTCCAAATGCGGCAATTTTGTTTATTAACGTACTAGTAAAGTCAAAAAAGAGCCTTATCACTGAACAAAATTTTATGCTGTATAAGTTTGGAGAACAGAACACTGATTTTTGAAATCAATTTTTATAATTTGGAAATATTGCTCAAGTATAAAACGTTCGATAATGATTTGCCAAAGTATATTGAATCTAAATATTACTTATAGCTTACAAATTGATAACTAACTTAACAGCTACTCCTATTGAAAGTTCTCTCAAACCTTAAAAAACACATCTATAATAAAAACAAAGAATATATATTTATAAGTTTTTTCTAAAATTATATAAAGTATTAAAAGAATTAGAAAAAAAACATTTTAATTATTTATATATTTAAAATGTTTTATTTTTAAACGTTTTCTGCTGTGCTGATTTTTGTTTCTTAAACACATTGAATTTTTTCAATAACATAATCTTGATTTATAACTAAAGAATCAGTTGGGTTGTTAAATTGAATTTGTTATAAAATAAATGAGACGGGTGGTATAAGTTTGTTTAAATTTAAATTTGGCGACAATTATAGTTTCTAGAAAAGTCTTGATTATATGATAAGTATTTCGTCTGGGTTCAGGTGCTACTTATATTTCAGCACCATTCGGTTATTAATGTCTCGTTTGTAAAAACAGTCTGCATAAACTCTACCTGAGATTGATATTTGGATATGAGAAGTTATGTATTGCGTGTAAGTATCTCATTAGCAGTTTACATTTTTTTACGCTTTTGGAAATTAACATACATACATTATTACCAATCTGACGTGGGTTGCTTTATAAGTTGCAGATAATTAAAAAATGAAATTGGATCAAATATGAAAATTCTAACTTTCAAATACAGGGTTATCAAATTTAAACAAATCTCAATTTAATGTCAATTGTTAATTGTAAAATAGGAAAAATAACAATTCTATTGAATTTTAATAACAAATAAAAATGTAAAGTTAACTGAAAATATTAATATTGAATTTTCTATCAAATAAGAAATCTTAATTTGTAACGACATTAATATATATATATATATATATATATATATATATATATATATATATATATATATATATATGAAGTATAAAAATACTTATTTGTTGTTTTGGAACTATGGCTGATTCACTTTACATAAATTAATTTTAACCCCAACATCACAATAGTTTAAAGTGTTCAATAATCACTTATTGTTCACTTATTATTTATAATTATATAGTATATAATTAACACTTTAAACTATTGTGATGTTGGGGTTAAAATTCATTTGTGTAAAATATAAAAATACTTGTAATAACTAATTAGTTTTTCTGGATATAATGACTTAAATTTTTTTATTTAAATATTTATCGATCCTTAAGTACGTAACACTAATAAATATATTATTAATATTAGTACTATGGAAAATTCATTTTAACACAAGTTAATTTTTTATTTTTAACATCACGAGATAATAAATATAAAAAAAATTGCTTGAAGTTCTAGTTTACTTAATTTCTCATATATATATATATATATATATATATATATATATATATATATTGTTAATTTAGATTTTGTGATACTAGGGTGAATGACTCATTTGTATTAAATAAATAAAGATGTTCCATGTCTCAGGAAAGTAATATTCTAGGTGGAATTTTTTATAAACTTCATTTTATTTCGTTATAAATAAAATGATCATTAATTTTTTAAAAATATTGGGTAATCAAGAAAGTTTTGTCGTTTTTGCGTGTATCGTAATTTCAAAAATTGTTTATGAATTGTATTACACTAAGAATATTAACTGTCACAAAGTACATACTCTGTTTCATTCGTTTATTACATCTCGATGTGTTCATTTTAATTTAAAATATAGTTTCAATCGTTTAAAATATATGTGCAAAATAAATGGTGCTGAAGTTACAAACATTTTTTGACTGTATTTGGAGGACCAGTTGTATCAAGAACGGCCCAGATGTGGTTTAAAAATTTGTTTAGGGAGAATTATTAGAAGATGAAGCCAGATTAGGCAGATTATCAAACGTAAATATCGACGAATTATAGACAATAAAAAAATTCGAATTTAACGCGTCAACATTTTACTGAAGAGTTCAAAGTAATTGACAAAGCAATACAGAAATATTTGCATTAAATAGGGAACTGGTGGAAGTTAAGTAAATAAGTACAGCACATTATAACTCCTGATAACAAATTATAACATTTTAACATTTATGAATCTCTTATGTCACGGCTAAAAATCGCAAAACTTTTTGGATCAAATTTTGACTTATGCCAAAAAATAGATTCTGTACTTTAACTATAAACGTAGTTGCCATTGGGTATCATCAAATGTTCCTTTCCCACAAACACTTAAAGCAAAATGTACTTTAAGAAATTTTTTTCTCTTGTATCTTGTAAACTTCAAGAGGATTTATTCATTATGAATATATATAAGTGGGCCAAATAAACAACTACAAAAAATATATAATGTATCTGGGGAAATCGTTAGAGTTTTATTTTTGTAAGATTAGGCTTGATCACTTGTTGCAGTAATGACAAGAGAAAAAATAATAAATTTACAATTGTAAATTCTTCCCAATCCCTCATATTCACCAAACATATCACAATTTAATTTTCACTTATTTTTGTCTCTTGATAACTATATACGTGGTAAAAAAAAATATTGACAGAATTAAAAGTAGAAGTTTTTAAATTTTTTAAAAGTAAAAATTCTGAATGTTATAAAAATTGGAATTTATATTTATTTTCTCGTTGGGAAATGCTAGTTCAATATGAAGGTGAATATTGTGACGAATAAATTTATTTCAAGTAAAAAATAGAAACATTCTTATTTGAATTTAAAAAGCAACAGAACTTTCTAGGGATTAACTAATATAAGTATTTTTTCATTATAATTAATAATAACTATAATAGATGGACTCACAAAAATCTAATTTATTTTTTCCTTTAGTAAATTATTGTTTTCATAAGAGAAGAGAAAATTGTATATAAAACTATAATTAATTATAAAACTTTTTTGAAACAGAAAAATTGTAATTTTTATAAAAAATGAAAATTAAACAGTCTATTTCTTAAGTTATTATTAAGGTTATAAAGTATGTAATTTAGCTTAATTATAAAAATTCATGTCTGTAAACCATATGAGTATTCAGAAGCTTATATACTTTTCAATAATATATATATATATATATATATATATATATATATATATATGTATAACTATTTAATTACTAAAATATTCATAAATGTTGAGAAGAAATTAAAATGATTTTCTTGGTAAAACTAAACCCAAATAAATATATTTTATTTTATTATTAATATTTATTTATTTTTACTATGTGGTTAACAACATTTGTAAAGTTATATAAATATAAATAAACATTTTAATGATTTATTTGGAATAAATTTCAAAATATTAGTTTATTAAAATTATTAAACCTCAAATAGACAAATAAATAATATATATAAAATATATAACGATAACAAGTAGACAAACATTAATAGAAATGAGTTACTTATTTCAACATTACAAGATTGTATAAAAATGTCCAATGATAATTAATTTTTTGTGCTACGTTTTGATGGTCATGCTGTTATTTATTATATTATAGAATATTAATAATTTTTATCTCTTCCAATGGCCATCAAAGTGCATAAATAAAAGTTGTATCATCTAAATCAGGTTAATACTTTCAATAAATGAATACTAATGAGTCACTCATCATAAGATTTTATAAAAGTATTTAAAAATTATTTACTTATCATTTTATTTTTTGATCTGGTTTTAGATGACCATATGATCATCATCATCAGAGTATTTAATTTTTTTTTTATAATGAAGATCTTATTTTTTACAAATTAAAACCAAATTTATCAATAAATTATTTTGATGTTGATAAAATAACCATCAAAATGCGTATCAGTGATTAGGATATATTATACAAGAAGTGATTATTAAATATTTTGTAAGATTTGTTGATGTTTAGGTGAGATATTCACAAAAATATAATAAAAATATAATGTATTTTTTGACGTTTAGGTGAGATATTCATATGTTTAAGTGAATTTTCTTCAGCACTAAAATCTTTTATTATAAAAATAATTTTTACACAAATAAATTATCACCCTTAACACTACAAGATAACAAAAACGTGCAGTAATTATTTATTGTTCTCTTTTATTATTGGTAACAACAATAAGTGAATACACTTTTCGATGACGATGTCATCATCATTAGTATACTATATTGTTGTTATAAAGAAATAAACAATAAGTAAATACTAAACATTTTTCAATATCTTGTGGTGTTAGGGACGATAATTCATTTATGTGAAAGAGAATTCAAAAACAATTCCAAAATACTTCCAAAACAATTAAAAAAAACGTTGAATTTAAATATTGAAAATCATTAGTAGAGAATGACTTTTTTATTTCAATATAAATCACATTTGTGAATATTTTTTGATTATTTTAATTAAAAAATATTTTTGTATACTTTTACAGAAAAGGATTTACAGTTAAATATTTTATTTTTCTGAATCTATTCTGTTAATTTTTATTATTGGAACCCACGTATAACATGGCATTCATACAACACAATTTGAGAATTTTGATGATATGAATCCTGAAGATATTCAAGAATTACTGGTGGAAGAAGAGGTAGAAGGAACAAATTTAATGGAAATGGTATCTGAGATAAACTAAATTAATTCAGAGGATGATAGCACAGATTCAAACCCAAGTTCAAAATGTTATCCTAAAAAGCATAAAAAAGGCTTAAACTTAGCCGAACAATTGAAGTTCTATGTTCTAAATGAAGATCCTTCCATTGAAAGAATCCATAAAATTTAAAAGAGAACTTTATAAATGCTTTATAATTTATAAAGATCTCTAAAATAAAATCAAACGAACGAAAATAACAGACTGTTTGCAAAAAGTAGAGCATATAATTTAATATGTTGCAGAAGAAAGATCATAAGATGAGGTTATTTTACCATAAAAAACGTCCTCATTTAATAATGCTTAGCAGTGATGAAGAAGAAAACATTATTTAATTTTAATATGCAATAGTTTTTATCAATTATTGTTTTAATAAACATATATCTCTTAGTTATAAAAAGAAAATAGTTTTTTTTTTAATTTTTGGAATTTAACCTTGTTTTTGTACTAGTTATTTGTTTCGTATAACAAGAATTCGCTTAACACGGCATTTTTAGGAACCTAACAACCGTGTTATATGAGGGTTACCTGTATATTGTATATACGAGGGTCGTTTGATAAGTATGGCAAATTTATTTATTGTTTAATTTATTTAATTAAT
Organism: Neoneuromus ignobilis; assembly: GCA_029203775.1. Lineage (NCBI taxonomy): Eukaryota > Metazoa > Arthropoda > Insecta > Megaloptera > Corydalidae > Neoneuromus > Neoneuromus ignobilis. The sequence continues at coordinate 20,531,783 of CP092093.1, forward strand.
TAAATTTAATTTTTCAATTTAATTTTTCTTATTTTTTTACCATACTTATCAAACGACACTCGTGTATATATATATATATATATATATATATATATATATTAATTGTAAATATTTGTAATTTTTTTATAAATAATATTTTAAATAATTTAATGGTCAATTTATGTTTATAAATATATATGTGTGTGTATGTATGTATGTATATGTATAGATATAAATGGTGGTAAAAAACTTGTCTATAAAAGAATACTCAATAAAGAGTTATTCTTTTTTTCTGGCATCCGGTGCGAAATTATGAAAATGTATACTGCATCATCACATTGAAAGATGACGGTCACCGAATACCAGAATAATCCAAACTATTTACTAGTACGGCATCGTCTGTTGGATTGTCACGTTCGTAGTGTACCCGCTGTATCGACGGGGGGTCTGGCCCCTGCCGAAGACACTCAATTATCGCTGTTAAAGCCTTGCCGCGCGCCCCAAACACTTACACATACCTATTCATATATATATATATATATATATATATATATATATATATATATATATATATATATATATATATATATGCACACCTGCGTAAGGCAAGGACACGAGTTGTGTGTTATGCATCGTTTAAGTACATGTATTTTACAGCAGAAGTCGATTACGTAGGTGGTAGTTAAAGAATTGATCCTTTGAACTTAGAAAAAATATATTTAATATAGACGAATTTTGTTTATATATTGTACCAATTATACCTATCCATAAATCCAAAATCGATTAAAATATTAAAAAAGAAATATTATGTTTATGTTTATTTCTTTTTAATAGTCGTGTTAATTAGAAATTTAAATACTCATAGTAAATATTATGAAAGAGATTAAAACAAAAATATTATAAATTATGTTAAAATATATTATAAATTATAGTTATATTAAAATGAATAATGGATAATTGTTTTATAAAGTTCTAACTCTTTAAAAGTATTTCGAAAACTTAATATACTTAAATGAAATCTAATTTAATAAATCTAATTAGTATTAGAAAATAGTAAATCTAATAACTAATAAATAATGTAATAATTTAAAAAAATCTTATTAATGTTTTTAAGATTTTAAAAAAATCTTTGAGTCCATATAAGAAAAATAAGCTATTTAAAATATATTAAATAGTAAAAAACTAATTCATAGTTAAATATATTCTCCAAAATGATTTTTTTTTAAAAAAACTATGATTTAGGAAAATGAATAATGTAATATTATTTAAAATAAATAAATCACTCGAATCAATACAAGTGAATTTGATACATTATTAAGGAATATCGGTTTTTATTCACTTTAATATAAATGAATTACTTTTTCTAAGGCAATAAGATTTTATAAAAATGTTAAATAATTACACCAGTGAAGTATTACTCCAAAACAACATAATATTGAAAAAATATTTAATAATTATGTATTATTTCTAAGTTGATGTGCATTTCGATGACAATACCATCATCATTAGAGCGTCGCGTTATAAAATCTAGATTTTATAGATAGTATATTAATATATATCTTAGATAATATATATTTTTTATATTTTTTAACGCAACGCTATGAGGATGATGATATTTTAATCAAAATGCACATCAGTTAGTAAATAAATTAAGTGAACATTAAATAACTATTGAACACTTTTTCAATTTCTGTGGTGTTGAGTTGACAGTTCATTTATGTGAAAATGAATTTTCTACAGTTCCAAAATAAATGATGTCTAATAATCATTTATTATTCACTTTAAGGTTGATACATATTTTGATAGACATACAATTATCATCAGAGCGTTGTCTTATTAAATTTCCCAATGCACTGCTCTGACAATGTATAACAATACCAAGATGATGTAATATTTATTTTAAATAATGAAAATATAATTATAGATGATATAGATATTATTTATTTTTCAGAAAGTAAATATACATATTTTATGAAATCTCTAAGTTGATATTTTTTTAAATATTACATTTTTTATGAAATATTAAATTAAATAGAATGAACATGTTTAAAAAATATATTGTTATTAACAGACAATTATATTTCATTATGATTCAAAATTATTTAATTTATTTTCAAACGTTTTATTATTTTCAACATGAAATAATTATCACAAATAATTCAAATATTGAAAAAAATTCAGAATATTTAAAAAAAGTATTAGAAAATGAATTTTATTAATGTCTAATTCATTTTTATTTCTGTAAAATTTGTGAATGTTTAATTAATTGTAATTAAGTGTATTTTTTAATTAAGTGTATATTTAAATTTAAAAAAATCTTATTAATGTTTTTAAGATGTTAAAAATGTCTTTGAGTCCATATAAGAAAAATAAGCTATTTAAAATATATTAAATAGTAAAAAACTAATTCATAGTTAAATATATTCTCCAAAATGATATTTTTTTTAAAAAAAAAACTATGATTTAGGAAAATGAATAATTCAATATTATTTAAAATAAATAAATCACCCAAATCAATACAAGTGAATTTGTTACATTATTAAGGAATATCGGTTTTTATTCACTTTAATACAAATGAATTACTTTTTCTAAGACAATAAGATTTTATAAAAGTGTTAAATAATTATACCAGTGAAGTATTACTCCAAAATAACATAACATTGAAAAAGTGTTTAATAATTATTTATTATTTCTAAATTGATGTGCATTTCGATTACAATTACCATCATCATCAGAGCGTCGCAAAAAAATATAAAATAATTTATTATTTCTATTATTACAAGATATTATACAGTATTCAATAATAATTTATTGTTCACTTTATTGTTTATAACAAAAATAGCCTAATGTGCATTTCGATGACGATGTCATCATCGACAAAGCATTATGTTATAAATTCTATATTGATAATTCATTTGTGTGAAAGTGAATTTATCATATTTTCAAATTAAATAGTAAAGAAAACGATTTTAAAAATATTATTTATAATATTACGGAATCAAACGATTAATAGGTATTTTTTAAGAAAAAGATCTACAATATTATTTAATAACCAAAATTTGGTTAAAAAGTTGTAATGGTATATTTTAATTTAATATTTACAATTTGCAACAAATGTTCTATTTGAAATCATATATACTCTTTGTATACATATATATATATATATATATATATATATATATATATATATATATATATGAAAACGTGTGTGTGTGTGTGTGTATGAATGATGTATACCTACGTTTATATGTATGTTCCTAATTTATTTTTATTTTGAATAAAAGATATTTTTATATGTCATTCTACCTTAAAAAAAATATTGTATATTTTTTTCATTTTGTTTTGGAATATTCTTTGTTAAATTATTTTTAATATTACACATACATACACACACACACTATATATCTATATATACATATATATATATATATATATATATATCTATATATACATATATAATGTTTGTATATGTGTGTGTATGCTATGTATCTTGACACTTTACAGTAGCTAAATACAGAATTATAAAAAAAATACTTACAAAAGTTCCGACAATTGATGACTTGATGTCCTTCAACTCAATCGAAACGTAGAAATAATTAAATATAGGTATACATGTAAGCCAACGGTAAAATAATATGGTAATTAGTATTCACGTAATTTAAAATAATCATTTCTTTCACTTTAAATCATCATAAATATTTTTGGCCTAAATACCGGTTAACTTTTTCATCGGTGGATAAAATTTGCTGGAGAGAAAGCAAACAATAAATTAAAAGTATTATTTTCTAATAAATGTTTACAAATTCTTTTATAAAAAAAAAATTGTTGAATATTGTAAATATAGTTGTTTATGTTTTTTCAAGAATCCATATAAATTTATTTTTAAGCCTATATATATATATATATATATATATATATATATAAGGTATTGCAATAGAAAAAAGAAATGAATTCGTTTAAGCAGTTTTCATTTTATGACATATAAATTATAATAATTGTTATCTTTTTAAAAATAATCTATATGTATACAACGGATGCATATTTGAGTATTTTTTTTTAATATATTAGGTAGTATTTTATGAAATGTCGGATTTTTATTTTATTTTACATATAATAATCCGATATTTCATATACATAACCTAATATTTCAAATATATCTATTTTTGTTGTTTTTTCGTTAAACTTTAAAAAATTGCGTTTGAAAAAATGAGAGAATTTTCATTTTAATAAATAAAAGACAGTTATATTTTCTAGATCAGGTGAATAGTTAAATAATTAATTAAATTTTATAAAATTTTATGAAAGTATTCAGTAATCATTTACTGTTTACTTTATTCACTAATACTTATTTCAGTGGCCATGTTTTAAACCTGGATTGTAAAACCTTTTTTTTTTAATGAAAATCTCATTATTTATAAATTATATTTTATAATCCAGTTTTATACCAATGATATTATGACGATCGAAATGTGTATCAGTAAATAAAGTGAACAATAAATGATTATTGAACATTATTATTAAAAATATCTTCAAATCATCTTCCAAACATAGATACAAATAATTAAATTTTTATATATCATCATTAGCCTCTTTTTATCTTCTGCTGTATGAAGGCCTCTCAAAAATTATCATTTCGACCAGTTCAATGCCTTTCTCTTCTAGTCTATTTTGTTATATTTTTTATTTCTTTGTTTCATCTATCCATAAGTTTCTTATCGAACCTCCTTATATATATATATATATATATATATATATATATATATATATATATATATATATATATATATATATATATATATAGGTTCTCAATTATTAATTTCTCTTATCCATCGGTGCTCTTCTTTTTTTGAAATTTTTAATTAAATTTGTCATTTCTTCCTTCATAGTGGGTAATATTAGAAAAAGTTCTTTTTTTCCATTAATATATTCCAGTATTTAATTGTTTCAAAAAGTAGTGAGTTATCCATGTAATTTAATTTTTATATTATTTTTATAAATTGAAATTGTTTCTAAAAATAATATAAAAAAAGTGTTTGGTATGTATAATATTTTTTGGTATTTTAACAACTGTATTATATTCATTTTTTAATATTCATTGTATAAAATGGTTTAATAATAATTGTTTTACTAATTTGTATTATCGTTTTTATTCAAGATTATTTTCTATATTTGATCGAATTGTTGCTCTTTCTATAATAAAAATAGAATTTTGTTACAATTTCTTTCTGTTCAGTTTTATAACTTTATAGAAAATAACAGTAATATTTTTTATATATTTTTATATTCTTTGTTTATTTATTCGAAATATAATAATAGATCAACTAATTGTTATTTTCAGCATTAAATTTAATTCAAGTACTAAAATAACGTCAACATTTTGATATTTTACATAAATGAATCTCTCAACCAAATACCAAAAAATTATATGAACAATCATGTATTGTTTATTTTAATCGCTTATATACATTTTAATGATATTACCGTCCTCATGAGAATATTCCTGCGAGCCATTTCTTCATATTAGGGAACAAATAATAGTCCGATGAGCCAAGTACTAAATTTCTGAATTGAATTTTTGCTTAATGATGATGATATAACTCGAAATGAGTATTAAACATAAAGTAAATTGTGAATAATTATTAACAATGTGGAAAATATTTTAGTTTTAAAAAAATAATTCATTTGTATAAAAGTGAAATATCCATAGTGTCAATATTTCTAGTTTTGTTACTTTTCTATTCATAAATTTGTGTATATTTCTATTTTCAGTTAATTTGTTTTTAATTTTTGTTAAAGTAATAATTTTCAAAAAAGTCTAAAGGTATTGCAATAATTATATTTTAGAATTATAATTATAGTTGGAAATAATTCATATCAAAATTTGCATTTCTTCACTGAAGAAAGTTGAAATCATGCAACATAAATCATTTTTCTCTTTATAACAATATAATATTAAAATATTAAAAAGGTTATGATGTAATATAAATGTGATTTATATATATTTATATTAATATTGAAAATATTTTTCTGTACAAAGTAATTTGAAATTTTATTTAATTTTACAAAATAAAGAAAAACCAGTAATCATAACATGTCATATGATTACTTAAGAATCGTATATTCTTAATATAAATAATTTTCTAAGCAATTTTACTTTATTTTGTGTTTAATCAACACGCGAAATTCTTTTTCGTCCATTATTTGACAATCACTCGATTTCCTTGATTATATATATTGTACATATATATATATATATATATGTATATATATAGGTGCTATATATATATATATATATATATAGTATATATATATATATATATATATATATATATCAAATATACCTATATATAACGTTAACATATATATATATATATATATATATATATATATATATATATATGATATATCACGTATGTATATATATATATATATATATGATATATATATATATATATATATCCTTAGAGAGTAGAGAGAGAATGGGTTATCTCTAATGATGATATGACTAGAACTTAGTATTAAAAATAAAGTGCGTTGTGTGTAGGGAAATATGTGTATAGTTTCTTTTTAATAAAACACAAATCAAGGCGTTACATTTGGATAACCTTCTCTCTCTCTCTTTCTATATATATATTTTTTTTTTCTAATAATTTTATAGTGGAAAATATGTATTTCTTTTGTAATATATGATTATATTTTACATATATTTTTAATATCCATAATTGATATTAAATTAATAATTGTAATATATAAATGTTAATTGCAATTATTTGTGAAAAATAATTAACTATATATTTGTGTTCTTCATAAGAACGAAAATATTAAATTCATAATATAATTATAAATATTATCAGCAATATATATATATATTAATATTGAAAATATTTTTCTGTACAAAGTAATTTGAAATTTTATTCAAATTAGAAAAATAAACAAAAATGAGTAATCATATATTCTTAATATAAATAATTTTCTCAGCAATTTTACTTTATTTCGAATTTATTGATATCATTGCAAAATGAAGTACATTTAAATTATATATAAATATATATTAATTGAAAATATATATAATATTCATTAAATTTATTCTTTTATATTTATTTTCAATTAAATATTTTTAATGTGATATCGATATCATTGTGTAGTTATTAATAAAATAATTATATATTTGTGGTTTTCATAATGATGTAAATATAAAATTCACAATATAATTATAAATATTATATATATATATATATATATATATATATATATATATATATATATATATATATGTTTATATTGTTTTTTATATATTTGTTTATGTATATAACAATGTAAAGAAGTTGAATAATTTCCAGTTTGATACAACAAACTTGTAATCGATTAATACTATCGTTTAGAACGCTTAGTCCGTTTCTTTGTGTTGACCATATTGAAAACGTATTTAAAAAAATACATATTTATGCATATATCAATGTCAACTGTGACGTTTCGAAAAACTTTCTGGACACACGAGTGGAAAAAAGACACATTTTTTTCGCAAAGTAAACTGAATATGAACTCATATAAATATGTATGCATGCATGAGAAATGTCCGTGAAATTGAAAATATTCAAATTAACCAATTAAAAATTCAAATCGCTCTTTTACGGTAGCCAGTATTGTGGGTCAGGGCTGGTCAAACGTTAACGATTAATTCGTATTAAGCACATATTGTGTCTACATATATATAAATATAAATGTTGATGGCTAGTTTTGAGTTCGTTATTTTCACGTTTATTTAATTATATATCATATATTTCAATTCCAATTAAAAAATATTTCGATTAAGTTTATCTTGAAAAATTCAATCATTCTGATAAACTGTCAATATCTTTATATGATATATATATATATATATATATATATATATATATATATATATATATATACACATACATATGAAAAAGGTGTTTTTTAAGGTTAGATAAAACATTCAATAGGGATTTAAAGTTCTATCACGTTTAAAATCTCTCTCTCTCTCTTTATATTATTCTCTCTCCCTTCCGCTCTCTCTCTTCTTTCTCTCTCTATATATATCATAAAACATAAACATGAATTTTGTAATTATAAAAAATAATTCTTTTTTGTTATACATTTTTTTAAAAAAACACTAAAATTTTGATATTTTTAAACATTTGTAAAAATAATAATTATTTATTTATGAAAATAAAATTTTAAAATGCATAAAATAGTATCTAGTATTAATCTATTCTCAATATTTAAAATATTAAGATAAAATGAGAAAAGTATTATTTTAATTTTGGAAAAAAATATTTTGGATCTATGTTAGTGGCAGTGCATTTTGTTAAATACAATATGAGATCAATCATCTTCTAAACTAGAGTCTACAATTCTTGCACAAGTTTATTTAGCTTAAGATGAAGTTAATTGAAGAGAATTTGATAGTGAAATAATTGGTTTTTCCACTTTTTAAAATATGTATCTAGAAAAGATTAAATAATTAACTTTTTTCATTAAAAATCTCATTGTACCATGACAGAGAATCATAAATAACTTTTTACTTTAATCATTCTTTTCATGTTTGAATTTTATTTTTGCGATATCGCCAGTTCCTAAATAATTACCTTAAATCTCTGTCATTGTCTTTATCTGTAAAATAAAATGACGAAATATCGGATTCTTCTACTATTTCTATCTATATTTCTTTTATATTTGTCTAATTTCTACTTGTAGAGCTATGTTTCAATCAGTAAAATCAACTTTTTGGTTTTTAATTTCTCAGGATTTGACTCCAACATTTTTATTAGATCAATTATTTTAAGATCTAATTTAATTTCATTGCTTTGTTCTAAAATTGTTTTTGTTGTTTTTATCTACATGATTTTTCAAGTCGTTTAAAATTTAAGAACTGCTGATACAAGTTCTTCCACAAACTATACAAATTCTTCCATATATTTTATTATTTTTTGAACAGCATATATTTTCCATATATTTTATCTTCCATTATTTTGAACAGCATTATAAATGTTATAGATTTTTACATAATTTGGTGTGCATTTAGTGTGACGTTGTAATGAATGTCCGTAAACAGAAAACTGTGCATACTCTCTCTCTCTCTCTCACACACACACATACATATATATATATATATATATATATATATATATATATATATATATCAACATTTTTCTATCCAATGTTGGATGAAAGCTTCTCCCAATTTTTTTTATTTTGACTGATCCAATTGCTTTTTCTTATATTTATATATATATATATATATATATATATATATATATATATATATATATATATATATATATATATATTTATATATATATATATTTCTCAACCCTTGATTATTTACTTTTGGATCAAATTTCATTTTAAACGAATATTTGAATTTATGTATCCTATTTATTTTTATTTCTTCTTCAGAAATCTTTATTCTATTCGTATTTTTGGATATATACATATACATTGTTATAATTAAAGGGATAAATTTATAATTAATATATGGGGTAGTCATATAATAAAAAGAGATTATTGATAGCCAAGAGAAATTATTGATTGGAAATAAATTGATATAAAAAGGATTTTGAAAGAGATCCAGGGATAGATGAAACAGACATAAAAATGTTCGACTAATAGAATGAAAGAGAAAGGCATTGGGTCGATCGAAGTCGAAATATTTGGGAAAAACCTCGATCTAAAAGTGATAGAGAGAGGGTGATAATATATATATATATATATATATATATATATATATATATATATATGTATGTATTTATTTATTAAATATTTTCAGTAAAAATTCAATTTATAATTAATATTAAATTGTATACACTTAACTACATTTTTATAGTATAGATGACTCTAATTAAACTAAAGGGGTTTTACATAAATTTACTTGCTTACTATCGTTTATTATTCTTTACTTAGTTCCAGTCTCATGTGGGTCACCTGTATTTGCCAGTGTTATTAATTTTGTAATTATTATTATGATCCTTAAATATTATAGATAAAATAAATATATTTTTATTTATATTTTTTGAAAATTTATTTTGTATTTAATTTCAATTAATAATTTCCAAATCTATTTTTAAACATATTTAGTTTTTTTTTAAAAAAAACATTGTATTACTGGTCAATGGACGTTGCCTTCGTAGACAGTTTGGAGCTTCATTAGTCGAACAACTCAGAGTAATTCTATTGGAAACTTCGAAAATTGTTTTATTATTTAGTGAATTTCAATATCTTAATTCCGAGAAACTACGTACACTTATGAAACAAGAGTTATTAGGCAATTTAGAGTTACGTAACACTAAGTATTTTCGGTTCCTGCGGAGTTGCAGAATCATTGTGCAAATAAAAACTCTATAAACAATATTTATTTTATTTTTTTTATATAAGATCTTTTAATTGGACTAAAATTAATGCCTGATAAATGGACTCAGTGCTTCAATTAACAATTACGATTTAATAAAGTTTACTAATAGAGAATAATATTCAAGTAATAACAATAGTGAAATTAATTAATGGTCCTTTTACGATCATTTTTATCTTTCTATAATTACCAATATAATAAAATAATTTAATTGGATACTTGTTAAATATATTGATAATGACAATAACTTTATGTTTTAGCAATTTTTTAAAACATTTATTTAAAAATGATAAATGTATTTTTTATAATAAATATTAAGTCGTTATATGAAATGTCGGATTTTTATTTTATTTCTAATATAATAATTCGACATTTCATATTACACAACCTAATAGTTCCTTGAACGATGTAATTTTTTTTATTAGTTTACATATAATTTAGAATTTACTATAAATTAATAAAATAACCTATAAAATAAATTAAAAAATAATCTAATAATGTAATTGAGATTGATGTATTAATGATTTAAGTAATCGAATAACAATAATTGATATCTAAATTGTAATTTTGTCATATTTTAATTAAAAAATATATTTAAATACAGATCAATTAATTATTAATGAATTGTTTACCACAAAATTTATTTTGTTAATTTATCCACATAATTAAATATTCTAATCTTTTTTATTATAAAATTTTATTGATCAAGAAAGTTTATTATATTTCTTTGTGTAATTAATAAAAAAATATATTTTTGTAATTAATTTTAATTAAGGTTTATCATATTTTATATTACATAAATTATAATTCTTGAAATGTATTTCTTAACAAATAATTGCTAATAATATGTTAAGCGTATACTAAATTTTTTTTGATTATAAATTAATATATAAAAAGAAAATTAGACAATTCCATAAAAAATAAGGATTTTTAAAAGAAAGTCTTAAAATAAAAAAATGGCTTTTTAATTTTAATTTTTATGTATTTTCTATTATTATTCAAAACTTTTTTTAATCTTAAACTTAAATGTTTAATAACCTGAAGATATTTTTTTTGGTTTTGGACTAAAAAATAAATCGAGCTCTTTTCGGACATCAGTCTTTGTATTAAATTGTTTTTCATTAATGTGTTTTAGGAACTTTCGGAATAGATAATAATCTGATAGTGCCAGATCGGGAAAATACGATTGATGTGTCATAAATATGTGTCATATTGTCTCACTTTTTGGGTATTTTTTGTGCTGCGTGAGGCCAGATGTTGTCATAGTAAAAAATTCACTTTTTCTGTTGGTGGTCTTATTGTTGGATTTTTTAATTGGATTGATCATCTGATAGCAGGTCATACTTGATAATTCCATTCATTTTACACCAAACAGACAGCATAATCTTCCTTGGATGGAGTCTTCCCTTTAGATTTAGAAATGGTATCTCCAAACAATTGATTTTATTTGTAATTAGTAACAGTTCGATTTAAAAATGGCTCCTATTCCAGTCTTAAAGTCAAGACACGCAGGTATTCATTCGTTGTTTTAAATTAAGCTCTGATAATTTGTAAAGAATTTATGTCCCAGTTTAGAAAATTTACCAGTTCTTTTCAAATACTGATGTGTTGTTGAAATGATTGATTGGAGTTGTTTAGATAAAGTAACACATGAAAATACTTCGTTATTAATGGAATTGCTATTATAACGTAATTTGAAATAGTAAAAATGTTATTACTTTCAATAAAGAATGTTTTTACATTTTATGTGCTATGATTAATTGTTACTTATACATTATACATTTTTATTCGAACATTGTATAATTTTCGTTAATTAAAATATTGCAAGTCATTTTCGAATGTTTAATAAAAATATTCATTAGTATTCAATATGCTAAAAATAATTAATTGAAAAAAAATTACTAAGCGTATCATAAGATTTTATGATTTTAATTTAATATATTTTATTTTTGTTTAGTGAAAAAACATTTTTAAAAAATATTTCATAATAAACTAAATCAAATATTAATGAAATATTAGTTTTATTTGAAAAGACATTTTATATTTATTAGGAGAAATCATTTACTATATATTTAAAAAATATTTTTTATAAAATTAATTTCATTGTTTGATTTTAATAACAAGACTATTTTTTTTCTTTTTTTAAAGTAGAAAATTGTCAAGCCCTTACTTTTATAATTTAGTCACATTTAATCATAATTTTAATAAGCAGATATTTTTATTGCTTTTCGTTGAGTCAACACATTGAAACCGAGGTGTGAAACGTGATTTTTAACATCATTTCGGTTATTTATACATCATATTAAATTACTGAATTTTTATACCAGTAGACTCTAACATTTTGTTAAACTAATCGACTGGAAAAAACAACTTTTTATTATATAATTTCACAATATATATACTGACATGTTTAATATATTTCAATTTACTTTCAAAATATATTTCAATCTTTCAGAACGTTAATAATTTTTGATTTTTATTTTCCGCTGCTACACATATGTTTTGAAATAATGTATTAAAAATATATTTATTTAATTATAGAATTTGTAGACAGGATCTATCATGTTAACAAGTAAAGTTAAATAGACAGTTTTGCACGTTCTTGTTTTTAAATATATTTATATATGCAGGTATTTAATTTTATCGTTCATATGGAATTATTTGAAATGAAAGATTTATTAAATGTTTTAAAATAAAAAATAAGTCGTTAAAAGATTTGTCAATCGATTTCATAATATGTAAAGCAATTAATGATAATGTGAAGAAAAAAATCATTCTAAATATAACTATTTAGAATGATAAAGGAGATCAGCTAGGGCTACATCAAAAAATGTGTAATTAATCATCAACGTGTAATAAATTATAGAAGAAAAAATGGTTTATATATCAGTAAAAGTAAAGAAATTCCAAAAAATAGCAGAGCCTTTAAAAGATTAATAAGATTTGAGAAAATGTTTAGTACTGGGGAGGTTGCAAGAATTATTATGAAACCTATATATTGTATCAGAAAAATCTATTTGTGGATAAATAGTACGAAGATAAATTTATAATATTGGTTTATAAATATTAGAAACATATTCCAATTTGCTAAAAAGAATGAAGGATTGTTTGGTCCTATAAGACAAAGATCAATCGTTATTGCTTAGATAGAAAATCGTTTTATTGGTTTAGGCTGATGATTGTTTTCAGTTATTACAAATGAAACAAAGTTTTAAACACGACAATGGATCAGTAATGATTTGGAGTCATTTTTAAGCCATGATATAGAGCCTTTAATAAAAATTAATGAATATAAAAAAATAATATTTAAATATCTTACATACAAATTTACTGAAGACTTTGGATTTAGAATCTCATAACTCTAAATTCCAACATAACAATGACAAAATATTTCACAAAAATAGTAAAAAAGAATGGCATGATTCAAAAAATTTCAAAACATTTGTATTAAACAATTAAGAGGATTGATATCAATTCAAAAGAAAATTTATGTGCTGTTGATAAAAATCAACTTGGTAAATAAAAACTGGCTTTAAAAAATTTTTGTGGAGTCGAATGAGGGTTAATATCTCAACTAAAACAGTATGTAATGTTGTCAAAAGCATGTGAAAAAGAATGAATGAAGTGATAAAAAACGAATATGTAAAATAAAATAAAATTTATTTTAGAATTTTTTATATTACATGAAAAACTCTACTTGTCATAAATATTTTATCGTTGTCAACATGCAAATTATTAAACTTTTAAAAAACAAATATTACATTTTGACACAGAATATACATACTTTAAATAGAAACAAAATAAGTATATATCTTAAAGCTTAGAAATTTTTTCATTTTTTTTAAAATATTTAACAATATTGAACATTTCTGCTTAAATATAATATATATATATATATATATATATATATATATATATATAGAGAGAGAGAGAGAGAGAGAGAGTTTTCTAATAAGAATGACAGAACTTTGACAGCTGGTGGCTGCCATGTTTGATTTTTTTTAAACTTATTTTGACATTTCAACACAGTATAGTTTGGCAAATTATAGTGGAACGTTTAATACTTCAAGAACGCTTATAAATTGTAAAAACTTCAATAAATTTATTGAAATAAAAGTTTAATGAGACCATTATTTCAGGAAATGGACCTGTAAATTGACCACCAAGATCATGTGACCTAACCCTATTGGATTATTTTTTGTGGGGTTATGTGAAATCATTGGTTTATGCTGATAAACCACAAACAACAGAAGCATTAAAAATATACATTTAACGTGTAGTTCATGAAATTGAACCACAATTATGCGAAAGAATGACTAAAAATTGGACTAAACTAAAATACTATGTCAAGCGAAGTCGTAGTGGTCATATGAGTGAAATTGTGTTTGATCATTAATGCCATTGAATATGCTAAAAAGAAATAACTAATTAATTAAATGTATTTTCGATTTATTTCCATTTAAACTTCCGAAGTACTTATTGGAAAACCTTTATATATATATATATATATATATATATATATATATATATATATATAATTCGTGTGTATATAATCATATCATTATAAATTAGGATTAAAAGTTTTATAATTAGGATTCCATAAATATAAAAAAACCAAGAGTACCTCACAAGAGATGAGAAAATAATATGAAAAAATTGCTCCAAAGACAGGTGAAATACAGATATTAAACATTTGTTGTTTTGGAATGAAAGATAATAGTGTTGTATCGCTGGAATTGAAAAGATTTTAGAGTGATCTTCATTTAGCAGTAAAAAGAGGCTGATGATGATAATGTCATTATAAAACTTTTTATTTGTATGTATTATGAAATGGTCGTCAATACTTTTTAAATATTATATAAGAAAAAGTAATAAGATTAAAAAATTAATCAGTCATATTTAATAAGAGAATAATAAAAGAGCATTAAAATTTATATATTATATATACAAATCTATATTCACATTCATACATACACACACACATACATACATACATACACACAATTATATATATATATATATATATATATATATATATATATATATATATATATATATATATATATATATATATATATATATATATATGTATGTATATGGTGTTGAAATATTTGCAACGCTAGCCACTAAAACATAAAAAAATAAAACGTACGAAACTTCTGATATAAAAATGTCTACTTTTATTTTTGAAGTCAGTATTGCGTATAAAATTGGGGTGCTATCTTAATTTTATATGTCAGTTATATGTATAGTCATACGTCATCTTACAAACATTGTATCATATTTAATTGCAAAATATTGGGATACATTAGCATATTTTTTTAAAATTTGCTATATTTTTAATTTGTAACTCACCTTAATGTCATATAGATCTATTAAATTTTTCAACAAATTTAATTATATTATTTATTTAAAATTTGTTATTTTATTAACAATTTAGTTAACTACATGTAATGTTATTAAATATTATGATAAAATTTTTGAAAGATATTAATTAAACCTAACAAAATGTTTAATAAAGTACACTTAATATAATTTATTTATAAGATATTAAATTTTAATTAAAAAAATCTAGTAAATATTTTACATGATTAATTAACACAAATTAACCACTTACTTTAACATTATAAGATTTTATGAAAATGTTCAATAATCATTGGTTTCCCCTTCTCATTTGTTTCTTTCTAAGTCCACTTACACTAGACGTTGTTGTAGAGAATTCATTTTTCGTCACCAGTTACCATACGATTCAAAAAAAAGCTCTCTTTCAAGGTGTCCATGTAAAGAAACTGCCTCAGCGATGCGACATCTCTTATAACACGGTAGATAAGTTCCTAGAAAATATCGTGTTATGTGAAATCGTGTTATGCGAGACTATAAGCCAATACTTATTATTTTGTAATTATTTACTATTTTATAATTTTCTGATACATTTTCTGCAATAAAAATTTTGTTATCTAACGTTGTAGAAGGGTTTTCGCAATTTTCTTATCGTGTTAGAGCGAAACCGTGTTGTAAGAGGTTCCGTGTTATAGGAAGGTTACCTTTACATATATATATATATATATATATATATATATATATATATATATACATACAATATATAAACGTTTGTAAAATGCTATATCATTTTTTATAAACCGTTAATTGTAATTAATGTCAAATTACTTTTAATGGTGGTTTTTTAGAAATAAATATTTCAGATAATGACAGTTAAATTTATATACATGTGTATATATATATATATATATATATATATATATATATATATATATATTATATATGTAAGTAGATAAATAAATAACGTATTCTTATTTTTTACAAATTTATAAAGTTAACAGTAGTTGATGTTAAATTACTTTTCTAGTGTAAAGGAGAAATTAATAATTATATACATACACACACTCATATATATATATATATATATATATATATATATATATATATATATATATATATATGTGGTAGAACTGAGTGAAAGATAGTAGCTAATGTATTAGTCATAGTTTAATGAGAGCCTGTTTAAACATTACTCGAGTCTTTAAATCGCATTTATCATCGAGGTCTGTTATCGCTAACTTTATGTTAATTTTTAAGTGTTACATTATAACTACTAAGTTGTAAATAAGTTGTTCGGTAAACTAAACGAAATTGAGGTCATTTAGATCTAATTGATAAATTTAAATGGATTTGATTGATTTTAGAACATTTTCGACTATAAAATATTATTTTTGTCTGTATGTATTAGTGAGAAATGTTGGTACTTAAAAATTATTACCGAAGTTCTATAAAGTTCTATAAAATCGTTAAATCAATCAAAAATTATTTTTGTGTCAATTGTAATATAGATTTTCTTGTTATAATTATCATTGAATTTAATATTTTTTTGTCGTGTTACAATAAGCAGAATAAATAATAAAATATAATTCATTTCACTTATTAAAACATGTAATAACTTATACGAAGAAAATATTATTGTGGTAATTACATAATACACTTTTTTGATTTTTCATTTGGTGCATTTGACTTTATATAATATTTCCTTAAATTTGAGATGTTAAAAAATTCATTTCTTATAATTCTGAAATTTTTCAAGTATAAATTAATTTTAATTCATATTTTTAAATGTAATTCAATATTTTCAATAATTATTTTAATAGTGTTATGTGAAAATATTTTACAAAATATGTTATTTTCATGGACGTTGATTATTGAATCATAAGTGTTATATTTCATTATGACTGTTTTAAGTATTTACTATAGTATATCACCTTTTGAAATGTTTTTTAGATGTTCTAATTCAAAATAAAAAAATAAATTAACTTTTTTAAAATTTCATCATTTTTCAGTGTTTAGAAATACACAAAAATTAAAAATAACATCTCAGATGCACTAATAAATATTGATATCAAATTAATGCTCTATTCAATAAAATAATGTCATCTCATGTCAACATATATATATATATATATATATATATATATATATATATATATATATATATATATATATATATAAGGTGGTGTATTATGAAATCTCAGATTTCTCATCAGTTTCTCTTTGAATAATCCGACATTATATGAGCCGTCCAGAATCCAATGTGATTAAGTCCATTTTTTGAAATTTTCATATGTTTGTAAATTTTAATCAGACAAAATTGGTTTGATTAAAATTTACAAACATATGAAAATTTCAAAAAATGGACTTAATCACATTGGATTCTGAACGGCTCATATATTATACGACCCAATATATATATATATAGAGAGAGAGAGGGAGAGAGAGAGAGA
The DNA here is from genome assembly GCA_029203775.1 of Neoneuromus ignobilis. Classification (NCBI taxonomy): domain Eukaryota; kingdom Metazoa; phylum Arthropoda; class Insecta; order Megaloptera; family Corydalidae; genus Neoneuromus; species Neoneuromus ignobilis. The sequence goes on from CP092093.1 coordinate 20,549,921, forward strand.
GAGAGATAGAGAGAGAGAAAGAGGATTTTTAAGCATGATCGAATTTTAAATTGAATCTCTATCGAAAGTGCTATCCAACCTAAAAAAATACCTTTATATATACAGTATATAGGTATTTTTTTTAAGTTAGATAGAATTTTGATAGGGATTTAATTTAAAGTTCTATCACACACACACATATATATATATATATATATATATATATATATATATATATATATATAGCAGTTCAAATAATACAATTATTGAATTGTCCAGACATTGAAATTGCTAATTTATTTTTCTTTGACATCAGTGTTTGAATACCACGAAATTTTACATCATTAAAACTAAAATTCAAGTAATTCAGATATTGTAGTATTTCATTCATTGTTCAGACATTGTATTTACTGCATTGTTCAGACATTTGCAGTTATTGATTTATTTTTCTTCGACAACAGTGTTATGAATTCGGAGCCATGTTCACTAATTAGAAATTCCATAAAATCTATTATATGAAAATTTTTTTTTAAATGTAGTCTTATATTTAATTGAAATATTATAACTTTTAATGTATTTTAAAAATGTACCATTAATTTTATTGAAATTGTATGTCAAATATATCATAATTGAATTTTTAATTTCACACAAATGAATTTTTGTATCTAATAACACAAGATAGTAAAAAAAATTCAATAATTATTTATTGTTATTTTTATTTGTTTATAAGAACAATAAACTAATGCGCATTTCGATGGTGATGACATCATCGTCAGAAGGTTGTATTTTAAAATCTCTGAATTTTTAATGTCAGTAGAAGTTATATAGAAATCAATAACAATAGTAATTATTTTATAACTTGTTCCTGCTTAAAAAATAATAAATTTATTGAAATAAACACATCTTTATTTGCTTGTATGATATTTTGGTATTTTACTTTAGTATGAATTAATTTACAGTAACATTAAAAAGTACAAGAAAAAGCTTTAAAATGCTATTAGTGTTCAAATTTCACTCTTGAATGGTATTGTTTTTCAGTGACAAATATTGTAAAAGTTAATCAGTAACATCGATTATCAATGAAAACAACAATGCTCTGCTCTCGTTCTCTTAAAAAATATTTAAATTATTTACGATTATGATTTATTATTTCATTTTCGCAATCGCACAAAAAGTATATAAAATTCAAATTCGTTTAAAAGAATTTTTTAATACTTTGAATATTTAATTCTTTTAAATCTGCTAGTTGATATTTTTCCTCGGGAAAATTTTGAAAAATATATTTTTGTTACATTATTTTTATTACGATAAAATACAAGTTTTTTTTGGTAGTCGTCACAAAAATTCAATAACGACCAATTAAATTTTATATTTAATTATTTGTTTTGGTTCCATGCTAAATTCATTTCAACCAAATGCATCATTCATTACAAGATTTTGTTTCCAATAATCGATTATTGTTTATTTCATTCATTGGTGCACATTACGATTGTTATATAATCTTCAAGATATTGCATTATAAAATTCATTAATACAGTTTTTTTTTTAAAAAAAATGTGGTATTGAGGTGATTAGCCAATTTATCTTATATCATGATATATTTTACATTACAATAGATTAAAAATCATTAATTCAGTTTTACAAATCCAAATTAAGTAAAATATGGCATTAAAAGTCTTTTTATATAAAAATTCTATAAAAATGAAACAAATATTTAAATCAATCAGGTCATAATATCAAGGTGATAATTGAAGATCATTTACTATTAACTTTAATCCTTTGAAGCACAGTGATTCTACTATGTAACTATCTCTTCGGAAACGATTTTCAACCTACTGGACAGGTTTTCCGTTATAAAACTATTTTGTCTCAAGAGTCATAGCAGCATAGTAGTTCTATCGCGGAGTCGCCCTTATAATTTATTATTAATAAAAAAAAATCGGAAACTTGTTTTTATGGCTTCAAATACAATTAATTTTTTTTAAGATTTTTCAAAAATTTTTAATAGCAAACTTTGAATGGTTAAGTAGGCAAAATGTTATTTTGTTATTCGTTATTTTAATTTGATTCTCTACCATCAATCTTCACTGGATCAAAAAAAGTGCTAGATCATTTATATTCTCTTATTTTATAGTAAATAATTAGAAAAATAAGTTATTTTTTGAATAATTTATTTATGAAATAATGCTCTTTTACTTTAAATTTAAATTTCATATTTTATTAATTCCTTATAATAAAAAATATTACAATAAAAATGTTATTTAACAGTCTCTCATTATTGACTCGATTTTTTTTTGTGTCATATTTTGTAATATAATCGAGATAATTTAAAAAAAATGTTTAATTCTATAAAAAATATACAAAATGTAAAAAGGATATTTGGAAACACAATAAATTTATTATTTGTTTTGAAACTGTTGCATATTCACTTTTACATAAATGAATTAATACCATCGACAGAACAATAGATAACATCTCATCGTTTAAAAAGTACTAAATTCTTTGATACAGACAAATAAACACATGAAAGATATGTATTTCATATGTGTAATAGAATAAAAAAGAAAAAGTCGACTACTAGTTGGAGATAAATTGAATAAAGATAAGAAAATCCACAAAAAAAGAATATAAGTAGTTGTAACCAAGTATTAGTCTAGATTTTATAACCTAATGCTCTAATGATAATGGGATTACTATTGAAATGCACATTAGCTTTTTTTTGTTATAAACAAATAAAGTGAGTAATGAGTAATTATTGAACATTTTTTAATATTTTGTGGCGTTGGAGATGATAATTCATTTGTGTGAAAACGAGAATTTTAATTTATAAAAGAAATATTTCATTTTCAACAACATAAAATTTTATTATAATGTATGAAAAATTTATATTCGTCTAGAAGTTTCATTAAATTACAAATGTTTTTTTTTTAAAAAAAATAGAATATTCTTGATTTTAACAATAATATATAGAAAATCAATAATACAATTTTACAAATTTAAATCATGATATATTTGATATAAATCTTTTAACATAAAAACTGCAAAAAATAGGTATACTTGGTTATCTAATTTTTATAAAATTTTATACAAATCAGAAACGAATATCAATTTGAGTATTTAATTGCGATTTTTTTATATATATATATCGTTTACATAAAAATGTCTAAGACCTATTTATACATTATAGTGACTTAACTAATTTTACAAATGAATATACTAACTTATAACTACTTAAAACCGTGTATATAATTTTTAGTGTCGTACGATACAATTCAACATTTACTATTACTGTTTATTTATATTTTGAACTTTCACAATTTTCATCACACTATTATTTGATTTTTGAAATTCGTTGCACCATCATTTTACACCCAATCAATCTCTATTCCAAATCACTACACAAATTAATGACCTGCAGTTAATGAAAATCCGTCAAAAGGGTTGGAAAATAAAGGCCAATAGCGTGACAGTGTGTTTGTGTATTTGGTTTTATTTTCTAAAATTAGTGTTTTTAAAAAACATACATTTCTAGTAATTAAAAAAATATAAAATGAAAGAATAGTGACGATTTTTTAAACAATTATTATATAATAATCAATTTATATTAAATACCTTAAGAATGTTAATAAATATAATATATATATATATATATTTATATAAGTATATTATTAATAATATGTAAATAAATATTTATTAAATTAATTCTCAATAAAATTGTGCTGCAGTTTGCATCTTTAATAAAATCATGTGTCCTATTTATTAAATAGGGTTATCCAAATGTGATGCCTAGATTTGTGTTTTATTAAAAAGAAACATGTGTATAGTGGTGTATAGGGAAAAATATGTTTCTTTTTAATAAAATACAAATCTAAGCGTCACATTTGGATAACTCTATACCCACACACACACATACACACATATACATATATATATATATATATATATATATATATATATATATAATGTATTTTTTTAAGCGTGATAGAACTTTAAATTGAATCTCTATCGAAAGTTCTATCTAACCTAAAACACTTCTTTATCATACTTTTATATAATAGGGCTATTTATAAGTAATGTCGTTTTGTAATACTGTACAAAATTTTCTTTTATTAAGAATTAATACAGTTTTAATCTACAACATAATCTCAACAATCTTGACAATGTTCGCCCATCTCTCTGACAAATTTTCTATTTCCTTTTTGTAAAATGAGAGTGATTTTGTAGTAAAATATTCTTTGAGTGCAGTTTTGATAGCTGTCGCAGTAGGAATTTTTTTCCATGAAGAAAATGTTCCATGGATTTAAAAAGATGGTAATCTGACGGTGCAGCATCAAGAGAACACGGTGTGTGAGGAAGTACTTCCAAACCTAATTCTTTAATTTTTTCTTGTATGATTCTGGGACTGTATAGTCTTGCATTGTCGTTCTGTAGAATAACACCTTTTTGATTAGTCAGTCATGGACGTTTTTAAATCAAAACCATGTTTAGTCTATCAAGCTGAGCACAATAATATTCAGTATTTATGGTTTCATTAGGATTTAAAACCTCATAGTGAATAATTCTTGTACAATCTCACCATACTGACGGTAACACTTTTTAAGATGAAGATCTGGTTTTGAAGTGGGAAAAGGTGATTGTCCTGGTGATAACCATTATTTTTTCTTATGTGGATTGCTGTATAGAATCCACTTTTCATCTCCAGTTGTTAAAGAAAAGGATCTCTGCCTAACCTGGACAAAAGTGCACTGCAGATGGTTACACGTTGAATTTTGTTTTCAACTGAAAGTTGATATAGCACCCACATTCATTCTCTTTGCACTTTATTCAGTTGTTTTAAACACCGTTGTATTGTGGACCATTAAGTTTTAAGTTTTATGGTTAACTCCTGGATAGTTTGATTGGGATCAACTTCAATTTCAATCAACAACCGATCCTTATCCAACTCAACAGGTCTTACAGATTGTATACCGTCGAAAAGATTGAAATCACCGTTCTTAAATTTTTTAAACCAACCTTGACATACTCTGCTATCCAAGGAACCAGGATAAACAGCATTAATGGCATTTGTGACATTAGTGGCATTGTTATGCTTTCGAAACTCATAAAACATCAAATGTCTAATATAGAACTTATCTACACTTTGTTCTTCCATTCTTATAGGGCTTACCTATTTTTTCAAAATTTAACAATAAGTATACTCAATATCAATATATTTACCTAGAATATAGGTTATGTTATATTAAGTTAAATTAATGTCAGTAGATGGCAATGTTTTTAAAATTTGAAAAATATTACTTATGGGTACACCTAATATATACATACACGCACACATGTATATATTATATAAATAAGGAAACGTGTAAAGTTTCATTTGTTTGTTTTTAATAAAATACAAATCTAGGCGTCACATTTGGATGATTTTATTTACACACACACACACACACACACACACACACACACACACACACACACATATATATATATATATATATATATATATATATATATCACATCACACATCATAAAGCCCATATCAATCCACTACTGGACGAGAGCCTCAATGAATGCTACCATTCACTGGTATTTGGTCATATTCACCACGCTGACCAGGCGGATTGGTGAAGATTTTTTTATTCGGGGTTTACTCCCTTCTCGACAATTATTTTTTACAAGATGAGGTTGTCGGCTTTCATACTCAACCCTCGAAAATAAGGGACTCTCCGACTGGGATTCGAACGCAATCTCCCGCATGACACGCGATGATGCAAACATAAATATATATATAGGTGTTTTTTAAGCGTGATAGAATTTTAAATTGAATCCTAATCGAAAGTTCTATCTTACTTAAAAAACATCTTTATCATACTTTTATATATAAACATACACACATTCATTTATATATATAACGATTGTTTTTTAGGGTAGTTAGAACTTTCGATAAAAATTCAATTTAAAGTTTTATCACGTTTAAAAAACATCCTCTCTCTCTCTCTCTCTCTCTCTATATATATATATATATATATATATATTTTGTATATATATATATATATATAAAATTTATATATTTATATATGTATATAGAACATAATTTACTGTCAAGTTTTTAAGATTGAACAAATTATTAGTTCAGTTTTATTTTCAATACGGTTTGAATTATTTATTCATACGACATGTGCATTGACTGTGTTCTTGATGCAAAATCATTCAATACATAAACATACATATATGCATGCATTTCGTAATTAATTACCGGTTACGGATCAGTTCGTTTTATTTTACAATTTAACATCGATAAAATGCAGAACTGCTGGTATTTTTAAATACATATATTAAATTGACACACGCGCTGGACGGTCTGCTCACCGCCGCTGGACCATGTCCATTCGGGCACACATGAGGTGTCGCGGTGGAATGCGGCCCCGCGGGGCGCGGGGCCCGCGGCGGTCCCTACAAAGGTGTTGAATTTGTTAGATGCCAGACTTATTTTGGTAGTGTCACCCAACGCATATTTTATGTTATGTTTATTAGTGGAATACACATATGTTCTAGTCACATCGTTTATATGGGATGTATGGAGTACATAAAAATAGTCGTAACATTATTATTGATATTTGGTTATTAGTTTTCGATCATTTTCAAAACATAAAATATACAGAATTGCTATATTGCTTAGAATACAGTTTTTTTTCTTTTATAAACCGATGTTTATTATTCGGCGGGTTTTTCTAATTCTGTAGATTTATTTTATATATCTTTTTAGAAGTACGAGAAAAAATATAAGATAATTAAATTAAAGAAAAAACGAGTTAAACGTAATTTGTACACTCATTTGCATGTTTATTTATGTACATATATTCTTGTAGAGGATCATAATTAAATTTGATATGACTATTAAAATAATTTATGCGTACTATGTATTAGCAGAACTATATTCCGTTTCTTTTCAAACAAATAATATAATATTTTATTTTTTATTAACAGCAAGAATTGTATTTTGTAAATTTTCAACTGATTTTTTATTTTTTTGAAAGTTGATAAATTTTATTATATTTTCAAATTTTTGTCAACAGTTCAGAGTTTTTAATAAAAATAAATTTAATGCGATTTTTTAAAAGAAATAATTCAAAAGAATGTACAATAATATCAAATTTTTTTTTAATTCAAACTAGAACTTTAAATGTCATTTTATATAGGGTCATTCAAATGTGATGCCTAAATTTGTGTTTTATTAAAGAGAAATATGTGTATAGGGAAACATCTGTATAGTTTCTTTTTAACAAAACACAAATCTAGGCGTTGCATTTAGATAATCCTATATACGATGGTCGTTCGATAAGTATGGTAAAAAAATAAGAAAAACTAAATTGAAAAATTTAATTAAATTAATTAATTAATTGTATTAAACAATAAATAAATTTAGCACACTTACCAAACGACCATCGTATATACGAGTATATATATATATATATATATATATATATATATATATATATATATATATATATATATGTGTGTGTGTGTGTGTGTATATATGTGTGTCTTTTTTATCAACTACTGGATAAAGACCTTTCCCAAAGTTTTCCACTTTGACTGATTCAATCCTTTTCTCTTGCAATCCATTCTGATTGTCTGTCTCATTTATTCATGAGTTTCTTACAAGACTTCAAATATATCTAAATTCCCAATTAACTTTTTAACTGTAGAATTTAATTTTAAAAATCTCTCGTAGGGTGCGAATTAAAATCAAGAAATGACGAGTATACACGTTAAATGAAGGTCAAATGCATTTATTATATATTTTAATAAAAAACTAAAGCAAAATGAAGAAGAATTACATGTTTATTAAGAAAAATAAATAATTCATTGCTAAAAAAAGTATTGATATAAAAAAAATTCATAATTATTAAAAAAATATTAAAATTCATAAAGAAAAAATACATAAGAAACTCTGTCTGTCCTTTCACTGTGGTATTTTTCAAAAAAAGATACATTTGTATAATTTGGTGTAGAATTCTTTATTTCTGTTGTATACTTTGTTCTATCTCCTAATTTAAAAACGAATATATATATATATATATATATATATATATATATAAATATTTATATGGATAGATAGATAGATAGGTAGCCCAAATAAAACTGAAGGATGTAAACCGAGACTGAAATATATTTTAATTTTTATTTGGATCACCTTATACATATACATATACATATACATATATATATATATATATATATATATATATATATATATATATATATATATATATATATATATATAAATATTTATATGGATAGATAGATAGATAGGTAGCCCAAATAAAACTGAGGGATGTAGACCGAGACTGAAATATATTTTTAATTTTTATTTGGATCACCTTATACATATACATATATATATATATATATATATATATATATATATATATATATATATATATATTTAATACATACATCCACACAAATGTCATATAAAGTATTTTTTAAATTTTTATATAGAATCAAGGATACAATTTTTTAAAAAATGTTAAAGGCATGTTAACGCCAACGCTTCATTAAAGAAATAAAGAAGGTTTGTCTTGCCTTTTGTAGCAAAATTGTTTGTTTTATTTTAAGAACATTTTACTGCATTATTTACAAGTATGATGACGAAGAGAAATACAAAGTATTAAATAAATTTATTACACTGAAAATATCATTGTTCTAAAAACAATTGTTAATTTGTCTTTATGAAAACTGATGCTGTTTTAAATATTCTTGAATGATGTGTATTTTCGATTTCGTATACAAATTTATGAAAGGTTTCAATGGAATAATATGGTGTGTATATATAGTGTTTTCCAATAAGCGCTTCAGAAGTTTAAATGGAAATAAAACCAAAAGTATTTAATTAATTAGTTATTTTTTTAACTTTTATTTTTAAACATATATGGCATTAATGATAGAACACAATTTCACTTGACATAGTGCATTCGTTTAGTGCAAATTTTGTTCACTCTTTCGTATAATTGTGGTCTAATTTCATGAATTACACATTCAATGTTTATTTTTAACTATTCTGTTGTTTGTGGTTTCTCAGCATAAACCAATGATTTCACATAACCCTACAGAAAATAAACCAATTGAGTAAAATCACCTGATCTTGGTGGCCAATTGATGAGTCCATTTCGTGAAATAATGGACCCATTAAACTTTTATTTCAATAAGTCTAATGAATTTTTTAAAATTTCTAAGCGTTGTTAAAATGTTAAACGTTTTATGATAATTTGACAAACTATACTGAGTTGAATTATCAAAATGAGTTAAAAAAAATCAAATATGGCTGCTACCAGCTGTCAAAGTTTTTACATTTTTATTGGAAAACTCTATATGTGTGTGTGTGTGTGTGTGTGTATGTATTTAAAATGGTGAAACCCAATGTATGTATTCAAATTGATATTAAAAAATATTTCGTATAAATATGTATTTTTATATAACATATAAACTGGTTGGCGCCAGTCAACATTATGAATAGTTTATTTATTTAACAGTACATAATCACAAGATATATAATTTAAATTAACATTGCAATTTTTTCCAAAACGTTTATATAACTACAAAAAACCCGTTGTATAATTAAACATCTTACGACCTTGCAAATATGAAAAAAAATCTAATTGATCATTACTTTTTGTCACTAATTGACATCACTAATTTAATTCGCCTTAATCTTGTTTATAAATAAAATTAAGAATCACTCTAGTCGAATACAGTTATCGATCTGTGTGACGAAATACTTAAAATCATCGAATTTTTATCATCGTCGAATAACTTATCTGTCGTTACAGTTCTGCTTTAATACATCAGTTGAATGATATATAGAGAGATTTATATTATAAAAAGTGTTTCAGCGTTGAACGACTACTATAATATTTCATTTGGTCGTAACGTGACAAATGTCACTTTGATTGAAGTTTGATGTTCCGTGTACGTAAGACGAAGCGCACTTTCACAACGGTTAAAATTGAAATTAAGAAGAAAAAAATCAGAGCAGACTTAAAAGTTGATTTTTATTTATAACTACAAACAAGCTATACTAAATTATATTATATTTTTTTAATTTATTTGTACGGTATTACATTTAATAAATTTATTTATGTTAATGCTATTTAAATACATAATATTTTTATACAGATTTCTCTCCCTCTCTCTCTATATATAAATAAATATCGTGTAAATTATTTTTTTTACAAAATTCATGCTTATTTGTATAAAAAATAATAAAAACTTTTTTTCAACAATAATCTTCATTATTATTTACATCTTTCACAATTCGATTAATTACCTGATTTCATCAGAGAAAATTTGTAAATGTTTTAAGTCGATAAAATCATCAATGCATTTTTTATATCCTCCTTGGTTTTTAAATGTGTGTCATACAAATAATGTTGTAGAGATTAGATCAGATGAAAATCAGAAGTCAAATATAGTGAATATGCCAGATGCGGCAGAACTTCTTAGAATGGATTAAAAATGACATCTTTTGTAATTTGAAGCTGAGTATTGTGATTGGGCAATATTGCTTTTTGTATTTATTTGCCAGTGTATGGACTTTTATATTTCAACTTTTTGCTCAAATTATTGATTTGTTACTTGTAATAATTTGTTACGATTTTTCGTCTAATTTTAAAAACCTTTAGTACATAACCTCCGCATATATCATCAAATAGACAATAAAGCTTTTTTTTTGGTATGAATATTGTGGATTTCAATTCTTGTCCAAGATTTAGTGATGTGGCTGCGTTATTTGTGATTGTCATAAAATAGTCATTTTTATTTCTTATATCTAAAGTTAAGACATAGTTTAGCATATTTTTTTGTTTTGGTGACAATAATGTGTCAATCTCATCTTCCTTTCATCTCTATTTTTTCAAATTGTTCAAAATATTAAGCAAATGTTTAATAAAAAAAATGTAACATCAGCTTGTAAAAAATGTAAATAATGTTTAAGATAAATAAAAGATCCAAACTATAGAATTTTATAAAAGTGTTGAATAATCACTTATTGCTCATTTTATTCACTAAATGCATTTAGTTAGCCATATCATCATTACAATTTGCATTAAATTATTTTGTAATAAATTGAATTCATCAAATACCAAAACTATTCCAAAATTTCATTTATCTAATATCGTCAAAGTACTTATAGACCAATCAATAGGGCAAAAAAACACCTGTTTTTGACTAAAATTCTGGAATGGATGAGGCCGTTTTTTTTTTGTTGGGGGCGATGTTACAAGTAACAATATGTGTTTTGCAACTGAAAAAAACGGTGCATAAAGGTACTAGGAAGGTGCAAAGTTGGCGAAATTATGTTTTTCGTTCTGCAAGCATAGAAATGCATTTTAGAGAAAAAAGTTTTAGATAAAAGTTGTAAAGAATGAAAAAACCTTTAATTTGAACCATTACTTAATAAATTACGTTGATTGATTATTGCAAAAAAAGCGAAAAACCATAAAAATGGCCATTATTTACAAATCAATTATTTATTGCATTTTTCACTTTTTGAAACTTTTTCGGCATGCGTGGTGAAGCTTATACGAATTTAAACAAAATACCGTATTGAAAATTCGAATTCGTTCATTAGTTGCTAACTTACTGTAAATTGTTTATCCCGAGATGCCCAATGTACGAGGCTATAACTTTTTAATGGCCGAAAGTTTCCACTTTCAAAAGGGCTCAAACTCTTTAGCAAAATATATATTTTTATGTTATATTAACGGCGTATAAAAATTTTTGTATTTTATTGCATAAAAAGTCATTAGAAAAAGTAGTTCTTTATTTGCTAATAAACAATTAAATTTTCAGAGATCCTATACATTGTGGCAATTTATAAAATAGAAAATCTGAAAGCTTATTGCAAGACGCAGATTTTTTTTAAAAAAAAAAATCTGCCCAATAGAAAGCCAGATACGATTTTTTTTAAAAAAAATCGTAGCCCTTTTGTTTACAACATTGAAGAAACAAATTTAGCGGCAATGGGTACCGTAAACCCTATATTTTTAATATTTTTATGTAATTTCAAAAGCTAACATTTATTTATCATCAAAATTGAAGGGAAACTTGACTATTTGAAAAGTAACGGGCCGGTCAAGGTGGTGGGGGGACGTCTGCCGTCGAACTCTAGCACGGCCGAAACAAATTGACTCTTACGTTTGAATTAAAATCGCTCGGTCGCTCGGCGAATTTCTTGATAATTTATTATTTAAAAAAATCGTATCTGGCTTTCTATTGGGCAGATTTTTTTTTTAAATCTGCGTCTTGCAATAAGCTTTCAGATTTTCTATTTTATAAATTGCCACAATGTATAGGATCGCTGAAAATTTCAATGTTTATTAGCAAATAAGGAACTACTTTTTCTAATGACTTTTTATGCAATAAAATACAAAAAATTTTATACGCCGCTAATATAACATAAAAATATATATTTTGCTAAAGAGTTTGAGCCCTTTTCAAACTGGAAACTTTCGGCCATTAGAAAGTTATAGCCTCGTATATTGGGCATCTCGGGATAAACAATTTACAGTAAGTTAGCAACTAATGAACGAATTCGAATTTTCAACACGGTATTTTGTTTAAATTCGTATAAGCTTCACCACGTATGCCGAAAAAGTTTCAAAAAGTGAAAAATGCAATAAATAATTGATTTGTAAATAATGGCCATTTATATGGTTTTTCGCTTTTTTTGCAATAATCAATCAATGTAATTTATCAAGTAACGGCTCAAATTAAAGGTTTTTTCATTCTTTACAACTTTTATCTAAAACTTTTTTCTCTAAAATGCATTTTCTACACTTGAAGAACGAAAAACATAATTTCGTTAACTTTGCACCTTCCTAGTACCTTTATGCACCGTTTTTTTCAGTTGCAAAACACATATGGTTATTTGTAACATCGCCCCCAACAAAAAAAAAACGGCCTCATCCATTCCAGATTAATTTCCTTGTTTTTGCCCTATTGATTGGTCTATTAATTCTTAACCTAGGTTTTATAATATACGACCATTGAAATATCCATTAGTGAATAAAGTAAATAGTGGATGATTATGTTTTACATTTATAAGAGCTGATTTAATTGTTTTAAAGTAAATTTGTTTAATATTAAAACAAATAATATATGTGGTCCAAATAAGACTGAAGGATGTAAATCGGGACTCAAAGTTACATCCATCAGACTTTTTTTGGCCACCTTATAAAAATCATAATTATTTCAAAAGTAATATTAAAAATAGAGTTCATGAATTAATTACTTAAAATCTAAAAATGTTTATTTGTACTTTATGTATTGAAAGAAAATCGCATAGAAAAGATTTTTATTTTAACAAAAATGAATAATTTTTTTTTTATTTATTCAATTTTCAAAAGATGATCGAAATCGTAAATGTCTTTAATTTTTTGTACAAATTAATTTTTCTTAAAAAACTATACAATTACGTAATGAGAAATTTATGACTAATTTGTTGCTTTTATAAAAAAAATATTGAGTTAATATTTTTAAACAATTAACAGTTAATTAATTTGCAGCGGTATAATATTCCAATGCTTAAAAATCTATTAATCAATTAGATAACCAGGAGTTTACAATGTTTTTTAAAACTAAGTTATTCTTCTTATCTTAAATAAGTTTATATGTTACTTAACGACATATTTTAATAGCAGATGTTTACATAATTGTGTTTATTAAAATCGCCTTATTTGATTACATGAAATTTTTATCTGTATTAATATTTTTTTTAAAAAATATAAAAATAATTTTTAAAACAAGGGCATTTTAAATTGTAGTTTATTTATTTTATTTATGATTTTTTTTGTAACTTTATAATGAAACAAATATGTTTATTAATTAAATAATAAAAAATACTTACTAAGAAATACAAGGATTTTTTTGAAAAGATTAAAGACTACTTCTCGCTTATTATCGCTTCTTCCTTAATCCATTTTGTTTCTGCTTATTTTAATAAAAATGACATTCTTTTCTAAGTAAAGGTATAAGAATTCTAAGAAAAATGTGTATAATAAGAAAAGAATAAATAATTATTGAACACTAACTCATCTGTAAAAAGTGAAACAGAGATAACGAAATATATTTTAAAAATGTTTTGAAGCAATCAATGTATAGTTCAGCATTTCTGTTTTGAAATCATTATAAGTATTTAAATAATTAAATTAAATGAAAATAAACAAATTATATAAATATATTTTTCAATTGAAATTATTTTTCTTTTAAAATTAATTTCAATGATTCATTCTTAATTCACATTCTGGATTATTCATTTGAAGTGAAAGTTGTGAATGTAACATTTTTGTTAAGATGACAGTTCATTAAAAATTAATCACTCAAGTAGTTGCGAACTATAAATACATTTTTGAGGTTATTATTATTTAATGCAATTTTTGATTATTTGATTAATGCATAATTAATACATACACACACACACACACACACATATATATATATATATATATATATATATATATATATATATATATATCTCATATATAAGGAGTAGAAATTTTAGGTTAGGAAGTAATTTATTAATAAAATACAATTTTTCAAAGAAAATTGAAATATCACCCATCAATTTAAAGTAAAAAAATTGAAATTATAAATGGAGTACAATGTCAGCCAAATAGACTCCTCTATTACGTCAGTAGACGTCCACTCTTTTGTCGAAATTTTGAAGCACGCTTTGCATTAAATGAGGCTGTATTTCAGATATAGCTGCACAAATGTCATCTTTTAGTTCGTGAATCGTTGTTGGTTTGTTAGTATAAATCTTATCTTTCAAAAAAACCCATAATAAGAAGTCTAACGGTGTTAAATCACGAGATCTATGTGGGCAATTAACATCACCATTACAAGAAATTAAAAGTCCATTGAATTTGGTTATGAGTAAATCGATTGCCGCACAAGTTGTATGGCTTGTGGCATCATTCTGTTGAAACCACATGTCATTGATATAAATATCTTCAAGTTCCGGCCACAAAAATCTGTTATGATACTTTGGTAATGCATCGAATTATCTGTAACACGAATACCTTGCTCATTTTCAAAGAAATATG
>CP092093.1:20570000-20590000 GCA_029203775.1 Neoneuromus ignobilis
TATTTGGGATAAGTTATTCAAATATAGTTTCACATTTACTGTCATTACTCAGAAAGTATTTACTGAGTATTTATTACACTTTGATTGCTTTTAGAAAAGATATTGTGCATTTAAAAATATTTTTCTTATAAATAATAATATTATTTGTGGTTATTGGGGAAAATCATGAAAATTAGAAAATCGTATTTGAGTTTAATTAAATTTGTTATGGATATTTATATTTTCTAATGTTTGTATAAAAATAAATTTAATACAGTGACTAATTTATTTTATGTATAAAAAATTAAATTCCATTTAAAGTAAGATTAAAAAAAATAATTATTTTCTAGAAACGAATAATTCAAATAATATTTTCGATTGATTAAATTAAAAATCGAAAAATTCAAAACGAATTTAATTCCAACACAAAAATTTTAAATTTATGTCTTGTATCTTATAATTAATAAAACATAGAAAATATTATTTCTTTAGAAACTGTGGCAAATAAACTTTCATATAAATAAAATATCATCCAAATACCACAATGTACTGTAAAAATGTTTAATAATTATTTATTGATCTCTTTATTTGTTTATAAGTTGATGCATATTGCCTTATAAACAAATAAAGCAAACAATAAATAAATATTGAACACTTTTACAATACTTTGTTGTATTAGGGTGATATTTTATTTGTGTGAAAATAGAAATTATTTCTTATATTTATATGCAAAATTAAAAATAAAATTATTCTTAAACGTGACCTTTGAAATTTTGGTATAAAACAATTTTTGTATCTGAACATTACAAATATTTAGTACGTGAATAAGTTTTTATGTGGTTTGATTACGTAGCTGTTTTTTTAAACATAATAGAAATTTTCATTGATTTCAATGTTAATTTCTATCACGTTTAAAAAACATCATATATATATATATATAATACAAAATAAATTATTTGAATGTGTATGTGTACACGAAGGACAAATAAAAATCAAAACGAAACAATTTTATATATGTCTACCTTTATTCACGTTTCAAACAACGAGATGTGTATCTTCTGTTCCTGTATATAAAAGTGTTAAATAATACATTTTAATTTTTGATCATTTCGTATAGATTTACATACATTATAAAAAAAACTATATTTCATATTTTTCAATGTTACGAAACGAGGTAAAAGTACACACACAAGATGATTATGTTATTTATTTAACATTTATTATTTGCTGTTCGAAATAAATGTGTTTACGTACACTTGAAATTATTTGTTAATTTATTATAATATTTTCAAATATACTTATTGCTCTGCTAAACAGTATAATATCTAAAGATACATTTAATTTATAAACTCGTACCTGTGTGTTACATGCGCGCGCGTTTCTTTTTTATAATTGAGATTATATCAAGTTTACAGTTTACAAAGTGAGCAACATAAACGTACAATTACAAGAACGTTAATGAGTGTATTTTATATCGTTTTTTTTTTATTATTCGTACTTGTTGAAATTTTTTGTGTACTAACTTTTAAAAAATCAATATGAATGCATTTGTCAAGTAACAAATTTCAAGTATAACAATATAATAAAACGAATATTATAATTCTCGAATTTTTGAAAAAATGTTATGTTATAGAAGTACGTTTAAAAATTAAAACATAATTTATATTTTAAATTAAATATATATAATTATTGTAATCTTATGAAAAAAATATATATAACACTTATATAAATATATATATATATATATATATATATATATATATATATACAAGGTGTGATCAAAAAGTAAGGTGAATTTTGAAATTTAGCGGGCTACATCCGTTCGATCTTCGATTTTTTTATTTGATTATGTTGGTACACTCGTCTCGAATATATGTTCCAAATTTCAGCTATGTAGCATGTTTAGTTTGTTGGTGAGAGGAATAAAAGTTAGAAGTGTTTTGCAGGCTTCACGATTTTCCGCTGTCGAAAATCATGGATCAAAGAGTTTGCATTAAATTTTGTGTGAAAAATGGAATCAAGTGCTCCAAAACACTTGAAATGTTGAAAGTGGCATACGATGAGTCTGCTTTAAGCCAAAAAAATGTTAACAAGTGGTATAAACTCTTCCAAGAAGGCCGAGAAGACACCAACGACGAACCTCGTTCTGGACGCCCCAGCACGTCAACAACTGATAAGAACGTTGAAGAAGTGAAGAAAATAGTGTTAGTGAATCGTCGAATTACCATTAGAGAAATTGATGATGATATTGACATCTCGTTTGGTTCGTGCCAATCAATTTTAACGGGTGTTTTAGACATAAGACGTGTGTCAGCGAAGTTTGTTCTGAAATTGCTCAATTTCGACCAAAAGAACCGTCGCATGAGTATCGCCCAAGAGCTATTGAATGACGTCAACGACGACCCAGATTTACTCGATAGGGTCATAACAGGTGACGAAACATGGGTATATGGTTATGACGTCGAAACTAAGACTCAATCGTCCCAGTGGAGGCATTCCGGATCACCAAGACCAAAAAAAGCACGCCAAGTTCGATCAAATGTGAAGGTTTTGCTTACAGTTTTCTTTGATTGCAGGGGCGTGGTGCATCATGAGTTCTTGCCACAGGGTAGAACAGTAAATAAGGAATATTACCTGCAAGTTATGCGCAATTTGCGTGAAGCAATCCGCCAGAAACGTCCGAATTTGTGGAAGAACAAAAATTGGCTTTTGCACCATGATAATGCCACTGCTCACACATCGTTGCTTGTGCGCGAATTTTTGGCTAAAACCAACACACTAATGATGCCGCAGGCACCGTATTCCCCAGACCTGGCCCCCCGTGACTTCTTCTTGTTCCCGAAACTGAAGAGGCCCATGAAAGGACGGCGTTTTGCAACGATTGAGGAAATAAAGACGGCATCGAAAGAGGAGCTGAACAAGATCACAAAAAATGATTTTTTGAAATGCTTTGAGGATTGGAAAAAGCGTTGGCACAAGTGCATTATATCCGAGGGGGATTACTTTGAAGGGGACAAAATAAAAATTGATGAATAAATAAATATTCTTTGAAAAAAAAAATTCACCTTATTTTTTGATCACACCTCGTATATATATATATATATATATATATATATATATATATATATATATATATGCACTCATTTATTTGAAATGATTTTGAGAAAATAGTTATAAAATAAAATTATTCAATACGATACAAAAATATATTTTAATATGAACTTATAATAAAGTAAAACTAATGTGTTTTTTATTTGAAAATGATATATATATATATATATATATATATATATATATATATATATATAAATATACATATATCATGTATTCATATATCAAGTTCTGAAATATTTTCTGCATCTTACTTTTTTATTATCTGAAGGACAGGCGCGCAACACAAATGATAAAATGTTTGTACTTTGTACTTCGGTGTCAATATGAATAATCGAATTTAATTGAAGTGATTTATAAAGTTAATGACTAAAGATTCCTTTTTGAAATCGATGACTGATAAACAAATCGTCATGTTAACCTTAACTACTATAATGAAGATGATTAATAAGATATTCATTAATGATCATAAGTATAATATTAACATTATATTTAAGTACTTAATAAAATGTGTATTGAAATAATTTGTGTTTCATTATTCGTATAAAAAAATGATATGTCTTGTAGTGATTTATTTGTGAAGTACAGTGTAGAAGTGTTATTTTAAAAATGGTTACTAAGAACTTATATAAGGTTTTACAATAAGCGCTTCGGAAGTTTAAATATATATAAAACGAAAAGTATTTACTTATTTATCTATTTTTTTAATCATATTCTATGGAATTAATGATAAAACTCTATTTCGATCATATGACCACCACGACTTCGCTTAACATAGTGCATTCGTTTAGTCCAATTTTTAATCACTCTAACATAATTGTGGTCCAATTTCATGAATTGCACGTTCAATGTTTATTTTTAATGCTTCTGTTGTTTGTGGTTTATCAGAATAAACCAATGATTTCATATAACCCCACAAAAAATTATCCAAGAAATTAGATCATATGATCTTGGTGGCCAATTGATGGGTCTATTTCGTGAAAGAATGGTCTCATTAAATTCTTGTTTTAATAAGTTTATTAAAGTTTTTACAATTTCTAAGCTTTGTTGAAGTATTTAACATTTCATGATAATTTTCCAAACTATACTGATTTGAAATGTCAAAATGAGCTTAAAATATCAAACATGGTTGCAACTAGTTGTCAAAGTTCTGATATTTTTATTAGAAAATTCTATATAGTTTATAACAGTATAGAATGAAAGATATTTTGTAAGAAGTAAATAAGTTGTTTGTTATCTCAATCAACGAAAATATATCAATGTTTTACAGCAAATAAAAATAAAATTTTGTGTTTAATTAAATTTAAAGAGAATTGTATATTACGAGTTTTTACCAATCAATTAGAACATTAATTTTATGTATATTATTATCAGTATCAACAGTAGCCTTTTTCAATCCATAACTGGATGAAGGACTTTCCCAAAACATTCAGCTGACAGCAAACCATTATCTTTCTCTTTTATTCCAATCCAGTGAAAGTTATCATGTATCTGTTTCATTATCATGTCATTTTCTTCGGATTGTTTTTTAGAATATATATATATATATATATATATATATATATATATATATATATATAATTTAATTCATTTTATATATGTTTTCAATTAGTAGAATCGTGCTATTAATCCACATTATTATTGAGTTACATTTGAGTATCTGCAAGTCTACTTTTAAATGATAATCTTATAAAAATTAGTTGTAAAAAAATACTGAATTAAATAGCCCTTAAGGAATTAAACATTAAGATGTGATATATAATAGGTATGTTTTTGAGAATAGAATCCAATAGTATTTTTATGTTTTATTGCATTATATATATATATATATATATATATATATATATATATCATCATCACGCCCACATCAGTCCACTACTGGACGAAAGCCACAATGAATGCTACCATTCATTGGTATTTGGTCATATTCACCACGCTGACCAGGCGGATTGGTGAAGATTTTTTTATTCGGGGTTTACTCCCTTCTCGACAGTTATTTTTTACAAGATGAGGTTGTCGGCCTTCATGCTCAACCCTCGACTTGAAAACGAGGGACTCTCCGACTGGGAATCGAACGCAATCTCCCGCATGACACGCGGTGATGCTAACCACTGTACTACCCAGTCATATATATATATATATATATATATATATATATATATATATATATATATATATATATATATATATATGTTACAAACGAGTATATATGATTTTTAAGTGTGATAGAAATTTACATTAAAAACCATTTAAATTTCTAACACGCTTAAAAATACCTTTCTCTGTCTCTATCTCTGTGTGTCTCTATATATATATATATATATATATATATATATATATATATATATATATATATATATCTTAACCTTAACAAATGTTATTAGATCCTTTTAAATGTTTTTTTAAGATACTTCTTTTGCTTCCTGTCGGCGGTCAATCTCATCCACTCCTTCCACAACACTTAACAATATCATTCCTTCATCTTTGATAGAATCTGTTCCTGATATATATATATACAGAAATATCTTGTATATCCGGGTAATCGGTTCCACTGATTAGCCTGACTATTTGAAACCGGACTAATCGAAACATTAACTAAACACAAAAAACGTTAATTGCTTCCAAACAATTTTTTTCCTGTTTTTCAGTAAATTAAAAGAGGGTAATATATTGAAATGTTTGTATGTATCAAGAGAACAAAATCAGGGGTTTATACATTCATTTTAAATTAATTTTCAAATGGATTATTAAAGTTTAATTATCAAAAAATTGACTTTATTCTAGAGTTACGAATCGAAAACTAATTGAAAAAGAAAAAGACCACAAAACTAGTACTGCGCATGCGTTGCGCATAATGTGCATATACGTTTTCGGTTTACTTTTTTATTATGTTTTCATAATAAAGAGGAAAACTTGAAAATTTGCGTATAAAAATTATTTTATATATTTTTTGGGACTTTTTTTCAAGAAAAACTTTTTAGTAGGATTTTTCAAATAAAAAAAAAATTATTGAGAATTTCAAATCGGACTAATCGAGTTGTTACTGTATATATATATATATATATATATATATATATATATATATATATATATATATATATATATGCGTGTGTGTATTTTTGTACAATTAAATAGGATAACAAATATAAATAGGAATTATAACATCCAGAACTGGTAATTAGCAAAGGTGATTTATATTGTAACAACACAGCTAATTACATATATTTTTTAAATGATAACATATATATTTGTTCTAAGATTTGGTTTTTCATGTTATCCACGTATGTTTATTAGGCATAAAATTAATATTTTTTCAATCATTTTAAAATAGTTTGAAAGGTTAACAGATTTAATCTTTGGAAGTCGATAAATAGATCTAGAAAATTATTTCATTTAAGAAAAATGATTATTATATCTATAAAGTAAAAAGCCTATCCACTTCAAAAAATAGTTAATATCATTAAGCCAATAGGGTGAATATAATTATATGAACTATAATAATATTTAATTATATAATTATTATTTATCATAAAATTATAAATTATTATTTAATATTTGACTTTGATATATTTTTAAAATTTCTAATTAACTGTCAATTCATATTAATAATTAAGTATTAAAAAATGAACAAAAATGTTTGTTCATGCTTATATTAATGTATTCTACTGTTGAGTGTTAATTCTTGGTTATAGAATGCATATAAAAACCATATTTATTTCTTTTCTTATTTTTCCATTTTTATATTTTCAAATTCTTATGGAAAAGTACACAATTCGTCAATAATATATATTATATAAATTTAATTTATTTATATATTTATAAATATGAATACACATGTCTCTCTCTTTCTCTACATATATATATATATATATATATATATATATATATATATATATATATATCTGCAAGTATATAATTCAATTTCTATAATGTTTAAGATTTTTATTATATAGGTGTTGTTTTTTAAGATTGATAGAACTTTAAATTGAATATCTATCTAAAGTTATATATAACTTAAAAAAACATTTTTTATCGTATCTTTATATATACATATACATGTACGAGGATCGTTTGATAAGTATGGTCAATTTATTTATTGTTTAATTTAATTAATTAACTAATTTAATTATATTTTTCAATTTAGTTTTTCTTACGTTTTACCATACTTTTCAAATAACCCTCGTATATATAAAAATAATGTTTTTTTTAGTCTGGATAGAACTTTCGATAAGAATTCAATTTAAAATCCTATCACGCTTAAAAAACAACCTATGAAAGTACTATTATGATTTATTAAGTATTACAGAATTCTGTGATTTTTTCCTGTAAACATATTTGAATTTTTTGACCATGTATTAATATAAATATGTTTTGCATTTCTTTCTTACTTGTATTTAAAAGATAATAGTTTATTTCTCACATATTCTAAAATATTTACCATTCACTGAATCAATTAATTACTAGTTGTAAACAAAATTTAAAAGTAAGTTACAACTTTGTAATTTCTCGAAAACATAAAACGGTTGTGTTTTGAAACTGAAACATAATGTTTTCTATGACCTGCTCGACATCTTAATCAGTAGTCCGTTAAAAACTTGGAATGTTGGATAAAAAAAAAGAGACAAGTAATTAATGTTCGTTTGTACAAACTGCACTGTCGATATCGCTTAATGTGACAATTTACAAAACTGACCGACTTTGTCGAAAATGTTCTCGTATAAGTTAATTAACAATATTTATCCCTGCTGCAATCATGCGATAAAAACGGAGGCGAACAGCTGAACATATAAAATTTCCAACACAAAAACTTGTACGCATTAAATATGTTATCTAATGATAATTTAGAAACATTAGCATAGTCGACCTCATGAATAAATGTGACAGATCGACTTAATCAAAACGTAAGACAAAGATTCGTATAATTGACCCAATTCATATATGTATTTTTGACGGTGTTGATATTTAACTATGTTCGAATTGAATATTTTCAAGTTTTTTTTTCAATTTTGTGCGAAAAATATTTAATATATATATATATACATGTATGTATGTATATAAATGTATTTATAATTTCAAAATATTATATTTTTAATTATATTTTATTTAATTCAATTATATATTGTATTTATTTACATTTATTTACTTAGGCAGGTGTAAATTATTTTCAACACGAAACGCACTATCATGATTAATATCGTTATTTATCATTTCATACATCGTAATTTTTCTTTCTATCTCATGAAATATAGATACAAAATACCTCTTCCGTTATTTATTCATATGTAGAATGCGATCAGAATTTTTTTAAGAACTCAGACACACAGGTATTTTTATATCTGTGCTCTTACTTATAAGTATGTGTGCATATATATACATATACATATATATATATATATATAAATGCAGTGGCGGCTCGATTAGATACGTGCTAATTTAAACACGTTAGTAATTTAGACAGAACTATTTTACATTAAGTATTTTATAATTAGTATACATTATATTTAATAACAATGTACTCAGTAATTGGGAGATATTGAACTTTGGGAGAAAATTTAAAAATTTTAATGACGAAAATCTTATTTAAATATTCTTTTATCTTCCGTGAAACAAGTTATATATGTATCATTTAAATTATAAGAGTTTTTCAAAAAAGACTTTATTATAAAGTCGACCATCACTAATCCGGACATCGGTAATCCAATCCACTGTTAATATTGTATACTTTTCCCTGTTATTCTTTTAACTACTTGTTTTAAGTGTTGTCTCTCTAATGATATATTTTCTTTCTCTACAATTATATTAAATATGATTTTAGTTTTGTTCATATATTAGGTTGGCAAATATCTCCCTTCCGCCTTCTGGTCTTTTGAATTTCGCAGCTATGTACAAAAAAAAGAAAAAAAAAGCGGAAGGGAGATACTTGCCAACCTAATATATATATATATATATATATATATATATATATATATATAAACGAGGGTCGTTTGATAAGAATGGTAAAAAAGTAAGACTAATTTATTTTATGTATAAAAAATTAAATTCCATTTAAAGTAAGATTCAAAAAAATAATTATTTTCTAGAAACGAATAATTCAAATAATACTTTCGATTGATTAAATTAAAAATCAAAAAAATCAAAACGAATTTAATTCCAACACATAAATTTTAAATTTATGTCTTGTATCTTATAATTAATAAAACATAGAAAATATTATTTCTTTAGAAACTGTGGCAAATAAACTTTCATATATATCAAATATCATTCAAATACCACAATGTACTGTAAAAGTGTTTAATAGTTATTTATTGATCTTTTTATTTGTTTATAAGTTGATGCACATCGCCTTATAAACAAATAAAGCAAACAATAAATAAATATTGAACACTTTTACAATACTTTGTTGTATTAGGGTGATATTTCATTTATGTGAAAATAGAAATTGTTTCTTATATTTATATGCAAAATTAAAAATAAAATTATTCTTAAACGTGACCTTAGAAATTTTGGTATAAAACAATTTTTGTATCTGAATATTACAAATATTTATTACGTGAATAAGTTTTTATGTGGTTTGATTATGTAGGCGTTTTTTTTAAACGTGATAGAAATTTTCATTGATTTCAATGTGATTGATTTCATTGATTTCAATGAAAAAAAGTAAGAAAAACTAAATTGAAAAATTTAATTAAACTAATTAAATTAAACAATAAATAAATTTACGATACTTATCAAACCACCCTCGTATATAAAGTTGAGTCTTAAATGTCAGAATAATTTAATAGTTGGCCAATACACAAAAAGCATGAAGAATAAAAAGAAAAGAAAAGATGTGGATGTGATAGCAAATTCAAAAAGTTTAAAATAGAAAGGGGCTAGTCATAGAGCAAGAAGAAAACATAACGGAAGGACAAGAGAAATTATTACTTGGGAACTTAGATACTACTCTATTCAAAAAGTAAGGTGACTCTTTGAATAAAACACATACAATTTATTTATTCATCGAAATTTATTTTGTTTCCTTCAAAGTAATCCCCTCCTGTTGCGATACACATATGCCAACGTTTAATCCTATCTTGGAAACACTTTTCATATTCACTTTTTGAAATTTCCATCAGGACTTCCTTCGATTTTTGTTTTATCGATTCAACTGAGTCAAATCGGGTTTTTCGAAGTAGTTTTTTTAATCGACTGAATAGGAAAAAGTCGCATGGTGACATATCTGGAGAATACGGTGCTTGTGGAGCAATATTTGTTAAATTTTTGGTCAAAAACTTACTAACAAACGTTTCAAGCCAATAAAATCACTTAAAATGTCGTCTACTGAACCTATTGATATGCCAATATCGTCAGAAATCTTTCTTACGGTCAAATGATGATTTCTCATTACTTTGATGATATTTTTTTTTGATATTTTCTTCGGTTATTGATGTCGATGGACTACCAGAACGAGGTTCATCTTTTACGGATTCACGACCTTCTCTGAACAGCTTATGCCACTGGAAAACAGTTTTTCTAGATAAAAATTTATCATCGAATGTTTTCTGTACGATTTTAAACGTTCAGTAGCATTAATTTCATTTTTGACATAAAATTTAATGCAAATTCTTTATTCAACAATATTAGACATTTTAAAAATCGATAAAAGGCAAAAAATTGATGAAAATGAACTGCTGTAACTTATAAACTATTTGACATATCACACTGAAATTAGGAGAGAATGTCACTGAAGGTTCTGTCAACATAAAAAAAAGTTTTTTGAACTATGACTTTCACGCGAGTTTCAAATTAAAAAATCATTTTATTTTTGAACAGATAAGTATATAAAAAGATCTAAGAAGATACCCATGGATAGACGGAATAAAGTTATAAAAAAAAATTGACGAGATGAAATGAAAGAGAACGGCATTGAATTAGTCAAAGTGAAAAGTTTTGCGAGAAGTTTTCATCTAGCAATGGATAGAAAAAAACTGGTGATATAGAATGGAAAAATAAATTAACATTTTTGAAATACATGCAGAATTAAAATTAAAATACATATAAATAACAAATGTTTTACGCTCTGTTTTATATTCTTTGTTTTAAGATTTTTTTATGTAAATGAATATTTGATTATTTAAATTTTTTAACAATAATGAAATAATTAAACCTCGCAAGTATATATTCATTTTATAAAATATAAATCATAAATATTTGAAATTGAATCGTCAAGAATCATGACAACTTAGTTAATAATTCATTGTGCTAATTAATTAACTTCGATCATTTCTAAAAAACAAACACACACACTTCTCGTACGTGAATGGAGTGTTTAATATGTGTCAATGATATACATTTTACCTAAGGATATTCAAATTACATATAAAAACATTATTTAAATTGATTTAAAAACATAACAGTTTTATTAAATTACGTTATACTTTAAATATTTTTTATCTATTTCTAAAGTACCAGAATATGTTTTATATGTTTATCATTTTTTTTATTATTCAAACTAATTTAAATTAAGTAAGTTAAATCCAAAAAGGTTTTATTATTAATTGGTAATTAATTTTTATCAAAGTTATTAATAAAAATTTTTTTCTTTCTTATAAAATGACATTTAATACGCCAAAAAATTTCTTTTTGAATATAAAAGTTTTATAAAAACTATATCTGTATTTTGTTATATCTAAAATATTAATTCTTGTATAAAAAATATTATTTTTTTTATAATAAAATATAAGCAGGTAAAGAAAAGTTCAGTTTTTTATAATAGATGTATAAAATATAATTACTTTTCTTTTATCTATATTACCACAAAAAATGATGCAAAATAAATAAACATATTCTAAATTAAAAACATTATTTTCATAGTAACTAATAAGATTAAGCAATATGAAGCTTATGTATATAATTATTAGTTATTATATTTTAGAATTTTATATATATATATATATATATAAAAGGAATAATTTAAAAAATAGGAAGAGAAATGAATAATTAGAAAAAAAAACAAAAATTGCAGATGATATGGTAAAAGTGAAAATTTGAAATGGAAATAGGTCTATCATATAACAAGAATCGGGACTAACGATGGACAAGGAAAGTTATTGATTGGGAACCTAGATTTATAAGAATACTTAGGAAGAAATGGATAAATGAGACAGAGTAATAAGGAAATTCGTCGGAATAGACAGGAAAAGAAAGGCATTGAACTGGTTTAGGTGGAAAACTTTGAGAAAGGTCTTCATTAATCAGTTGCTAGAGGAAGGTTGTTGTTATTGATTATATATATATATATATATATATATATATATATATATATATATATATATATATAATACCAGCTTTTTTGAATCCTCTGCTGTATAAAGGTCTCTCCCAAAAATTCCAATGTTTTTCTCTTCCAATCTATTTGGATGAATTTATTAATCTTTCTTTTCCATCTATCCATGGATCCCTTTCTGAACCTTTTTTATATCTAGATTTTTAATTAATAATTACTTTTGTCCATCAATAGACCTCTTTGACCTATGACAGGTTCATTACCATTTCAAATTTATCACTTTTGCCTTAAGATCCGTAACTTTTACTTCTTAGCTTGTTGGATACTTTTATTTTTTTCTTTACATTATTATGTTTTATATTGTAAAATAATAATCCCGAAAATTTGATATAGATTATAGTGTTATATTGAAAAATAGCTAATATTAATTTGTTAATTGATAACGTTAATTGATTTATCCTATCTAATTCTTATTATTAATTAATACTAGAATTTTTCGAAATAACCAAGTTGTTTACACAAATTAATTTTAACCCCAACACCACAATAACTTAAAGTGTTCAATAAGTGTCCAAAAAAAGGCTCTGATGATGATGGGGTCGCCATTGAAATGCATCAGCCGATATAATTATAGATTATATAATTATAAATAATAAGTGAACAATAAGTGAATTATTATTATTATTATTATTATTGAACACTTATTATTATTATTATTGAAATTATTATTATTATTATTATTATTGAAATTATTATTATTATTATTGAACACTTTAAATTATTGTAGTGTTGAGGTTAAAATTAATTTGCGTAAAGTGAATCAGCCACAGTTCCAAAACAACAAATAACCAAGAAGTTGTAAGAAATATTTTTAAAAAAATATATTATTTAATTTTATTAACAAGTCGGTTTGAGATAAATATAATATAATTAAAATTCGTTGAAAAATTTTATTTACTGCATATTAAAAGGCATTTAGGTTATTATATATTGAAAGGCATATTTTATAATAAAACTTAAAACCTATAATTTTCAAAATATAATTTTTATTAATCAAAATAAGCAACTTCGGATGCTATTTTCCTCCAAACTTGATTTAAGACGTTCA
The DNA here is from genome assembly GCA_029203775.1 of Neoneuromus ignobilis. Taxonomy (NCBI): domain Eukaryota; kingdom Metazoa; phylum Arthropoda; class Insecta; order Megaloptera; family Corydalidae; genus Neoneuromus; species Neoneuromus ignobilis. The sequence continues at coordinate 20,583,464 of CP092093.1, forward strand.
TGTCAGTTCTGTAGAAATCCGATTTTTCACACTTGTGATATTCTATAAAGTTGTTTTTGATTGGTTTCATTGTTAAATTATTTCTCCTCCAGAAAATGATTCAGGTATTTAATATTTATTCAGGTATAAGTATTGTATTAATTCATTAACAAGAAGTCTGATGATTATGATGATTGAGGAAGAATCTCATACTGCAACTTCTACAATATATGGATTATTATTGTTTAACAATGTGATCGACTGTTTTTATGAAGCAGTTTAACTCCATATCTACTGACAAATATAGGTTATTTAAAAGAATAATTGTTGATGTTTTTTCTAGCTGGGAACAGTATTTTTCAGCATTAATAGTTTCACTAGGTTTCAAGAACGAATAGTGAATAACGCCAGCTATATATCAAATAGTCACCATTATCTTCGTCAAGTGAAGACTTGTATTCAATATATGTTTTGAAGCTTCACCAGTCTATAGTCATTGTGCAGATTGTCGTATAACATGTCATTATTCTGCCTAAGAATAACTCATTTCTGTTTGGGGGGAGTAAAGAACTTTTAGTTCTTCAAGTGCTCTTATGAGGAACCTACCTATCTAACTTATTGTCTTTTCTAAGTGCTTTTTTCTTGAAAATTTGTTCGATTGTATTTCTGCCTGCAATTTATTATTGAAACTTAATGAAAACAATCTATTATTGAAAAGAATGATAACTGAAAATAGTAAATAGATCTTTACAGTAGTATTGAGCATAAAAAAATCGAAAGGAAAATAGGATGAGCTATCATTAATAACGCCAAAATGTGATTTTATCCAAAAAAACAAATATGCTGTATGTTTGACAGTATTGTAAAAGAATATTGATTTATGAGATTATTTTTAACAACGAAATTATTAATTCCAATAATGATCGATTAATGGAAATAGTTTAGAAAAAGTGTCTACAATTAGACAAACAAAAAAACGTGATTTTCCATCATAATAACGCCAGGCCAAATATTTTTTTAACGATCAGACAAAAATTATTAGATTTTGGATAAAATATTTTACTCCATTGAACGTACTTATCGGACTTTCAGCCTTAGTTTATTATTTGTTCCAGTTTTTGCAAAACTTCGTTAACAGGAAAAACTGCAATTTTTTGAAAGACTTCAAAAATTATTAAGAGTAGTTTTTAATTATAAAATCAAGAAATTCTACAAGGACAGAGTTATGAGTTGTCCTAGAGATGGTGAAATGTCGATAAAAAATATATATATACATTGATCAATAAAGCTACAAATATGTAAAATAATTTGATAAATTGAATTGACTTAAAAACCAAATTAATTTTCCGAATAAGTCAACACACACATATACGTACATACATACATACATATATATATATATATATATATATATATATATATATATATATATATATATATATACACACACATCCATATACATACATAAATGTAAAAATAATCAATTCAATTTTTATATTCCTATTAAAAACCATTTCAACGGGTACTAAATCGATAACTACCTCATGCATATTCTAACTGAACTGAAAACGAATTGAATTATGTCCACGTTAATCATCAATTTAATATTATACGGGTTTTACATCCGTAAGCGGTTATAAACTTGATTATTTTTTCTAAATAAAAGGAAAAATATATCGACACTGATTGTATAGTGTACGCTTGTCTATTTAAAATTAATGTCTTTTAAAACATATAATTTTATTTATGAATATATGTAAATCTAATATTTTTTTGGATTAAATGAAGAATATATATATATATATATTTATATGTACGTATGTATTGATTAATAATATCGTGACTTTAATAAAATATTTATAATGGAAAAGAAGAAATCAAATAATTTTAATATTTGAATTAAAATTTTAGCATTAATTAATTGTTAAATATATTATTAATTCTAAATTTTTTACCCTTTATGTAATATATATATATATATATATATATATATATATATATATATATATATATTATTGGTTTGTGGAAAAATAGGATTAGAAAAAAAATCTCTTGAAACATGGTTTAGGAATATAGTATGTGAGAAAAAAAACTGAACTTTTTAAATGAAAAGAAAATTTTTATATTTTGCTAAAAAATAAATATTTATTTAAAATATGTTTCTTCTGCATTAATATATCATTGGAACAATGCATAGAAGAATTTTAATAAGTGTGTTTTTGGAATTGCCTCAATAATCTCTTGTCATCGTTTAATTTTCTTTTCATCTCCATTTTCATTTTTGGAAACAGAAAATAGTCATATGGTGACGAACTGCTGAATATAAATGACGTGATGATATAAATTATGACGCACATTTGTTTCTTGGCAAAAAATTTTTATATAGCAACAGTTTTGTCAAGTACTGCATTTTTATATAAATACCACCTTCCCTACTCTCGATATTCTGTCCTAATTGTTACTCTTCTCGACCAAAAATAGCTTCCAATGGGGAATAAAACACTATATAACACTTAAATATTATTTTATAATTACAATTTCACCTTCCGATATGAATTCATGATGAATGATGCTTTTTGAATCGTAAAAATTAATGGACATTTTCTTCATTCGCGACTTTCGAAACGAAAATTTCTCATTTTCGATGAATCCAATCACTTTTATGATACACTCTAGAACTTTGTTTTTGAATTTTACTTCAAGCACCACGACTCGTTTCAAGTAACGATATAATCCAAGAATTTGGAATTTCTTTTGACCGTTTTAATACGTTTGTAGTGGCCAGTGCGTGCTTTTTTGATCTTCCGTTATTTGTGTATTAAATTTTTTTTGTTAAAATTTTTTATTCATATTTTATAAATTGTATCCTTGGACACGCTACACTCTTCGGCAAGTTTTTACATGGCACATACGAATCAACAACATAATTTCACGCACTTTTTCAATGAGTTCGTTGGTGGTCTCAGTTTTAGGAAAGCTTAATATTTGATCGACATTAATGTCTTTGTCGTTTTTAAAACATTTATACTAAATTTATGAAAAAATAAAAAAAAAATTATACTAAATTTATAACATATAAATATTCATAAATATGTATAGATATTCATTGTAAATTTGTATGTGCGATAGGCAGTCATCACTGTAATTTATATTTTTTGAAATAAGGGTTTTCTTAAGCAAAAGTGTGTATGTTAATGGTAAATTTAATAAGTTATAGATTGCTAGGCATATTTTGTAACCATGCATGTGATTTTTATTCGATTACATGTTATTACATTTGGTTTTTATTATTTTTATACTTATATTGATATAAATATATATATATATATATATATATATATATATATATATATATAGGGTATTCTAAAACTGATGACTAGATTTGTATTTTATTAAAAAGAAACATGTGTATGGTTTATTTTGTTTCTCTTAAATAAAACACAAATCTAGTCGTCACATTTGGATGACCCTATATATATATATATATATATATATATATATATATATATATATATATATATATTAAAATAAAATTATTTATATTACCATACATTTTATGTAAAAATGTGCAAAGAAGTAATTCATAAATAATTTAGAGAAATTAAATTTCTATATGTTTTAAAGTACAATATTTATTTTGTAAAACTTATAAGTATTTTATGTATATATTATATATATATATATATATATATATATATATATATATATATATATATAATATAAGATGGTTATTTTCAATTTCATATTATATCTATTTTAATAACATTTTTGTGGGATATTAAATTGATTTGTTTAGAAATGAAATTTTTTAAAAAATGTGATAAAAATTGTTTAATTCTATTTTTTTAAAAAAAAGTAATTTCCATTTTTTTAAAGTATTTGAGTACAATTAAATATTTGCATAAAAACCATATTGTAGACATATAATGAGTACACGAACTTTAAAGACAATTTATAAAAAAATAATATCTAAACTGCCTAGAACTTGAACTACTAAATAATTATTTTATAAATTAATCATTTTTTATGTACAAGTGGAAGTTTATAAAATTATCTAATGAACTTGACTTTGTTTATGTTTAGACTAGAAACTTTTGAAATAAAACACATAACAAATTATTTATTCATCAATATTTATTTTGTGTTTTCAAACTTTTCCCCATTGAAGCAATACGTATATTCCAATGCTTTTTCCAGTCCTAGAATAACTCTGCGAATGCGCTTTGTTGGTATAGTCTTCAATTCACGCAACGAATTTTGATTTATGGTTTTAATCGACTCAAAATGTTGCCCTTGGAGCGGCACTTTGAGCTTTGGGAATAGAGAAAAATCGTATGGAGCTATATGAGGCGAATATAGAGCATTTGGAACGATGTTGGTTGAGTTTTTGGTCAAAAACTCACGAAAAAATTCACTGCTCTTGATATTATGCAAGAAGCGACGCGTTTCATGCCAAATATTTTAGACAAACTGACATGGGATTGTGTTTTTGAAATTCCCATATATACATATTATTCTAATTAATTAATATCTAAATTTTACATATTTTTCAGATACCTTTACTTTATTCTCTTTCTGACATTGCATGTTATTTCTAAAATGCATTTTTCAATTCTTTTTTGGAATTGTTGAATTATTCTAACATTTATAACCTATGTTTTATACCCATAAGTGAGAACAAGTAGGATTCTTTGATCCAAATGTTTTTTTCTCTAAACATAGAAAAATATCGGACTACGTAATATGAGAATTTCTTCCTTATTGACGCTATTCCAGTTTATTCTTTTGTACTATTTCACTTTATCTATAAATGTTTCTTTAGTATTAACGTGTTGTCCTAAATACACATATTACTCAACTTCTTATTTTTCTATTTTTTCAATTTAATTTTTCTTGAATCTTAAAATTCATTTTTGTATACTATTTTTGGTTTGGTGAAGATTTCCTCATAACATTATTTTTTTTACTTACTTTATTTATTGTTTTTATTCTTTTTTTAAATTCATTCCGACTTTTTGAGAAAATAATGTCAGAATATTTTCAATATATATATATATATATATATATATATATATATATATATATATATATATGAATATATACACCCGTCCCTCAATTCACGCGGAGTATCCGTTTCACGTGGATTTGTTTTACGCGAATGAAAATCGCGTAAATTGAGTCTGTCAGTACAATAGAAAAAATATTGGAAATAAAAGCTACTAAAGTTGTAGAAACACATATTTATTTCACATAGCTTAACAAAAAAATAATGACGTTTTAGAAAACAAAAATAGATACATTTTATTCGGTGTCACTATCGCTACTGTAATTCAAAACAATCAATCTTTTATATATTGTATTTATATCGTGCTTTTATATACGTTCAAGTAAGAATTTGCGTCACTCTGATATATAATAAATTCCATGAAAAATTATATAAAATGAAATCTATCTGACCGTGTATAAAAAGTGCCCCGTAAATCAATACCGCGTAAAAAGAGTCCCGCGTAAATAGAGGTATAATTTGCCGCGTAAAAAAAGTTCCGTGTAAATTGAGGGACGGATGTGTGTATATACATATATATATATATACATATACATATATATATATATATATATATCTGTGATAAATAAAAAGATTTAAAAAAGTGTGATACTATTTATTTTCATATAAACGTAGTGTGGATATTCATAATACGGTAGCAAAGTGAAAAAAAAACTCTGTCACAGAAATAAATATAAAAATATACATATATACACCCAAAAGAAATTCAAACCTGCTCAAGACAGCCACCGCGCACAATAGAACAAAATATATCATACGTGGTCTTGATATATAGCCTCGCGTGCGTGAAATAATATCGTTTGGTGAGCGAGATAATACTATTGTACAACATACAGGTAACATTTAAGCCTCTTCGTCCTTATGTCGAGGAATTATCGACGGCAATTTACGGGTATAGAATTTTTATATGTCATAAAGACACATTCACATAGCTAAATTATGAGGCGGTTTTTGAGCTACCGCAGATTATAATAACGTTTTCAAATACTTACGACGGCATTAAAAAGTAAAAGACACGTTTATGATTCGGACACGTTTTACATAAAAGCTATTTCACTCTTTTTATGTTTTTCGGTAATACGGTGTAGATATTTTGATGTAATATGTATTTATATTGGTATAATTAGGGTTTATACTTTCAGTAGATTCAAGTTTAGTTGAAATTCTGATCAGCTGTTCGTTTTAAATAAATATTTTATGGTTGTTTTTATACTCCTTTTTTTTGTTCGTGGCTGATAAAATTTACAGTTTACGTTCGTTTTATCTAGCTAATTAAATGAAATTTGTGATATATTGTTCAATGAGAAATAGTTAATACGTGTTAGTCAATATTTTATTATTATTACTATAATGTAGTAGAGGTTGTAAAGCTATCTTTGAAAATTAGTATTAGTTTTATGATGTAATATGTCTACATACATACATACATATATATATATATATATATATATATATATATATATATATATATATATACTTTAATTTTATAGTAT
>CP092093.1:20595000-20627500 GCA_029203775.1 Neoneuromus ignobilis
AAATTCAAGACATTGCCGAAAGATTTACAAAAACGGAAGATAATCATCTTCTTATGACATCAACGTGTTGGGCATCACTTCCTACGAAATTTTCATCTTTGAAAAAAATTAGTTTTGCCATTTTGTCCGCGTTCAGTTCTACTTATAAATGCGAATAAATATTTTCACACATGAAATTTATTTTAAGGAAGAACAAGAGCAGCTTAAATACCGAAAATTCAGACGCTTGTGTTTGTCTCAAGGTGACTAATTATAAGTCAGACTTGACTAAATTGACATCACAAATTCAGCATCAGGGGAGCCATTGAAAACGAAGAGAACATTTATAAATAAAGTTCATAAATTAATGAACTAAACTTTGGCAATTATATTTGTTTTTATAGTAATTACAATTATAATTTTGAATTTTTATGTTTTAAAGCATCTTGTGATTATTTTCTCAATAAAATTTATCTTGTTATTCACTAAAAGACCGTTTTAAAATGAAAATACCACTGACCCGAAACGTCTTCTTAATAATCACATTTTCGTTGATTTTGACCCGCAGACAAAAAAGGTTTCCGACCCCTGCTCTGCATTAAGCCCGTGCAACCTGAGGCCCCTTTGTCATTTTTGTACAGTCTGCTGCACAGAATTGAATATTTTTTAAAAAAATAAAAGCAAAGTAAATTGAGATAATTTATTTAGATATGCAATGTTTGTCTTAAACGTATTTCTATTAAAAAAATGTAACAACGTCTCTCTCAATAAGCTACACATCAAATACACCGTTTCTAACAATATGTACAAATGTTTAATAATGACGTTTTTGTGTTTCTATCAAAGAACTGTTTTTTGTTAAATTTTTCTATAATAAACTTACAAATCTCAAAATTAACGCATCATAGAGAATACTAATCCCCTGCCTTTGATAAAAAGTAGAGCGGCCCGCTAAGATTTCATAAAACTTTCAATTGGCCTTTTTGGTTAAAATGTTACATTGGCCTGTTACACATTTTAAAATAATATTTAATAGAATAATAATATTCAAGTGAAAAATATTAATAATAACAACGTTTAACGAAATAATATTTAATTAAATATTAATCTCTTGTTTTTAATGAACTTTAGATTAAATGCATTTTCCATCCTTTTTTAGATTTTAAATAATTTTTTTTTTATTCTTTACCTCATATTTGTTAATTTTTGAGTTCAAATAACTCTATAAATGTTTAATAGGATTTAAATTCAGATTTTACCCTAGCTATTTCAGTATTTAAATATGTTCATTTTGTAGACACTATTTTGTAATTTTAGATGTATGTTTGAGGTTATAATTATGTTGAGAGATGTAATCAACTTTCAAAATAAAATTGTTCACTCAAGCTTTCAAATTACTTGATAATATTACTTGAGTACATGGTGTGCTATCTTTTTTTTCGATTTTGACCCGATTGGCTATATCATGTTGTTTCCATTTCTATGATTCAGAGTGACCTAAACATTTTGAGGCTTTAATGGTAAATTTACTAATTTAAGGATTAGTTTATTAATTAATAAAATTAGTCATAATTATCATTATTAGGTCATATAATTTGAAATGTCGGATTATTCATAGAGAAACTGATGAGAAATTTCGACATTTCATATTACACAATCTAATATTTTAGAATACATGTTAATACTTAATACATATAAATACAAAACATATTAATGTTTTTTAATTGAGGTTATGATTTTTACTCGTATAGAATCTTAAACTTTTATTAATAATTTCTTAATCATTATTCGTCAAAATTGTTGAATGAAAGTTATTAATAAAGTTGGTGGTTGATTTTAAAATCTTATAATTTATTGCTTTAATGTGTTTTAAACAATGATTGGTAAGATTATTTTTTGACTGCTTTGAAAATAAATCAGTGAAGTTATGTGAAATTATATATATATATATATATATATATATGTATATATATATATATATATATATATATATAAGCATGTGAAAATTTCTTATAAATTCACGTTCATAAAACTAGACGTATCTATTAAAAAGATAAAAAAAACCATACTGAATTTTTATAAATGCAACTCAGATCACAATACCAAGTTGACATGTTCCAGTTCTCAAGTGTCAATGTGGGTGTGTGTGCCTCTCTAACAGGCTATTTGTGTCGTGCCTTCAAATCGCTGACACCTGTCAAATGGACCGATCTTTATCACGAGCTAACCCTACGGATATGAATGTGTGTGAATGTGTGTATGTATGTGCACGTAAACGTCTGAAATGGACTCATGTCACGATTGTTGTTTCGTATATTGTGGTCATTGTTGTCGGAGACATATCTGTATTTTTCATACTTCTGTACCACAATAGGGGGTTTTGTATATTTGTGATATGTATATATGTTGAAATTGTTATTTGTATACATTTGTTTGTTTATTTATTTTAAATATGCACGCGAATTCTTAACAGTGAGTAAATATTAATGTTCTTGTATGAAATATTAATCTACTCGTATAAATATACAAACAGTATTTACGTATTTAGATTATATCTTTTATAAATAGGCAAGAAATGTTTTACAATAGTTATATAATTCGGCTACATTATTTTTATCAATCAACACGAACTGTTTTTTTTTTAAAAAAAATTGCAATGTTATGATATTTTCATAAATTGTCTTTCATAAATTACATAATTATAACTTGACAAATAAATTCAAATCCTAAATTTAAAAAAACATTTTTGTGTTAAATTATTTAATAAGAAATAAAATCTTAATGCACATTTTAAAACATTCCTGTAGTTACTTATGGAATGTTTTGATTTAAAAAAATCTTATATATTCATGGTTAAATAGTTTTTTCTTTTAGCTTAATGTAAAGTTTTAGAAACAGAAAGATTTACTAATACCAATATATCATTAATTAATCTTACAAACATGCAAATATTACTTACAATTAATTGATGCATTTTCCCACAATTTCTTTCATTTAGCTGGCTGAAGGACTGTCAGTATTTTCTAATCTTTATGTATGATTCGTAAATTTTTGTTTTCGTGATAAAACTTTTCTGAGTACTTTATTCAACATTTGTAATGTTTCTGTAAATAGTTCTTTTGCTTTTGTCGTTTGTTCCGCACTGATTATTAGACGAGTGTCAAAAAGGCACTGCCATATTTAATATCTTAACTAATAACACATGCGTCGAATTGACCAAACTGAATATAATTACAAATTAAGTAGTAATTAACCAGTTGCGCTGGAATGACGTGCTATGTACGTCAACTGCTATCTGTACCAAATGTCGACGAGACGTACATAGCACGTCGTGTGATTTTTGCTAAGTTAAAATAATATCGGAGTTCAGTTAGCAAGTGTCACACTTCTGTTTTGAAGGCATACAAGTGCTTTTTTTGTAGAACTTCATTAATTTTACATATTTTCATTGAATAATAATCAAGTAACTACAAAACACAATATTTTTTTTATTATTATAAAAACTATTTTATCAAGAACTATTTTATTCTGATAATAGCGCATCAGAAAATGTTGTACTGAATTTATGTAGACCTTTAGTTGATTTTGTACATAACCTCTTTTTAGATAACTGGCATTCGTCACCAAAACTGTATCGAAAATTACATTTGCAAAAAATTAATACTATCGGAACAGTCAGATCTAATAGAAAGAATATGCTAAAAGATCTCGCAGCGACAAAATTAAGAACATTTTAAGTTATTTAAGATCTTACAATGGTATCTTAGTTGTAAAATGGAAGGACAAAAAAGATATATATTTACTTTCTTCAAAACATTCCAAAGCAGAAATGATTGTAACAAAAAAGAAAAAATGTAGAAATTATACAGACCAAAATGGAAACATTACAAAACCTAATATAGTTTTAGATTACAATGATGGTATGGATGGAGTAGACCTGCAAGATAGCTATTTATCATCTTTTCCTTTAATGATAAAATTTGCAAAAAGTTACAGAAAAATATTCTTTTATCTAATGGATATGGAATTTTTTAATACCTCTATTCTATTCGGTAAAATAACAAACGTACCAAAACACAAGAAATACTCCTTTTCAAAAATTATTAATAAATTTGTTAATCAATTTAAGAGTTTTACTATAATGTTAATGTGTGTGTGTGTGTGTCTAAAACTTTATAAAAAAATGATTTCAAATACCAACTCGCTGCGAATTGCTTTGGACGGATTTGCCACGCATGCATGTTAATTAATTGCCAGCGCAACTGGTTAAAAACATTTTATTTTAAAATATATCATCATTGACATCGTCTGTATATTCAAGGTTGGAAATTTTGGTAACTTATTGATTTAACTTTTTGGAAATTGAATAGGAATATTTAATTGTTCTTATATTTCATTAAAAGTCGTCATAAAATTCTAGAACAATACATAAATCATATCGAAATTTTTAAGCACGAAATTTGAAAATCGTCAAAATGACGCTCTTGGTAATTCTAGTGTTAACATTAATATTGTTATTAATTTAGTATTTTTAACACATGCATATTTTTAGATTAAAAATTTTTAATCGACTTTTAAAAAAGAAAGTTTCTATTTTTTATTGAATTAGAAAAAAAGTATGAATAAGTAGATTATATGAAAAATATTTTAAAAATATTTTTGGAAATAGTATTGTGTGATATATGTGTTTTTCTTTCCATCTCTAATTGTTACTCCTTATTTCTTATCTTACGTGCATATTTCTATTTTTTTTACGTTATTTGGAACCGCTGAATTATTCTGACATTTTAGAACTTTGTTTATATCTAAGATAGAATGCATTTATCATATACTCGTATATATATATATATATATATATATATATATATATATATATAAATGAGTTATGTATGTATATAAGTTTGTATTTGGACGTTGTATGTGAGTGTCCGTGAATATATATGGGTGTTTGTGTAATTCCATGTTTAGTGCACATGTGCATTAGATATATGATTTGTGACATCTGATTTCCCAGTTCTTTGTAAATAAATTTTTCCCACATTATAAAAAACGTGTACAACAGATATGAATATAACAGACGCTTGACATTTATAATATACGTAGTTCATTTTTTACTTTTCAAATTATTCTGTAGTAGTACCTATAATATATGTTTATATATATATATATATATATATATATATATATATATATATATATATATATATATAAAGTAGCTGTATTGTATGCATAATAATTTATTTAACATTGAACTAATTTCAAAATTGCATAAAACAAGTATGCAAATAGACAATGACCTTACATCACGCAAAAATAAATGTTGAAATCAGCTCGTATCAAACGGATATTTTTTTTACTTTCATTTGATTAATAGAGGATATAGGGCCAAACGATTCATATTGTTTAAAATATATTACAGTGACGTGTATAATTTCCAAACTATTTTTGAAAATAATTTAATTTAATTTTAATTCAGTAGGTAGAGATGTTAAATAAATAAATAATTTCAAGATACCATAATTGTGTTTAATAAAATCAATATATATATACTTAAAATTAATAGGTAATTTGCAAATTAAAATAATAAGTTTTCAGAATTGTATATAAGTACAATAACAATTTAAAAGGCTTAAGTCATGTTTATTTTTTGAACGTTTTTTTATGACATTTGATATTTGTCAAATAAAATAAATTTAAATTATAAATTATGTATGTAACGCTATGTTATAAATAAGTTATACAAAAGATAAAAGGAACAATATATTTCTCTATTCAAAAAATAAGATGACTTTTTAATTTGAAACTTGCGCGTAAGTCGTAGTTCAAAATTTTTTTTTCTTATGTTGGCACAACTTTCAGTGATATTCGCTCCTAATTTCAGTTTAATATGTCAAATAGTTTATGAGTTACAGTAGTTTATTTAAATCAACTTTTTGCTTTTTTCGATTTTTAAAATGTCTAATATTGTTGAATAAAGAAGTTGCATTAAATTTTGTGTTAGAAATAAAATTAATGCTACTGAAACATTTAAAATGGTGCAAAAAGTATTCGGTGATTAATTTTTATCGATAAAAACTGTATTCCAGTAGTATAAGCTGTTCAGAGAAGGTCGTGAATCCGTAGAAGATGAACCTCGTTTTAGTCGTCCATCAACATCAATATCCAAAGAAAATATCGAAAAAATTAGAAATAAAGTAATGGGAAATCGTGATGGTAAGAGGGCTTGCTGAAGATATTGGCATATCAGTATGTTCAGTAAACGCAATTTTAAATGATGTTTTGGGCTTAAAACGTTTGCCAGCAAAACAATTATATTCGTGATGTAAATATTCGTGAGTATTTCGTCAAAAATTCAACAAATAGTGCTCCACAAATACCGTATTCTCCAGATATGTTACTATGCGACATTTTCCTGTTCATTTGATTTAAACAAACCATTTAGAAGAATCCGATTTGACTTAGTTGAATCGATAAAACAAAAATTAATTGGCTCCAAACAAATTTTTTTCCTGTTTTTCAATAAATAAAACGAGGGTAATATATTCTACTGTTTGTATGTATCAACAAAACAAAATTAGGGATTTATACATTCATTTTAAATACATTTTAAATTTATTTTCAAATGGATTATTAAAATTTAATTATCAAAAAATCGACTTTATTCTAGAATTACGAATCGAAAACTAATAGAAAAAAGACCACAAAACTAGAACTGCGCATGCGTTGCGCATAATGTGCAGATATGATTTCGGTTTTCTTTTTTAGTATGTTTTCATAATAAAGAGGAAAACTGGAAAATTTGCTTATAAAAATAATTTTAAGTATTAATCTTTTGTGATTTTTTTCAAGAAAAACATTTTAGTAGGATTTTTGAAGTAAAAAAATTTTTTTTGGGAAATTTCAAACCAGACTAGATTGAAACCGTACTAATCGAAGCCGAACTATGCTAAGTATTACTGTAGTATGTATTTTATTCAAACACCTTACTTTTTGAACAAAGAAGTATGACTAATATGAAGTTCATTATTAAAAATAATAACTTATTTCTAGTGTTAACAATTTTTCCTTTAAAGACCTACATGCGACTTATGTATAGGTAGCCCAAATGAGACCAAATGATAGTAAAGAATAGTAAATAATGGTAAGCAAATAAATATATGTCTAAACCTCTCATTTTCATTTGAGCCACTCTATATAAATATGAATATATGAAAATCATCAATCATATAAAATGAAGTAAAGTGTTATATAGTTATACGATAATAAATTTGTTTTTTGCGTTTTTTTAAAAAAAAATTTTAAAGTTTTTTTGTGAGAAGAGAACTAAATCTAGTAATTAACTCATTCTACTACCAACAAGATTTTATAAAAATGTTAAGTAATCATTTACTGTTCAGTTGATTTGCATATATTTATTTTAATACTTACAATATTATCATTATTCTCTTTTTATCCATTAATGGATAAAGGTGTCTTACAGAACTTTCCACTTTTACAATTCAATGTCTTTCTTTTTTTCCATGCTGATAAATTCTTTTAAGTAAATTAATGGTTGCTTGGAAGAATCTATCGGCATTAACTATTTTTCAATAATTTTATAAAACTGCATTATAAATTGTAACTACAATACATTTATAGAATTAGCTTTTCATAATTCAATACTATGACTGTGGTTATAATAAATAAAATAAACAATATGTGATTATTTAACAAATAAATTTTAGTGGTATTAAAGCGAATGATCCATTTATGTTAAAGTAAATTTTTCACATTATTAAGGAAAATAATAAATAAAATAAAATCTGTTATATTTTTTATAAAAATAATTGTTTTGATTTGAAATCAATTTTACTTTTAAAAAATTCTAACACAGCCAAAAATAATTAATTTTCAAATATCGGTTGTTAAAAAAAATTGCTGTTATTTCATTAATGCCCCTACATATTTTTTAGCACTTAATGTTTTTAAACTAAAGTTTAATTTAAAAGAAATGAAGGACAATAAAAAAAGGTTTTAAATAAAATAATGATATAATTAGAAAAAACAATTATAAAAGTATTATCAAACTCGGTTAGTTGTCAATTAATGAGAAATTTAATCAGTTAGGTTTTTCTTCATTCATATTTACTAACAAATACTTTTCAAGAATTTTTTCATACTTTAATTAACCGACATTTATCATTTTATATTAAACTATACATATTAATATATTATTATTACTATTTAACTACTATTATCAGAATAAATATTAATATAAAATGATAATATTAAAAAATAATTATCAGTACAGCATTTAAATTACAATAATTAAATGACTTTACTACTTTTTAGAATATCATTTGATAAATATTTCTTATGTGTATATTTATCGTTCGATGAAAATGTATAAAAAAATAATAAAAAGTACACACGCAAACATATTACAGGATGGGAACTCGGTATTTTCTTTATAAAAAAATCATTGAATTTTTATTAATGATCGATTTAGTTACCTCTAATGCAGCGGTCGGCAACCTTTTTTGGCCGCGGGTCAAAATCAACCAAAATGTGAGTATTAAAGAGACGTTTGGGTCAGAGATATTTTCGTATTAAAACAGTCTTTTAGTAAATAATAAGATATATTTTATTAAGAAAATAATTACAAACATAGTTGAATGAATTTTATTTATAAACGTTCTCTTCGATATCAATGGCTCCCCTAATGTTGAACTTGTGACGTCAATTTAGTCAAGTCTGGTTTATAGTTAGTCGTTTTAAGATGAATACAAGCATCTAAATTTTCGGTAGTTAACCTGTTGCTGTTCTTGCTTAATAATAGGTTGTCAAATATCTCCCTTCCGCCTTTTTGTCTTTTGAATTTCGCGGCTATGTACAAAGCGTTATAGAGTTCGTATCGGGCAACACTATACATCATTTGAAAGGTCTTTACATAACCTACAAAACGACGCTATGCATGATTAGTTTGGATACTGCGTTCAAAAGTTATAGACGTGTAAACATGGAGTTCACTAACGCCGAAGTTCGCGCTATTTTGAAGTTTTCCTTCGTTAAAGGCAAATCCGCTAGAGAAACGTTCCGTGAGATTAATAGTGTTTTGGGGGATGGTACTCTATCACTTCGAACCGCGGAGGAATGGTTTCGACGATTCAGAGCCGGTGAAAACGACACCATGGATAAGCCAGCCGGCGGAAGACCTGTGACGACGAATACCGATCAAATCATGGAAATCATCGAGTTAGACCGGCATGTGACATCTCGTGACATCGCCCAGGAGATGGCAGTTAGTCACCAAACCATTTTAAACCATCTGCAGAAGGCTGGATACAAAAAAAGCTTGATGTTTGGGTGCCGCATGATTTGACGCAAAAACCTTCTGGGCCGAATCAACGTCTGCGATATGCTGCTGAAACGGAACGAACTCGACCCATTTTTGAAGCGGATGGTGACTGGCGACGAAAAATGGATCACATACGACAATATTAAGCGAAAACGGTCGTGGTCGAAGGCCGGTGAATCGTCCCAAACAGTGGCCAAGCCGGGATTGACGGCCAGGAAGGTTTTGCTGTGCGTTTGGTGGGATTGCAAAGGAATCATCCACTATGAGCTGCTCCCATATGGCCAGACGCTTAATTCTACCATCTACTGCGAACAACTGGACCGCTTGAAGCAGGCGATCGACCAGAAGCGTCCAGAATTGGCCAAGAGGAAGGGTGTAGTGTTCCACCAGGACAACGCCAGGTCACACACATCTTTGGTGACTCGTCAGAAGCTACGGGAGCTCGGATGGGAGGTTTTATCGCATCCACCATATAGCCCGGACATAGCGCCAAGTGATTACCACCTGTTCCTGTCCATGGCGAACGTCCTTGGTGGTGTAAAGTTGGCCTCAAAAGAGGCTTGTGAAAAGTGGCTGTCCGAGTTCTTCGCAAATAAGGAGGGAGGGTTCTACAAGAGGGGTATTATGAAGTTGCCGTCTAGATGGAACCAGATTATCGAACAAAACGGCGCATATTTGAACTAAATCCGATCACTGTAACACTTTTTATAAAGCATTGAATAAAGAGCAAAAAAGCGGAAGAGAGATACTTGACAACATAATATAAATTTCAATTGTGAAAATATTTGCTCTCATTTATAAGTTGAACCGAATGTGGACAAAATGGCAAAGCTAATTTTTTTCAAAGATGAAAACTTCGTAGGAAGTGATGCCCAACATGTTGATATCATGAGAAGATGATTATCTTCTGTTTTTTCCAAATCTTTCCGCAATTTCTTGAATTTATCCTTCCATAACGTTGAACTATTAAAATCAATCATTTCTAAACTAAAATTGTCAATTTTTATATATTGAAAATACTGCAAATTTAAAACATTTTCTTCTATTTCCTCGGGCTTTATTATAAATGTAAACATTTCTCCATGCTTTTTAAAACTTTGAAACCGACTTTCATATTCACTTATAATGACGAAAATCCAACTTTCGAACATATTTAGATTGCTTTCATCGATATTTTCTTTTTCATGTTCCCTTTTTAACAAGGGAAAGAAATGAATTTTTTTAGTTTTTATGTCAGTTTCAAATAATATCAATTTTGAAGTAAAAATTTTGAAGTAGTACTTTATTTTTGGAACTAAAGTGGGTCACTTGAAATTATCAAATGGGTCACTCGGTGAACCGCGGGTCATAGGTTGCCGACCACTGCTCTAATGTATTGGGATCTATGAAGTATTGTTTCTTATGTATGTTTTTAAGATAAATCGATTGGTACAGATTTCAAATCAGTACAGTTACTAATATTTTAGAAAATAGTGAAAGAACATGAGATAAAAACACTTTTAGATATGAGTAAATTACTTTTTATTGATACAGATTAATAAAATTCATTGGTAACAGATTCCTCAATTTCAATTATTTATATTTAAAGTATGTACAAAACTCTAATTCGAAAATAGATTAGTACAATGCCCAGTATTAATTATTACTAATAATTAAATGAAATCTCCTAATATAATTCCTGACTATTTTTTAACATAACCTACTGATTTCTTACATTGCTTGCAATCCTACAGGGGTTTCCAATAAGCGCTTCAGATGTTTAAGTGAAAATAAAACAAAAGGTATTTAATTAATTAGTTTTTTAAGCATATTTTAAGTCATTAATGATAGAATATAAATTCACACTTCGCTTCACTAGTGCATTAGTTTAGTCCAATTTTTAATCACTCTTTCACATAATTGTTGTCCAATTTCATGAATTACACATTCAATGTTTATTTTTAAATGCTTCTGTTGTTTGTGGTTTATCAGCATAAACCAATGATTTCACATAACCCCATAGAAAATAACCAATGGAGTTAGATCACTTAATCTTGGTGCCCAATTGATGAATTCATTTCGTGAAATAATGGACTTATTTAACTTTTGTTTCAATAAGTCTATTGAAGTTTTTACAAATTCTAAGCGTTGTTGAAGTGTTAGACGTTCTATGATAATTTGCCAAACTATACTGAGTTGAAATGTAAAAATAAGCTTAAAAAGGGTATGTGTACTTATATACACATGCCAGAAGTGAAACTTCTTTTCAGTAAAGTAATAAAAAGGTACACGGACAAGCGTATACGTAAAACTCGTAGATGAACAAATTCTTCAGGATAAAGCAAGTAATAAAATGAAGAAATGTAGTAGGGAAAGAAGCGGTAAATATACGGGATAAAAATTTAAGTAGAAAATGATCAATGTTTTAAATAAATTAAATTTTTACAATTATTTCATATTAACACATCATATGCAGACAACGCGTCTCGAGTAATAGTATGCGAAGACGTCGTCGAGACGTTGCCCGCATACAATGTGTTAAGTAAGATTCATATTTATTTTCAAATTAAAACTTTTATAAAATTATGAATTATGAAAATTTATTCGTTTTCGTTTGGAATTTCTTCGATTCCCATTGCTTCCTCCGGTGGTGACTGAGTAGGTATAAACGATACAATTGGTTTTACATAAGTAAAATTTTTGCGCAACACTGTTATTTAAATACAATTCATAGACTCATCGTAAGCACGCTCTGTACTGTTTACTTAAGCGTACGCTGCTCTAACATATCAAACCGACGCGCATACGGCTTCATACGTCTTTCTCTGTCTATAAGCATCTTATGCAAATTCAAATAAAATTTATTGATCTAAAGTCTATATATATATATATATATATATATATACATAAATTTTACAGTAAATGAAATAATGAGTCGATGTGGTGTGTTATCTGTTAAGATATTTTACTAGTATCCAGTAAAAGCAGGTGTTTGTGTTTTGATATTTGAGGTGTTTAGAAATGAGAGACCAAGGGAAAATTTTCAAATGAACCGCTGATAAAATGATGCATTCAGATTTCCGCTCATAACTATTTCCGCGTCATGTAAAATTTTTACCCCAGTACCGCTGTAGAAGTTTCACTTCAAAAAGTTCAAACATAACTGCCACCATCTGTTAAAGTTTTTAAATTCTTATTGGAAATCTCTTTCTCTCTCTCTCTCTCTCTCTCTCTCTCTATATATATATATATATATATATATATATATATATATATAATGTTTCTTTTTAATTATAGTTGGATGAAAGACTTTTCCAAAAGTCTCCACTTCCAATGTTCCAATGCTTATCTTTTTCATTTCATTTCAATGAATTTTCTTATGATTGTCCCATCCATTCATGAGTCCATTTTCAGAGTTAAGTTTCTAATCCATAATGTGCTATATCAATAAATGGTCTTCTTTTCTTGTTATATGGTTGGTTTATTTAAATTTTTAATTTTTTTCTCTTGTTTTCACATTCCTAATTGCACTTTTCTTTAGACTATTTAAGTTCTTATTTTATTTTATGCCCTTTTTAAAAGCTAGTTTGAGATAGTCATTCTATTCTGCAACAATTTATTATTTAGAAAAATGAGGAACAAGCTTTTCAGTATTTCGATATTTGGTAAAAATATTGAAAGAAATATATCAAAAATATGTATTCCTGCTTTTTCTGTAAATTCTCTAAATTTTTGATCCTAGAAATTTTTTTGTAAATTTGAAAATTAAAGTCCTACCTGTTTTTTTAATCTTTGACTAAATTTATGTTTTTTTAAAAGCATCTAAGTCACTCAAAACACTTGATTGGACGAAGAATATATATATATATATATATATATATATATATAAAAAAAAAAAAAGCGGAAGGGAGATACTTGCCAACCTAATATATATATATATATATATATATATATATATATATATATATCTGATTAATATATCCTATCTATTCTCATTTATGGCAGAAACAGAAGTTTTAAATGCCAGAATAATTTAGTGACTCTAGATAATACAAAAAAACCCTTGGAAAGATGGATGTTAAATATAACTTATAAAAACAAAATTAAGGGAGTTGATAGGAAAGAAAATCAAAGTTACTAATATTATAGAAAATAAAGGTTTAACAAGGAAATGGGCCGATTACATAGCAAGAATAAAAAAAACATGGATGGAAGTGATAAATTATTGACTATGCATCTAATGGTATTAAAAGGCACAGTACTAGACCAATAGATAGATTGGAAAGAGATAAGAGAAATTCGTAGTTGTGAAATGGAAGAAAAATGCATTGATCGCTTGAAGTGAGAAGTGTTAAGAGAGGCTTTCATCCAGCAATGTGTAGAAGATAGCTGATGATGACAGTGAGATTATATATATATATATATATATATATATATATATATATATATATATATATATATACATATACATATCATCAGTCCCTCTCAATCTACTGTTGAATGAAGGTTTTTCTCAATATTTTCCACTTTGACCGATTGAATGCTTTTCTTTTTCAGTTTAATTCGACGAATTTCCATATCTCTTTATTCCATAAATCTATTAGTATTTTCTTCGACCTTTCATATCTCTAGGTTCGCAATCAGTAACTTCACTTATGCATAGGTGGTCTCCTTTTCTTTCTATATAACCGACCTATTTGCGTTGCAAATTTTTTATTTTTGTTATATACATACGTAACTTTTATTTTCTGTCTGATCTATTTATTTCACTTATCTTTTTGTGCTATTCCCATGGAAAAATTCAATTTCTAATTTTTCATTTTTGAATTCATACAGTACACTTTAATTTTTGATTTTAAAAAATGCGTTAAAAAAACTATCTACTGATGAAATCGTACAAAATTGTTATGTTAAAAATTACGTACGTTAATAAAAATCGTTTTTAAAACCACCTCTTAAATATATATATATATATATATATATATATATATATATATATATATATAGAGAGAGAGAGAGAGAGAGAAATAGATAGATAGATGGATATAATATTATAATTTAAAACGTGTAAATATAATTTAGCGTACTTGTATTATCAGAAATATAATATTATTTTGTAACTAGTATACCATTTTTTTAATTACGGTCCTGTATGTCTTTATCTGACATTTTTTTTATTTGTGTTTATTTGTACGTTGACGTGTTTGACAATTATTGTTAAAAATGTTTTCTCTAAATTTCTAGTGTAACATATTCAATTGTGAATTTGAAATAAATATACACAAAACTTGTTATTTGAAACTGAATATGCCTTCTTATTCAATACTGAAGATGTTAATTTAGAAAAAATATTTTGTCGTGTTTGTACCTTATTCAAAGCAGTTGTTTGTGAATAGTTGTTATACGACGTATGACGTATAAATGACATTTTAATTTCTGTTTAGTTTTGTATGTATACAGTGGCGTACAAAATATTTAATCATCATATAAAATTAGAGTACAAGATGTTTTAAATAGTAAATTTTTTATTACTATTAAAAAGTTGATTAGATTTTTTTTAAATCCTATTATGTAAAAGAAAAAAGCATTCAAAAATCTTTGATTATAAAAAGTGTTACAATCACACGAAAAAGAATGAAATAATTAATTTCTTGATAAAATAAGTTTATGTCTTTTTATAAAAAAAATATATTAGATTGTATATTATTTTTAATCTTTTTTTTGAAAATGTTAGTAGTTTTAAATGAGGAGAGTTGTTTTTGAATACAAACATTTTCAGTTAGTTAAAGAAAGTTCACTTTGCTTACTCCAGGATGTTTTTTTTTTGCATATTGTTGTAATCTATTCACTCAGTCGCTTATTACTAATTACTTCAAAAAGGATCGTTTTTATATATTTGAGAAGAAGTTTGTAATCAGAAATCTGGTCCATTTTATTCTTTGTATTGATATAGTACCTATAAGTCATATTTTTTCACATAAGTTAGTTTTTACCAATTCTTTACAATTGACATTTAAAATATTTTAATGATGTCAGAAGTATTTCTTATAATAATGCACTATTATTTTTAACCATTGAGAGTTGTTCTAAATATAGATTGTTTTTCAATAAAAATTCCGTCTTGGAAATTAAAAAAATACTTTTAATACGTTTTTTCTTTTATAGAATTGTTTCTATATGTAGCATAAATCTTTTCTGCTTGTCTGTTGAGTTTTTCCTTTTCTAGAAATAAGCAAACATTATTTGGAAAAATTCAATTTCTAATTTTTCATTTTTGAATTCATACAGTACACTTTAATTTTTGATTTTAAAAAATGCGTTAAAAAACTATCTACTGATGAAATCGTACAAAATTGTTATGTTAAAAATTACGTACGTTAATAAAAATCGTTTTTAAAACCACCTCTTAAAAAATATAAATGTTCTTTTTGTTCAATCAAATATTAATTCTACCGAAAAAATCTGTCTGTTTTTAAATTAAAATAAAATAATACATTTTGGATCTTTTTATTAATATTTTAATTTACAATATAATTTTTATTAATATTAAATTCTTTTTCTAATCTTGATGGAAGCTTTTGAATTACTCTCCAATAAAATTACTTCTTTGGAAGTGAAAAATTCATTTAGTGTTTTTTTCATATTTTCAACTTCATTAATTTTTTTCCATTTAAAAAGTTTTTTGAGCTAAAAATGAGTGGTAGTTGAAAGATGCTTTGGGGAATATTCTGAGTGACTTAGAAAGTCCCAATAAAATTCCACTATTTTTTTCTGGGTTGATAAAGAAACATGTAATTTTACGTTGTCATACTCTAAAGTAACTTTTTTTATTAACCAGAAGCGGACGATTTTTGTTAAGTTCATTTTTCAAATAGTTCAATTATTGTTAATATTTTTCAGAATTAATCGTTTCTTTTGATTTTAGAAATTTATAATAAATTGTTCTTCTCATATCCCACCATAGACATAATATTCTCTTTTTAATATTTAAACTCCGTTTAGACTTTGACAGGGCTGGTTTTCCAGTTTTACAGTATGTTTTTCCTTGCAATTTCATATGTAATTTATTTTTCATCTCCAGGTACAAGGCGTTCAAAAAATGATTAATTTTGAATACATGTTAATTCAAGTAGTACTCATTTTGCATATTTTTACACGAATCCAAGCTATTGAACATGAATGTAAACTATTTGTTGGCTGTATTAATTTTTTTTATTACTTCTAATGTGAAAAAAATAAGTCTTCTTCTAAAGTGTTTCAAAAAATATTATCATCGATTACAGAAGGTCTTCGTTTTTGAAGTTAAAATCTCAATTCTCAAATTTTTTAAACCATCTTCTGCATATCCTTTCAGATACTGCATTTGCTACACAATTTTTTAACAAATTTCTACATGCTTCTGCAGCATTATTTTCTTGTTAATATTTATAAAGTGTAGAATGCTGTACATGAATCTCATCGACATACATGTTTCATTTAACTAATCATTGATAAATACTGTTGATAAAACATTTGTCTCAATCTAAGTCGAAGGATATCAATGAAAAAATGTATTGGAAAAAAATGAATTATATAGTTTTCATTAAAAACTTTTCCACGTGTTTAAAATAATCTAGCACTAAATAAATAGAATTTTTCGGTAGATCTAATACATTAATGTATATTTTTTTTTCAGTACATCCTTATTAATTTCTGGATAATTCCGTATATTCGTCAAAACGTACTTAGTAAACTTTTATATGAAATGTATTTTTCATTTTAGAAAATTCATAGATTATAGATAAATTGTGATCTTGACTATTTTAACAATATTTTATTTGGTAGTAAAAAAAGTAATTAAAATGTATATTGTTTCTTTTGAAATTGTAGCAAATTAACTTTGATACAAATGATTTATAATTCCCAATATCACAATATATTGTAAAGTGTTCAATAATCACTTATTGTTTACTTTATCGTTTATAACAACAATGAAATAATACGCATTTCGATGGCTATGCCATTATCGTCAAAGCCTTTTTGTTATAAAATTACTTTTAATTTATGTGTGATGATTTTATAACAAAAATACTCTGACGATGAAGGTATTGCCATTGAAATGCGCATTAGTACATTATTGTTATAAGCAACAAAATGAATAATAAATAATTATTGAACACTTTAAAATATATTGCTATTTTGGGGTTGATAATTCATTTGTGTCAACATTTTTACTTTTATACGACACTGTATATATATATATATATATATATATATATATATATATAATTTTACATTATAATTACATCAATTTTATTTTCTATATTGTCAATTATGAACGTTTCAATTATAAGAAAAACTGGATAATATATTAATTAAAGATGTAATTTCAATATAATTTTCTTTAATATAAAAGATAAAGAGTATATTTACATATATACATACATACACACACACGAATATATATATATATATATATATATATATATATATATATATATATATATATATATATATATATATATATATATATATATATATATGTATATATATGTATATAAAAATGATAATTATAATATATATTAAATACGTTCTTTGTATAAATTAACAACCATTTATAGGGGTACCGGAAAGTTAATCTATTTTTTGTATAATTGAATATAATATATGGTTTGTATTTTGATTGACAGTTTGAGAAACGTTTTTCTAATAGATGATTTAATAATACAGATAAAATAAAAAAAACGTATTTTATAATTAAGTATTTTTTTAATTTTAAATGTTTATATTTGTTTGTATTTCATATATTTTATAATTGACATTATAATCGATAAGCTGATAAAATAATAAAAGTTAATATTTTTAATTAAATACATAATTTAATTATTTATCAAAACGTTTATAAGTATGCAAAAGTTCCACCGTTGACATTTACATGGAATTAAAAGTTTTGCTGATTAACATTTCTGTTATTGATTGATTGTTTTGCTAATTTTGGTAAACTTGAATAAAAATTAATAATTTTTGATGTAATCAGATTTTTAATTACATACATATATATACATATACATATATATATATATATATATATATATATATATACATATATATATATATATATATATATATATATATATATACATGTGTGTGTGTGTGTGTGTGTGTAGGAGTGAGATATGGTTATGTGATGTCATAAAAACTATTTTCATCTGTGTTATAAAAAGTATTAAAGATTCTAAACTGAAAATTTGAAGAAATAAAAATAAATAGAGAGACGTTTAGTCACCTAAAATTTATTGATGATATTTTTATTTTCTCAATAAATCCAGATATAGTGAAAAAATTGAAGAATTGGATAAAGAAAGTAAAAAAATAGGTCTTAAGATAAATTTCGATAAGACAAAAGTAATGTTTATGAATTTTCAAACCAAAGAAAAATCTGACTAAAAGGAAAAGAAATAGAAGAAGTTGAAAATTATGTATATCTAGAACAATTCATGAATACTAAAGGAACATTTATAGATTAGTAAATGGAAGAGTTAAAATGAGACGGTATCAGTTCGAAAAAAATGCTCATATTATGGAATCGAATACTCCTTTATGTTTAAAAAGAAAGATTTTTGTTTAATGCATCCTGTTTTCATCTATGGTAGTGAAACAATGATCTTGAATGTTAGAATAATTTATGGGCTCCAGACAATATGAAGAAGCATGAAAAGATGTATATTGGAAATAACATGAAAAGATAAGAAGAGAAATGAATAAATCAGAAAAAAACAAAAGTTATAGATCTTATTGAAAAAGTAAAAAGTTTGAAATGGAAATAAGTCAATTTTATAGCAAAATGAGGGGATCATTGATGGATAAGTGAAATTATTTATTTCTTATCATTAATTATTTCACTTCATCGCAGAAATAAAATTGGATCACACCTCCTATAGACCACCATACAGACATTGTAATCTTTCTACATGTGTTTTAACGCTTCTTGTACATCTAGCCAGTATGTAGAACATGGACGGTTGTTGTAAAATATCTATTTTCCTCCGCAAGTCATAATATGAAGCAAATATACTTTGATTTTTTTTCGAGAAATCAAAGAATAATAGATCTCCAAATGATACATTTTATCTCTTTTACTGGGTTCATGTAATATTCATTTATCAAGCTTTTTGATTTTCCTCAAAACATATTATTATGTAATTATATAAATATTATTATATAGAGTGGTCTAAATGAGACTGAAGGTAAATGATAGTACAGAATGGTAAATGATAATAAGCAAGTAAATGTATGTCTAAACCATTAAATCTCATTGGGGTCACCCAACTCTTATAAAGCATATAATTATATAAATATTATTATGTAGTGTACAAGTATGACTCCGCCGTTCGTAAATATTGTAGATGACTAACTATATGTTAAGATCAAATACTCAACTGCCACCTATTGTATGAGGGTCATTTGATAAGTAAGATAAATTTATTTATTGTTTAATTTAATTAAATTTTTCGGTTTAGTTTTTCTTACTTTTTTACCATACTTATCAAACGACTCTCGTATGTTGATGTGGTGTGAAAAATCTTCAATATTTAATTTTTCATACGTAATAGAAGTGCAAACAACAATTTTTTTGTGCGTTGAAAATGTCGAATTTTGTGCCAACAAAATAGCATATGCGGTAATTTTTACTTCATTACTTTATTTTAAAGAAATCTGCTGCTAAGATTTATCGATTACTTATGACAGCTTATGATAAACATACTTTATCTGAAAGAACGTGTAGAGAATGGTTTTCAACGGTTCAAAAGTGACGATTTTGGTGTAGGTGATGAAGAGCGTGGAAAACCACCAAAAAAAAATTGCCGATTAAGAATTGCAAGCATTATAAGATAAAAATGACACTCAGACACAAAAATAACTCGATGAAGAATTGGATGTTATACAATAAAACATTCCTGATCGTTTGCATGTAATGGAAAAAAATTAAGAAGAAGGAAAATGGATGTTACATGAATTAAAAGAAACAAATATCGAAAGGCCAAAAACAACTTGTGAAATGTTGCTTACATGATTCAAAAGAAAATCGTTTTTGCATCGAATTGTCACTAGGGATGAAAAATGGATTCATTTTGGCAATCCTAAATGCGAAAAATCATAGATAGATCCAGGCCAAGCATCAACATCGACTGTAAAACCAAATATTGATGGGAAAAGGTTATGTTGTGTATGTCATGGGATCAGAAAGGTGTGGTACACTATGAGCTATTGAAATCTCGTCAAACAATTACTGCTGATTACTACCGACAACAACTAATCAATTTGAATCGTGTATTGAAATAAAAACAACCAGAATTGCCAATAGACATAATAAAGTGATTTTGTTGCACGATAACGCTAAACCACACGTTGCCAAACCAGTGGTAAAAAATCGTTAGAAGTACTTGGCTGGGAAATCTTACCCCACCCGTTATATTCATTAGATGTTGCTCCTTCTGATTTTCATTTCTTTCGATTGATGACACATTCACTTACAAAGCAGCACTTTAATTCTTTTTAAAACATTAAAAATTGGTTCGATGGATGGATCGTATTAAAACAAGAAATTTTTTTTGATTGAATTCGTAAGTTACCGAAAAAATGATAAATATTGTAGTTAACGATGGAAATTATATTGAATAAAAATATATTTACATTTTTTTCAAAATAAACGAATTTTTATTTATGAAAAAACGGCGGAATCATACTTGTACTCCTATTATATAATTTATAATACTTATCAAAATTTCATTCATGATTTGATAATTTGATTTTCATATTTTATTAAAATTCTGAGTTAAATTTTTTTAATTTATATTTCGTCCAACAAAATCTATAAGATGTTATATTTGAGCTTACAAAATATAAATAATTGTTCTGTGTGAATCATTTGATACTAATCTATGTACATTATTTATATTATTAAATGTTGTATTATGATATATTTATATTTTTTAAATATTTGATCGAATTAACTTATTCCAAATTAAATTTATATCGAATAACCGTGACAACTTACTACAAATTTGAAATTACCATTCAGCACTAGAACGATTATACAATTTGTTGAAATGATTAAAACGATCATTCGAAAGGTTTAACAACGTCATTTCTGAACGAGAACATTCTGTTCTCTTCATTAACGTAATCAATTAGAAATACTGCACAATTGACGCACATCTCTATATGTCTAGTTATATAAGAGGGGAACGAAAACGATGTGCAGTACGATAATAAACGAGATAAATCTAGTGAGATAACTCTGTTTGCTGACTGCAGGGGGTGTCTTTGAAGTGTACCGATATAACATGAGTACCATTCGTTCAGAAGGGCTATTTGTTGTAAACGATATCATTAATTTATTTTAGCAAGTGTTTCCCACTTAACAATTTGTGTGTACAGCAATTGGGTGTTCTTTTTATTTAGTATTTTTCTTTACGAATTTCAATCTGATAAAGTAATGCGTTTTTAAGACCCTCGTATCTATTTAATTGACAGAACAGATTTTGTCAATTTATGATATATCTAATAAGAGACTGGACAATGTTTACAAATAAAAAATAAGTTTCTATTACAATCAGCAGTTTAAATATATGAAAGTGTAAAGGACAACAAAATAATTGTTTGTTCAATATTTTTTCAGTGTTTAAATAGGATGTTATATATCTTGAGTTGGCAAATAAGATTTTTTTTAAGTAAATGAAAGACGATTTTTCATGAAATGAAATCATTTCATTCAATAATGTATTGACAAATTTGTTTCACTACTTTTTGCCATCTTCTTAATCTTCTTGGGAAAAAACTGATCCAAGTATGATTTGATAGCCTGATCTGAAATGAAACTTTGGCCCTTTGAAGACTTTTGCAAGAAACGGAATAAATGGCAATCTGGTGGTGCAAAGTTAAATGAGTTTGATTGATTTGGTATCACATCCCAACCAAGCTCCAATAATTTTTCACAAGTGATCAAAAATGTATGTGGCCAAATCTGGACGTTTCAACTGGGTTAACTGTCAACAGTACATATTTTAATTGATAGTTTGGTTCCTTGAAAATAGTTCAAAAATACAATTCTTTTGTAATCCCACCCAAATGATAACAAAATCTTCTTTTGATGAATATTTGCTTTTGATGTTCTTTCAGGTGGTTCAGCTACGTTCTTTTTCACTGGACGTTATTATAAACAATCCATTTTTCATCGCTTATTATCACTTATTCCAAAAATGGATCATTTTCGTTACGTTTTATGAGCGAATCGCAGACATTTATGTGCTTGATGAGATGATTTTTTTTAAAGTTCATGTGGTAATAAAACATCAAATTTATTAACGTAACCAAGTTGTTTCAAATGATTTTTTACGTTAATATATGATATATTTAGCTTATCTGTAATTTCTCAAGTCATGTTACAACGATTTGCTTCAATCAATGTTTTGATTTTGTCATCATTAACTTCAACTGGATTACCAGAGCGATGTTTATCTTTAAATGAAAAATGACCAGAATGAAATTTAACAAACCAATTCTGACACTACTGTTCTTTCAAGACATCACCACCGTACACATCACATAACTTTTTATGAGTTTGTGTTACATTTTTCCTTTATGGAAATAATATAGCAAAATTTGACGATAATGCTCATTTTAATTTTCCTTTTTCAACTTAATACCAACAAATAGTTTTTAACCAAATCATGCAAAATTTCTTTTTAAATCAAGTTAGAACTGTCACCTGGCATTTTTTTTTCATGAATTTGCAGTTTGAGATAAGGTTAGATACATTTAATGATACCTAATGATATCTATTAGTGAAAACCATAATTACTTCTTTGCCAACCCAATAATATATCAGCAAGACAATGATTCTTAACATATAATTCATAAAATTTATCAATTGTTCGAAGAAAATTGGCTGATTAATTATATTAGCTACCACAATCACCACACTTAAACATATTTGAAGTTTGATAAAAAAATAATAAACTTTCTTGCTGTGTCCATTATTTTAGACGAATTGTGGGGAGGACTTGTATTGCTTGAGAGGACAAAATAAATGTAATATTGAGGATTACTCTTAAACACAATATAAATTCAAAATTATTGCATTTGTGTGAGAGTGTGTGCGTCCCGGTGTGTGTCTGTGCCTGTGTGTCTGTGCCTGTGTGTCTGTGCCTGTGTGTCTGTGCCTGTGTGTCTGTGCCTGTGTGTCTGTGCCTGTGTGTCTGTGCCTGTGTATCTGTGCCTGTGTGTCTGTGTCTGTGTGTCTGTGCCTGTGTGTGTGTCTGTGTGTGTATGTCTCTCTGTGTGTGTATGTCTCTGTGTCTGTGTGTGTATGTCTCTGTGTCTGTGTGTGTATCTGTGTGTCTGTGTGTGTGTTTGTGTGTATGTAGTAAAGAAAAATGTATATTGGGATTTGCACGAAAAGATAAAAAGATAAATGAATGGATCAAAGAGAAAATAAAAATTAATGGCATTATAACAAAAAAAGTTTGAATTAGAAATGTATCGGTCATGAAGTAAAAAAAGGAGATTATCGATGGGGAAGGGAAGTTATTAATTAGGAACTTAAATATATAAAAAAAGTCCAGGAAGAGACTCAATTATAGATGGGATAAAGAAATAAGGAAATTTGTTGGAGTGAACTAGAAGGAAAAGGCATTAATTCGGTTAAAATGGAAACTATTGTAAAAAACCTTTATCCAGCAGTGGATAGAAAGAGGCTGCTGCTGATAATGATATGTAGACACTGATATAAGCTGATATAATGATATATGTAAACACTCACAAATTTTGAGGGTACACTCTTTAAATTTCAAATACAGGTAATCCTCCTATTACACGGTAGATAGGTTCCTAGAAAATACCGTGTTGTGTGAAACCGTGTTATATGAGACTAGGAGCCAGTACAAAAAGAGGGGTTACGTTCCGAAAACTTATTAAAAAAAATACTTTTTTTAATTCCGTATATACAGCTTCATTTTTTTAAAAAATATTAAAACATGTATCACACAAAATGTGAAGAAACAAAATACTTATTGGTGAGCACTTAACTCAATTTCAGTATAAAAACATAAAATGCGTCTTGAGAATTTTGGCATAATAACATTTGAGTATTCCCACAATTGTATTTTAAATATGTATATATATATATATATATATATATATATATATATTTATATATATGTATGTATGTATGTATGTATGTGCGCGTGCGCGTGCGTGCGTGTGTGTGTGTGTGTGTGTGCGTGTGTGTGTGTGTGTGTACCCATAGTATGTAATGTGATTTTCTAATATACGATATTTTTATTATTTATATTATTTTATAATTTTCTAATACATTTTCTATAAAAAAATCGTGTTATCTAATGTTGTAGAAGGGTTTCCCCTATTCAATAAAAGTATTTCCGCAATTTTTTAATGTGTTAGAGCGAAACCGTGTGATATGTTGCCGTGTTATACGAGAGTTTCCGCATTTTATCTTATCGTGTTAGAGCGAAACTATGTTGTAAGTTACCTTGTTGTAGGAGGGTTACCTGTATCTTTATTTGTTTTTTGTTAGTTTGAAGTAAGTTAAAAAAATTAACTTCTTCGTAATTCTGCGAATTTTATTATATCTTGAATAATATGCATAAAACCACATTCACAAACTAATTAAATATTTCCAATCAATTTTTACAAATAAAAATCAATTTGAAATTTTCAATAAAAATATGAATCTTGGTTTATTCGGAAAAAACTTCTAAAAATCATTACACATGAGGAAAAGAAACAAAAAAGGATTGAAAGAGAAAAAAAGGAAAAGCAAACGACTCCACGTCCCCGCCTTCCCCAACAAAAACTCCTACGGGGCAAAATAAATATATATATATATATTACAATATATATATATATATATATATATATATATATATATATATATATATATATATATATTCGACAATTCTGCAATATAATAAAAATGTTTAAGTTAGCAATATTGGACAAACATGATTTATGGAATTTTATAAACATCACCTTATTTACACTACTTTTCAATATTTTTTTAGTGCGTTATAAATTATGTTAATTAATAGTTTGTATATAAGTAATGCAAAATAGGTAATTCACAGAGTTTGAGATGAGACATCATTGGGTTGCCTTTAGCTGAAACATCCATGACGAAAACTAACAAATATATACACCTGAGTCTGTTTTTATGCGGTAGATACATTTCGCAAAAAATCATATTAAAAAAAATCGCACAAAAATACTTAACTTACATTGAAAAATTAAGGATACGTTCCGTAATTTTCAAAACCGCATAAAACCAAAGCTACGAAATGAAATTACTCTAAAATTCGCATAAAAAAGTCAGGGAATAAAGAATGCTTAAAAAATTTCAAATATCTGCAAAAAATTGATACAAAACAAAGCGTTTTACTTTATTTTTTAATTAACTATTTAATTTTATTCAAAGAAATATATACATATGTGTAATTTATTTTAGAATTTTTCATACATATTTTAATTATCATCGCAATAATATCTGCACTGTTTAGAATAAAAATAAGAAAATAAAAAAGAAAGTGAATAGCTGCACTGTTTTCAAGACATGTAGACCAAGCCTTTTTCCAACAGGCATTTAAGGAGTGTTGTTTTATTTGAGTAATAGTAAATGCAACATGATTTATACAGTCAAAGATAGATTTTTTTCCAAACGTCAGTTACTGTTATTGACTCATTTTCTACTTTATCCAATATAAATTGAAAAGTGTGTTTAACGTAATATTGTTTAAAAACAATTGGCAGCTTCTTCATCTGCCGATGCAATCGCGCCTGTAATTTTCACATTATGCAGTGCATTCCTTTTTAAAAACCCGATTAACCATCCTTTGCTAGCCGAAAATTCCTTATCAGTTTGAGAAGCGGAAGTAAATGGTTTTGATTTCTTCATTTGTTCATAAATCTGAAGAGCTTTTCGTTAAATTAAATAACCGTTTAAAGGAATTCTTAAAAAAATCATATAAAAAGATACTAAGAAGATGAATCGCATAACTTCAAAATCGCATTAAAATAATCCGCACAAAAACAGACCCAGTTGTATATATTATTGAATATGTTTAGAGTAATATTATCAAAAATTATATCTTTTCCTAATAATTGAAAAACAAAAAGAAAAAACAAATGATTAAAACAAAATACTATTATAGATTTAAAAAAACTATTTGTCGGTTAGGCACAATACAATATAAACATGACAAAATGTAGTTACAAAAAGAACAACTCTAACCAAAAAAAAAAATCTAAAATTATGACAGCATACATAAATTATAGAAAACCCACATCTCTTTAAAAAAACGGTGACTGAAAATACAAAGTAAATGATATAGATCGACATATGTTAAAACTGATTGTATTTAAATATCATAAAATTATTATAGCAATGTGACAGAAAAACTCGATAATCATTTCGAAAGTCTTGTTCTAAAAACATCACAACAGGATTTTTTAAGAAAAGATATTTCAATCCTTACTTTGGTATTACAATTATTTTAGCATATTAAAAAGTAGTCATTATTAACTTTTATATCTACCTGTATTATAATACATAGGCCGCATACGTCCCGCGCTCAATTAACCGTTCCAGGCCGTTTAAATTATTTGCTATTAATGGTAATGGTATCATAAAATATTTTATAAAATTATTAATTTATGCCTACATAATATGTATAGTACAATTATTATGTCAGAGCCGCATGCGCAGACCATCAAAGATTTGTTATTTTAGATATTCTTTTATTTCAAACTTCATATGATAGGATTTTGTTATTTCGTTCTGTGTGTGATTATATTCGGCCTAACAGTCGGTTAGAGTTATAATATATTGTTTAATTAGAAAATTCTGTTACAGTATTTATTCGTTATTATATATATATATTCAATTAATAATGTAGTAGTTAGTATTATCACCTGTCTTGCAGCAAAAGTACGTTCGATTCCCGGTTGGAGATATAAAGCAGGTGGAGCAGTATTAGACGAAGTGAAAGCGAACTGTCTAAGGGAATAAACCCCGAATAAAAAATCGTCACCAAATTACCTGATTATCTTGGTGAGTATAACCAAATACTAGTGAAAGAGGCTTTCGCCTAACAATCGTTTGTTTAAAATTGTAATGTATTGATGATATGTCAACTCCATTTTATTTTTCTTTTTTTTTAAAAAAAAACAAAAAAAATAGTATAGAAAAAAGTATAAGATATTTCTATTATTGTTTATTAGTGTTTTTCAAATTGTGATACACACATACGAACATATATATATATATATATATATATATATATATATATATATATATATATATATATATATATATATATATTATACAATCATGTTATGAAAATAGCAGCATGATTTTACTTTTTTATATTGGTAACTTTATATAATATAAGTAAAAATAAAACAATATTTTAGTTATGCATTATGAAGTTTATTGTAATGTTTTTATATCCAAAACAAAATATAATAATTAACCCATTTGCATCCGCGAACGGAATATTCCGCGCACGACAACTGTCGCTTATCACCACCACGGACTAATCCACTCTCAGCAATATTTTCCTGTCGCCGTGAAACATTTCGTGAGTGTCTTATGAGCAGTATAGAAAGATTTTAAGGCTTAAAAATTTCGGAATATACGAGGATTGTTTGATAAGTCCGTGTAAAAATAAAAACTGCTTCATTTTTTTGAATAAATCGTTTTTATTTTTCAACATAGTCTCCTTTTAGGCTTATACACTTCATCCAACGCTGCTCTAGTTTGTTGATCCCTTCCGAATAATAGGATTTGTCAAAGTCTGTAAAATAGTCATTCGTTCCTGCAATCACCTTCTCGTTCGAATAAAATATTTTTCCCGCAAGCCATTTCTTTATATTAGGGAACAAATAATAGTCCGATGGAGCCAAGTCTGGAGAATAGGGGGGATGTGAAACGATTTGGAACCCTATTTCCATTAGTTTTGCGGCCACAACTGCTGAGGTGTGAGCTGGTGCGTTGTCGTGATGAAAGAGGACTTTTTTGTGGGATAATCGGGGACGTTTTTCTTGCAACTCGGTTTTCAAACGATCCAATAACAATGAATAATATGCACCTGTAATGGTTTTACCCTTTTCCAAATAGTCGATAAAGATTATTCCTTGCGAATCCCAAAAGACAGTCGCCATAACCTTCCCGGCCGAAGGAATTGTCTTTGCCTTTTTCGGAGCAGATTCCCCTTGATAACCCATTGTTTAGACTGCTCTTTGGTCTCAGGAGTGTAGTGATGTATCCATGTTTCATCTACAGTGATGAAACGACGCTTAAAGTCCTGCGGATTTCGCTGAAACAGCTGCAAACCGTTTTTGCAACACTTCACACGACCTCGTTTTTGGTCGATCGTGAGCAATCGCGGCACCCACCTGGCGGATAGCTTTTTCATGTCCAAATGTTGGTGCAAAATATTATGTACCCGTTCACACGAGATGCCTACAGCACTAGTAATCTCACACACTTTCACTCTTCTGTCATCCATCACCATATCATGGATTTTATCAATGATTTCTGGAGTGGTGACCTCAACAGGGCGTCCAGAACGTTCAGCGTCTCTTGTGCTCATATGGCCACTCCGAAAATTTTGAAACCACTTATAAACCGCACTAATCGAAGGTGCAGAGTCACCATAATGTTTATCAAGCTTATGTTTAGTCTCCTGAGGAGTTTTGCCTTTAATGAAGTAGTGTTTAATCAACACGCGAAATTCTTTTTCGTCCATTATTTGACAATCACTCGATTTCCTTGATTCCAACGATTGTCAAACACAAAGGAATAGACCGATATGGCTGAAACTTGATGTGTGTTCTTCCAAGAGGTGCTACTAATTAAAAATAACCTCGATATGCACCAGTGGTGCCATCTTTCGGAATTTACACGGACTTATCGACCTCGTATATATATATATATATATATATATATATATATATATATATATATATATGTATATATATATATATATATATATATATATATATATATATTATACAATCATGTTATGAAAATAGCAGCATGATTTTATTTTTTTATATTGGTAATTTTATATAATATAAGTAAAAATAAAACAATATTTTAGTTATGCATTATGAAGTTAATTGTAATGTTTTTATGTTTTCGGAATTTACACGGACTTATCAAACGATCCTCGTATAGCTCATTACCCTCAGGTGTATCTTTATTCATTGTTCTTCAGACCTCTTTGACCGCTGTTAACATAGTAGGTATTTCTAATCTAAATATAAATTTTAAAAACAACTTAATTTCATAACTTAAATTAAAATAAAATTTTATTTGCACAATGAATGGTAACCATTTTTCCGATTCGGAGTCCAGCGTGTAAATGGGAACAAGTCGAAAGCGTGTGTGTATTATTCCATACAGTGATAATCTTTTTATAAATTATGTGATTCTCAAACAAGGTGTATTTGTAACTTCAAAATACACATTAAGAAAGACAAGATTGATTCTAGATCTGCTAGTAAAAATGTTTTGATGAATTTAATGAAAGAGAGTGAACTATTGCATCAAGAGTACTGCTTTTATATAGATAGCTGGTACAGTTCACCGACTTTATATCGTGAACTGTATAATTGCAAACAAATGTTGGTGGTACTGTAAGAGTAAATAGGAAAGAGATGCCTAAGGAACTAAAATCCGTTAGATTAGAAAAGGTAGAAGCTACTATATTTTCAACGGAAGATATAGCTGTAGTAAAATGGAAAGATAAGAAAGATATGGTTATATTAACAACAATACATTCTTTAGATTTTTTCAAGACAGGAAAAGTAAACCGATATAATAGAGAAACAATTTCGAAATCAACAGAAATAATAGATTATAATAAAAATATAGGTGTAATTAATATAGGCGACTCCTCATTCTCCGCATTGTGTAAATTTCACACAATGCGAAGATGTAGCAAAGCATATAAAAAATATTTTTGTATTTTGTGGATATGATGCTGTTAAATAGTTGTATCCTCTTTAAGAAAAATTAAAAGGATCGAGCTTTCCACATTTACAAGCAAAAACTAGCGGAAGAAATTATTGCCAAATATTTAAATAATAAAAGGATAAAGAAGACATCATCTATAAATGATTCAATAACAAGGTATACTGGCCAGCACTTTCCCACAAGAACACCTACAATAGAAGCAAAGGGAAGAAAAACATCAAAGCGATGCAATGTATATCTAAGTCTCTTAGAAGAGAAACTGTTTTAAATGCGATATTTGCGATGTACCGTTATGTATAGATCATTTTAAAAATTACCATATTAATTTAAAAAATAAATGAACTATCTCAGTTTATTTACTGTACAAATGTATAATATTATCTTTTGTCTAATCATCACACGTAATTTCTAAGTGAAATCAATAATAAACAAAAATACAAGAACTATTGTTGTGAGGTAATGCGCGGTGACACGGCCGGCTATCAATTGTACGTCTCGGATGTGTAACGCTAGTAGCAATTTTAGAACTGTGATACAAATGGGTTAAAAAAGTATTTATATTGCGCTATTCGTTAAAATAGCAACATTTAAAATATTTAATTCAATATAGAGTTTTTCTCTTTCAAGGTTAGTGTTTTTCACTATGTTGATAATTTTCAATATTTAGTATTTTGTTCCGTGGCATTTATTTTTTTCAAATAGCCTGACACCTTCATGACATGGACTCAACTGTTTACATCTCTTTGTAGGAATTACTTTCCAAGTAAACTCTATCTCCAACCTATTCTGACGTTTGGTTTCTTGTACGGCTTTCTTAATATCAACTCATAAGTTTTTAATTGGGTTGAGGCCTGAAAATTGAGCAGACCGAGGAAGAACATTCACCTTATGGTCAGATAATCACTTTTTCGCTTTCTTTGACGTGTGTTTTGGGTCATTGTCTTACATAAGTGCCTAGTAAAACGACATTTCTTCCTCAGCAAATGGAAGCATTATGTTATTTAATATATTAACATATAAGTCAGCATCTATTTTTAATATTATATTTTAATGTTTGAGATAAATCAGCTTCCACTAGCGCTCGAAGAACGTCATCATTAATAAAGACAGGTGGTTTTCCGAGACGTTTATTCTTTAAGTCCTTTCCTCTACAACGGAATTTTTTGAACCATTTTTGTACAGTTAATTCATTAATGATACCATCATCAAGCACAGTGTTGATATTGCGAGCGGCATGTGCCGTGCTATTACCCAATTTCAAATTCGTAAAAAAAAATTACCCTTAATTCTTTGGCCGACCACCATTATAAAAAAAATTCTGCAAAAATTAGTTATCCAAATTTTTTTAAAAAATAGCGATAATTTACTGAGAACTGTATGAACTTTAATTGAGCAACATTAATTGTTGAGAAATTCAACATTTCATATTACACGACCTAATATAATACTTTTTTGGTTAGAATATGATTGTCCGAAAAACTTCTAAAGTTATTTTTAAATTTTATGTACAAGTACTGGTAGTAAATAAATGCTAACATTGATTTTGAAAATTTTAGTCAATTAATTGTAACTTCTAGTGTACAAAGAAGTATATTTTTATTGCTTTTTTTACTTAAACAAAAAAGTTATAATGAAATATAAGTATTAAAATTCTTTTTAGAATTATAAGAATTAAATTATCATCATGTGAATAAAAAATATAAAAAAAACATAATACTGATACAAATCTTTAATGTTAAGTAGACTAAATTTAAATAAAAATGATATATATATTTCTTTACAATAATTACTCATTTAAAAACAGAACCATAAATTTCCTACCTGAATTACGTAAATACAATAAGTTAATGTTCAATAAAAATATTGTAAAATTTCAACTATCTCTTGAAATAGTTCCTGTATATAAAAAAAACACACATAATAGTGAGAGAATTCTTTTATAAATTACCTTGAAATAGGTATGACATAGACCTCTCTACCATTCGTTTCTTTTTTTTAATAGTATAATTTTTTCATGTCAGTATTATTCAGTCCCTTACAGACAACTTTCCAAAAAAGTACATATAAGTAAGATCGAGTCTATTTGATGTTTCGACAATATGAAACGTACAATTTTCATCGTCCAACCAAGCATTGATTTTTTTATGCTTGAGTCGGGGAGAAAAAGT
>CP092093.1:20632500-20677500 GCA_029203775.1 Neoneuromus ignobilis
AAATTCGTACATCTATAACTGAAATATAACCTCATTTATTGCAAAGTATTCTTTAAAATTGTTTTCCATTCATAATTCCGATATTTCTACTTTTTATTGATATCAATTAACAAGAATTTTTATCCAAAAAACTGTATTTTATTAATAAATTACTTTCTAACCTCAAATATCAACACCTATAATATTTTTATATTACACGTGTCTAGTTTCAAAATAAAATCTAATTATTTTTTATATTTTATGTAAATTAATCACTAACTCGTGCATAAAATTATGTAATTATGATCTATTTTATAATATAGCGTATTGATGATGATGGTATAGCTACCGAAATGCGTATAAACGAATAGTAAAAAGCAATGATTATCAACATTTTTATGAAACCTTATGAGTTAAAGTGAATAATTTATTTTTGCTCCAGTGTTATTAATCATTTCTTGTTCACTTTATTCGCCGATTTTCATTTCAACGGCCATGAAATCATCGTCGAAACTTTATAATGCAAAATCTAGATCTATATAAAAAAGATCTAGAACTTAGAAGATACTAAATTTATTCTGACTGATAGAATTGTTATTGAAATTGGTATTCATGAATATGAAAAAAGTGATTACTGAACATTTTTATAAAATTCTGTGTCGTCAAAACGCACAATTCATGTTTTTTAAAGTAAATTTGCAATAGTATTAAAATAAATATTTATTTTTATGTTACTTTTATATTTTAAAACCGAAATGATTTCGTTTCAAAATCCTTATGAGTTAATATATAGGGTTATCCAAATGCGATGCCTAGATTTGTGTTTTATTAAAAAGAAACATGTATATAGGGTGGTGTATAGGGAAACATGTGTATAGTTTCTCTTGTTTCTTTTTAATAAAAAACAAATATAGGCGTCAAATTTGGATGACTATATTTAAATTTTTTTCAACACAATATATCAAAAAACAAAATAGATAAACATTTTTTTCCTGAAGGATTATAACAAATATAATTTGAATGTAATTACAAGGTGTTATTTAATAAAATTGCTTTCTCTATATATTTTATTAATAAAATATTTATTATGTATTGAAGTTATTTCACAAAGAGGTCTAATTAATAATAATATATATTTGAGGTATTTAAATATCTACCTACTAGTTAATTTCCTGTTACAAAGGTAATTACAAAATAGATTTTAATTAATTAAATTAGTGTGTACCAATTATTTTAATTAATTATGATATAAAATATAGACAAAACAATTTAAACTGCTAAAGTTTTTTTATGGTATTTAAAATGTATTAAAAGTATATTTTTAAATAAACTCTGTATATTGTTTCTTAAAATATACAAAAGTGAGATTATATTATATTTTTTAAATTGGCTTTTTTTAAAAAAAAAATATTATATGAATTTTAAATTAAAAATACAATTTAGTAATGGAAAACATTGGATATAAATTTCATAATGATTAAAAATATATAAATATTCAAAAATTAAAAATGTTATATTTTATTATACGAGTACATTGAAATAGGAAATTAAAAATATCACTTAAATATATTTATACATATATATATATATATATATATATATATATATATATATATATATATATATATATATATATATATATACATTTGTGATACTATTTTTGATTTATGTATTGCTACTGAAATACATAAAAAAATGCAATAAATAATTATTAAACAATTTAATAAAATCTTGAAGAGTTGAAGCCAATATTTGTTTAATGAAAAATTAATTAGTTATAATGGTAAAAGTATTCTGTAATAAAATTTTCTATTAAATTTTCCATTATAAATATGTTTATGAATATATAGTTTCTTAACACGTTGACGTAAATGACGTCTATAGTCGTCCAATGTTACTGATTGTAGGTGCAAATGACGGCAATGGCCGTTCTATATTCTTATATTATAAATAAATGATTAAAATGTAT
Source organism: Neoneuromus ignobilis (assembly GCA_029203775.1). Lineage (NCBI taxonomy): Eukaryota > Metazoa > Arthropoda > Insecta > Megaloptera > Corydalidae > Neoneuromus > Neoneuromus ignobilis. Next base: position 20,634,449 of record CP092093.1, read on the forward strand.
ACTAGTGTTAAATCCATTTTCTTCTAAATTCTTTCATCTTTCTCCAAGTATGAATGATGAAATATTTCTTATTAAGTGATACAGTCATTTTATTTCAATTATTCTCAGAATTGGAAACTGGTTGCGACAAGCGTGCTTGTAGAATTTAACGACGTGCATAGCCGCAAACATTTCATACATTTTGTCTCAGTCTCTTCTCAAGTGTGATTTGGAAGTTTCAAAAATTTTGTTGGAAATTATTACTGGAAAATTTTTATAAAATTTGCTATTCTGATTTTTTCGTTAAAAATGTTTTTCAAAATTGAATTTTGTATCTTTAAATGGATTTTGGAATTTTTGTTATACTATTATAAATTTTTGTTCTTGAATTTTTAATTTTGTATTAACGAAAAATCTAGTTATATGTTTATAAAAAAATATATTTTTTCCTTTTTACTAAACTATTCTTAAAAAATATCGTTATAGTCTATACAGCTACCAAAACTTCTATAGCTGTCCTTTGTGTATCAGAGAAATCGAGCTATTAAAAATAAATGACGGCTATAGACGTCCACTATTTTTTAGAAAAATTTATTAGAAAAAATAATAATTTTATTCTGTAAGTATGAAATCTTGATCAAACTCTCCAAGAATCAACTAATTAAAAAAAAATGTTTTTGTTATCCATCACCGATTTCAAAATGAGCGTCAACGTGTTAAATTATTTCTTTTTATTTATATAATAGTATATTTAAATCGATTTTAGTGAAAATTTTTCAATATTATCTTGTGAATAAATGTTAATTTACAATTTGAATAATTTCATATGCCCATGTATATATATATAGTCGAAGCCATTGAAATTCAGACACGTAAATAAAACGATTTTTCGATATTTTTCCTGCATGTAAGGAGATACGTGAAATGTGTCTTCTAGAAGATTTTTGTATGTCTATGCTCTTTCTAAAATGGATAGAAGTATCCATTTTATTGAACGAGTTTTGTTCAAAATGAGCAAAACGAAGGAATTCTGTTTTATTGAGGTTTTTGTTCAATAAGCAAAGCTCTAACAAATCATGTAATAGAAACATGAAATTGTTAGAAATTAAATTTTTTTCAACTATAGACTCATTATTATAAAAAAAGACTTGTTAGACCTCCTCTTTTTTGAATAACGCATTGAATGAAGTTCGGTATGGAATCGATTATTTTTTTCAAAGTTTCTTGCATGATTTTTTCATACCACACTTTTGAGATGAAGCAATCCAATATTTTTTATGTTTTTGGTCTTTTTTCAGTAACTTTAATCTTATGAAGTCTCCAAAGGTTTTCTATGGGATTCAAATCGGGGCTATTCCCAGGTCATGATAATTTTGAAACCCGTAGTTCGTCAAAATATTTTTTCACCTTAAAAAAAACGAGACATACTTACCAGTTGAGCACGATGGCATGGTGGAGAGTCGTGCTAGAAGATAACGCCTTCTACCGGTAAAAGGTGCTCTTCCATCGATGGAACAAAACTTTCTTCCAACATTTTTTTGTATCGATTCTCATTTACAGTACCATCTGTTAGTGCCAATTGATCAACCACGTGAAAAAAAGAATCCACAGACCATTTGGTTGATTTCACGCTTAACAGTTTTTATGATGTAGTGATCGTTGAAACGTTTACCCTCTTTTCGGACATACAGTCTTCCGTCGGATCCGTACATGTTGAATTTTGACTCGTCTAAAAAGATTACATTTCTTCAGTCCATTGCAGCCCAATTCTCTTGATTTTTGGCCAACAGAAATAATTTTTAAAGCATTTTTTTGTGAGTAGTGGTTTTTTGACAGGTTTTCTAGCGCACAATTGAGTTTCCTGAAGCCTTTTTCTAACAGTTCGACTACTTATTTCCAATTAACCTTAATCCACAAACTCTCTTTTTATCTCCACAGTAGTTTTGAAACGATTTCTCAAAGACAGTTTGATTAGGATGAGATATTGGCATGCCATTGTTTTCCTCTTGGCCTCGAATCCCCTTTTCCAATTAATAGAGCATGTTTCGCTGATTTTTTTTTTAAATTTCAGCCGTGGACGATTTTCTGAATCCGACTTTATCAACTATTCTAAGAATACTTAAATTCTTTTACTACAAAACCAAAATATTAAGTTTATCTTCTTTAGTTAGTATTTTCATATTTGCCATTTTTACACTTTTCACACTCTTTAACTTCACTTACAATGTTATTTTACCAACAACTTGTTACAGAATGAAAGGAAAAGTGTTATTTATGCATGTTTGCATAAAAACAATGCAAACAACATGGACTTCCCCGTTTTCTTGGCTGAAATTGCTTGAAAAAACAGTGTTTATAAATGCCAGAGTGTCTGGATTTCAATGACCACTCTAGTTACAATATATATATATATATATATATATATATATATATATATATATATATATATATATATATATATTGTAACTGGTTATAGTTTTGGAAGGTTTGGGATCTTGAGTTGGTGAGTACTTTTTTATTTTGGCTGGGAATATTTTTTAAACTTTTTTACTTAGCCAGACCTACCAATATAAAAAAAATATTGGAATATCTCTTCTTAGAATTGCGTTTAATCTATATATAGGGCAAAAATTTGATATCTTTACATGAATATGATCATAGAAACTGTAAAATATGACAAGTTGTTGTAATGCCTGAATGCTTAGTACAGAATATATAAAACAAGCATGGAAAATAAAAGAAAATAGTAAAGTCACATCACCTTTTTGATATTTTACGTCGATGTTGTGGACCATTTGATGGCTAGAATTGTTTGAGTTCGTCGTTAATATCGAAAAACAAGCAGTTGGTCTCTTTTTCAGGATAATATATCGTCTGTAGATATATTAGGTGTACCCATAAGTTGTTTCTTTTTTTTATACTAAAATTTTATTTTATTTAATAAGTAGATGGCAATGTTTTTAAAATTTGAAAAAATGACATCACTAATATCATTCTACATAACTTTTTATCGTTTAAAGATGTTATAATGATTAATCGTTTTCCTTATTCTCCTGATTTGTCATATAATAATTATTTTATGTTTTGAAAACTTAAAATAAATCTATAAAGTAATTCAACAAAATTTTAAAAATCTAAAATATTCTGACATATTCAATTATAACCATTCCGAAAAAAACAGTACCAGACATTTTTAAAAGACATATATTTATTGCGAGAATTGTATCTTTAAAAGGAATGAATTTTAAACAGTCAATAATAAAAATCAAGAATATCGAATTAAAGAAAAAATATTTTAGCGAATTTCGGAAAATTACTGGACAAATTATAAATATATATATATATATATATATATATATATATATATATAATATTTCGAGTAACATGTTCTTCACCAAAACGAGTTAGGTAAAATTTCAAAAGACATAATTGTCATAATGTGTCTCTTTGTCCTTGCAAACAGTGTTACAGTATGGTCATTTTGGTCGTGTATGCGCTTCCGAGAACATTGACTGCAACTATAGCAAAACTTATGCATCATAATTACAGTCGTGTGTTTACCTGACAGATTAAAAATCTAAATACCTACCTGAATATACGGAATCTCACGTACTGCTTTCTATATTTACTTTTCAATACACACTGTTACGTCCTGTTGTAATTTGAGTTTGTTGTAACAGACGCTTCAACGATGGGATATCGATCGGTTTTTAAATCAACAACACCGGTTTCAAATTGAATATCATTAAATATTATTCATCTCAATGGCATTATAATTATTTAATAAAGATTATATTGTCATTAAATTTAATTATATATAAATTATATTCAGTCAAATATTTATTTACAGCGTATAATTAGTTTAATTTGTATTTTATTGTCAAATATATATATAATATTATATTAAATATAGTCCCTCTTCTCCCACATAGTTAATTAAAATGAAAAAAGATAGAATTAATACAAACATTTTTAATCAATTTGTAATAAAGTGATTTTACCGACAAGGGAGAGACGATTATGTAATAACAGGATTTTATCAATGACACTGATATTTTTATCATAAGTATGATTAATTATAATTTTAATTAAATGAAGGTAAATACATAATAAGTAGTGTGTATCGTATAGTATGTGGCATAAAATATTTATTTGTTAAATTATTCAAATGAATTACATCGAAAATAAAATCCATATTAATATATTTTACACATATATTTATTCATCTGACCTACTATGGCATTAAGTAGTTTTCCAAATATAGAATCAAATCGTCAGAAGAAAAATTAATAATGAATTTAATTTGATAAAGACATGTGCATGAATGAAACTTTTATGTTAGTTATCTATAGATCTTATAATTTTAGAAAGGTAGGAAAATATACATACACTTTTAATATTTGCATATTTATAAGATTACATATTTTATTTTTACTCGAAATTGAAACAAATAAAAATATATTCACAATTTTTTTTAGTGTTAATTAAAAATATACATTGTTTATTTTTCATTCGTAAAATTACTTCAAATTATTATCACTAAAATATTATTATTAAAACATGTATGGATTATGTCATTAAGTCTGTTCAGTTTCCTCTTAATTAAATAATAAATTTTTCATTCTAATATTTGTTGAACCTTACAATGTTTCTTTTGTCATATGGTTTATACTAAAGCAGTGGTACTTAACCTGGAATGCGAGAGAAGTTTCTAAATTTTCAAATGCAAGTAATGATTTATGCATGGCTCTTTCAAAAAAGGAGCCTCGCTCCAAAAGTACTATTATTAATAAATAACAATGTATCCATTAAAAATTCAGATATTGTTTTGTATGTATATTTAAATATATGCGTTTATTTTTCAATGAAAAATTATCTTGCAATAGATATAATTGCCTGAATAAAGAAATATAAACACATTTTTCAAGGAGGTGCGAGAACTTATTTTTAAATTCAAGGGGGTGTCGATCGCAGAAAATATTAAGAACCACTGTACTAAAGGGATAATTTTAACAGTTTTTCATCAAACATTCTTCGACTATGCTTATTTTATTCTGCCTCAGATTCCTTTATTATATCCATGATGTATTGAGTTATATTATAAATAATTCACTATTTTTGTACCCCAGTAAAAAAAATTCTAGTTTAACGGTGGAAGAATTAGTCAAGTAGTTCCAGTCAACCCTTTTAATAGTCTAATGGCATAAAAAACGATTGGAATATTTTCTAAATTTCATCAGTGGGTTTCTTATGAAATATTAGAGCTTAATTTGAAGCAACAAATAGATATATGCATTTCTTATTTCTGCAGATTGAAACAGGAACCATTTTTGAATTGAATGGTTACTGGTGACGAAAAATTGACTGCTTGTAATAATATTAAACGTCAAAAACAATGGGTTAATTGCAATGAGATACCATTTATCTCAACAACTTCATCCAAAGAATATTATTGTTGGTTTGGTTGGATGGAATTATTAATAAGAGTTGCTATCAGATAATTCATCGCAAAATTGAATTGTGAGTAACTAAACAGGCTAAATTAATCTATAGACGAAGAAAGTCAGATCTAGCCGATAAAAGAAACATTATTTTTTACTATGATAAAACTCGACTAAATGCGACACGAGGAACACTCTAAAAACTAAACCAATTTCAATGGGAAATTATGACATTTCTGCCATATTCTTCCAACCTGACACTATCAGATTATCATTTATTCCAAAGTTTCCAAAATCACATTAGTGGAAAATAGTTTATTACTGGAAATGATGTCCGAAAGGAGTTTCATTTTTTCTTCATGGCAAAATTAGAAGAGTTTTATTGCCAGGAAATTAAAAATTTAAAATAAAGATGGGAAGAAGATGTGAATTGTAATGGAAAATATATTTTGAAATGAAATTGAAATGTCATTTTTTTATTTCATTTTAAAAAATTCTTTAAAAATTTGCTTTATTTATAAGATGACCAAACACATGTGTAATAAAATTAATGATATGTGATGTTGCATTATATAACGTTTATATATATATATATATATATATATATATATATATATATATATATATATATATACAGGGTGTACAAAAAAAATTATACACATTTATAGCTGATAACGAATTTAATTTTTACTCTTTTCAGGTTTAACTAATCCGAAACAATGGGCTTTGTAGTCATTTAAAGTGTTTATGTATTTTATTGAAACACTCTGTATATATAGTCATAATTTTGTAATTAGACAATAAAATAAAAAAATATTGTATAAAAGTGCATTTTTGTATTTTAATATTTACAATTAAATATTATCTATTGGCAATAAAACATCTATGTAATTGCTACTAGGTCATTACCGGCGGGTATGAGGAATTGAGCATTTATTTCTTTATATGATACTATAAAAAAGTTGTCAATTTTTTTGAAACTTTTTTTTAGTTATTTTAATGGAAGGAAACAAAACAATGGAAGAATAAAAATAAAAATAGATTTCAGTTAAAGAACATCTGTTCTGGAATGAAAACATCTACATAAATGAGAAAAAAATTGCGAGATTCTTAAATTCAGCTAAAAAAATAATAGCACGAAAAATGTTATATATATCTTTTTTAACATTCAATAAAATAAATTTGAAAATTCATGGAATTTTATATAAATTACATATTTAATACTAATAAATAAAATTTCACATATGTAATAAAAAATTTTTTTTACATATGTATAAATTACATTTCACATATGTAAAAAATTAGTATATCAATTAAAACAATAAACTTTTATAAAAAATGTATTTTTTGGAGAGTTTTTAGAATTTTCATCGGAATAATAACACTGGTAAATTTTTAAATGAACAATTTTGGTAAAATATCAAATATATTTTGATAAACTAAATTAATTATTTTAACACATAGATTTAACCGTTTTTTATAAAATAATTTTTCAAAATATAAAAGTGATTTACATTTATATATATATATATATATATATATATATATATATATATATATATATATATATATATATATATTTGCTACAGCATCAGGCGTCACACTTGGATGACCCTATATATTCGTTTATTTTTAATTAAAAAATGGAAAAGAGAACAATAAAAATAGAAATAGAATAGTATTAATATATAGTAGAAAACAACTCATACGATTATATATTATATTTTATTGAAGTAATACTTTTTTTGTCATAGTTTTTTTTTATATACATAAATATCATATACCTTTTGTGTTAGGACATTGTACTTTTAATCCAAATAAATATCAGTCAATCAGCTTTTAATCGAAGTGATTACCATTGCTAATCATTTTTGTAAGAATTATTTGTTGAGCACAATCATAAATTTAAGTTTTTTTTTACATTTTTTAATTTGGTTTATATATATATATATATATATATATATATATATATATATACGAGGGTCGTTTGATAAGTGTGGTAAATTTATTTATTGTTTAATTTAGTTTTTCTTACTTTTTTACCATACTTATCAAACGACCCTTGTATACTCATACACACACACACTCACATATATATATATATATATATATATATATATATATATATATATATATATATATTACGTTTACAAGTATGATTCCGCCTTTTTTGGAAATAAAAACACGTTTATTTTGGAAAAATTGTAAATAATTTTTTATTAAAATTAATTTTTACCCTTAGCTATAATATTTTCTCATTTTTTTGGTAAATTATGAATTTTATCAAAAAAAAAATTTTTTTGATAGAATTCATAAATTACCAAAATTTATTAATTACCAAAATTTAATTTGCGATCCATCTATGAAACCAATGTTTAATGTTTTCAAAAGAATTAAAGTGCTGCTTTGAAAGTAAGTGTGCCATCAATTGAAAGAAATGAAAATCAGAAGGAGCAACATCTGATGAATACAGTGGGTGGAGCAAGATTTTCTAGCCAAGTGTTTTTAATGTTTCTTTCAGTGGTTTAGCAACGCGTGGTCTAGAGTTATCGTACAACAAAATCACTTTCTTATGTCTATTGGCTCGTTTTGGCCATTTTTGTTTCAATATACGTTTTAAATTGATTAGTTGTTGTCGGTAGCGATCAGCAGTAATTGTTCAACCAGGTTTTAATAGCTCATAGCGAACCCCATCTTTTTGATCCCACCAAATACACAACATAACCTTTTTTTCAATGAATATTTGGTTTTTCAATCGAAGTTGATGCTTGGCCTGAATCTACTCATAACATTTTGCGTTTAGGATTGTTAAAATGAATCCATTTTTCATTCCCAGTGAAAATTCGATGCAAAAACGATTTTCTTTTAAATCGAGTAAGCAACATTTCATAGGTTGTTTTTCGTTCTTCGATATCTCTTTCTTTCAATTCATGTGGCACCCAATTTCTTTCTTTTTGCTTTTTTCCAATGCATGCAAACGATCAGAAATGTTTTGTTGTGTAACATCGATTGCTTCAGCGAATTGTTTTTATATTTGAATCTCATCTTCATCCAGTAATGCATGCAATGCTTCATTAGAATTTTTTTTCGATGGCTTCCCACGTTATTTATCACTCATACTAAAATCACTACTTTTGAACCGTTGAAACCATTTTCTACATGTTCTTTCAGATAATTCAGAAATTTATGAAGGCGATAAAAAATATTGGTACTTTGAGGAATATCTGAAGTTATAGATATTTTATGTATTATAACAACATATTTTCAATTTAATTCCTTGATTATTTTTTAATCGCAGTACTTTAACTCTGAATTAATATATCAAAGGTAATGTAATTTATTAATGACTAATTATAAGAAATTACATAAAGGCTTTTGAAACGTCAAGAAAAATAGCGTCTATTTGTTCTTCTCTATCGAAAAACTAAATTTGTAAGCTAAAATTTACACGAGTGCTAGAATTTAAACTTATGTTGTTTTTTATGTAAAATATTATTTAATTTAGTGCTGTTTTATATAAACACTAATTACTTGTTCCATCACTTTCAATATATGATATTTATTTGTGTATATTTGTATGTAATGTGATAAGTGTTTTTTAAATGTGATAGAATTTTAAATTGAAATAAAACAAATACTAATTGAAGGGATGTGACCATTTATTTAATATTACTCGAAAGATCATATTATGACATTAATATTTAAAAATAATTTCGGGCATTTGTGCACCACGAATATTTCTGACATATCACATTCTTTCAATATAATTTTGGATCACTTTTTCAAGCAACTGGGGCCTCATACCTGCAATAACACGAGTTATGTTGGCTTCTAATACCTCAATCGTTGCTTGTTTATCATCATAAACCAGAGACTACACATGTACCCAAAGAAAATAATCTAAAGGAGTCAAATTACACGATCGTGCAGGTTAGTTCAAAATTCCTTTTCTGGAGATAACATTATTGCCGAATTTTTGCAATAACTCGATTGTTTCGGTCAAAGTATGGCATTTGGCACCATCCTGTTGAAACCACATCTTTTTCAGATCGATGTCATGAAAGTTTGGAAACAAATAATTATTGATCATCGTTCTGTAACGTATACTATTGACGATAAAACGCTTTTCATCTTCATTTCGAAAGAAATAAAGTTCGATGATACCACCAGCGTGTAATCCATGAATCATTTTAGGATTGGTTTCACTCCAAATGTGGTAATTTTATTTATTAACGCACCCGTTAAACCAAAAATGAGCCTCGTCACTCAACAAAATATTTTGTTCTATAAGTTTGGTGAATTTTGAAATAAATTTCCACATTTTGGAAACGTTGCTCAAGTATAAAACGTTTTATGATAATTTGTGATAGTTTACTGAATCCAAATATCATTTATAACGCGAAAAATAACAACTAATTTGACATCTATCCTTATCGAAAGTTCTATTTATTCTAAAAAAAAAACATTCTTTATATGCTTTTTCATCAGATATGTCTATTTATTTTCAATCGTAAAAAATGATTTATTATACAAAGATTTAGTTGCAATAAAATTATAGTTGTAATTTGCATAAAAAAATGTTTATTGATATACAAAAACCTATTAGATTTCGAACATATTTTCGAAAATATTTATTTTTTAACAGAATTCTATTTTACACAACTGATAAAAAATGATAAATGATTAAAATATAAATCACGTATGTATTAAAAATCAGTTAAATACGCAATAATTGAACCAAACAAGATAATAATAATAAATTGTAAACGCTGGGTGTGGATAAAAATAGTGTCGACAACTTTGTGCACGGTGTACGCTATACGGCGTACCGAAACCCGTCGGGGGGTTACAACAGTGCTATGTACTGCGCAACGGGGCGCACACCCTCGGTACAACCCTTAATACCGTCCCAATACGCCAAATTCCGGCTACTGTTATTGTTGTCGTCTTATTTGTGGACCCTACTTTGTGGTTTTCTTCCATTACACGCACTGTGGGGGTAGTTCTCTATACGCACTGTTATTATCATTGTGTGTCGATTGCTGATAATGGATAGTTGCACATTATGAAATAACAGACCTATTGACTGTATTTGTATGATGAGCTAATTATTTTATTTATTTTTTAGATTATCGTTTCTTTAAATAATTTCTAATTGTATGGCATGACGTAAAATATCATATGATCATTTTTTCTAAATTATCTAAAAAAAACTATATAGTAACTTTTTATGGACTTTAGATAAACATAAATATTATGAGAAAAATATTTTAATTTTATTTAATAATTGATTTCTTGTAAAAACTAGTTATTAAAAAAAGAATTCAACAAATTAGCAAGCGAAAAGTAATTAATTAATCAAGTTAATATTATTCTTATTTCATTTTTTTATTGTAGTTATACAAATTATGTTACATAAAAAATAATTGTAGTTTTTTATGTATAAAAACATACATATAACAAATTTAAATTGTTATTAATATACTAAAAGGTTTTGATAAAAAAATAATATATTGTGTCTTCATATAAACAATACGGTTTTTGGAGAAAGTTTTGAAATGAAAAAAATAGTTAATTTTAATCTAAAATATATTTTCTATTATTATGTGTATTCATAAGTAAAGTCGTTTTTTGATACTATAAAATTTAATTTTTTTATTTTATTTAAGAGTTAATACAGTTTTAATCTACAATATAATATCTATCGTTATTGACAATCTTCGCCCATCTCTCTGACAAAATTTTTATACCCTTTTTTAAAATGAGAGTGATTTTGAAGTAAAATATTCTTTAAGTGCGATTTTAATAGCTGTCGCAGTAGGAAATTTTTTTCCATGAAGAAAATGTTATAGATCTGAAAAAATGGTAATCTGATGGTGCAGCATCAAGAGAATACTGTCTGTGAGGAAGTACTTCCCAACCTAACTCTTTGATTTTTTCTTGGGTGATTCTGGTACTATGAGGTCTTGCATTGTTGGGGAATAACACCTTTTCGATTAATCAGTCTTGGACGTGTTTGAATCAAAACCATGTTTAGTCTATCACGCTGAGTACAATAATATTCAGCATTTATGGTTTCATTAGGATTCAGAACTTCATAGTGAATAATTCCTATAAAATCCTACTATACTAACAATAACACTTTTTTAGGGTGAAGACCTGGTTTTGGAGTGGACAAAGGTGGTTGTCCTGATGTTAACCATTGTTTTTCTTATGTGGATTGCTGCATAGAATCCACTTTTCATCTCCAGTAACAATTTGTTGAAGAAAAGGATCTCTGCCTAACCTGGACAAAAGTTAACTGCAGATGATTACACGTTGAATTTTGTTTTCAACTAAAAATTGTTATGACACCCACATTCCTTCTCTTTACACTTTATTCAGTTGTTTTAAACATTGTTGTATTGTGAAGCATGAAGTTTTAAGTTTTGTGGCTAAATCCTGTATGATTTGTTTGGGATCAACTTTAGTTTCAGCCAACAACAGATTTTTATCAAACTCAACAGGTCTTCCAGATTTTGTACCGTCGAAAAGTTTGAAATCACCGTTCTTAAATTGTTTAAATCAACGCTGCTATATTCTGCTATTCAAGGCATCAGGATAATCAGCATTAATGGCATTTGTGACATTAGTGGCATTGTTATGCTTTCGAAACTCATAAAGCATCAAATGTCTAATATGGAACTTATCCAGACTTTGCTCTTCCATTTTTATATGGTTCACTTATTTTTTTAAAATTTAACAATAAGCACACCAAATATCAATATATTTAATTAGAATATAGGTTATGTTATATTAAGTTAAATTATTGTCAGTAGATGGCAATGTTTTTAAAGTTTGAAAAAACGACATTACTTATAGGTACACTTAATATTCACAAATTCCTCCCATTTTAATCTTAAATTTTCAATACACTGGCGTTAAAATTATTTTGGGTTTTCGTTAAAAAATAAATTGAGCTCTTTTTAAGTATCAGTTTGTATTAAATTATTTTCCTCTGTCGTTTTAGAGATTTTAAAATAAATGATAATTTTATGGTGCTAGATCGAGAAAATATAGCGGATGTGTCATAATTTCCCTTTAAAACTGATTTTGTTTTTTGAGTATATCTCGAACTGTGGAAGGCCGGGTATTTCATGATGAAAAATTACTTCTTTAAGTAAATACTGGCTTTTTTTCGTCGACAGATTTCTTTAGTTGGTCTAATTATAACACAACGCTTTCGTGATGGATTGATTGTCTGGCAATTACTCATAATTTATAATTCCATTCATATCTTACCAAACTGATACAATAATTTTTTTTTGTACGAAGTCCTTTCTTCACCTGCGATTAATCCATTGTCTTTGATGTTGAATATTATTATAAGTAGTCAATTTTTCATCACCAGTAATAATTCGATTCATGAATAACTCTTTTTCCAATCTACTGAAATGAAAACTGCGAATGTCCACGGAGGAACGTGATCGTTCTTCTTGGTATTTAAAGAGTTAAAATCTTCGTTGTCATGTAGGCCGTATACATTTTGTTGTAAAATTTCTATTCAAGCTATTTGATATTTTCGTTACTAAATATAACATTTTCAGAAAATATTTTATAAAATCAATCAATTAACGATCAATTCGTTTGTGTACTAATGACAGTTAACCAAATTGAAAAATAGCGAATTGTAAAAATGTTGTGTTCTATCATGACAATATAGGACCACATATATTTTTGGTCATTTGCCAAAAATTATTAAAACTTGGTTGAGATGTGATGCCACATCCACCATATTCACTTGATCTTGCACCATCCGATTCCTATTTATTCTGTTCCTTGTAAAACTCTTTAAAGGTAAAAGTTTCACATCAGATCAGGCTATCAAATCGTACTTGGATCAGTTTTTCGTCCAAAAAGGTCAAAAGTTTTTTGAGCATGGAATTATGAAAATGCCTGAAAGATTGCAAAAGGTAGTGGAACAAAGTGTTCAATACATTATTGACCAAAATTATTTCATTCCATGAAAAAAATGTTTTTCATTTTCTTAAAAAAAACGAAATTTTTTTATTTGATAACTCAATATATATATATATATATATATATATATATATATATATATATATTTATATTTATATAGGAATACCTTCCATAATGCGGCTAATGGGTTCCACTGATTTGCCGGACTATTTGAAACCGGATTAATCGAAACGTTAACTAAATACAAAAAACGTTAATTGGTTCCAAACAAATTTTTTTCCTGTTTTTCAGTAAATAAAACGAGAGTAATATGTTCAAATGATTGTATGTATCAACAAAACAAAAACAGGGTTTTATATATTCATTTTAAATACATTTTCAATTAAAATTTAATTATCAAAAAAATCGACTTTACTCTAGAGCAAGGGTTCCCAACCTTTTTATACCCTAGAGCGCATTCTAAAATATTGGTAGGGCGGCGGGCACCAGCTATTTTTAAGGATATTTATAATTGACCAAGGATAAAAAATAATAAACAAAAATAATTTCAAAATAATAAAATTATTGTGCAAATTACATACACACAAAGAAACGTACATACAAAACGTAATACAAAGTAAACAAAAAACACACATACAAAGAAATCATTTAAAAAAACATAAAAGAAAACATTAAAAAAAATATCAATCTGTCAGTGTGATCTTTGGCATTGCATTTCATTGGCTAGTGCCTCGTAATTAGGAGAGTATGACGATAATCCTGTTAGCAAACAATTATAAAGATGCTCATCGGTGAGTCGAGATCTATATCGTGATTTTATTAAATTCATGTTTGAAAACAACGATTCGCATAAATACGTTGACCCGAAAAACGATTTGATATTATATGTCGCTTTTTTCAAGAATGGGAACCTTTCTTTGTTGACTATGTTCCATAAGTCCTCTGATATTAAGGATTTTACCAAAATATCATTCTTAAGGTCCAAAATTTCTAACTCTAGTTCTTCTGCTTTCCCCTGAACAAGATCTGCAATACATGCGGCTAATTCCATTACATTTATTTGGCAAGTAAAAGGATTGATACAGAAAGGGACAATTGGCTCGATATTTGTAAACTGCAGAAATTTTTCTTCAAACTGCTTTTGAAGCACTTGAAGGGTCTCAATAAATAATGACACGTTTAATTCATTGTTACCTAGCATTTTCTTCATATGTGGGAAATGCACGAGAGACTTGATCTGCAGATGTGATATCAACAAAGCCAATTTCGCTTTAAATGAATTTACAGAGCTTATCATTTCAGCTATATTTTTGTCTCTTCCCTGCAACTCCAAATTGAAAGAATTCAATTTTTCCATGGTGTTCTGCAAGAAAACCCAAATCCACCAGCCAGCAAGGGTCAGTTAATTCATCATAATTTTCATTTTTATCGTTTATAAATGTTTTTATTTCTTCTATTAATATAAATCTTCAATTTATATTTTTAATTAGTGTTTGTGAAAAAAATTCTGTCGAATAGTGGCGGGCGCACATAAATCGGTCCGCGGGCGCCATGGCGTCGGCGGGCACGGGGTTGGGAACCCCTGTTCTAGAGTTACGAATCGAAAACTAATAGAAAAAGAAAGACCACAAAACTATAAACTGCGCATGCGATGCGTATTATGTGCGCATGCGTATATATATATATATATTTGGAAATTTCAAACCGTACTATAGTGAAACCGTATTAATCAAAGCCGCACTATGAGAAGTATTCCTGTATATATATATATATATATATATATATATATATATATATATATATATATATATATATACACATATATAGGTGGCTCAAATAAGATTAAAGTAAATTAAATAAAAGTAACCATGTAAATATATGATTAACTATTTAGTCTAATTTGGCCCACCCTATATAAAAATGTATGTGTGTGTATATATATATATATATATATATATATATATATATATATAGGTTGGCAAGTATCTCCCTTCCGCCTTCTGGTCTTTTGAATTTCGCAGCTATGTAAAAAAAAAAGCGGAAGGGAGATACTTGCCAACCTATATATATATATATATATATATATATATATATATATATATATATATATATATCTATATATATATATACGTACAAGTAACTCTCCGATAACATAGTTTTGCTCTAAAACGTTAAGAAAATTATTGAAACCCTTATATTGAATTGCGGAAACCTTTCTACAACATTAGATAACACGATTTTAATTATAGACAATATATCAGAAATTTATAAAATAGTAAATAATTACAAAATAATAAGTATTGGCTTCTAGTCTCATATAACACGGTTTCACATAACACAATATTTTCTAGGAATCTATCTAGCGTGTTATAGGACATTTACCGGTATATATATATATATAATGGGTCATCCAAATGCGACATCTAGATTTGTGTTTTATTAAAAAAAATACAAAAGTATCTATAACATGTTTCTTTATACACAATGTTACTTTCTAATAAAACACAAATCTAGGTGTCACATTTGGATAGCTTCATGAATATATAATATATATATATATATATATATATATATATATATATATATGTATATATATATATATTTGTATGTGTTTTTACTAATGTTAGATATTGTATAAAATTTTAACCAAAATTTGAATTTCGTTTTAAATGATAACAACTAATAGTGTTATAATGTATGCAAGTTACGTTTTATGATTCGTTTATTTAATAGAAATACATTATATAACTGTATATATATTTTATCTATCTTCAGTTGAATCGTGAACATCGTCCTAGTCTGACCAAATTACATGAAATCTCTACTATCTTACTCGTGTACCGTTCGTTCATTCGTTTAAAATAGTGTATTGCATGAAATGTTACTGATTTAAACGTACGAGTTTCGACGAAGTACATTTTCTATAGAACTGACAAATTATTTGCAACAATAGCAATGGGAATTGAGAGAGAGAACATTGCATTGACATATAAGACCGATCTAGTCTTCTCGCTCGATCACATATATACGTTCTTTAAAAATATACAGGTACCTTATGTATGCATTGTTGTGTCCGAAAGGTCGAACCTTCTCTAAAATATTGATTTTTGAGCCAGTTCGATTTTATCTGCGGTCTCGTTAAGGACACTTTCAGCTGATATTGTGAGCGCGTAAATATCGATGAGTGAAAATTCGTATCGAGAATTTAAAAAGCGTACGTCAACCAATTCAAGTGTATTTTTTTACTCACATATACACATACAAATATATATGTATACGTGTATTTCTTTTTAGTGTTTTTTTCGTGATATTGATATCGTTGTACAAACATTGAAAAAAGTGTCTTGTACTGATAATGAATGTATTTATTTTATGAAATAAGATTAAAAATAGAAATACTTGTTTTGCCGTTGTAGACCTTGATTTCATACATCTTTGTTTTGTGTCTGTTTATTGTTTTTTTTTTCGGTGTGCGGAACGTTTTAGTATTTGGTTTTTCGTTAAAAATTCTTTTTAAACGAAGTGAAAAGTTTGTGCCGACATTGAACTATGATCGGTAATGTTTTGTGATAATTGATTAGTTTTTAGTGAAATTTATACGGTGAGTTTTTATATTCTTGTTAACTCTTAATTTTATATAATTGTTTATTTCTTATTTTTAACATTTATTTTCATATAAAAAGAATTACAAATGATTTACTGTTGTACACTTTTTAATTTTTTAACTGATTGTCAAAATTTTAATTTATTAATAATTTTTTTATTAAAAATAAATTATTGTATTTCTTAAAAGAATTTATATATTTTTATTAATTTAAACGTATATCTCCTAAATACTTTCTATTAAAAAATAATTATATAAAAATATACAATAATTGATAATATACTTCAATTAATGTCGATTTTAGATTTATTTAGTAATTTCTATTTCAGTCAGTTGTAATTTGTAACAAATTTATTCTTTGTCATTAGGTAATCTTTTTCATTTATAAATGTTTTTAATTTTAAATCGAAATTTATATTTAAAAAATATTTCAAATAAATTAAAAAATAAATATATTTCATTTAATAAAAAATGATACATTAAACTAGATACAATAATTGATTTAAGTTCTGTTAAGCTAATTATTTTTTCGTTAAATTATTAGGCATTTTGTAGGATATTTCTTTATTTTTATAATGATTGATTTTTTATGTTTTTAAAATTTTAATAAATTAAATGTCATTACGAAATAAAATTATAATTAATATACTTTGTTTAATTTTGTAGAAAGAATAAACTCTCTCCAAAAATAATAAAAGTATGAAATAAATATTTTTATAAATTCAAAATTAAAAATATTAATTTTAATATTATTTGTTTCTTTATAATTGGATAAAAATCTGTTATTAGTTATGATATTTTCAATTTTTTTATTAAATATTATGACTAAATATTTGTGGAATATATTGTTGAATATCAATATATTCTAGACAATTTTGAATTGAATGTGATGAACTTAAATCAATGTTATTTAAAAGGATTCACAGTTGTTGAAAGCCATTAGTAATTGTAAATATTCTTAGAAATTTGTACCTATAAGTTGTATAATATAATCGGAATGTACAAAAATGGTTTTCATAATAATTGTGTAGAAAATATTGTGTTGTTGACGGTTCATAAATAAATTAAGAAATAAATTCAACAAGTTATAAAATATATTTAAATATGTTAGAATTAATATATTATATAATTTTGTGTGTTAATGTGAATAAAATTAGTTAATAAAAATATTTAAGAACTCTAAGAAAAGTATTTATAATTTAATTTACTGCACAATATTTTTTGTATATTTATATATTTGAACTTGATATAAATTTGAGAATAATAAAATATTACATATAATTGGTAAGTAACAATTACCATTATATTTTTTGAATTTTTATTTAATACATTTTTTGATACGTTGTTTCCGTTCATAAAATTTAATTGCTAGTGGCATCTAAAATGATTTACCTGATTTAACAAAAATTAATATATCTGATTTTTTTGAAAATAAAAAATATCCCTTTATAATATTGTCATGTTTATACATATATAAAATAAAAAATATATTAGAAAATAATATTTTTTAATAAGCAACAATAAAAAATATTAAATGTATAAAAATATTTTCACATTAGTAGTTTTTCTAAATTAAATTTTACACAATTTGATATCAAAAAATATTCTATAAATATTTTTTAAGTTTTAATACATTTTATTTTTTAGAATTAATGTTTAAATTAATATCCATTTTACAAAGTTATATCTTTTGAAATATGAGATTAGTTTGTAAAATACATTTAATTTTATATATAATTTTACAAAATTAAATTTTTAATTTTTCAAGTTAACACACTTTAATATTGAAACAATTATTTATTTTAAAATTAATTTACGAAATAAATATTTAATTCTTCGTTATGAAATATAAGTCTTAGTTCATAAAATATTTGTATTTTTTTTAAAGTAGTGAATTAATTTACTATATCATATTTTATCCAAATAAAATAATCCTATATCTACTGATTTTTTTTTGAAAGTAAGATTTATAAAGTATAGATCATAATTTTTAATTATTATTTATACAATATTGATTTACTCTTTTTCCTATAAAATTTTATATTCACTATTTAAAGTATACTTAATTACTATTTGTTTTGTAACTGGCGAATTTACTTTCACATAAATGAATTATCACCACTATATGATATTAATAAGTGTTTAATAATTACTTATTTTACACCTTGTTTGTTAATAACAACTATAAAAGTTATTTTAATTGATTTTATAATACAACAATCTGATGATGATGTGGCATCGGTATCGAAATGCGTATTAACTAATTGTATTATAGTATAAATAAATAAAATGAACAATTTGTAATTATTGAACACTTTTTAATATCTTGTGGTGTTGGTGGTGATAATTCATTTGTATGTAAATATGTATAATTAATTTAGTTTTTTAATTAGTTTCATAAAAGTTGGAATAATATTCTTTCAGTATTTTTCATAAATGTTAATTATTTACAAAGATAAAATTAGTTTTTAAAAATACTTTTTTTTTCTTCTCTTGCTCAAATTATATATATATATATATATATATATATATATATATATATATATGTGTTATTTTTTAATAATTACTAATAAAAATAGCTGGCTATTTTTAGGATATTTTTACATTAATATTTTTTTGAATTAAATTTTTTATAATTTAATATCAAAATAATTTTAATAAAGATATGTTTAACATTCACAAGGTTTACTTATTTATTTCAAAATCAATTTACAAAATTAATATTTTAGTTCTACGTTATAAAATATAAATTTTAGTTAATAACATTCTATTAATTTTTTACTAAAGGTGTGAATACATTTAGTAAATTAAAATTTGCCTAAACAGAATAAAATCTATTTTATATTTCAATGTTTTTAAAATAAAGATTTACAAAATGAAATCATACTTTTATAATTTTGTATTTATACAAAGTTTATTTAGTTTTTATTTATAAATATATATTTACTTTTTAGAACATGTTTAATATAGTCATTAATATAGTTTTATAATTAGTTTCATAGAAGTTAAAATAATATAACAATATTTTATTATTTTTCATAAATATAATATTATTTACATACTGTGGTAAAATTAGATTTTAGATTCTTATATATATATATATATATATATATATATATATATATATATATTTAATTTTCATATAAATTCATTGAAAATAAAATAATATAGTATTTGGTATCAAAATAAAAGCTCTTGATTATTATAACTTTATATCTGTGTAACTTTTGAATTTGTTTGTAAAAAGATGTTATATTTGAGATATTAACTAGTTAATAAATTTAGAATTTTTTAGATTTTGGTAATTTGGTATCCTGGAAAGGTATATATATATTGTCATCCAAATGTAATTTCTAGATTTGTGTTTTATTGAAAAGAAACTTGTGTATAGGATTGTATATAGGGAAACATATGTATAGTTTCTTGTTAATAAAACACAATTTTAAAAGTCGCTTTTGGATGACCTTATATTAATGAAAAGTAAACAAAATTAATGTTAATCAAAAATACTTCTTAAATACAAGAGAAAGGATTTAATAAATGTTTAGTGACACATAACTTTACAATATTCTTTTTTTGATAATTTAAGTAAATGGCAACAGGTATGATCATTTAAGTGATTGATCTAAATTAGTAATTGAAGCTAATTGTCTATAAACGATAATTATAATATTCTTCAATAGCATTTTTCAGAGGCGAGTATATAATAAATTTAATATTTTATCAAATGGAAAATATTTACTTTTTCTTATATTTTTTTTGGATTTAAAATAGATGTAGTGAATTCATTTTTTAAATTAATTTACTTTGAGAAAATAATAACAATGTTATTTTCTATTTATCTCAATAAATTATTCCCATAAGTTGTTCTCTAATATTATGTTGAAAAGTTGATATGGAATTACTAATAAAGATTATCAATATTTTAAATATATTAAAATATTCTCACATTTGCGGTAATGCAATTGAAATTTGTAGATTCTGGGCTTTTTTATGTAAATACAAATAAACTTTTAAAAATGAAATTTTCTCTCCCTCTCTCTCTCTCGATATATATATATATATATATATATATATATATATATATATATATACCTTGATCTAAAGTAAATCATTCATAATAATTGAAAAACTCTAATGTTTTGTAAAAATATTTGGCCACCTATTAGGAGTGCACATTCATCATCGCTCAAAAAACATTATTGTTTACTTAAAACATATGCTTTTTATTAAAAAATTAAGTTGTGCATTTTTGATGTGACACATTATATATCAGTAATATTACAATACATGCGTTTATACTTGTGTATCCATTAGTATAACTTCTAATTGATTTTTATTATTGTGATTACAGATTTTATCATCCTTTATTTATCTATTTTAAAAATCTTTTTTTTTTAAATAGGTACAAACTTGTTAGAAAAATTATAAATTATTAACTTGTAGGAATAGAAAAACTTATTGTAATAAATAATTTAAAAATAAGTCAATGATTATTTTTTTAAAAGAATATTTGTTTCTTATAATATAGTTAACTCATTGCAGTATTTGAAAAAAATTGCAGAGAAACGTAATAAAACCTGAAAAGATTAATAGGCTATTTATAAATGGCGGATTTTGGGATAATATAATAAAAATTACTGGCTGGTAGCGAAGGGTGTATTTAGTATTACAGTATGATTATCATTGCATAGAATTTTAAAACCATTTTTACTCTAGTTTTCTATGTAAGTGAGGAGTAAAAAAAATAAAAAAATAAATAAAAATAAGCTAAAAAAGTATACTTTTCCTTTACAAATTTAAACTTGAACATAACGCAATGGAGGGAACTAAGAATATCAACAGAGAATTCGAAACTAACACAGAAATGAACAAATTATATAATGATAATTAAAAAAAATCTATAAAGGCATCTTAACTTTTAAAATGAACTTATTGTATTCCCAAGACAATCCATTGACAACGATGAACTGTGTACATTAGTAAAGTTCAATTTGCAAATGGTATTACAAAAAAACTAGATGAGTACTTTTTGATAGTTTCCAGTCATTTGCAAGCATTTCGAAATATCAAAAAGCTGGATAAGTAGTTTATTCACGAGCTCTTTAAAGGAAACATGACACATTGACTAGAAGTTTAGACGAGTAGAAACTCGTCCAGAAAAGGAATGAGTTGAGAAATGGAGTGAGTTGAAATAAAAAGATTATTCTTTATAACAATCGTCGCTTTCTGTACAATGGTTAAGAGTTGGCGAGGCGCTGAAATTTATTCTTAAACTAAACCATCATTCGAAGAAAATAATGATGAGTATTTGATGGTCTACAGTTGATCTTCATTAGTCGTTTTTGAAAATAGGCAAAACCCTCAATTGTTAAAAGATATTATCATAAGCTAGAGGAAATGCATCTGAAATTATGCATTAAATAACTTGCATTAATCAACAGACATGAAGATATACTGCTTTATAATAATGCTCTACTACATGTTTTAAGAACATCTGTTTAGAAATTGCATGAAATTATTTCTAATCAGCTGATTACAACTTTGTTAAATATTTGGATATATTTTTAGTGGAGAAAAATTCAAATATGTAGTATTAGTTAAAAATGACTTCCAGGAATTTCTTAGGTATAAAATTTTGGATTTGTACAGAACTCTATGATTGTATTTATATCTTGTTGGATAAGTGTTTTGCTTTCGGTGGCGCTTATTTTGATTAATTAAAAAATATTTTTTAAAAAAGTTGCAGAATTTGAAACTTCATTAGAAAATCTTAATATAAAGATGACTATTTTATTATTTTCCATAGACTCATGCATATTCCATTCTCGTTTTCTTTTTATATCTATCTCTATTATTAAAATTGTTATTAATGACGATGATAATTTGATCCTGTAAAATTACAGTCATGAAATTCTGAGAAGAAAAGTCCTGTTGGGCTAGATGCAGAGATCAAGGCCCTATAATGGCTTTAGCATTGAACTTGATATTAATTGCAATTACCCTTTTTCTAATGTTTTGTTTACAAATTGAATCTATATATTTTTTTCTATTATTTATTTTACTTTAATTTTTTTACCACATTTTATTATTGACCTGATTACATTTTTTGCAGATGTTGATTCTATATAGTTATTAGATTTTTTTAAAAAAATCTATTTTTTTAATAATAATTCCTCTTTATGTTTAGTTCCTAAATTTTTGTTTATAATATTTATCTCTAAATGTTTTCTATCTATTATTCGTTCTATTATTTTAATACTTATTGATTATTTTTGGTAATTTTTTGGTAGTTTTTAAGATCTTTCTTTCTAGAACAGAGATTTTTCTTTAATAATCTTTCATTACCATGAATTTTTCTCACATCTTGTAAATTAAAATTAAACTTGAATGATTTTCTTATTTTACCCTTCCTGACTTGGGTTCTTGTACTTCTGGAATAACGACATATTGAACTTTTGTGAATTATTTATAGGAAAGTTACATTTAAGTACATGAAGAAACAGGGATGTAAAAATGGATGAATGGTAGAGCTGTGCAATGTCACTAAAATTCTCTCTCTCTCTCTATCTCTCTCTTTATATATATATATATATATATATATATATATATGTATATATTGTCATCTAAATGTGAAGCCTAGATTTGTGTTTTATTAAAAAGAAAAAAGAAACTTTACACATGTTTCCCTATACACTACTCTACACATGTTTTTTTTAATAAAACACAAATCTAGGTTTCACAGTTAGATGACTTTCTCTCTCTCTCTCTCTCTCTATATATATATATATATATATATATATAAAGAGAGAGAAAGATGCGATTAATAAAAGTTATTCACAGTGACATTAGGGAAAGTATTTACGATACTAAATTGTGATTCTGAAGGAATAAAAGTAAATGGAGAGATGATTAATCATTTAAGATGTGCTTATATTATTATTACTTTTTCAATAAGTCCAGATGAATTTGAAAAAATAAAAAAATTAGATAAAGCAAGTCAAGAGTTTGATTTTATATTGAACTTCAGTAAGGAAAAGGAATGTGAATTGAATTTTCAGATCAAAGAAAAATCTAACTAAAAGTATTAGAAATAAAAGCAATTAAAAACTACATGCATCTGTAATAACTCATTGACACTAAAGTATCATTTATGGATGAAGTGAATAATAGAATACAAATCGGATAGCGTTAATTCCAAGAAATTCTTATATTAAACAGTTAGATATTCTTCTGTGTTTAAAGAGGATTTTTGATCAATTCATCCTACCTATTCTTACTAGGTAGTGAAATATATGTTTAAATTCACATAAAACACCTTGAACATCAAAAACAAGATTTCACATTAAACATCCCCAGACAACACAAGAAGCATGTTAGGAATAACATGTAGAGATAGAAAGAAGATCGAGTGTAACGCAATTATTTACATTTATATGTAATAAAAGTTGTGTTTGTGACTTTCAGTAAAATTTATTATAATTGAATTAAGATGTTATATACAAAAAAAGGTTTTATACCAACACAAAGATTTTATAGAAATGTTCATTAACCACTTATTGGTACTACATTTTTTAATATGTATTTTATTATTTGATGTTTTGGAACTGTGGTTGATTCACGTTAACGTAAATGAATTTTAACCCCAACACCACAATAGTTATAAAGTGTTTAATAATCAGTTATTGTTTATAAATATGTCAATTTTAACAGAAAGGCCCTGACGATGATGGCATCACCATCGAAATGCATCAGCCGACATATTTATAAACAATAAGTGATTATTGATTTACTTTATAACTATTGTAGTATTGGGGTTAAAATTCATTTGTATTAAAATTAATTTTATAAGTAATGTTGCTATTATCATCAACCTTTTAATGAATGTGACATGGTTATTAAAATATGAATCATCAAATGGCGTAAACAATAAATGATTATTGAACATTTTTATAAATTGTTATGATATGGGAATAAGTGATTTATTTGTGTAAAAGTAAATTAGTTAGAAACTAGATGAATAATCTAGGTGTACTTTTTCAGCTACTATATTTCTTTGATGTTGTATATTCAGAATTATATTTATTCTACCTATTACAAAATAATTTAAATAAAAAAAATTAGTTCTTAAAATCCTTCAAAAAATTCTTAGGAATGTATAGCCTGTTTAGTTTTAAATAAAAAATTATCAGTAGATTTAGATGAATTATTAACATTTGCTTCTTGAATTAAATAGAATAAGATTATAAATTAAAGAAATATAACAATATATATATATATATATATATATATATATATATATATATATATATATATATATATATATAATGAAACATAATGTTTACGATATATTTTCTACGTAAATTTATTATATTTCACGACAAAATATTATATATCTATGTACTGTTTCTGAACGATAAGAGTTTGTCAGTGAGATATAATCTAAATTGCGTCAAAAACAAATTCAAGATAAGATATATTTGTACAAGAATCAGTATGTAATTATTAGAATTTACACGATTAATTATAAGATTATTTTTTTTACTTGCTAAGTTATTGACAAATATCACTTCAAGTATATGTGTGTGTGTGTATATATATATATATATATATATATATATATATAATGTAAATTTGTCTACTAGAAATTTATTTTGATATAAATTTCAAGTGCAATATTTTTTATTATTTTTTAAAAATAACTATCGTTTTTAATAGTTCTCTATTATTTATAATATTTCAAATAATGATAATTTAAATTTAACATTTGTCTTTTTAAAATTTTTAAAAAAATATAATTTTTAAAAAATTAAAATGCAGTAACAACATTAAAATAACATTTAGTTAAATGAATTATGAATTCCCTGGGTTACAAAATTTTACAAAAATATTCAATAATTACTTATTATTCAATAAATTTATTAACGCGTATTTAAATTATATAGTATTTTATTATCAATAGAAAAATATTTTATAAAATATTAAGTAATTCATTTTTATACAAGCGACTTAGCATGTGAAAAAGCAACAATGTTATATATAATAATTGTATTAATATTTTTTAAACTATTTATGATAAAATTTTAATTAAACATTAGAAGAAATAATAATTATTTTATTATTATTCCTTTTTAGAACGCTAAATTTTTATCAGAGTTTAATAATTTAGTATTGTAACTGTGATTCACTTATTTGTATTTCTGTAACAATATATTTGTTTTGCAATTGTGGGCTTGCGTTTGATAACATTTTCGTTGAAATGTTTATAATTCAATGATTAGTCGATAAAGAAAAAAATATTATTATTATTAATTGAATTATTATTATATAATATACAATTATTTTAATTCTAACAATTCGATAATTTGTATTTAATTATTTTAATTGATATAAAATTTGATGGCAATATTTTTATTGAATATAATTTTTTAAAAAAACCCTTATATTCATGGATATGTGTCACTGTTTAACTAATATTTTGTATACGAGATGTAACGAAGTTAAAAAACTAATGTTATCTTACAAAATATTAAATAGTAATACCAAAGATTTTTTTATAAATTAAAATATGTAATTTTTGTTGTTTTATTTGTGGCTATTAAAAAATTAGCATTATATAAGAATATTTTTTTTTATTTTGTTACAACTTTCATTTGAAACATAAGTTCTTGTTGTTTTTTCTTTCAACTAATATGGAAAATTAACTTTAACATAAATAAATAGCTTATTTTTGTTATAAAAAATAAAGTGAACAATAAGTGATTATTGAATATTTTATAACAATTTTTGGTATGAAGGTGATAGTTCATTTGGCAGAAGTTAATTTATTACAGTTCCAAACAAACAGTAACAAATTAATTACCTAACCTCGCAAGATCTTACAAGTGTTTAATAATCATTTGCTATTCATTTCATCCCTTAATATGTATTCCATGGTCATACAATCATTGTTAGAATTCTGCATTGTAAATTATCAAGCTGCTTTATAGTATAGAGTCATCCAAATGTGAAGCCTAGATTTGTGTAAAAAGAAACATGTTAATAAAAAGAAACATGTGTATAGTTTCTTTTGATTATTTGTAATAAAACACAAATCTAGGCATCACATTTCGGTGACTATATTTTATAGTGCGTTGTAATAATAATGACATGGAAATCGAAATGTGCATTAGTTATTTTTTGAGGAAGTGATTCATTTGTATTATAATCTTGTTTTCAGTTCTTTTTGTTATTTTTTTTATTATTAAATAACAATTTAACAGCAAGTAAAATAAGTAAAGAAAACTGAATAGTACTGAAAGGTACCTTATTTCATCGCTCATCACTTTATATATATATATATATATATATATATATATATATATATATATATATATATATATATATATATAGGGTTTTACAATAAGCTTTTTAGAAGTTTAAATGGAAATAAAACAAAAAGTATTCATTTATTTTCATTTTCAAGCAAGATAAATGGCATTAATGATAGAACACAATTTCACTTATTGACCACCTCGAGTTCTCTTGACATAGTGCATTAATTTAGTTTAATTCTTTAGTCCTCTTTCACATAATTGTGGTCCATTTTCATGAATTTTACGTTCAATGTTTATTTTTAATGCTTCTGTTGTTTGTGGTTTATCAGCATAAACCAATGATTTTACATAACCCCACAGAAAATAATGTAATAAAGTTAGATCACATGATTTTGGTGGCCAATTGATGGGTCCATTTTGTGAAATAATGGACCTATTAAACTCTTGTTTTAATTAGTCTATTGAAGTTTTTACAATTTCTGAGCTTTTTTGAAGTGTTAATCGTTCCATGATCATTTCCTAAATGATACCGAGTTGAAATCTTAAAATATGGTTAAAAAAATTCAAACATAGCTCCCATCAGCTGTACAGATTCTGACATTTTTATTAGAAAACTCTCTCTCTCTCTCTCTCTCTCTATATATATATATATTTATACATATATATATATATATATATATATATATATATAATATATATATATACATACATACATACATACACACACACACAAATTATCATCATTAACTTATTTCTACTGATTACCGAATAAAAGTTTTTTTCAAAATTTTCCATTTCAACTGATGCAATGTCCTTCCCTTGCAATCAGTTCGGACATATTTTCTTATGTCTCTGTCTCATCTATTTTTTGGGTTTCTTCCTAGGCCTATTTTATGTATTTAAGTTCTCAATTAATAAATTGCCTTGTCCATTGATGGTCTTCTCTTTTTACTATATGACAGAATCATTTTAATTTTTAATTTCTCACTTTTGTTATGACGTCTGTAAGTTTTTTTTATGATATTTTTCGTTCCTTTTCTCCCATTTCTTATTATTCCTAACAGTATTTTTATGCCCAAGGTGTTATTATCCCCAAGGTATTTTTTCATGTTTCGTTTTGTTGTGTGAAGCAACTCAATTATTTTGGAATTTAAGACTTATGTTTTATTTCTATAGTTGAAAGCAGGTAGCATGTATTGATAAAAATTTTAATTTTTTACACAAAGGAATATCTTAATTTTTGATATGAGAACTGCTACCGAATTAACA
This sequence comes from Neoneuromus ignobilis, assembly GCA_029203775.1. Taxonomy (NCBI): domain Eukaryota; kingdom Metazoa; phylum Arthropoda; class Insecta; order Megaloptera; family Corydalidae; genus Neoneuromus; species Neoneuromus ignobilis. The sequence continues at coordinate 20,663,017 of CP092093.1, forward strand.
TTATGCTATTTTTATTCTTCTGTTCACTTTATAAATGTTTCTTTAATATTAATGAGTTATCTCAGATATAGATACATAATTTTCAACGTCTTTTTTCTTTTAGTTTTATTTTTATTTGATTTAAAAATCCATCGAAGATTACTTTTATTTTTTCGAGGTTTATTATAAGACATTTTTTTAAACTTCTTTATTCAATTCTTCTATACTTTTTTCAAGTTCATCTAGATTTGTCGGGAAAATAATAATGTCATCAACAAATCATAAGTGATTAGGCATCTCTTCATTTACTTTTAATTCTTAAGATTTCCAGTTTAGTCTATTGAATACTTTTTTTAATTTCGTTGTAAATAGTTTTTGGTGATATTTCATTGCCTTTTCTTACTCCTTTCATAATTTTAATCTTTCCTGTTTCTTCGTGTATTTATATACAGACGTTTCTTTAAATATTTCTTAAAAGTTTAATATAGATTTTTAATTTTTTAATTCTTCAATGCATTTAACATCGCTGATGTATTGACTGAGTTGAAGTTTTTTGTATAATGTATAAATTTGAGGAATAATAATATTTGTTATTTATTGCATCACAAATATTATATATATATATATATATATATATATATATATATATATATATATACATACATATATAAAATGTTTATTTGAAACAATATTTTTGTTTATATGATTTAAATAACAAATTTCTTTTTTCATGCCCAGAATATTTTTTTTATATTACAATTTATTTAATTATGAAAAAAAAATTAATGAAATGTTCATTTCGTATAATCTGATTTATAAAAAAATCATTGTATAAATTAGCAAATAAATTTACAAACAAGACAAAAAACTAAAAAACATGTAATCTAGATAAGACAGCTTGAGTTTGTTGACTGAAAGTGATTTTGTGTTTTACATAGCAATTTTAATCTGTCATTCTGTTATCTCGATGAATCAGGAAATAAACATACGAGATAAAATTGTTAATGTAAATTTTTCCATTTATAAAACATATTTTTTACACGATTTTCACATCGGAGCGTCGTGATACTGTTCGCGATAAAAAATAATAATACACTTTTTCAGCATAGACCGCGGATCTAAGTAAATATATGGTATTTGACATGTAGACGTCGATAGACTACTAATTCATAATGGCAATGTCGTGTTTTTATTTTTGATGCCAATACAATCGCCTCGGATCACTTATCTCATCGTATCTCGATTTTTAGTGTTCATGTTTGTCAGTACTTTTTACACTGATTTATTTTTTTGCGGTTTAAATGAATGATATCATTTATTACAAATTTTTATAAGATATTTTAATAGATTCATTGATTATAGCTAGAGTAATAGTATTTTTTATACCACTTGTACTTGTAATTTTTTTACGTATTTAAAATTAGTAATAGAATGTATGTATTGCGTACAAATAACAATATAAGGGATATTGCAGAACTAACAACAGATTTTGATTAACTATTGTTTTTATGAATTTAGAAATCCGAAGAATTTTTTTTAGTGTAAAAATAAACAAGCGATGAAGAAAGGCATAAAGTAATATCACTTCGTTATGCTTTATAAAATTAGATGTTTTATAAAAATGGAACTTACAATTAAATTTATATATCAAGATTATTTGGATTGAAAATTATAAATATAATTTATTAGTTTTTGAAAAACAGTACATGTATTTCAATTTTATTTTGGAAATTAACAAATTGTTTATATATACATATATATATATATATATATATATATATATATATATATATATATGTACGTATGTATGTATGTAATGAATTTTTTTTACCCAGTTAGATGAAGATTTCTATTAAAACTTTCAATATTGAGAAATCCAATGCTTTTTTCTTTCATTCTGTGATGATTAAGATTTTTATATGTCAAAAAGGCAAATATGAAGAGAATTATTAATGGACCTCTTTTTAGAAACTTTTATTTCTGGAATCGTAATCAATAATTTCTCTTATGCAGCGATTTTACGCAGCTTTATATATATTCGACTTATTTGAATTTTAAATATTTCATTCTAGCTATAACAATTTTTTCCTAACACACTATTTTTCGTTTTGAATTTACTTGTTATAAACATATATATATATATATATATATACATATATATATATATATATATATATATATATATATAGAAAGAAAGAAAGAGAGAGTTTTAAGAATGATAGAAATTTAAATTGAATTTCTATCCAACCTTAAAATACATCCCTATATATATATATATATATATATATATATATATATATATATATATGTATATATATATATATATATATATATATATATATACATACACACACACACACACACAATATTATCGTCATCACTATATCAGATTATATCAGTTCATTGCTCGGTGAAAGCCTTATTGCATTTAACACAAATGAATTTTTACCACAACACCACAATGGTTTAAAGCGTTCAATAATCAATTATTGTTAACTTATTATTTATATATAAATCGGCTAATGCATTTCGATAGCGACGCCATCATCGTCAGAGCCTTTTCGTAAAAATCTAGCCTTATTGACTATTCCGATGAATTTTCTTATATCTCTGTACCATATGTGTTCATAAGTTTCATCCTGAAACTTTTTATAAATATGTTCTTAATTAAAATTTCCCTTTTCATCGGTGATCTATTCATTTTACTTTTTGGTTTATGGCCAGTTTATTTTCATTTTAATATATATATATATATATATATAAATAATTATAGATGAAGTACATAACACGTAGAGAATGAAAGAGAAAAAATAGATTCGTATGAAAATTATTACTCGTATTAATTATTCATACGATATTTTAACAAAAGTAAAAATTTGAAAATATAAATGTATCAAGTAATGTAGCAAAATGTAAGGACCATTAATAAATTATTGACTGTAAATTCAGAAATATGAAAATGGGCCCAAAAAGACTCGTGCATTAATGCAGCAGAGACATAAGAAAATTCGTTGGTTGGAACCAGAATAGAAATATATTCATTAACTAGAAGCGTAGTTTTTGACGAAGCTTTTATCTAGCAATGGATAGAAAAAACTGATAATGATGACAATGATATATAATATATATGTATGTATTATATATATATATATATATATATATATATATTTATATATATATATATACAAATATATATATACATACATATATATATATATATATATAAGGGTCGTTTGATAAGTATGGTAAAAAAGTAAGAAAAACTAAATTGAAAAATTTAATTTAATTAATTAATTCGATTAAATAATAAATAAATTTACCATACTTATTAAATGACCCTCGTATATATATATATATATATATATATATATATATATATATATATATATATATATATATATATATATATATACATGCGTATGAATATGTGTATGTATATATAAAGTTATAATATTGTTTTTTTTTAGGTTGGATAGAACTTTTTAAAGAGATTCAATTTAAATTTTTATTACGCTTAAAAATACCTGTACACACACACACACACACACACACACACACACACACACACACACACACACGTACAAACATACACGTACACATACAATCATTTATATATATATATATATATGTATAAATGTCATTATATTTATATATGATGACCCAAATGAAACTAAAGAATAGTGAAACTAAATTATATTAAGAAAAAAATTGTCTAAACTTATGAGTCTTATTTGGACTACCTATATATATATATATATATATATATATATATATATATATATATATATATATATATATATATATATATGTATATATGTATATATGTTGGCTTAGCGTAAAAAGATATTTTGTAAGAAATAATAAGAAAAAATCTGTTAAAATTATACGAAAACAAGATTAGAAGTGAGAGATGTTGTAATTTTCGTACTTTATGTGAAAATTGGCAACAAATTCTTGAAAAGAAGATAACATAAATACATATATTTTAATTAGTAATATAAAAAATAAAAAGTAAGGATTAACATTAAACGAATATTTAAAAATTATTTTTAATTTTTTTTTTGTTATTTATTTGCATGTACGTTTTATTATATTTGCATATCATAATAATTTTACTTTTATCTACGATAATTATTGATCTATTAGAATTTTCAATTTTTATTCATATAAACAATAGATTTAAATATTAGGCTTGAATATAATATTTATCAATAATCAAAAATATTAATTTTTGAAAAATACTTCTATTGTTTTATAGGAATTTAAGACAAAATAATGTTTTAATATTTATATATAGTCAGTTATATATTGAAGTATGTTTTATATTAATTTAATATGTTTCCTTTCCTTATTGATATTACAATTTTTAAATTATTTTTTATATTTATTTTTAATGCTCAATATGTTTTTGACAAAAATTTGACCTTTCATAAAAAGATTTAAATTTTTAATTGTTTTACTTCAATTATTAATGTAATTGAATTATTATATTAATGTCCAGAATCTAATTAAAGGATAGTAAAGAATAGTAAATGATAATAAATAAACAAATGTATATCTAGACCCTTCAGTATTCTTTGGGTCACGATTATATATATATATATATATATATATATATATATATATATATATATATATATGTATATGGGTATATAATTAACGATTTAAATGAAATCACTGCACGTCAAATACCAACAAAAATAGATATCGACTGAAAATACCATCGAGTTTAGTAACTAACACCTGTACGTACCTCTAGTTACACAGCGTTTTCAGTTAAAGGATTGAACAAAAACGGATAATAGTTAATCAGTTAATCCTCGGCGTGCGGAAAACACCTAAAAGAAGCATAACAAAGGTGACTAAACTGCGGATAAATACGATAAGCGTTCTGTATCCTACCAAGAAATACATCTCTTTAAACAAGCCGCTTTTTTTAAATGAGTTTCCGTGTATTTTGAACGGTTGACACGTTTTTAAAATGTTTTTAGTCTATTGTGAGTATATATATATATATATATATATATATATATATATATATATATATATATATATATATATATATATATAGATAGATAGATAGATAATAAAACGACATGTTATAAGAATTTCTATTTAATAGGTTTTAATACTAAATTTAAATGAATGAAATATGAATTATTTTTTAAATAAAAACGATTGTCCAATTTGTGTAGAATTTTCAACTTAGTATTCAAAATAATATGAATATTGTATTTTCGAAAAAAATTGTTTGATTTTATGTTATTTTTTTCAATAAAAAAATCATAAAAACTAATAATGAACGAATTTATTGTTAAATGTAAATTTTTTCAAGTTACTCGAGTTTTCATTTTAATTGCTTTTACATTTTAATAACTGTCGATAATTAGTGGTACAATAAATAAGGTGTTTTATTCTTCATGAATACTAAAAATTATTAACGCATTAAAAAATATTTATCCTTTTAAATGTGATTGTTGTTTACAGACCATCTACAAAAATATTAATTGTATACTATTAGAGCTTTTAGGTACACAGTTTTTTTTCATAATAGAAACTTCAAAATAATTTTAAGTAATTTGCGGTAGTGAAACTCATTATTTCGGTTATTTTTCTGTTAACAAATATATTTCGTTTCATGAAAGTAAATAGAAGGAAAAACCGGAAATTACAAAAAATAAATAAATATTTTTTCGTTGGATTTAGAAAAATTGAAATTCGATTGAAAAATTAATTAAAAAAATAACTTGAGACTTATATGTAACGTACAGAAAAAAATATTACATAGTTTGTCGAAATCAGAAATTATTCCCAACTATTGAAAATAATTGGAAAAAAAAATTTAGAGACGAAAGGAAATTTGAAGCTTATAATTTATAATTTTAATTGATTTAATTTTACAATATAAAAAAAATATAACTCATCAAATTTAGACATTTTAGAAGTGTTTTTGAAGAAATTGTTAATTTTATAGCAAAATAGATGAATAAGTATCGAAAATAAATTGAAAAATATTCCATCCGGTGGTTATTTGCTTTAATGTTTGGGTAAATATTTAGATTAATGTCCGTTACGGTTATTTTATTATTAATTAACAAATTACGTAATTAACAAATTTTATATTAGGAAACCAAGAAATTTTTGTGGTTTTTGAGTCTCATAATTGCAAGAATTGTTAATATATCTTGTAACTCATTAACTGTGTAACAAAGTACACACCTTGTTCTATTTCCTTGTTTCTATTCGTTCATTGTATTTCGATTTGTTTACTTTAATTTAAAATATAATTTTTCAATGTTTCAATATGTTTATGCAAAATAGTATAATTTGTATATGTTTATTTTACTAACTAAAACTTTGTTTTAAGAAGAAAAATGTTCTTTATTTGGAGTACAGTTTAAAAATTTTTCTTCGGGGGATAAATCATTAAAAGACTTTGAATCAAATTACATAGATCATCAAATGTAAATATCGACGAATTGCAGATAGTCATTAAAACAAATTCGAATTTACGTGTTAACAGTTTAATTAAAAATGTTTATTAACACATTAAACGCCATGTCAGTCACCAGTGACTGACACCGAACTTTCCATTCAAGCCCGCGTCAGTCACCGGCCGTCAGCATTTCATCCAGTGATTGACATAGTGGCCTAAACGGAAAGCAAGACAAAATAGGCTTGGTGTTTAACGTGTTAAATAATTATTCCCTTTAATGCATAAAAAATAAAATCTTATGGCATTAATATGAATAATTCATTAGTAAAAAACTAAATTTACTATAGTATCAAACAAATATTTACATTGATTTTAGAATAAGAAATCGATATCATCTTAACACAAATTAATCAATCATTTCATCCACATTTTGTTTTATAAAATTGTTCAGTAATTATTTATTGATCATTTTATTTGTTTATATGCATTTTGAAAACCTTTACCTCATTTTTAAAGTGTTTTCTTAAATTGTAATGTTATATTAGAAAAAAATGTTTAAAGCACCGCTCTGATGATAATAACATGACTATTTAAATGCACATTAGTAAATAAAGTAAAAAATAAGTTATTGTTGAATATATTTATAAAACTGGAATTGTTTGGATAAATGACACATTTTTGTTAAAATCAAACTATATCATTATGAATAATTGAATTTACTCGAGGCATATAATTAATTTTCAATGAAATTACCAGTATATGCTAAAACAAAATATATTGCTAGCAAATTAATTTTTGTAAAAAATAGACATTCGATTAGCATACAATATTTTTTAGATTAAGTAAATAAAAAATTGTTAAAATTTAAATAATTTTTATCCAATTTGATATATGTATTACAGTAGAATGGTCTAAATATTTTCATTCTTTACAGAGACGGTAGCAGTAGTGCGTCGCTGTAGGTACGTGACGGCCCCGCTCTGGCGGGCTACGTCAATATGGCGGGGTACCTGAAGGCGCCACCGCCGCCAGGGGTGACGTCGGCCGCGCATCACGGTTTTCCGACTCACCACCACCATCATGTCGCCGCTGGCATGGCCTCGTTAGCGGCGGCTGCAGCGGCTGGAGGTCCTTTCGGTCTTCCGCATCCACATCCACTCGATCAAGTCGGGTTTCCACAAGGTAAGATATTAATATTTCGTTTACATTAAGATGCGGAACATAATTACATGGATATTAAACATTCAGTTACATCGAGTTTTAAGTATCATATGTAAAGGCGTTTTTTTAAAATTATTTTATAAATTATATTCTTGAACACGTTTAACTATTCAGCAATAATTCTACATGACATTATAATTAACAGTAATATTTTTCGTACTTTTTTAATAAATTTGTCAGTGGATGCGGTTTAAAGATGGCTTTGTGAGTCATTTTTGAACCATTCTTGATGATTGTGAATTTTTGATTGTCATTTTTAAACCATTTTTGATCATTGTGAGTCATCATTGAACCATTTCAACTAGCGTATTTCATGAATTATTTATCATATTTTGATTAAATTTTGACAATTTTTAAAGGAGATAATTAGGTATAAATACCACACTCAAGACCTTAAATGGTGCTGCAAGTTTAGGCAAGAAAATAAATTTTTGATATTTTTTAGACTTATGTGTATATTTCTTAAAAGTTTAATATAAGCTTCTTAATATATATATATATATATATATATATATATATATATATATATATATATATATATATAATATGGAATTTCTCACTTAAGAAAATGATTATACAATAGAAAAAATATTTCAATATTTTATTTAGATTGAAAAAACTAATTAACTCCCACAAAAATTATAATATGGTCTTTGTTAATTAATTATAAACGTTATATTTTCCTTAATAAAAAAACGAAAAATTCCACTAGTATTTTTAAAATTATTTCGATATTTTTATTTTTGGTTTTGAAAGTAAATTTTACATTTGTAATATTACATAAATTCTGAAATGCATTTTTTTTTGTTGTCTTTGTTGTTTGATATTTTTTTAATTTATATATATATATATATATATATATATATATATATATATATATAGAGAGAGAGAGAGAGAGAGAAAGAAAGAAAGAAGAGCCATCCAAATGTAACACCTGTTTTTACATGCTTCCCTATACACGTTTTTTTTAAAAACACAAATCTGTGCGTTATATTTGGATAACTCTCTCTCTCTCTCTCTCTCCCCCTATTCTCTATCTCCGCCTACTATCTTTCTCTCTCTCTCTCTCTCTCTCTCTCTCTCTCTATATATATATATATATAAAGAAATAAGATTAGAACGTATATTTAAAAATATACTTAAATATAAAATTTCATACACTAGAAAATAATTTCTTATAGATAAGAGTATAAATGTCAAACCTGAAGATTTTAACACTTAAAATGTTTTTTTCGTGTTTCCTTGCATGCAATCACTTAAGAAGGTGTTTAAGAACACGATTTTTTATTTTAGGGAAAATGGTTATAAATACTGAATTACTGTTTATTAAATAGATATTTTTTTTTGTAAGGAATGAAGTACAATAGATTTTTTTTTATATTATTTATAAGAAAATGAGCAAGAGTTTGATGTTAGACTTTTAACATTTGTTATAAATAAAATTATTAATACGAAATATAATAGTATGGAATTAAATCCCTTGAAAATGTACTTATGTTGGTTTTATTTATGGATGAAATTTTATTTATTCATTTTATTTTGTTGATGAAGTAGAAATTATAGTATTTGATTCATGTTATATCGAGAATACACTTGTCAGGATTACATATTTTAAGCTTTATAAAAAACATACAAATTTAAATTTTGTAAAGAAATAATTAAAGGATATAGAATAGTCATTATAGGAAAAACATACTTGACTGAAGAAAATTTTGATTGAGTACTATGGGAGTGTATGGGATTTGTATTCAGTAACAAAAACTTAGAACTTAAGTTTCTCAACAAAAAGCTGCTCGTTTGCAGAATAAGTACAATAGTTATAGTGAAATAATCTGGCAGCTGATAGGGACTAGTTTGAAAAGTAGATGGAAATTCGTAAATTTAGTTTTTATATTAAAGCTTTGATAGGTACTCATTCTTGAATAATTTTAAACAGAGATTAGCTTTTCTTTCTTTCCATGTCAAAAATCATAATACTATTAAAAATTAAATGAAGATATTATAAAAAAAAATTGCGTGGAATTAAATTGTTCAAAGAGGTATTTGGATTTGAAATGTTCTCTATTTTAATATTTCGAAAAACTGCTTTCCTCAGCTAAAATTTTTTAAAATAAACCGTATTAATATATTTTTCAAAATTACAATCTTTTCCACCGAAATTGTAGTCATATTTAAATTTTACATAATTAAAAAGTGTACATATTTTTTATTGGTCATATTTGAGATTAAAATAGTATAGAGTAATCCAAATATGACGCCTAGATTTGAGTTTTATTAAAAAGAAACGTGTATAGGGTGGTGTGGTGAGAAACATACGTATAGTTTCTCTTGTTTCTTTTTAATAAAACACAAATCTATGCGTCACAATTGGATGACTGTATATATAATGAATTTTCCATATTAATTATATTATATATGGTGATCCAAATGAGATTGAAGGATAATAAAAAATAGTAAGTGATAATAAGCAAGTAAATTGATGTCTAAACCCTTAAATATCATTCGGACCACCCGTTAAACTATTTTAAGTAAAAAAATATTTTTTTTATTTCTAAACAAAATATTTTAAATACCAATTTTTGTTAGTATACTTATTCATTTATATTGGAAATCTTTTTAAAACTACATTTTACTCTTTCTCATCAATACTAAAAATGAAATATAAATATATTTTTTCCTCAATACTAACATATGTAAATAAAACAAATATTTTTCGCAATTTATAACTGATAAATAACAAACGTACGATATTATATGATATCAATGATACATATTTTTATAAAGAAACTGTCAATTATATATATAAGCACTTACATTCTAATTAATATATTTTTTTAATTAATTTGAATCACTAAACAAATACATTGATATGATAACAACTTGTAGATTTCAATATAATTTCCTTTACATTGAATGAGTAATTGATTTTGTTTATATCGGTTAATTAAGAGTTATTTATTACTCATATTGATAATAAATTCTACGAAGTATATTTCTAATGACAGCTGTGTATAATATAATAACTTAGATTTGCTTTTTGAAGTAAAATTCAAAGATAATAGTCAAAATAACATGTAATTGTACAGAGTTGTAAAATTTTACTCTCTATAAATATTTTGTTGCCTTTTTACATTGATGCTATTATATATATATATATATATATATATATATATATATATATATATGTGTGTGTGTGTGTGTGTGTGTATGTACATATACGTACACAGAGGTAATAAATAATATATGTCTCAACTGTGGACCCATATCAAATGAAACACTGGTGACCGGGGACCATAGAGCAACATAACGTATATAGCTTCTGATAGTAGTAGCTCTATGAAGCTTTTTTGAACGAACCACGTCATCCACCCGCTACCACCCTTGTAATCGGCTCAGTTGACGGTACGACTTGGGGATAGTGCACAGGACTAGAAGGAGGGTACGAATGGTCCCTTTAGAACACCCTGCGATCACCATTTAATATGGCAGCTACTGCTGTATGGAAACGCGTTACATTTAGAGTTTTCGACCTTTCGAATTTGTATTTTCAGAACTTTGTACGTGTACATACATACATACATATATATATATATATATATATATATATATATATATATTTGTATATATGATATATGCATTATAAAATAAAACATGGTAATATTTTCCTATGTGTGAACACTAGAGATATGATTTTTTTTGTATTTTGCTGCAAAAAGTTTGTATATTTATAAAAAAACAATTTATCCCAAAAAATATTTGATATTTTATTATGTGAATTATATAAATGTATTGTTTATTTATACGTAATAAATCAAATAAAAACTATTCATACATGTCTAATAAATGCAATAACAGAATAATACACTACAAAAATATAAGGTCATTCAAATATGATGCCTAGATTTGTGTTTTATTTTTTTTTAAAAAAAAACAGAAAAAACTATACACGTTTCCATATACACATGTTTCTTTTCAATAAAACACAAATCGAAGGATCACATTTGGTCGACCTTATAGTAACAGAAACTTTGTGTTTGTTAGATTTTAAAATACAATGCTATGACAATGATAACATTGCCATTGAAATGCGCATTAGTTTATTATTGTTTTAAACAAGCATAGTGAATAGTCGATAATTATCGAACACTTTTCAATATTTCATGGTATTGGGGGTGATAATAAGTTTGTATTAAAATGAATTCGTCATAGTTTTAAAAAAAGAGAAAATAATAAAAACAATAATAACTTTGAAAAAGTTCTAAATGTTTTTTACAAGAATAGTTTTATTTTTTTATAATTACAATAATTAATATGAATTTATTTTATCTATCTCGAAATTTATTATAAATCTATATAAAACATTTCTGTTTAAAAATAATTATTTTCTTATACTTTATTATGTATTGTTTTATTTTTCTAAATTTCTTAATTTATTTTCCTATAATATTAAAGTTATTTTTTAAAATAATTTTCCAAATATTAACTATTTTAATTTAATTTTTTATTTGATAGAAATAGAAAATTCCTTTGTAGTATGTTAATTTTTTTACCTAAATAAGAATAGAATTTTTTATAGTAATCAAAGTTTTTCGTTTTGGTTTTATAAACAATTCACTTCAACACAAATAAGTTATTTATCTCCAACACCACAATATTTTATAAAATTGTTCAATAATTTCGTATTGTTAATTTTATTCACTGATGTGTATTTCGATGCCCATTATATTATCATTAGAACACTGTGTTATGAAATGCATTTATGAAAAAAAATCTTCTTTTTTCGATGATGTCATAGTTATTGAAATGCGCATCAACGAATAATGTAAACAATAAGTGATTAATGAATATTTACAAAATTTTATGATATTGAGGATAGGTAGACGGTTCATCTGTGTTAAAATCAAATTTAGAAATAAGATTAGAGGTATAAGCTTCATTTATAATTTTTTTAATACATTTAAATAAAGTGATTTATTTTTTAATGTTCACGTGGAAAAATATTAATCGAACAAGTTTATCCAACAGTTATAGATATTGTACATTTTTGATATTTTTTTATTAATAACAAATCTTTTAAAATAATTAACTAAATATATTTATTTATTGATACGAAGAAGACAAATAATCCGTTTAATTATACTGTAAGACGTTTATTTCTTAATTAAAGACTGTAAATCAAATCAAAATAATTTTAAAATAAATTTATTTTATACTAAATATTGTAATCTAAATAGGTTATGTTAAGTTCTAATAACCTACATTCTTTTTATTTTAAATTTTGTACACCTTTTTTGAAAAAATGATTTGTTTTCAATTAATTTTTCGGGTATCTATTTTGGATTATTAATTGTGTGCTGTATTGATTTCTATAGTGTCTAAATATAGCTTAATCATTAAATTACCTGAAAAAAATATAAATATAATAATAATGATTAAATCATTGATATTTAAATGACAATTCCAAAAATTATTTTCTATGATTGGTTTATCACTGACTAAATTACTTTTATAATTAGAATTGGAATAGAATAAATGATTCTTATAAAATGAAAATAAGTGATTTACCTAAATAAATAACTTATTGTAATTTTATAAGATTTTATAAACATGTTAAATTATTGTGTTAATACGTATTTTGAAAGCCATCAATATCAATTTCCATTATTATAAATTATTTTATTATGCTGTAATTTTATAAATTAGTGATATGAAATAAATTATATAGTAATTAAAATACGAATTTACAGAAAGTGAATATGTATTTTCCTTTCTTTAAATATTTGAAAAATATTGAGGTTTTCAATGAGTGATATAATTCTATAAAAAATGTTTTACTATTCACAAAAATAATCAAACAAAACGATTTTATCTAATCTTATAAATATAAAAAGAAAAACCTGTGAGTCATAAATAAAACATTTATTTTGCTTTCGATAAGTTGCAAGTTCATTTAATAGTATTGAATGTATTTTAAAAAAAAATAATAGTAATTCAACATTTACATTGATATATTTAAAAAAAATAATTTATATAATCAAAAATTAAAAATGTCTTGAGAATTTCAGATGTACTTTAATTAATTTAATAGAACAATGGTATCAGTTATATATATATATATATATATATATATATATATATATATATATATATATATATATATATATATAATAGATTAAAGTTTGGATGACTGATATAAAAGATAAATATGTCTATCATTTTAAAGTAGATATGAAAAGTTGTTGACATATAAGAGGCGAATATATTCTAATACCAAATAAATAATGATATACTTATATATATATATATATATATATATATATATATATATATACATATATACATATATACATATATATTTATAATAGCTAACAGCTTAAATATTACACTTGTGATAGTTTGCAAATTTTCTGATTTGTAAGACTAAAACATAAAATTAATTTGTAATTAATGATTTTATTTTAAATTGATTATTTTTGGGCATATATTAATAAAATATTGATATGTTTTTTCTTTGAATATCAAAAAAAACAGAATATTTTTTTTTTGAAAATCAGTTCATAGCACAAATAACCTAAAAAAAATAATGTTTTCCTTACTTTTTTTGTGCTATAACTTTTTCAACCTATTTGGTAGTAAAATCTAGATTTCACCAGTAAAATCTAGTTGTCTATTATATGATTTCAGAGCGATTTTGAGATCATTTTTCTTCAATATTTATTATTTTCTTATATTTGTTTCTAGTTTTCGATTCAAATTTCAATAACATTAAAATCTAATAACTAAGAATACGTTTTTGTAACATACGGATAATTATAGAACAGACATTTTCTCAGAATATATGAGGAATT
>CP092093.1:20682500-20695000 GCA_029203775.1 Neoneuromus ignobilis
ATAAAAACTGCTTCATTTTTTTGAATAAATCGTTTTTATTTTTCAACATAGTTTCCTTTTAGGCTTATACACTTCATCCAACGCTGCTCTAGTTTGTTTATCCCTTCCGAATAATAGGATTTGTCCAAGTCTGTAAAATAGTCATTCGTTCCTGCAATCACCTCCTCGTTCGAATAAAATCTTTTTATATCTTATATTAAATAATAGTCCGATGGAGCCAAGTCTGGAGAATAGGGGGGATGGGAAACGATTTGGAACCCTATTTCCATTAGTTTTGCAGCCACAACTGCTGAGGTGTGAGCTGGTGCGTTGTCGTGATGAAAGAGGACTTTTTTGTGGGCTAATCGGGGACGTTTTTCTAGCAACTCGGTTTTCAAACGATCCAATAACAATGAATAATATGCATCTGTAATGTTTTTACCCTTTTCCAAATAGTCGATATATCCCAAAAGACAGTCTCCATAACCTTCTCGGCCGAAGGAATTGTCTTCGCCTTTTTCGGAGCAGATTCCCCCTTGATAACCCATTGTTTAGACTGCTCTTTGGTCTCAGGAGTGTAGTGATGTATCCATGTTTCATCTATGGGTGGGTGGGTGTGTGTGTGTGTGAGTGTGTGTATGTGTATATAAAGGTGTGATATATTATTTTAAGTAAAAAAATATATTATTCATACGCGTGTGCGTGTGCGCGTGCGCGCGTGTGCGTGTGTGCGTGCGTGCATTTATAATAGACAAGTGGGGAAAATATTTGTTTTAGTATTAAATTTCAAGATATATTAATATAGATATTCTATAAAAAATTCATTATATAATAATTCAAAAATTAATTTATATAATTATAATATTTACTATTTTTATAATAATTACTACTTTTAATTTAGATAACATACCCATGAAATTATATTTTTTTATTAATCAAAATAAAAAATACGATTAAGTTTATAGCTTTGCTACAAAAAGTATAAACAACATATAATAATTTATTATCTTTACTGAAGCCCTTCTGACTTGTTCGTAATCCGATTATTATGATTCTATACGTACTTTATTTTACTTTCTATAAATTTATGTTTCATTTAATTGTGCTCTTCGATTTATTAATTACCTTTTTTTAGATATTTTTTCTGTATTTGATTTTAAAAGGATGTCATTTTTTAAAAATATAATTTGAAATGTTGATAATAGTTATTTGAAATACTATATACAAAATTTAATAAAAATTATTTATTCAATTTAATTAAGGGCGTTTCGATATATAAGTATATTAATTATTCTTCAATTTTGTAAAAACATGAAATGAAAACTTATTAATTACATCTACCTTACATTATTATTTATAATTTTTTAAGATTTATATAACACCTGTTCTAATTAGGTGTACCTATAAGTAACGTCGTTTTTTCAGTGTCAGACCTTCACTCGAAGAATATTTTATTTTAAAATCACCCTCATTTTACAAAATGGGAATTTTGTAAAACGACATTACTTATGGGTACACCTAATATTTATTTAATCAGTCAATAAAACTAAAGTGGTCTATTCTAGTACCTTTGTTTATAATGTATTTAAAATATATAATTTTAAATAGGAAATATTTAATTATTTATATATATATATATATATATATACTTACTAAACGACCCTCATATATACGTATAAGTATATGTATGTATGTGTATAACTTTACTTGATTAATCAATAAAATTAATAAAACTAGAATACTTTATTTTCTCACCTTTATTTTATTATTTATTTAAATTCAATAAATTTTAACATTTAATTTTGAATTGTATATATATATATATATATATATATATATATATATATATCATCAGCCATTTTATATTCATTGCTGAATAACACCTTTTCCTAAAACTTTCCATTTTTAGAAATTTAGAGCTTTTCTTTTTTATTCCACACACAATTTTTTTTCGTGACTATCTATAATATTATCTTTTAGATTTTTATATCGTATTGTATTTTTGGTTTCACAAATTATACTTATAATTATTTTTTCACTCTTACCATGACATTCATAACTTTAGTTTGCCTTTGAATTCATTAATTTTTTTGTCACTGAATATTATTCCTATAGTAGATCTTTTCTTGATCGTCTATGTTGTCTGAAATCACAGGATTATTCTAACGTATAAGATGCATATTTTACTACTATCAATGATAAAAGATAGAATGTATTGATAAAAAATTGTTTTTTTAAAAAAATACAGAAATATTCGACTTTAAAAAATAAATATTTCTTTTAAACTAATATCATCTCTTTTTTATTCTTCTGTTTACGTCATATATAAATATTTGTTGTGTAAAAAGGCCTAGGAAGAGATTAATGGATAAATGAGACAGTGATATGAAAAATTTATCAAAATGAAAAAGAGAAGGAAAGTATTGGATCGTTCGAAGTGAAAAGTTTTTAGAGAAGCTTTTATCCAACATGGATAAAAAGAGACTGATGATGATAATTATATATATATATATATATATATATATATATATATATATATATATATATATGTAGCATTCATTGTGGCTTTGTGTATGACTGATGTATATATGATGATGTATATATTTGTATGTGTATATGTGTGTGTGTGTAATTTGATATCTATATTTACTTTGAAATTAATTTATATTTAATTAATATGTAAAAATTATTTGTTAATTGCTTAAATCAGTATTTTTATTACCTATTTTATTTTTCCTAGTCATACTTATTTATCAGCTGTTTCTCTTTTTACTCTATTTTTTTTCTCTAATCTGAAAACTTATTGTCTATTATTTTTATTAAAAGATCAATTTTTCGACTTGCTTTATCTAATTCTTCTATTCTCTTTTTAAGTTCATCTAGGCTTGCTGATAATATAATAATATCAACAGTGAATCTCAAGTATCTAAATATTTTTGCGATTTAATTTTAATCCTTTAGTGACCCAATGAAATGTTTTAAATACTTTTTCTAATGACAGTATTAATAGTTTTGATTATATCATATAGCTTTATCTTTCTTTCTTTCCATAATTTCGAATTTTTGAATTTCTACGTGTACTTTTTTGTATTATGTAGAATTTTTATAAATATTTCTTGAATATTTAATACAACATTTTCAATTTTTTTTTATGTAGTGTATTTATTATTACTAACGAATAAGTCGAAGATATAATCGTACACACACACACATACTACATATATATAAATATATACGAGGGTCATTTGATAAGTATGGTAAAAAAATAAGAAAAACTAAATTCAAAAATTTAAATAAATTAATTAATTAATTAAATTAAACAATAAATAAATTTATCATATTTATCAAACGATTCTCGTATGTGTATATATATATATATATTAATTTAAAAAAATAAATAGATTTAAATATTTAAAAAAAGAAAAAATAATTAAATTATTAGCAATTAAATATAAATGAATAAAAATATGTTATTTTGACAAAAAATTAAAAAAGTCATACTTCAATAAAAAATTAATATATTTTATATGGATGGTAATTTCAAAATTTTGTTTGAGTCATAATATTATTGTAAAAAATTGCAATAATATAATAAGACGAGAGAACTATGCAATTTCAATGACGTATAAATTGATTATTGCAAAATAAAAAAATTATCTGGTAATTATTATGTATATTGTGATTAAAATTGAAATTAAATAAGGAAATACAATCACATATGTGTACATAGTATGTTTTTATACAAATATACATCAAATATGTATTTATATATGTTGTAATACACGTAAATAAATTTGTAATTTTCTTTATCATTAAATATATAAAATTTATATTAATAATCCAAGTTTTACAGCCCACACATACATATGGATAATAACTTTAACGTCGAACTAATATAATATAAAATTCACTGTGTGTGTGTGTTCTTTTAACAGCGATATGACGTGTGAAAGAAGCCATATTGGTCACGTGTGATAGATACGTGTATATTTTGTAGTCGTAGACACGCGGGGCTTCCTGTTCCGTGCAAGTCGCAGTTACAATACGTGTTTTAGGTCATTGCTCTTCGTTGAATTCTGACTTTATAAAAAAAATCTACTCTGTATAAAAACGAATATTCAGAAATACTAAAATTAAAAAAATAAATAGTCGACTGAAGTAGTTTTCATAGTGTAATAACAATTCTAATAATGAATATTTATATATAGAGAAAATATAAATTATATTATCTATAATTCAAATAAATTCATTTATCATAAAACAGCATTAATACTAAAGGAATTTGTTAATTTTGACAATAAATAATTTAAGTTGATGTATGGAAGAATATTTAAGTTTACTAATTACTAAAAAAATAATAAAACATAACATTTTAAATTCAATAATTTTATCAAATTGAAAAGGTTAATATTCTCAAATAAGTGATAACACTTGTATGAACATTTACAATGGATAAAGTGTTTTATAAATACAGTTAAATAATATTTAACCATTTGCACTCGAATGGCGACTCTCACTCGCCAATCAGTGTATTTGTAGAACTCGAGTGGCGACTGAGAGTCACCATCAAGAATTACCTGAGTTCTTTTTTATTTGTCAACATAAAGTCCGCCGACAGTAGGTACTTAAATTTAAGGAAAACCTATAAAACAATATCAGAGTGAAATTCCAGAAAGAAAAGGTGGGGAAAACCGTATCGTTTGAAATCATTATCACGTATAATCTAAATAAACTGACCAAATGGGGATTTAGAATTTACGTTATAGCCGATTCCAAAATTGACTACATTTGTGATATTCTTCTTCATTATGACAGGTTAACTACAGAGCAGTTGATAAATCCCGATCTTCCTGTATCAGCCAGAATCCCTTTACATTTATATAAAAATTTGTGGGATGAGCTTTCTGGTGCCCTGGGACATCATATGTTTACGGACAGATATTATACGAATCTTGTATTAGCTGAAGAATTATATAATATGGATAAACAATTATTAAATATTTATAAATTTTCCACAAAAATTCCTAAAAAATTTCATTTGAAAATTTCTTTAAAATTTTTTTTTAAAATATTTGGAACATTTTTTGGAAAATTTATAAATAAACAATAATTGTTTATTTATAAATGTTTATATAATATAATTAAAAATATTTAAATGTTTTAAAATATGTTTGCTTTAAAAAAACTCGCCGAGTTGCTAGTTTCCCTCTACTAAAAAGGCCTCCAATGCAAAGGGTTAATAATAGTTTATTTATAATTAATTTGTTTACTAATAATGTTGTGAAAATAACATTATTTAATTCTCTAAGAATTATATATTTTACAGATTATTTTTTACAATTTTAGTTATTAACTTGAAATCAATGTTTTCATATCTTATCACGATCAATTTCAGTTCTTGTACTATCATCAGCTAATAAAGTTGATGGTCAATAATGCTATCAAAGTGTTAATACCAAATAGTTGTATTAAAAATCAAAATTGCTTATAGAATGAAATTCAAAAATTATTTATACACGTGTGTAAATTTCTTGTTTGTGTATTATAAAATAATTTTTGAATTTTCTTTTCAACTAATTCAAATATTTAATTGATCTAATAGATAAAAATAAATAATTTAAAACTATTATAACAATATTTTTGTTTTGATTGAGGAAATCGAATCAAAACAAACTAAAAACATTTAGATAATAAATTTTCCGACGTACAGCGATTCTAATTAGTGAATGAAAGTCAAATGAAAGTTAGCAATAAAACTTTAAGCCTTGGATAAACAAGCGATAAATTTAATCCAAACAATCCCGCGTGCAATCTAACATTCGACTCTTGTCATCTGTGATAATTCAAAACAAACGGTTACGGTGCGGCATCAGTGCACACGCCAGTGCATACATTACACAATCTAGGGCGACGATGCATTATGGAATTGAATCGTTGTATACGAATTTTACACACATTCATAATATGTGTATATATATATATATATATATATATATATATATATATATATATATATATACATACATGCATACACATTACACACATATAATTCATTGAGAAAATTATCTTGAAACCAATTAATATACAAATGTAAGATAAATTTATATGTATATACATATCACTAAATTAATTACAATTTAATCTACAAAATTTGTACATACACAACATACACATGTTTATATATAAATATATAGGGTCATCCAAATGTGACATTTAGATTTGTGTTTTATTAAAAAGAAACTATACACATTTTTCCCTATACACATGTTTCTTTTTAATAAATCACAAGTCTAGGCATCACATTTGGATGACTTATATAATAAATGAAATCAAAATTGAATATTTTATAAATTATTATATTAATTCATTTTATTTATTCATTTTTTTAAAAAACTATTTAAAGTTATTTCACTTTTACAATAAAAAGACATTTTGGAATATTTTATAAAATCACTACATTTTTTTTTAATTATATCTGATTAGATTAAGTCACTGATTTCATTACAAAATTATAAATTTTTGATTACTAATCTTTATGCTTATATATATATATATTATAATATCTCCTAACATCTTCTTACCAATGTCATTCTTATGCATTATATCTATCAATAGTTTTTTTCCAGTTCTTGCATTTCCACACTAATATCAATTTTTTTCATAATCTTCTAAATGTCTTTTTATGCTTTCTTCTTCTCTAGTATCTAGTTCATTATTTGTTTCGAGAATTCCTTTTCTAGTATCTCTTAAATATTTTCAAACTATAACAACTCTCTTTGTTTCACATTGTCTATTAAGATTATTTTTATCTTCATTCTCTAGTTTCGCAATATGTTTAATTTTAATATTTCTGTAATTTTTATCATTACTTTCAGTTCTGACTATTTTTTTTAAAAAAATGTTTCTTTTTAAACTTAGACGAATATTTGACTTAAGAATATAAGAATTTTCCTTCAATTTAAATCGAATAATTTTTGTTTCAATAAGATGTCATAAATATATGCAGATATAAAAATGAGTTGGTCGAGCAACAAAGAAGATCAGGATAAGAGAAAGAAAATGGAGTTGGTTTAGACAAAAATTATTAAATTTTATATATATCACTCGAGTAAAACAAATCTTCACAACGCCATTTGCAAGTAATTTTAGTTGGATTAAAGAATTGTCGAAATGAATGTCTTTTAAGCAGTGGATAGAGAATTATTATGATTATATAGTATATATAGTATATTTATCAGCGGCGCAGAATTACTTTCTTTACCATGTAACCTTGAGAATTAAAATTTTTACTTATTGCAAAAGTTGGCAAACATTATTTTTTAGACCACTACTCCTGATAAATCACAAACAACAAAAGCAATAAAAATCCCTGTAAGACCCTGTAAGACTGTGACAAACCACCTTAAGACTATTTTTATCTTCATTCTCTAGTTTCGCAATATGTTTAATTTTAATATTTCTGTAATTTTTATCATTACTTTCAGTTCTGAGTATTTTTTTAAAAAAATTTTTTTTTTAAACTTAGACGAATATTTGACTTAAGAATATAAGAATTTTCCTTCAATTAATACCATCTAATTTTTCTTTTTTTGTTCAATTTATCGAATATTTTTTTTTTCAATAAGATGTCATAAATATATGCAGATATAAAAATGAGTTGGTCGTATAGCAACAAGAGAAGATCAGGATAAGAGAAAGAATTAATGGAGAACCTTATATATAAAAAGGTCTAGGAGAGACCTTTAATTAAATAGAACAGAGATATGACAAAAATTATCGAAATGGATTACAAGACAAAGATATTGGATCGGTCGATATGGAAAGTTTTGAGAAAGGTCTTCATCCAGCAGTGGATAGAGAATTATTATGGTGATAAATATATATATATATATATATATATATATATATATATATATATATATATATATATATATATATATATATAATATATATATATATATACATACATCATGCATATATACATATATATGTATATATTCGGGGTACATACATACTTTCTCGACAATTATATACATACAACATATATGTATATATATCGAAACATATATATATCCCGCATATATATATATATATATATATATATATATATATATATATATATATATATATATATACATACATACATACATATACATATATAAATATGTCAATAGTTAATATAATAATGTTACATTTCATAATATATATATGTAAATAATATATAATATATATATAAACTTACATTTTTACAGAAACACAATACATACATATATATATATATATATATATACAATACATATATATATATATATATATATATATATATATATATATATATATATATATATATATATATATATATAGATTTTCCAATAAGAATGTCAGAACTTTGACAGCTAATGGCAACCATGCTTGAATTTTTTTAGGTTCATTTTGACATTTAAGCTCAGCATAGTTTGGAAAATTAATATAGAATATTTAACACTTTAACAATGCTTAGAAATTCTAAAAAAATTAATAGACTTATTGAAACAAAAGTTGAATGAGTCCATTATTTCACGAAATGAATCCATCAATTGGCTACCAAATCATGTAATCTAACTCAACTGGATATTTTTTTTGTGGGGTTATGCTGATAAATCACAAACAACAAAAGCAATAAAAATAAACATTGAACGTTAAATTCATGAAATTGGACCACAATTATTCGAAAGAGTGACTAAAATTAGATTAAACGAATGCACTATATCGTAGTGATCATATGAGTTAAATTGTATTTCATCATTAATACCATAGACTATACTTGAAAATAAATAAAATAATTAACTAATTAGTTAAATACTTTTTGTTTGATTTCCATTTAAACTTCTGAAGCGCTTATTAGAAATCTCTCCTCTCTCTCTCTCTACACACATACACACACACACACACACACACACACACACACACATATATATATATATATATATATATATATATATATATACATACATATATAGATTGCCCAAATACGACTGAAGGATATTAACACATTACGGTCCGGATTGTTTGCACGAAAACTGATGCGTGTATCCGGCATATTTTAAAGCAATAAAATATTTTAAAGCGATTTAAAGAAATCTTTGTAAATTGTAGGGTTGAAATTTATTGTTATCTTTTGTTTTGAATAATATCAAAACACGCAGTATTAGTCTAGTTGATAAGAAATATTATTTTTAGCATATATATTGCAACACATATTTATATGTCGTAGGAATTTAATGCACAGTACACAAAATCCTATTTATATGCCTCCGGCATTTCACGAGGAATCAACAAAAAACATATTTTTATGTCCCCGGACGGTAAATTGTTAAATGATACTAAATATTAGTAAGCAAGTAAAGGTATTTCTAAATCCTTTAATCATATTTGGGCCAACCAATATATATATATATATATATATATATATATATATATATATGTATATATATATATATATATAGTAAAATAGAGAGACATGAATTTTTTTCTCTTGGATCACTGCATCCCTCATCAAATATTCATTCGTTGTTAGTGCCTAAAGATGTCTTCTTTGCTGCAAGTGCTCCATTGGTACCAACACGTGCGGCGTTGCAAGTCAGTCTAAACGCAAACACACTCGCGGCAACACGCCCTCGTTATAAAAACAAACATACCACCCTTGCATCAGCGTCGGCTGTAATACAACGGTGGCGTCGGCTAGCGTCGCTTCGACACTACTTAAGTTGAGTGACAAATTATGTCGTCTGTAATTGGGTGAAATAATGTTAAGGACCACTTTAACTATTGTTCATTTCTTCAGTTTCAAATTTCTTTTTTAATGGACAGAGCTTATGTTTCATACATTAACTATTATATAACTGAATATTTTTTACTATTAAGTTGTTAATATATTATATATATATATATATATATATATATATATATATATATATATATATATATATAGACATGAATATATATATGTATGTATAAATGTATAATTAAAATATATTTGAATATTTTAGATATAAAAAATGTAACTCACCATATTTAAATTTTTAACAATTATATTAGGTTGTCAAATATCTCCCTTCCGCCTTTTTGTCTTTTGAATTTCGCGGCTATGTACAAAAAAAAGCGGAAGGGAGATATTTGACAACATAATATATAAAATAAAGTATACTTCCTTTCGTTCTTCTTATAATTTGAATTTATTTGTAAAGCTTATTTACTTGCATAAATACCGATATTATTTTATAAAACTTTGTATACAATACATTATATTATATTATATTAATAATAAAAATACATTACAAAATATACATTACATTATATTAATAATAAATAAATAAGTGTAAAATATTCTAGAATTGTTATGTTATACTTAACTTTGTATTTTCTATTTTTAGAATATTGTTTATGAAAAATAAAAATATAGATCTATTTTTCTTCAAGACTGTATATGTCTCGGTATCATATTGTCAAATTAAAATATAAATAGCGTAATGTAAGAAAATATCTCAATCTTAAAATATTGTATCATTTTCTTTTTTTGCACTGTTTACAAAAAATGTACACAAAGCACCTACTTATTTATATAAAAAAAACAAATAGGATTTATTTTTCTCTAGAAAAATATAAAAATAAAACTTTCACGGAAATTTAAGATTCACTGGAATTATTTTATTGAATATCTTTATTTTGGTTATTTAATTTTATACTTTTCAATTTAATTTCTGTGAAATCAATTTGGTAAATAACAAACAATATTTTTTTCTAAAATTAATATATATATATATATATATATATATATATACATATATATATATACATATATATATATATATATATATATATATATTTATACATATATATAAATTGTAGGAAATGTTAAGATGTTTTTTTTTTAAAAAAATATAAAGCAGTTATGGGGATTAACTATCATTTTATTATATTTAGTTTGTAATGTAAATGTAAAAATACTATCTGTTCTATCACTTTAGTAAATTCACTTTAACAAAAATGATGCACTCGTTAAACTTCTATAAGATTTTATAAGAGATTTCAAAATGCAGTACTTTGACAATGATAGCATGATCATCAAAATGTATATCAGCGAATAAAATAAACAGTAAATGATTATTAAACATTTTTATAAAAATGAGTAATTGTACCAAAACAAAGGAAAAATATTTTTTTATTATTTTCCTAATTTATTGTTAGAAAAATAAGAATTTTCGGGGAGTAATTCCAGATTTAAAATGCGTAGGGTTAATAAGAAATATTAAAATATTATTTTTTGGTTTTATTCCTTACACATGTATTGGAAAAATAAAAAATCGTTTGAGAAATGATTTTTTTGTTTAAAAAAATAATTATTACAATTATTTGACTTTTTGAAGATATTGGAAGTATTTATTTTAAACAGTATAACATGAGAGCAAATGATATACATTAAAATAAAATTTAAAATATATTTGATTTAAAAATGAAAATGATTTCACATGGATACTACCTACATATATAATATAGTATAAATAAAATTTATTTTATTAAGAGAATATAAACTTACTCCTAAAAGAAATTTTGTAAAGTTGTCAGAATGGTATATTATAACATACAAGCTTTATATTGTAACACTTAAACCATGATGATATATCTATTTAAATGTAGAACTCGAAAAAAGAATAAAAACACTAGTCATAAAATTAGTTTTATTATGACTTACAGTAAATTAAAAGCAATATACAATGAATTTCTGGATAGCAAGAAAAATGATTTAAAAATAATAGAAATAAAAAAATTAAAACCTATATGAATTTTGGACAACTCATTAACACAAAAAGAATATTTAAAGATAAAATGAACAAGAGTATAAAATTATAATAGTATAAATTAAAAAAAAATCATATTAAGGAGTTGAACACTTGTTTATGGTTAAAGAAAAAAGGTTTTAATTAATTTATTCTATCTATTAACATTTATGCAAATAAATATTGGTTTTAAATGTTAACATAATTCGGTAGTTCCACCCAATTCAAGAAAATATGAAACATATCAAAGAAGTATGGAAAAAGGTGTATTATATTAGAAATGACACATAAAGGTAGAAAGGGAAACTAGTCGATTAGAAAGAAACTAAAAGTTATAGACGTTATAACAAAATAAGTTCGAAATGGAAATTTATTTGTTATAAAGCAAGAAAAGACCATCGATGGATAAGAGGATATATTAATTGAGAATTGAAAGATATAAAAAGATCTAGGAAAAGTTATATGGATTGATAAGACAGAATAAAAAAGGTTGAAATAGAATAGAAGAGAATGGTATTAGATTGTTCATTTATATATATATATATATATATATATATATATATATATATATATATATATATATATATATATATAGTAAAACTTCTATATCCGCAGATTGGATATCCACGGTTTCAATTATATGCGATTTATTGGCAATAGACGAATTACAAACAGAAATCGTAAATGCCTATCGGAGGAAATTGT
>CP092093.1:20700000-20852500 GCA_029203775.1 Neoneuromus ignobilis
AAAACATTATTTCAAAAGACATTGTTTTTATCATTGATTATATAAATAAAGTTCGTATACGTTTGATAAATATATATATATATATATATATATATATATATATATATATATAAAGGTCTATCGGAAAGTCCTGTCCGATAATGTCATCTAAAGTTTCAAAGATGAGTCATTTTACAGAAATGGAATTCACAAATTACCTTCACGCTGGGAAGAGGTCTTAGTAACGAAGGCAAAATTATATTGTTCATTAAATATTTATAAATATATTGAAAACGTATTATTTTTTTAATTCAAAAACTGACAGAACTTTTCAGTAGACCTAATAAATATGTATATATATATATATATATATATATATATATATATATATATATATATATATGTATATATATATATTTGGTTAGAGAAAAAGTATTTTTACTATTTACTGATAGATGGAGGTTTGGTTGATTTTGACAGTCTGCCATTTTGTGATATATTAATGTTATATATCGTTTGGAAGGTGAAAATTCACAAAACATTTTAAAATAGTTTTAAACAAAATTGGCACAATCAATGAAAAGTTATTAATATTGAAAATGGGTGAAAATGAGGAACATTTTTGACACATTTTATTTTTTAATTATAAAAAGCAAAAAAGTCCATAAAAAATGTCGTGTTTATGGAGACGATGTTCTAATTAGACAAACAGTATTAAATTGTTTTTTTTTATTTTGAAATGGAAATTTTGAAATGAAAGGTGTATCTCGTTTTATTCGGCTTATAGTGAAAAGTGTCGCTGAAATTTTGTAAAAAATTGAAGAAAAACGATTTGTAAACAGTTGATTAGCTAGAGAGTTAAACATTGATCATAAAATCGTTCTTAGTTATTTATGTAAGGCTGGATATACAAAAAATCTAGATGTTTCTATGTCATACAATTTAATAGCAAAAAATTTAAAGAACCGAATTTTCATGCACGAATCACAGCTGAACCGGAACGAAATCAAGCCATTTCTGAAAAGATTGATAACGAGCAATGAAAAGTGGATAATATACGACAATAATGTTCGAAAAAAATCTTGGTCGAAGCGAGATGAGGCATCACAAACGATTACAAAGCCTGGATTGATGCCAAGGAAGGTGATTCTGTGTGTCTGGTGGGATTGGAAGAGAGTCATCTACTATGAGGTGTTGTTGTTAAGTAAAATGGTTGATTTTGATCTTTACTATCGACAATTTATGCAATTGAAGTAATCGATTCAGGAAAAACGTCCAGAATTAGTGAATAGAAAGGACGTTTTCTTCCATCATGATAACTCCAGACCCACATACATCTTTGAAGACTCGGCAAAAATCAAGAGAGATGGGTTGGACAGTTTTTATGTATCTACAATATAATCTTGGTCTTGCACCGTTAAACCACCATTGTTTCGTTTATTATAGAATTCCCTTAATGGAGTAAACATAATTTAATTGAGATTTTCAAAAATCACTTATTTCTGTTTTTTGGGCAAGAACTCCAGAAGTTCTACACCGATGGAATAATGGCTTTACCCAAAAAATAACAGAAGTTCGTAGATCAGAATGGTACATATTTGGTTTAATCAAAGATTTATAAGCAGTTTAAAAATATGTTTCAATTTCTTTTTAATTTCTAAAGAGATTTTTCCTTTATATACGAGGGTCGTTTGATAAGTATAGTAAAAAACGTAAGAAAAACTAAATTGAAAAATAGAATTTAATTAAATAATTAAATTAAACAATAAATAAATTTACCATACTTACAAACAACCCTCGCATATATAGGGCCATTTAAATGTGACACCTAGATTTGTGTTTTATTAAAAAAAAACTTGTGTTTAGGGTGGTGTATAGGGAAATATGTGTATAGTTTCTTTTATTCCTTTTTAATAAAACATAAATCTAGGCCTCGCATTTGGATGAGCCTATATATTGTAAGATTTAAAAATGTCTATAATTAATTTTTTTTATATAACATTGTTAAATGCATAGTAATATCATTTTGTACTAAGTAATTAAGATTTGATTGTAATGTTGTAGTATGTCATTATTATCCATTAAGTTTTCAACAATTTTATCATAAATTTTAACTACGATATAGAATAATTTTTTTAAAAAAGAAAATAAATCAAAACTCTAGTATAAAAAAAATTTTATTTATACAATCATCGAATACTAAAGAACAATTATTGTTACTGTACAATGATTCAGAATAATAAAAATGATTTCAACCATGTAGTTCAAAAACCAACATTACTGTGTAAAAGTAACGTACGATTTTTTTTTTTTTGTATCAACGTACTTGAGAGCTTACTAGCTATATATTCTTTAAGTTTCGTATATGCTATATTCTGTGGGAGAATCGGCAGATGACTCTTCGTCATCGTCACTGTTAACAGTGTCGCAGGCGCGAGAAGAGTAGTAAAGTTTACATAGCGGAAACGATTGCAGGATGCGATTTCACGCGGTTGTTATAGTTGTTGGGGTGAGAGTAGGTGGATGTAGAGAAGATACTATGTAGAGGTAAATATAGTGAATTGAAAAGGGTGTAAATATATATATATATATATATATATATACATGTAGTATGGGGTATATTTGTTGCGTGACGATTCACACTTTAAAATTGATACATTGAAAAGGAATCGGTGCAAATTTAAATTTGCGGTTGAGACGGATTGCATGATTTTTCTTCATGGTTTTTTCCTACATATATACGAATCAATTGGGGGAGGAGAGGGTGTTTGTATATATATATATATATATATATATATATATATATGCTTCTATGTAATCGCTGGATTTATGCTCCGTGGTTTAAGAGTTGATATAAAAAGAACGAATCGTAGTAAATGATTTTCGTGTATTTTTGATAAACGTTGGAGTTATTTTTATAAGAAGATTATTTTCATTCAATGTATGTACGTTATGTATTATATATATATATATATATATATATATATATATATATATATATATATATATATATATAAATATGTATATGTATATGTATATTTCTATTTATATATAAATACCTTTAATTATTTAGTTATTTAATAAATCTTTTGGTTTTTACGGTTCTTGTTTTTATGTAATATAATAATTGAAATAACAAATAATTACGTTTTTTATGTTTATTTTATATTTAAATGTTTTTATTTTTTAAAAAATGATATAAAGTCTACCAAAAAGTTTTATTCGTTTTTTAAGTAAAAATATTTTTTCAATTTGTCAATAATATTTAATTAACAGTGTAATTTTTATTAATATTTATAACTTCTTTTAATCTTGATGAAAGGTTTTGAATTCCACTTCGATAAAGTAACTCGTTTTTTTGAAAACATCATCTAGTGTTTTTTTCATATTTCCAACTTCATAAGTTTGTTTCCATTTAAATATATCTGGATAATCAAAAATTAATAATTGTCACCAGATGTTACATATGGAGAATATTCTGGGTGACATACAACCTTCCAATCAAGTTTTGCTATTTTTTCTATATTGTTAAAAAAAATGTATATGTAAGATAAATTGCTTTCTATTAACAAGAGTTATTTTTTTAAAAATTCTTATATTAACACGTTGACGTAAATGATGTCTATAGCTGTCCAATGCTAGTGATTGTAGGTGCAAATAACGGCAATGGCCGTTCTATATTCTTAGTATTATAAATAAATGATTAAAATATATATCAGTGTTAAATCCATTTTCTTCTAAATTCTTCCATCTTCCTTCAAGTATGAATGATGAAATATATATTTCTCATTATGTGATACAGTCATTTTATTTCAATTATTCCCACAATTTGAAACTGGTTGCGATAAGTGTACTTATAGAATTTAACGACGTCCATAGCCGCAAACATTTTATACATTTTGTCTCAGTCTCTTTTCAAGTGTGATTTGGAAGCTTCCAAAATTTTGTTGGAAATTATTACTGGAAATTTTTTATAAAATTTGCTATTCTGCTTTTTTTTCGTTACAAATGTTGTTCAAAATTAAATTTTGTGTCTCTAAATGGATTTTTGAATTTTTGTTATGTTATTATAAATTTTTATTCTTGAGTTTTTTCATTTTGTATTAAAAAAATCTAGTTATATGTTTATAAAAATATTTGTTTCTTTTTTACTAAATTATTTTTAAAAAATATCGTTATAGTCTATTCAGCTACCAAAACTTCTATAGCTGTCCTTTGTGTATCAGGGAAATCGAGCTATTAAAAACAAATGACGGTTATAGACGTCCACCATTTTTTAGGAAAATTTATTAGAAAATATAATAATTTTATTCTGTAAGTATGAAATTTTGATCGGACTCCTCAAGAATCAACTAATTAACAAAAAAAAAGTTTTTGTTATCCATCACCAATTTCAAAATTAGCGTCAACGTGTTAAATAGTTTAGACGACAAACTGTTTCCTTTCTCTAGTTTAACACTAAACCTACCGACAATTTTTGTATCCTATTCCCTATGCCTACGCGCGCGGTCAAATTGACCGGTACTGGTAGGTTTAGTGTTAATATTGTCAGAAAGATCTTCCGTTTTATGATGTTTTATTTATAGGCATATATTTTAATAATTCCAGATAATTTTTATAAAGATTTCAAATTTTCAAATTAGCTTAAAAATAATTATAGATAAATTTTCAATCACCAGGAAAATATTTTTTTTTAAATAAGACACTAAATTGTTAACTTTTTATAAGTATACTATATCAAGAATATTTTCCTGCACATAAGTATTTAAAAAAAATCCACTTCATTATTTAATTAATTCAAGGAAAAATCAATAAAATAATGTTAAACAAATTGATATAGAGATAAAATAAATATTTAATGATATAATTTTATCTATGAATTTTGGAGATAATGAATGAAAAAATTGCTTTATCTTATTTAGAACAAAGAAGGAAAATCAGTGTATTTTTTTATTCATTTCTATTGTACGTTTGTTATAATTTATCTATTTATATTTATATATATATATATATATATATATATAGATATATATATATACTCACAATATATTAAATAAATTAATTAGATTTAAAATAAAGTTCTCTAATGATGATGACATTATCAATAAAATACGCATCAATTTATTAATAAACAAAGTGAACAATAAATGATTATTGAACTGATTAAAAAAAAGATTTAGCCACAGAGTCAAAACAAATAGTATATAAACAACTAATTAAAAATAATATAAGGTATTAATCTCATTTGTGAATTTGTAGCAATATTTTTTTAAAAAATTGAAAAAATATTTTTAATATACAATACATTAATGTGAAATTTATTGTGGTTTTGTATTTCAATACTATTTACAAAAACTTATAACTAATAAATATTTATTTTTAAATGAAATTTTCCAGATTTTTTGAAAAATATCCAGTTATATAGTAAATTCATTAAAAAATTGTTGATGTGATATTGAAAAGCTAAAACCTAATAGTGAATTCGAGTAAAACTATGATCGACATTAACAAGGGGGAAATAAAATACACTAAACGTGACATTACTCCCAAAGGAATGAATACATTGCAGAACTAATAGACGTGTAAACATTGCTTTGAGGGGGATTTCGAGAAACAATTTCACTCACGCGTTTATCTCTTCATACAGATTTTACGTACACATTCATTCATATACATAGCCACAAGTATTGTGTTACATACGTAATTATTTGTATATATATATATATATATATATATATATATATATATATATATATATATATATATATATATATATATATATATATATATATATATATATATATATATATATATATATATATATGTGTCTGTGTGTGTGTGTATACATGTGTACATACAATTTTTTAAAACAATTTCAGTTCTAAAAAAATCATTAAAAATGCTTTTGTTAGTAATATGGTAATATTTAAAATGAAAATAAAATATTACATAGTTAATTTTAAAAAAAACTAATGCATTGATTATCAATTCGTTATTTGAATACAAACAGTAAAAAATTTTTTTTACTATTTGATTCAAAATAATACATTTTATTTTAATATAAATAAAATAAAAGCACTTGTATGTGAATGATTAATTACTTATATATATATATATATATATATATATATATATATATATATATATATTAGGTTGGCAAGTATCTCCCTTCCGCTTTTTTTTTTTTATTTTTATTTTTTGCACATAGCTGCGAAATTCAAAAGACCAGAAGGCGGAAGGGAGATACTTGCCAACCTAATATATACAAAATAACATGTTATTAAATAAAAACATTTATTTATTAAAAAAAATATTTGTTGATAAATATTTATGTTTAAAAAAATCTATTTATAATTTTGTTTCGAAAAATATAGCTAATTGTAAATCTGTAAAATGATTTATATTTGCATTTACATGTTAATATAAATGGCATAAAATATATTTGTTTTTATAAAATCATTTACATAACTGATATATATATATATATATATATATATATATATATATATAAATAAATTTTAAAATATTTTATTACAAAATTAGTATACTTTTATTTTATTTTAAAAAAATAATTTAGACTATCATTTTATAAAAATATTGTTAATAATATTTTTTATTCATGACTGACTTTTTTATTTATAACACAGAACTTTAATGATGTTAATGTCATGGAATTGTGTATAAACTTAGAAATAAAGAGAGTGAATGATAATAATTATTGAATACTTTTTCAATAACATATGGTGTTGGGGTAATATTTTACATGTGTGTAAATAATTCTATATTAGAAAAAATGTTTAATTCATACACATATTAATATAACTTTATAATTTAAAATATTTCACTTAGATGTACTTCTTAAATATGTCTGAAATAAGTTTTTATTTATTTATTTTGAGATCAAATTAAACAGCAAGTTAAAAATATTGTACATGGAATAAAATTCAATAAAATAATTTAATTCATTTGACGATTTTTAACCGAATTTACACACACATACACACACACACACACACACATATATATATATATATATATTATAATCATCATCATTGCCATCATTAATTTCTTTCTATTCATTGCTAGATTAAGACTTCTCCCAAAACTTTTTACCTACAACGATTCATTACCTTTCTTGGCCATTCCACGCTAACAAATTTTCTCATATCTTTTTTCTATCTCTTCAATCGTCTATCTTTTTATATTTCTGAGATTACAGTCAATAATTTCTGTTATCCAAAAATGATCTTTTCTTGCTATATCCTTATTTCTAATTTAAAAATGTCATTCTTATTATACGTTTGTAACTTTGGGTTTTTCGAGTCTGATAGGTTTTTACTCATTTTTCTAAACATTTATCGTTTCATGCTTTTTTGTGTTGTCTAGACTTGCTGAATTATTATAGAATTTAAGGCTCTCGTTTCACAACCATGAGTAAAAACAGATATGATACATTGATCAATTTTTTCAAACATAAAGAAATATTTAACTTTAAAATATAAGTATTTATTTGAAATTGATACAATTCAATTTAAATTTTTCTGTTCACATCATTCATAAATATTCCTTTTGTATTAATAAACTATACTTAATAAATATATTTTTTTATTTCTTCATCTCTTTCTGTGATTTTTCCATTAGCAGTTTACATTACCTTCCTAGCTTAAATCTTTAGATAAATTATTAAGAATTGTTTGCTATTTAAAATAGTTTTATGTTTGTGGATTGCAAACCTAACAGTTCAGCTCTCAACCAGGATCAGGGTATTTTTCTTAATCCTACTTCTTGCCCGAGACTTACCCTGTATGAACATCACTGCCAATAATTTATACTATTACTACCATAACCCTCAGATTTCTTAAAAAATCAATCCTCTTCTCCCAATAAAAATCATTCAATAAAGTGAATACAACATTAAAGATTTTTTATCTATTATGGATTTATTCTTTTAATTCGATTTTCCTCTGATCTGAAAATTCAGTTTACATTATTTCTGTTTTGCTTTGATTCATCATAAAGCAATTTTTGGATTTAATTTGTATAATTATAAAAATAATTATACAAAATAAAAGATCCTTTTTTAAAATTTACTTTATCTTGGGCTTATTTAGAAAATAATATTATCTTCTGAAAAATCATGATTAAACATCTTTATAAATAAATGATTATCTCAACTTTCATTTTCATTCCTTAAAATTTCTAGTTTAGTGTAAAAAACACTTCTTCTAATGCCGCTGCAAATAAATTTTTCCACATTGCATCGATATATATATATATATATATATATATATATATATATATACTCGTATATATATATATATATATAGAGAGAGAGAGAGAGAGAGGGAGAGAGAAATATAAATATAAATGAAAAAAATATAAAGTTTACAAAAACATCATTCAGAATAGTACATTTTTTTAATAAAGTAATTCTATATTAAATAAAATGATAAATTATAATATGTGTATTAATTTTTTTAGTGAAACGAAAAAATAATATCTTTTAGCAATACAATAAAAAAATATATCAAATTAAATAAATATATCGTTCATAATATATTATATACTGTTTTTTCATCTTCCATGAGTATTAATTTTTTGTAGATTTTATATACTTTTTTTATACAAAAAATACTATTTCGTTCAAAAATTATTTATATTTTTTTTCAAATTAAGTTATTATTCACATATAGTTTATGTATAATTATTACTTTATAGTTTAATATATTTAATTTATATATACTTTTCAAATATGTTTTAATAAGGTTTTTTTGAGCTTTTTTTGATGCTTACAATGTTAAATAATTACAAGTAAAAAAAAACTATATGAAATGATATCTAATAATATAACATAATTAGTTACATTACCAGTTACATTACCTTCAATTCTCTCTCTTTCCCTCTCTCTCTCTCTCTGTTTATATATATATATATATATATATATATATATATATAAATATGATGAAAATATATTCCAATTTTATTAAATTTTATATAAATCGTATACTCGTTGTTGCATGTCTTGATATGAATAGGGTCACAATATTTATCCCTTACGGGAAATGAAACGTGATAGCTACAGTAAGGGCGCCTTGTTAAGGCTAATGTAGATTTCATTACTGACAAATTGGATTGATAAGTGGTATAGAGAGGTCATGCAAACTCAAATGAAAACGAGTGTCATTTCAAATAACACAAATTGTTTATATTAAGATAAGTGTATCATATGTGTGTATATATATATATATATATATATATATATATATATATATATATATATATATATACAGGTAAATCTCTTACAACACGGTTTCGCTTTAACACGTTATGAAAATTGCGGAAACCCTTGGATTACAGAAACTCTTCTACAACATTAGATAATACGATTTTTATTACAGAAAATATATTAGAAAATTATAAAATGGTAAATAATTAAAAATAATAAATATTAACTTCTAGTCTCATATAGCACGATCTCAAACAACACAGTATTTTCTAGGAATCTATCTACCGTGTTACCTGTGTATATATATATATATATATATATATATATATATATATATATATATATATATATATATATATATTTATAATCTATAAAACGACAATAAATTATTTTAATTAGAAAAGGTTATACAAAAGAAATCTTTTTCTAGTAATATAGATGGTGGTTAAGTGTAGTTTTATATATATATATATATATGTATATATATATATATATATATATATATTAGGTTGGCAAATATATCCCTTCCGCCTTCTGGTCTTTTGAATTTCGCAGCTATGTACAAAAAAAAAAAAAGCGGAAGGAGATACTTGCCAACCTAATATATATATATATATATATATATATATATATATATATATATATATATATATTAACATTTAAAAGCTTTGTCTATTTAGCTATATATATATATATATATATATATATATATATATATATAACATTTACCTAAAAGTTTTGTCTATTTAGCAAATAATTAATCAAATCAAATAGAAAAGTATTTTAATTTAAGGTATATGACTTTTTTTAACGTTATGTTTTATCACTGGTACTTTTCAAAATACATTGAAGTAAAAGTTTTTCCATCATTATTTGCTAAGGAATAATGAAGGAAAGATATCTGCCCATAAGGTTCATTTACGGCACTATATACTTTAAGAATATCAACAAGGAAAGAATGTTGCAAAAGAAAATAGAAATTTATTAAAAGTTTTTGGAATAAATTCAGAATTTGAAAGGACATGCAGAAGATTGTTTAAGAAATTTAAGAATGGAGACCTTAGTCTGAAAGATAAACCATGCTCTGAAAGACCTATAATCGATGTTTATATTCTTTGCAACATTTTGGAAGAAGACTTATTTTTATTTACATCAGAGATAGCAGAAATGGATGCCACATAAATTGATTGCTGATAATAGGCATAGGATTGTGTAACTGTCTACTTGTCTCTACTTCATTTTTATTTACAAAATAAAATTGAATTATTTTTGGAACATCTCATAACCGGAAATGAAAAATGTAGCGAGAAAGTAACTTACTCCGAAACTGAACAATTTGCACTGTTAATATCTAAACTGAATTTAAGTGTGAAAAAGATAATGTTGACTGTATAGAGATATGAACAGAGAAGTATGAACAGAGAGTATAGAGATATGAATAAGATATGAAATGATCAATCAATTATGAAATTTTAAAGTAAAGAAATGATTAATTTTAAAAAATATTGACAAAAATTGTATACAATAACTTTAAAGAAGTGTTCGGCTGCTGTTAATATGAAGCAGTTTATCTCACAGTAAGGCCACAAATTTCTTCAGCAACATAGAAAAATATTGGAACTTTATTGAGTAGTTCTAAGTCACTCAGCTTATTTTTCAGATAGAGTACCTACCGATAAACATTTATTGTTGGCTCTGCAAAATATTTAAATGGGAAAAGTTTAATGAAGGTGAAAATGTGAAAAAGGTACTAGATAAGTTTTAAGCTTCTATGGATGAGTTATTTTATCGGAGAGTATTAAAAACTTCCATTAATATGGGAAGAAGTTGTAAATATTAATGAAAATTACATTGTTGATTAAATATTAATAAACAGTATAAAAATGTATTATTTTCTTTTACTTGAAAAACGGACAGAACTTTTCGATAGATCTTATATAGGGTCATCGAAATGTGACACCTAGATTTGTGTTTTATTAAAAAGAAACTTGTGTATAGGGAAATATGTGTATAGTTTCTTTTTAATAAAACACAAATCTAGGTGTCACATTTGGATGACTCTCTCTCTCTCTCTCTCTCTCTCTATATATATATATATATATATATATATATACACACACACACACACACACACACACACACCCGTCCCTTAATTTACGCGAAGTATCCGTTCCACGTGGATTTGTTTTACGTGAATGAAAATCGCGTAAATTGAGTCTGTCAGTACAATAGAAAAAATATTGGAAATAAAAGCTGGTAAAATTGTAGAAACACATATTTATTCACATAGCTTATCAAAAAAATAATGACGTTTTAGAAAACAAAAGTAGATAAATTTTATTCGGTGTCACTATCGCTACTGTAATTCAAAACAATCAACCCTTCTTTATATATTTATATCGTGTTTTTATACGTTCAAGTAAGAATTTGCGTTACTCTAATATATAATAAATTCCATGAAAAATTATATAAAATGAAATCTATCTGACCGCGTATAAAAAGTGCTGCATAAATCAATACTGCGTAAAAAAAGTCCTGCGAAAATAGAGGTATA
The DNA here is from genome assembly GCA_029203775.1 of Neoneuromus ignobilis. Taxonomy (NCBI): domain Eukaryota; kingdom Metazoa; phylum Arthropoda; class Insecta; order Megaloptera; family Corydalidae; genus Neoneuromus; species Neoneuromus ignobilis. The sequence continues at coordinate 20,711,760 of CP092093.1, forward strand.
ATTTGCTGCGTAACTCCCGTAAAAAAGTCCCTCGTAAATTGAGGGACCGATGTATATATATATATATATATATATATATATATATATATATATATATACAGTAATACTTCGCATAGTCCAGCTTCAATTAGTCCGGTTTGAAATTTCCAAAAAAAAAGTTTTAATTGAAAAAAATCCTACTAAAAAGTTTTTGTTGAAAAAATTCCAAAAAATTAATATATAAAATTATTTTTATACGCAAATTTTCAAATTTTCCTCTTTATTATGAAAACATAATAAAATCGAAATCGTTATGCACATTACGCGCAACGCATGCGCAATTCTAGTTTTGTGGTCTTTTTTTCTTTTTGTTATAGTTTTAGATTCGTAATTCTAGGATAAAGTCAATTTTTTGTTAATTAAATTTTAACATTAGGTTTACGAACGTTTTATATATACCTATCTTTATGGACACGGGTCAATTTGACGCATGAACAAAATCATATATTTTCTTTAAAAAACAACAATTATATAATATGAATTTATAAATGAAACTATAAGATATACTTTTATATAAAATTTATAATATTTAACATTATATAACATTACATTTATTCTGCGTATCTTTTACACATATATACTAGTAAAAAAATATCGGTTATTATATTCCTGCCTTGATGTAAATATGATTCGGCTAACTTTAAAACTACAAAATCCGCCCAAAATTATTGAAGTTTGCGTTTTATTTTTACCCAGATTAGGGAAACTATATTTTAGATATTTTGAATTTACATCTACTGCCAACCAAAACTTTATGCCAAATTTATTTGGCTTATTTGGCATATATTGCGTGAATCTGCATCGGACTTTCATAGGGAACAGTTGCTCGTCTATTGAAATATTTTCGTGAGGTTTATAACAGGATTGACTATTATGTATAAATTTGTCCCATATTTCAGATATCAATGCAAATTCATCTGTACGTAAACGTTCGGATCGTTTTGTTCTTTTATCAAATCATATGAATCGAAGAATTTGCGTAAATTGATTTCTAGGAATTGTGCTCGAGAAGAAAGCGGGTCCCCATTTCTTCGACCATAAATAAAAATCTTTTAGTGACTTTTCTTCACATGCTTCCCGAATATACTAAATTCCCTTTTCTATATCGGATCAGGGTTTCCTAACTAGTATTAATGGTTATTTTACGATTGTGTCAAATTGACGCGTACCGTAAAGATAGGTATACCACATACATAATTTCTAAATTAGAAAGTTTTGAAGAAAATTAATTTCCCTATTTTATTTGTCTCGTTAAATGGTTAAAAGTCAATACAAGTGGTAGAAGAAAAATGTAAACGGTTTCTGTAAATTCCCTCATGAAATTCGAAATGTGTCAAAATGACGCGTCCCGTAAACCTAGTGTTAATAACCTATTTGAAAATGAATTTAAAATGAATGTATAAACCCCTGATTTTGTTTTGTTGATACATACAAACATTTGAATATATTACCCTCGTTTTATTTACTAAAAAACAGGACAAAAAATTTATTTGGAACCAATTAATATTTTTTGTATTTAGTTAATGTTTCGATTAGTTCGGTTTCAAATAATCCGGCTAATCAGTGTAACCGATTAATCGGACTATGCGAGGTATTTCTGTATATATATATATATATATATATATATATATATATATATATATACACATAATACACACATACACACATACACACGCACACACACACACACACAAACGATAATATGAATTATGATTATGGATGTCTCGTGTATGTATTTTTACATTTGATCGTTCAAATATAGTGTATAATTATTTGAATATTAAAATATTTCATATATTTTCAATCCTTAACCCATAATATTTCTCTCGGCCGCAAACTTTTCAAATATATTTGTATTTAACTACGAGTACACCTCTCTACCTCCGTTTACGAAATATTAAAACAAATATTTCATGTTAGTACGAAGTAGCGTTATGTTTCTCGTTCACCAAGCAACGATTCTGTCTCTGTAAGATATTTGTAACCATACATTCTCGTTACGTTATAGCAAGGGTTTCACTTTATATATATATATATATATATATATATATATATATATATATATATATATATATATATACATTCATACATACGTGTGTATGGCGTATTTCATATATTTTATACTCATCGTGCCTTGCGTCGATGATCAAACAACAAAACAAACTCATGGCCACAGCTGTAGCCCTGCTTCTTTATCTCCCGGTGCAGCAGCAGCAGTCGTCGCCGTTAGAGCAGCCGCCGCCGCCACTGCTGCCACCGCCACCACGAGCGGTCGACGTGTACACTAAATCCGGATTATAAACGGCATGGTAACATCACACAGTAGGCCTACAAATACAACACACTACTATATGTGTATGTAGTGACTTTGATGACCGTATAGCTTGTGTGTATATATATATATATATATATATATATATATATATATCCATTAAAATGTGAGATATAATGTACTTGTTTAGTATTCTAAAATTTTTGTTATTATATTTTGAATATTTTTATTCAATTCATATTTTTCTTTACTACTAGGATCATTTGAAAAATTAGTGACATGGTAATGATAACTATTTTTTCTGAAATTACTTTTATTTTTCAATATAATCTTTTTGAACTTCAACACTCTTTGTTTAACGATTCTCTTATATTTTCATCCTATCCCAAAAGTTAGATTACTTAACACATATTCGTCCGTTTGACGAAAATTCGTCATCTTCCAGAGAATCACCCACAGCCAAATGACGAAAATTCGTCATTTGTATATTACAGAGAATAATTGATTTTTGTTCTCTTAATTCTGAGTATATTAAATTATAATTTTAACCAAACAGAGATAATGCCATGAGAGAACTAATTTTAGCTTCAGTTGCATCGCATAACGGTGCAAATGTAATCAAAAACAAAGTAAAACTGTATAAGTCGGTATTGGGTATAAAAGAATTTTATTCAAAGTTTAAGCGCTCGGGTGTTCGAATAACTAAACAAATTTAGTTGTATTATTGTTAATTTTTTTACCCTTTCTTATCAAATAATAAAATATACCTAAAATGGAGGACAAAAATGAAATATATGCAGGCATTTTATCTGATTGTGAGGCAGATTTTTCACAAACTAATTTTGATAATAATGATAGTGACAGTATGTGACTTTTGCAACATTTCCCTTCATACTGGCACATGTTTTAAACAGTACCATTCACTAAAAAATTATTAATTATTTATAAAATTAAAGACTCAATAATAATGTACTTCATCTAAAAAAAAGAGAATAATAACTTTGGGTTTTTAGAAATTCATTTAAACTTTTTTATGAATTTAATTGTTTTTTAACTAAGGAAAGCCAAAAAAAATAAAAAATTATATATAAAGATAAATTTGTTTTATATCATTTTCCAAGATTTCACTGAAAAATATATGATTTCTAACAAGTTACATTAGTTTTATATAGACCATATCATTTCTACAGATAGTGTCAAAAAATGCCGGCATTTGGTGAATGGCGGTGCAAAAAGTTACCCGACGAATATGTGTTAATGTATACAAAATAGCCATTTACCGCCTATGAAGAAAATCACTTGCCGAAAAGGAATTTTCTAAATTTGGGAATAAATGGAAGTCAATCAGAAAAAAACTATGTGAATAAGGCAGAAAATTTTACTTCAATTTTGATGTTATTTACCATTGGAACGACACTTATATAGAATTATGTATTATTTTGATAAAAAATGTTTTTTTTATCATCTAATCTTTTTCCTTTTTTTTTTATTTATTTGTTCTGAAAAACTAACATAATATTCTCACTTTATCATTTAATCCTTCGGGAAATAATCAATTAGTAATACTTCTTTAACATTCCTGAAAATAAAAGTCATAATTTTTCCTATAGACAAAATGAACTTTGACGTTTTGGTAATGAAAAATGATTAAGATTTTATTGTTTTAATCATTGTATAGAGATAAATCCAAGTTTTATCAGTAATTACAAATCTATGAATAAAATCAATCGTATTTTTCTTAAAAATGTTCAAACACTCTTGAAAAATTTGTATTAAAGTACATTTTTGTTCAACCATTTGTAAATTGACAGCCATCTTGTTGATAACATGCTGATATCCAATTCTTCGATTAGGATATGAAATATTTATTTATTTATATTTAAAACTTCAGTAATTTGAAATACTTTTAATATATACGATTCTCAAAATCATTATCATGCATTTTATTGATGATTTTTGGTATTTTAGCTGTTTTTGAACGTCCACTAAGGAAATTATCTTTTAAACTTATATTTTCATGTTTAAATTCTGCAACTAATTTTTTATAATTGTAAATGAAGGTGCATCATCACCCAACATATTTTCCATCTTGTTAAAAGTTTCCATTGACGTTAAACATTTTTTAACAAAGAATTTTATTACTGCTCTATGTTCAATTTTATCCAATTGAAAATTATACGAGATGATTTTAATTAAAAAGATTTTAAAACAAACTACTTGAAAATGATTTGGTATTTCACAGCTTTTTGTAAGATAGACGTGGAAATACAAGGGAGCAAAAATTTTGAAATTAATATTGATATCTATACATCAGGTCACGAACTATTCAAATGACATTTAGTAAAAATAATGTCTTATTTTTTGTCGATTTATTAATTTTGAGCTGAATAAATTTGCGATATACTTTTGTACATCATTAAAATATATAATTTTTCTTTTTATTAAAATGGTTCTATAAAAATAAAACGAGTAGTAATTGAGGGCATAAGATGAGTTAGTAAGAAAGATAATATTTCTCATTTAACTCTAATTTTTCTAAATTTTTCATCTAGATTTTGTGTTGTTACGTTATTCCAACAAAAAAATAAGACCTTTCTCTTCACTAATTCGGGTCTTCTGGAATTTAAATCTTAATTGAGTGTGTTAATTTACTAATTGATTAAGTGTATATCAGCAAAAATATACTCATAATGCGTGCTTTAGGTACTGTTGATCGTGTCACTAATTACAATAAACACATTTGACTTCAATTGCTTTCATTGCTGGAATACTGACGAGTTAAAACGAAGTAATTCTATCTTTCTGGCCAGTAAGATACTAGTTTCTATGAGCAGCCTGGAAGTTGGTTAAAAATCGTGAAGCAGTTTCATTACGGATTCTAAAGGTAGATCCAAATCTCAGTGAAAATATTATACTATTGAACCTAAGACGAAAAGAATATTTGTGATATAAGAATTATTATTATTATCCTTAAGATAGGTATTATAGTACTGCTGATTTCTAAATCGCAGGTAAAAAGTTGTTGAAGGTATAAATTTGAGTCTATATTTGACTAAATTAAGAGAGTTAATCAGCAAATTATATTTCATCAGTTCCACAAACGGCATAGAATCACTATTTTAATATAAATCTCTTTTTGATGACACTAAAGGAGTTATACTTTTGAGTAATTAATATATTTTTTTAATATGTGGTAATAGAGTAGCCATTTCTGATCATTAAACACATTTTTTTTAAAAAAATTGATTCATTTTTCTGCTTTGTTAGTGACATCTTGAAAATTGTAAATTTGTCTATTATATTTTCCAATATATTCCTGAAATACTTGAACATTAACCTTGATAACAGTAGAATTTTCTTAAGGTAGTCTAAGAAATTCGAATATTTAAACGATAAACGTTTAGTCTTTCTATGATCTCATATGAAGTTTATATCGAATTTTTCAGTACATTTTTTAAAAATATCAAAAGATAAAGGTACTTAAGGTCGAAATTTTTCACCCTGATCAAAATTTCCAGAGTGAAATTTTGCAATACCAATGTCAGTAAGTTTGTCTTTTTTTTAATTTCTAAAGAATTCGATCGAAAAAAACAGATTACTGGACTCGATGTTGACATGTTATAGAAATTTTATTTATATTGTCTTTTTAAATTAAACTGAGCTTCTTTACGAGTAAAGTGTAATTTATTATTGTTTTATATATAAAAGAAATGTTAAAATATGATTATTATGTTTGAGCACATGCGCAAATTATTTTATCACTACTAAAAATGATTTTATTTTTGTATTAATTCAACTTATATATATATATATATATATATATATATATATATATATATATATATATGTGTGTATGTATGTATGTATATAATAGTTTTAAAAATATTGCTCGAGTTTATAAGAATATTAACGCGCTATTTGACAACTGTTTAATAACACATTTCGGGTGCGACACAACAAACCCGATTAGAGCGAGTAAATATTTATAACATCCGCAGTAAAAAAAATCAATTTCTCTCGTGAACGAACAGGCAACAAACCGAGCGAAGAAACCCGCGAAGGGTGTCGTGAAGATTTCATTGGTTCCGTTACGCGTCCTATGTTAGCTTGAAATTTATCACGGCTTATGTGTCTCCCTCGATTCGTTCTGGGGTAGCTAGAACGACCGGATGTTGAAAACGACGCAGGGAAAATGTAGGTATCGTCGCCGCTGTTGTTGTTGCCGCCGCCGCTGCTGCTGCTGTTGTAAGCATTTACAGAACCCGTCCGCTCCGTCGGTCCGCTCAAGATTGCGTATACGTACCGGAGAAAGTCTATTTTGGGGTAGAAAAATTAGTTCTTGTACTATATAAACGAAAACATTTAATTATCAGTGCGGTTGCACGGATCAAGCTTTGTTTTCTTGTAAGGGAGCTCTATTTTTCATTTTATTAAATTAATAAGTGATTTTCGACATTTCATTTTCAATTACTACATGTATATATATATATATATATATATATATATATATATATATAAAATTAAAAATACTTTCTTGGGAAATAACTATAGATTAAAATTATTTACTAGAATTTAATGTTATTTATTTAATTATAAAGGTTTCAAAAATAAAAAAAGTATTTAAATCATTGAAAAGATTATAATATAATTATATATTTATTAATAAAATTATAAATGTATTTTTTGAAAATATTCATTGGTAAGGCAATGAAGAAAAATTGTTTCAAAATGATGAACTTGAAAGTATTCATGTATATTATGTTTATTTTAACAAATTTCTATATTGCATATTATTTTATTGCAATATTACTTGTTTTAACAAGTAAATTTTCTGATATTTTTATTTTGTCATCAATACCATAAAAATATTTAAATTCATTATATGAGCTGTTTTTTTATAGTGGTATAAGTCCATTTTTGTAAAAAAATGAGTTAATATTTTTAGTGAGACATAGATGTCCTTTTTATATTTATAATAACACAGTCAAGGGTGTACAAAATTGTCATAAATTAATCAAAAAAAAATTAATGTAAAATTTTATCGCAAGAATTTTATATTAAAAGTGGTATAAGGCCATTTATTCATATATTGAGATATTTAAAGGTTTGCGTTTGAATTAAACGAAACATTGACTTTGAAATATTTTTAGTTATATAACATAAAATTTATAAATAAACAATTATTGTTTATTTATAATTTTTTATATAATTAAAAATAAATATATTTATTGAAATAAAAAAAGATGAAATCAAAAGATTTGAAAAATTGCATTTTGAAATTGATATTTTTTTTATATTTTTTTGAAAATTTTTTGGATTTTTTTTAGAAAATTTATAAATAAACAATAATTGTTATTTATGAAGTCGATTTTTTGTTTAATTCAATCCCAAACCTTTAAATATCATATCTCAATGTATGAATAAATGGACTTATACCATTTTCAAAAAAAAGCAAACGGCTCAATTTGTTATTGATGAAAGTGATATAAGTCCATTTTTAGTTAAAAAACGGTTATTTTCTTTAACAAATTTATTAATTATTTTTACATAATAAAATATAATAAGTTTAGTTTTAAAAACATAACCAGAATTTATTAACGTTTTCCAATATTTTTTAATTCATTCAAACGCAAACCGTAAAATATCTCAATATATGAATAAATAGACTTATACCACTTTCTAATATATCGGTTCATATAAAATAATATACATCATTAATATTTTCAAATTATTTATCATAAAAAGAGTACTGCACTATTTTATATTTAACTAAATTTTTAAATAATTTAAAAATTACTATGCGAAATATATATATATATATATATATATATATATATATATAAGTATAATTTATATGTTTATAATTTATAATTTATATGTTTATAATTTATATGTATTTCATAATTTATATGTTTAAGCACAAAGACATTAATTTATTTAAGTATCTCAATATTAATTTTCAAAACGTTAAAAATATTAAAATTAATTTATCAATATTGTTTGTCAATGTTACTGGAATTAGTTTAAATTGGGAATTAAATTATTATTTAAAGAAATTTTTTATCTTACTATAATTTTAAAATATGTAAACACCTTTTTTAATATGTTCTTTTTAATATAAACGTACGTATTAATACATATATACATACATACATACATACATATATATATATATATATATATATATATATATATATATATATATATATATATATAAATCATCATCATTAATTTTTTTCTACTCATTTTTAGATGAGAGACTCTTATTATGAAAAAAACTATAAAGAGATCTTAAATAGATAGGATAGAAATGTGAAAAAATTATGGAATGGAAAGTGTAGAATTACTGGAATTGGAAAGTTTTATGAGAACCTTTGTCTAGCAGTGAATAGAGAGAGGCTGTTGTCCATGATATATATTTCAATCATTTTTTAAATATCTTAAACTAAGCTCATAAAAATGTAAATTTTGTAAAAAGAATGATAAAGGTTGTAGTATTGTTATTAAAAAAATATATCTAACTATGATGAGATCTTGTTTAAATATTGTTAAAGTGTATGGAATTTGATATAAGCAAAAAGGAGACAAATACAAGACTACTTCAAAGAAATACTACTAGTTTCCTTACAAAACAGATATATAATAATTAATAGTTCTAGTAAAATGGTAGAAGAGTTTGATGTATCGGACAGTCTATGAAATAGAAAAAGACTTGCTAGTTTAATTTATAAGTTTACAATTTGTATGAAGTATCCAGCTTGAGGATTTTAGTCAGAAATAGTATCTTCTTCTTTCTATGATATAAATAAACTCAGATTAAAAATTAAATTGAGAAACTTTAATAATTACTTAGTAAAAGTCTAGTTTTTCCATTGAGGTCTTTGAGCTTAAATGCTTTTTATTTCAATATTTTAAAAACATATTCACTTTATTAGTTAATTTTTTTACAAATAAGATCAAAAGAGTTAAAATGTAATTCAATAAAGACTGTTTCAAAATTGCAAACCATGCCAAAGAATGTGCAACTAAAGTAGACAAATTTGTATTATTATTATTACTCATATATATATATATATATATATATATATATATATATATATATATATATATATATATGTATATATGAGGAATAATAATAATACAAATTTGTCTACTTTAGTTACACATCCTTTGGCAAGATTTGCAATTTTTAAACAGTCTTTATTGAATTACATTTTAACTCTTATTTATATATATATATATATATATATATATATATATATATATATATATAGATAGAGAGAGAGAGAGAGAGAGAGAGAGAAAGAGGATCGGTTAAAATGGAAAATTTTGAAAGAAGCCTTCATCCAGCAGTAGATAGAGAGAGGATGCTTCTCTCTCTCTCTCTCTCTCTCTCTATATATATATAAGTGTTTGTATGTATGTGCATAATCAATATGATAAATGATAATACTTAATCTATTTTTTATATTACCAAAATTAAGTAAAAAATAAATTCAATTTTTTTCATAAACCAGTCAAAATGGTATTCTGATAATTTTATAATAAAAGCATATGTAATTATACGTACAAATAATTTAGTTTTAAATATGGTTATATATTTACAAAATCTTATATTTATCTTGTAAGTAAAAATAAACAAATAAAATAATATTTACAATTCATTTATTAAATAAGAAGTATATTGTAGGTATGAAAAGTAATTCCTCTATAGTAATTCCCAACGAAGTCATGGATAGGTTTAGAATAATCATCAACAATGAAATCGCTAAGAAGTATGATAACAAGATTTTATTGTGTACTTGATGGAATGAAAATGGCGTTTTGTAATATGACCTTTTAAAACCAGTCAAATCAGTTACAATAAATCGTTATAAGCATCGTTAAAAGCAAGTATCGTTATAATGGATTATTAATGCAAGTACTTGAAGTGCAAAAATACATGTGCTTGCAAAGAAACACAAAAGATATAATTGCTCCAATACGGATTGAGAACGTAAAAGATGATAGATTATAAAAAATACCATTTTGAAATGACTTAGAAGTTCTATTGTTTTTGGTATATTCAGTATACTTAATCTTTTTTGATTTTCATGTGTTCTAATCTAAGTTATATTATTTAACATGTACTTCAAAACTATGGAAGATGTGAAAAAATGCATAAATAGCTTCCTCGATTCAAAACCATCACACATTTTTGAAGTAGAATCAGGAATTTGACTAAAAACAAACAAAAATGTATAGATAAGGTGAAAGAAATTATTTTAATAATTGTTTTTTTGAAATAAAATTTGAATATTTTAAAAAGTATTGATTCAGTTTACACACCTAATATATATATATATATATATATATATATATATATATATATATATATATATATATATATATATATAGTGATGTACTTACAATTTTGAGTCCTTTTATTCCAAAAATGCAATATTTGATCTCGGCTGAGAAAATTATGTTTTCCCAAAACTGGATTAGTTTATTAATGTGCTAATTTGCATATGCAATCCATTTTTATCTATTTGTACGTGAAATAAATAATTTCTTACGCGCAACACGTTCATGATACCCACCCCTTTTTATTATTTTTCGCACAGTATAATCACACATTTGTTTTTTAAATAGTACTTTAATATCTTTAGCAATTTGGGGTGCAGTTATTCGGGGATTTTTTTTCACTGAAGCTACAATCTTACGCTTATATCTAAATGTTAACTTCGACGGTTGACCAGAAAACGGTTTCAAATGTGGATTTAAAACTGATTACTACCCTTTTAATGAAAGAATGTTGTCTTCCAACACCCTTTCCTAAAAACTTTTCCTTATTTTTCTAACTTTAAAATAATTTTACACTCACTAACAGAAATTTCCTTTTTTTGAATTCCATCTTATTTATTTTTTGCAAAAAACTTTATTATTAGTTACTAAAAATAATATTTTAGCGCTTCAATTGCAATATACGAACTAGGACATAAAACTGTGACAATTTTAAAACAACAATAAGTGCAAATATTGCAAAAAAAATCGATGATTTACCATTTAATAAAATGTGTACGCAGACATTTTCTGCTCAATTTGTATGAATTTGCGTGTTTTATTTTTTATTTTATTTGTTATAAATTTAAAATATTTTGAATTGCTACTTATAAAGAATTAGTACTTTGTAGAATTATTAAAAAATATGTTTGTTTTCAAATTTACATTAATAAGGCTGTTTTATTGAGAAATATATCCGTATTGATAAGTGTATGCAGATATTTTCGAGCATGTATATATATATATATATATATATATATATATATATATATATATATATATATATTAGACATGTAGAGGGATCAGAGCAAGAAGAGGGACATAAGTGGACAAGGTTCATTATGAAATAGAGATCAAAAGATAAAATAGGATCAAAAATAATTTCATCAAAGACGAAGAAATGAAATTGTGAAATACATTGCGAAGGCGAGGGGATTAGAAAAGATTGATGGCAGGCAAAAGAAAATATACTTATTTTGGGAAATTGTTCAAGAGTCATTAGCATTCGATGAAGCTTTCGCTCAGTATTGGACCAATATGAGTTCTTACGATGATGATTATGAAGATATATATATATATATATATATATATATATATATATATATATATATATATATTAAGTATACCGATAAGTAATGCTGTTTTTTTCATTGCCAAAACTGCACTCGAAGAATATTTTACTTCAAAATCACCCTCATTTTACAAAAAGGGAATTTTGTCAAACGACATTACTTATGAGTACACCTAATATATATATATATATATATATGTGTATATATATATATATATATATATGTGTATATATAATCACATCATAAAGCCCATATCAATTCACTACTGGACGAGAGCCTCAATGAATACTACCATTCACTGGTATTTGGTCATATTCACTACGCTGACCAGGCGGATTGGTGAAGATTTTTTTATTCAGGATTTACTCCCATCTCGAAAGTTATTTTTTACAAGATGAGGTTGTCGGCCTTCATACTCAACCCTCGAAAATGAGGGACTCTCCGACTGGGATTCGAACGCAATCTCCCGCATGACACGCGGTGATGCAAACCACTGTGCTACCCAGTCGGTTATATATATATATATATATATATATATATATATATATATATATATATCACATCATAAAGCTCATATCAATCCACTACTGGACGAAAGCCTCAATGAATGCTACCATTCATTGGTATTTGGTCATATTCACCACGCTGACCAGGAGGATTGGTGAAGATTTTTTTATTCGGGGTTACTCCCTTCTTTTGTCGGCCTTCATGCTCAACCCTCGAAAATGAGGGACTCTCCGACTAGGACTCGAATGCAATCTCTCGCATGACATGCGGTGATGCAAACCACTGTGCTACCCAGTTGGTGTATATATATATATATATATATATATATATATATATATATATATATATATATATATATATATATATATATAATTTGAGTTTTTTGTGTGTAACTCAATTATTTTATTCAATAATCACATGAAGATATTTTTATACTCAATATTTTATTATAACATTTTTTTTAAAAAAATGAACATACTCGTATAAGTACATATGTAAGAACATTCCATTAAAAAAATAAATTATAATATTATTGAATAAAATATGGCTGCTGAAAATCTATTCGATCAATATACAATATTCAGTTTTAGTGATGTCAACATTTTTATAAATTTACAAAACGTCCTTCGTATTATTTTAATACAATCTTATGAATATGTTATACACTATGTAAATAATTAATGTAGGAAATTTGTTATTCAGTATATATACGCAACTGATTCCAATGACAGTCCATCAAAACAAGTTACCGTGTAATATTATCATATTAATGAGTATATAGATATGGTAGTATTAACTTTTACATAACTAGATGCAAATTATAATTTATAACTCTACGCGATGTCGTTTATTGTCATCTATTGGCAACCGACATGTCGCGCAGGAAATATAAACATATGGTTTTTATTAATTGAACAAATATGGATGTAAATGCGTGTTGTTTGTTTATTTTTTCTTTAATGGAATTATTTTATTGCAGGTGTGAATCCACGGAAGCAACGGCGTGAGCGTACAACTTTTACCCGTGCACAACTCGACGTTCTCGAAGCACTTTTTGCGAAGACACGGTACCCTGATATCTTCATGCGTGAAGAAGTTGCTCTAAAGATTAATTTACCGGAATCACGCGTCCAGGTTAGTAAATTAGTTTATATTTGTTTCGGGATGTTTATTAAAATATCAATAATTTATATTTAATAACAGTTTATTAATTATCTTTGTTTACAATGAGAATATTAACTAAAAAAATCTTAGTAGTAACATAAACGATAAAAATATTAAGTATATTTAATAAAAGCCTCCATATTTTTTATTTATTCATAAACTAATTTCAATATAATAGTAATATAAATACATTATGCGGGTTTTTCTACGCATAATATTATTTATATTCTTATCACTAATATTGCAAGTCAATATATTTTACATGCAATATAAAAAGAAATAAAATTGACTTTAACTCTCATTTTTTTAACACAAATGAATTTCTAACCACAATAGTTTTAAAGTGTTCAATAATCACTTATTGTTCACTTTATTTATAAATATATCGGATGATGCATTTCGATGGCGACATAATCATCGTCAGAGTTTTTATGTTAAAATCTAAACTAATTGTTTGATTTTTTTATAATTTTTTTTATTTATACAATTGTAATAATATTTTATTTTGTTATATATTAATAGAAATAGACCTTTAGTACACCTACAAGCTCTATTAAAATATATTAATAAAATTTTTAATATTTACTTTTTTTTAAAAAAAAAATATTTTCTTTATATAATATTATAAATAATTTAAAATTTCTAAATAATCAAATGTATATTGATTGGCTTAATTATTAAAAACAACAAATTTTATTTCAAAAATTACTGACTTACTTAAATAATATTAACGTTTTATAAACTTAATTTTTTCAAAGATTAAATATTATTTTTATGCCTCTTAAAAAATAAATTAAAAAATCAATAAGATGTCGCACATGTTGCAATATCAGTATTTATCAGAAATTCAATAAGAAATGAAAAAATATATCGTATTTTCTTTCGTCTGTGCATCTTTAATGTAAATAATAGATATATGTGTTTGCCATTAACGCGATTAGAGTGACGCCAATGTGGCGTCATTAGCCATTAAAGTATTAATTATATTATTTTCTAAATATTATTATACCGAAATAATGCTACTACTGATCGTTTTAATTATTTCATTTAGTAATTCATTTACCTCAATTATAGTTATAATTAGATTTAATATAAATTATTTCTATTACGAATTCGATAATGTCTTGTTTAACTTTTATTAACACATATTGTTGATTTAGATTATTTTTAAGTCTATATTAATTTTCCTTAAAAAGACTGAATTTAAATTTCCTCACTTTTAGATTTGTTTTTTATATTTTTTTAACTCTTTTATAATTTTTACCTTGTTTAAAGTTTAATGTGAATATTTGAATTTTTCGCAATTTAAAGTATTTTATGTGACATTGTTTCTCTTTTGAAGAATAAGAACTACAATATATACATATTTCAATTTATAGGCTGTTTTTTTAAACGTGATAGAACTTTAAATTGAATCCTAATCAAAAGTTCTATCTAACCTAAAAGAACATCTTTATATATTCATACACACACATATGTATATATAAACGTGTTTTTTTTTTTTAGGTAAATAGAAATTTTGATAGGAATTAAATTTAAAATTCTATCAAACTTAAAAAAATACACACATATAGAATTTTTTTCTTGTCTTTTTATATAAAAGGTGTTTCGAAAAGGTTTGCTTAATTATTTTAGAACGAGTATACTTAAACAGAGTAAAATGTTTCTGCCTATAAAAGTAGGCAATTATGATTAAAAATCAAAAGTTGCGTGTTGGTTTTTTAGAAAATATATATTTTTATTCGTTGTTAACAAACAAAATTTATTTCATTGATAAAAAAAATCGTTTGTAACAGTACTTCCCCAGAATTTGTTATTTCAGTAATCTATTGTGTATTAAAATAAATAATTGCCAGACTAACGAATATTTAAAATGTACATTTTTAAAAGATCTTTATCTTTTTACAGGGGAAAAATTACATATTTTGGTATTTACGAAAGATCTTTTTATTTTAAATATAAGACATTTTATACAAGTGGCAGTTAAAGGGTTAAAAGAATTTTTTTCATTTTTGCGAAAAAAATCTATTTTAAAGTACTTACAAAATGTGGTATTTGTTTAATATACTTTATTATTCAGATAAGTAAAAAATAAAGTTTTATTAGATAATTTTGAAAATATATAAATTTTGTCTGTAGAAGTATTTTTTAAAAATTTATTTGGTACAACTTTAAAAAAAAATTTTTTTTGATAAAAGTTGTACCAAATAGATTTAAAAAAAATATTTCAACAGCTGTTAATTTACATTTACTAATGTAATCAGCACGAGAATAATATATTTAATATGGATAAATGAACAGAATTGAATAAATGAAAATAATTTTAGACAAATAAATTATGACCACCAACACCACAAGATATTATAAAATGTTAATTACTTATTGTTCACTTTATTGTTTATAACAATAATAGGTTAATGGGATTTCGATAGCGATTCTATTTTCATCAGAGTATTATGTTAAAAAATCTAAAACTTTATAATATATTTATAAATTAAATCTATGATTTTATAATATAATTCTGAATAAAATTAATAATGATGAACAATGACATTACCATCGAAATGAGTATTAGCTTATTGTTGTTATAAACAATAAAGTATACAATAAGTGATTATTGAATATTTTTAAATATCTTTTAGTTTTAAAGATGATATTTGTGTGAAAGTGAATTTACCACAGTATCAAAATAAATGGCAATAAAACTAATATTGAAATATCACTGTTGATAGAGTCAGATCATCTACCATGTCCAATAAAAATTAAAATAAATATACAAAAATTAATTTTCAAATATAAATAAATAACATCTTAAAGCAAATAAAAAATGCTCAAATAGAATCTGAATAAAATATAAATATATAATATAAAGGAAACATATTTTAATAAATATATAAATAAGAGATAAGTACATTACTAAAAAACTTTTCACAAATATAACAGATTTATGTGAGAAATAGTTAAAAATAAAATAACCTTGCAAAAAATCATACAAAAATGTAAAAATCAGAAATTATAAACATAATTAAAATGACATGTTAATAAAAGACTCGTTAAAATATTTATTATATTTATTGTCATATACTAATAGATTTATATATTTACTTTTAAACAGCTGTATGCTTTACACAAAATATATGCCTGTCTCTGGTGACTTAAGTACGATTCATTACGTATTATTAATAAAACACTTATGTTTAATTATACATTACTTCTGTTTGTATGATCCTTTAATCACTTTAATTATAAATACTCATTATATTTTTAATTTTATTTCTCATTTACTTAATTATAAGTAAGTATTTACTTTAGAAATAATTTTGATTGAGTAGATATTCATATTTTTTATTAAAAAATATTTTACAAAACTAATACAATAATAAACATATTCAAAAATGTATATCCCTTTCGAATATTATTCGTTATAACAATAAATCCTTTAATAATTTTTTTATTACTGTCATTATTGCGTTTGTGAATTTTGATATTTTATCACTTTTGTCAAAATGTATTTAAGTTCAAATTATACTTTCATTTCTATATCAATATTGTGTCTTTATAAATGTTTTATTATTTTTGTTATATTGGTATTTTTTTCATGATATCTGTTGTTTTTGTTATAAGCAATTCAATTAAATCAGTTCAAAAAAGTTTGATTGTTGATTTTACATATTTGCTTGCTGTTATTAATTGAAAATATTTTTAAACTTGAGTCTCCAGTGAAATTAAGTAATGACTTATACACTTCTAAGAGTGGATTATTGTGTTAATTATTTGTTATAAGTTGTACTGATATTATTAATATTTTTAATTTTAAACGACAAATCTTTAATGATTTCTTATATACATTCATACATACATACATATATATATATATATATATATATATATATAAAGAGAGAGAGAGAGAGAGAGAGAGAGAGTCAAGTAAAGGCTTTTTGAATTGCGATACCTTAAGTACTGTTCATAAAAACCATTTTATTACTTAAATTGTAAATTTTACAAATTTAATATAGCAAAATATTTTTTCATCTACAACTTCTATGTTATAAAACATATTTTTTTTGCTAATATTTTAAGCATATAAAGAAAATGCATGGATTTGTAGTTAAGTTAAATGTCAATTGCTTTTAAACTTTATCAAAGCATATCTACTACATAAATAATGAATAATATTCTTTTAATGCTCAATTATTTTTACGTGTTACGTTTTTTATTACGAATTAAATAACGTTATACATTTGTAATAAATTAGATTTCGTGTTGTTTAATTTATAGTTTATTGGATAAAATCTCTATATTTCAGTTTTATAGGTCTAAATATGAGCTAAAAAACTATTTTAAAAATGTTTTTGATAGACATAAAGATTTTTACGGATATCTTTCTTAGAAATCTATAAGCGTTCAGTTTCTTATTACATAGAACGTTTTTCCAGTTAATAGTTTCTTTTATTATACATACAGATGTGTGTGTGTATGTGTAGATATATATATATATATATATATATATATATATATATATATATATAAATGCATTCAATATTCTCTTTTTGCATAATATTTTATTTTATAATTTATAACTTTATTTTAAATATTTAGTGTGAATTAAATCACGAACATGATTAGTAATCAAAAGTGGAATAAATCTTGGTACATTATATCTATCTATCTATCTATCTATCTATCTATCTATCTATCTATATATATATATATATATATATATATATATATATATATATATATATATTTGTATATTAAGTCTAGAATTTTTTTAGTATTCTTTATAAAGAATTTGCAATTTTATTTAATAAACTTTTAAGTATATGCTTTTGAAATTGTATTGCTTTATAATGGATTAAAAAAATAAAATAATATTTTTTATTTATTGTTGTATAACATTTTTTTTTATATATATATATATATATATATATATATATATATATATATATATATGCGATATGATCTGCCTTTTTCTGTCCAATATTTGATGAAAATCTTACCTAAAATATTCCACTTCGATCTATCCAATGCCTTTTTTTCGATTAAATTCTAACGAAGTTTCTTTCTCTTTGTTTTATTTATTCATGAGTCCTTTCGTAATCTTTTTAAATATCTGAGTTCCTAATTAATAATCTATCGTATCCATTGAGAGTCTTTTCTTTTCGCTATGTGATCAGTCAATTTTTATTTTAATAATGTTCGTAGCTAATGTTTTCTTTCTAATTCACTAGTTTCCATATGTTTTTACTTTCTGTTTTTGTGTGTTATTTTAAGTATACGTATTTTTATGTTTTTTTTTTTTGTGTTATCTGGAGTCGCTGGATTATTCAGTTATTTATAACTTATCTTTTCAGTATATAAACCCATATAGACCATATATATAAATATATATATATATATATATATATATAATAAAAATTCTAAAAAATTTTTCTATAATTTGGTAATACTGAAATACGTTTTCCTTCAACTCCTTATATTTATATATATATATATATATATATATATATATATATATATATATATATATATATATATATAGATGGATGAGAAAAATCGTCATTTCATTTTTACTGAAATATAGGGTTTTCAATAAACACTTCAAAAGTTTAAATGGAAATAAAATAAAAATTATTTAATTAATTAGTTATTTATTTTTCATTTTCAAGCATATTTTATGGCATTAATGAGGGAACACAATTTCACTCATACGGCCACCACGATTTTACTTGATATAGTGCATTCGTTTAATACAATTTTTAGTCACTCTTTCGCATAATTGTGATCCAATGTCATAAATTACAATGTTTATGTTTAATGATTCTGTCATTTATGGTTTATCAGCATTAACCAATGATTTCACATAACTCTATAGAAGATAATCCAATGGAGTTAGATAGCATTGATCTTGATGGTCAATTGGTGGGTCCATTTCGTGAAATAATGGACTCGTTAAACTTTTAGTTTAATAAGTCTATTGAAGTTTTTACAATTTCTAAGCATTGTTGAACTGCTAAACTTTCCATTTAAAAATATTCCTTAATCACTTAATCTATTCTTTATTTACTGATGTGTATTTTGATAATTGTGCCATTAACATCAGAAAACTGTCTAAATATCTATCGGTTTGATAATTGAAATTGACATGAGTGAATAAAATGTGTATTAAGTGATATTATTGAACACTTATAACATTTATAATCCGGAATATAAGTGAATTATTTATATTATGAAGATATTACTGTATTTAAACCGTAAATTCTTTACTGTAAAAAATTAAAAACATATTTTGTTATTATTTTAATTCAAAAAGAATATTTAACGAAAACATTTTTACTATCAACTAGATATTAATATATTAATAATATTTTTATTTTGAAATTTTGAAACGCTTCATAAACCTTTTATTCATGTTCATTTAAATTTTATCATTCTTAGATTGGACACTTTTTGTATTATCCTTCAAATTGTACACTACTTTTTAAATCGTATTCTTGATCTTAACAAAACTCTGACCTATTTCACATAAAAAGTGAAACAATTTTTGAAATTAGAAACGATTATTCCTTTTACTTAAATTAACTACTCACTCTTTTACAGGAAGACTTTTTAAATTGTTCAATAATTACTTATTGTTGGTTTTTATTTTATTTTTTATCTATCATATTCTTTTTTTATATTTTATAACTAGACGTTCTAAAGATATATATATATATATATATATATATATATATATATATATATATATATATATATTACATACACACACTTCCGCAAAAGAGAAGCTTATATAGTGTCAATTAAGTAGTTCCGTAATTAGATAAGAGTAAAATACTTTTAATGCGCAACGAAGATAAAAATTAATTATAATTGCATATTTCTTAATATCAATGTAATATGATTTATTGTAATTTGAATATTTATAGTAAAAATATAATATTTGTGTTTTTATAATAAAAATAATGTAGTAAAAATTAACAAATATGCATTGTAAGTTAAAAATTTAAACATTAAAATAACTTTCATGCTTTAATAAATGAACAGAAAATGAATAAAAATAGAAATATTAGGTAGAATTTTTAAAAAATTGTTTTGTATTAAAAAAAATAGACTTTTAATTTAGCAATGAATTAAACTCTGTCTTTAAGAACGAAAACGAATATTTTCTTGTTCTTACTTATGAATATTCTAGGTCAATTTAATGATGACATTCTTAAAAAAATATTCATCAATTTCACTATAATATAGGGTCATCGAAATACGACGCCTAGATTTGTGTTTTACTGAAAAGAAACTATACACATGTTTCCCTATATACAACCTACACATGTTTCTTTTTAATAAACACAAATCTAGACGTCATATTTGGATGATCCTATATTTTTATGTTTCTTTCTTTTTTGTCGAACGTTATTTCTTATTTATATTCATTATTGTTAAGTCTGAAATACACATTCTTTTTATTATCTTTTCAATTCTTCGCAAGTTTTTTTTGTTTAAAATAACTTTATGAATAACTTCCTTGGCGAAGTATCTTTTTCATTCTCTTTCTTAAAAAAGTTCATTATTGTCATTCAATATTTTTTGGTTCCTTTCCTTTGTATTATCCAAAATTCTCTTATATAAATTTATTTATTAACTTTTAATTGTGAAATGTATTATTTCTCTTATCCTTCCATTTTTTTTGTAGGATTTTTCTTCTAGAATAACTTTAAAAATATCTTCCTTAGTGAAGAATCTGGAAATATTTTCTTTCTTTCTATTTTGTTTAAATTGTCTAAAAAATATTTTTTAGAGGAAATTTCATTTTAAAACACAAATTATATCCACAAAACTTATTTTGAGTATAAATAATAAATATGAAAAAAATATTTGAAGTTTTTCCTTAAAAATATTAATTATAGGATTAAATTTATGATATTGTAAATTATAATAGCTTCATATGGATACTTAATTTTTCTGGTATTAAATTTTGATACTCAATTTTTATAAACATGTAAATAGTAAAACACATGTTCATTTCTCTTAAACAAAAAGATATATATTTAATGTGAAAAATATAGAAATTTGAAATTTAGACAGTATGTTTAATTTTGACATTTAATGTATCCACATATATGTGATTGTGTGTATGTGTGTGTTCCTATATACAAATACGTATTAATACATAATATGAAATTGATTCAATCAAAAGCGCAAAAAATCACACTCTGATCATTATTCAATAATATTAATCCCGAAAAAAGGTGTTGACAACTGTCTAATATAAAATGAATTATATGTTTGCATTGAGCTAAGCCAATAACACACACCGCCCTCTTCACAACCCCGTTTGACCGAATACGCACATACACACACACACACAGTTACGCACAACATATTTAATGGACATGATTGTAGGGCGTCTTGACTGTCGTATGAATAACAAAACTGAGCAACGGCAACCCAACACGCCCCAATAATTATTATCATTATCGACACAATTGCACTCGCCTATAATATACGTTATACCCACCCCTTTTAAATTTCGATCGAGCGTGATTGTTATTCCGAATAAAATAAACGATGCAAAAAACTGAATATAAAACTTGATTGCTTTAGCATATATTTATATATATATATATCTATATATATATATATATATATATATATATATATATATATGCATAAATTGAGAAGGGATATTTTTGAGGTATATGACTTAGAGTTTGTATATAAAGTGGCCATCATTTTTTTTAAGTATTATAATTTTCTATTTATAAAAATAATTTTAAATTATTATTACCGAGGAAAATCCTTTATGTTCACTTATTATATAATATAATAACGATATAAAAATACTTGTAATCTAATTTTATTTAGTATACATTTATGTAGAGTTTTCCAACAAGAATACCAAAACTTCGACAGCTGGTGGCAGCCATGTTTGTATTTTTTTAAGCTCATTTTGATATTTCAACTCAGTATATTTTGTAAAATTATCGTGGAACGTTTCACACTTCAACAATGCTTAGAAATTGTAAAAATTTCAATACTCTTATGGAAACAAAAGTTTAATGAGTCCAATATTTTACGAAATAGAGCCATCAATTGGCCACCAAGATCATGTGATTTAACTCCATTGGATTATTTTATGTGAGGTTATGTAAAATCATTGGTTTATGCTGATAAACCACAAACAACAGAAACATTAAAAATAAACATTGAATGTGTAATTCATGAAATTGGACAATTATGTGATTAGTGACTAAAATTGGAATAAACGAATGCACTATGTCAATAAAAGTCATAGTGGTCATATGAGTAAAATTGTATTTCATCTATAATGGCTTAGAATATACTTAAGAATGAAAATAAATAACTAATTAATTAACTATTTTCTATTTTATTTTTATTTAAACTTCTGCAACGCTTATTGGAAAACCCTATAAAAATGAATAATTATAATAAATGTGAATGGAATTTTTTGAATAAAATCAATAATAAAGAATAACATTTATAGCAATAGTTCTAATAATTTTTGGAATTATATTTCAACAATAAATTTCTTTGTATATATATATAATATATATATATATATATATATATATATAAATATATATATATATATATATATATATATATATATATATATTATAAATATATATATACATTGAAATTTATTGTTTAAAGGGTATCTTTAGACTTTAGTAAAATTAATTTATTGATGAGTGTTGGTGGAATAGTAAACTAATCCTCTTAGAGGTTAATACAGGTCCAGTGCATATAAGCAAGTGTTTAATTTATTATATATATATATATATATATATATATATATATATATATATATATATATATATATATATATATATATATATATATATATATATATATATGTATATATATATATATATATATATATATATATATATATATATATATATATATATATATATATATATATATATATATATATATATAAATGCATATATGAATAATATGAGAGTGTGTGTTTGTGTAATATGATTAACAAATCTTCAATAGATTCCTATAAAATTGGTAAGAAATATAATCAAAAATTATAACACATATGTATGTGATCTTTAAAAGTAAGATTTTTTTTATTATATATATTTTTTTTAAATTATAATTGACAACGATGTAAAATTTATAAGTCATACTTAAAGAAATTAGGCAATTAAAAATGAAGTCATTAAATTACTATAATTTACTTTATTAAATAAATCTTCCAGTTTAAGAATTTTTCAAAATGTAACACTATTTTAAATATATTTTTAAGAAAAAGAGTTAATAATATTTGTATTTTCATATAAATTAATCATATTTTTATCTCATTTCTTATAGAATCTTCAAATAATCAAAAATAATTTGACTTTTTATATGATTTTATCGACAAAAAATTATTGAACATATTTAATTGACAATACATTAAAATCTCTATTTTAATATTTTAGGAAATATTTCTTTAAGACCATTTTTTCTGAGAACTGGAAAATTCAAAAAAGCTTTGATAACGTTTATTTAAGAATTTTAATTAAACTGATCCTCTGAAATATTATGGTCTATAATTATTACTTAATATAAATTTTTATAGGAAAATACACTTTATTATACATGTTATTTAAGTGCTAAAAATAAAATATACTTAATTTCTTAGTGTTTCTTATTACTCTCATTATATGGCCACAAAAACGTGTCTATATTTGGAATTTATATATATATATATATATATATTTAAATTGATATTTTCATTTAAAAAATTCTTTTAAAGCATATAAAATAAAACATATCTTGAATTAAAACAAAATCTTGAATTAAATTTCTTATTTATATTTTAAATTAATTAAAAAAGTAATTTCTCCGAAATTAATAAATAATTTATTATATTACCAATTTTTGAATTTTAATAAAAATTTGATGATATATTCATATAAAAAAAATTATTTGTTCATTTTTATCTAGTCTACTACTTTTTTATCAATAAATAAATTATCAACTTCTAATAAAATTACAAAGATTTTACAAAAAATAGAAATATTTATATTAATTAAATATAATTTTTCAAAACAGATAAAGTTGTAAAATATTATTTTGATTTCACTATTACAAACAATATATAATTTTGAAATGTTTATATATATATATATATATATATATATATATATATATATATATATGAGTATATAAACTACCCATGATGTAGTAACTAATATCATCGCCTCTTATGCAGGAGAATGAGTTCGTTCCCCAGTTGAATAAATAGTGTAGGTAGGAATCTTTATTTAAGGTGAAGGCAACGTGTCTAAGGGAATAAATTCTGCAAAAAATCCTCACTAACCCGCTTACCCACAGTTGTATGACCATATACCAGTGAATGATAACATTTAATGAGCCGTTCGCAAAATAGTAAACTAAGAACTGATATATATATATATATATATATATATATATATATATATATATATATATATATATATATATAAGCGTGTGTGTGTGTGAGTACTTTATACAAAATAAATACTTGTTTTTTAAATACGAGTATTTATATATGTGTGTAACTAAATTGTAATTTTTTTCTTTTGTATTAGGAAATATTGATGTACTTTTATTCATGAATATATATATATATATATATATATATATATATATATATATAAATTATCTTTTCAAAAAAATTAATATATGCATGTTGATAATTTTATTAGCAGAATATTTGTTTATATTATTATATAAATAAACACTTTATTTATATATATATATATATATATATATATATATATATATATATATATATATATATATATATATACATATACATATACGAGTATATCTTACCGATACAAATCTGTAAATTCCCGTGTGTTACTTTATTAATTGCATTTTCTTGGAACATTAACGCACATACGTGCAAGTATTCGTTATTACGTTCTATCTCCTATTTCACTTAATAATTACTAAATCATTTGTGCACTTTTATTGACAATTTCTTACTTAGAAAGTAAGATCATGTGATTTAACTCCATTGGATTATTTTCTGTGGAGTTATGTGAAATCATTGTTTTATGCTGATAAACCACAAACAGAAGCATTAAAAATAAACATTGAATATATATTTCATAACATTGAACCATATATATGTGTAAGAGTGACTAAAATGGGACTAAACGAATTCACTGTCAAACGAAGTCGTGGTAGTCATATGAGTGAAATTGAGTTATATCATTAATGCCATAGAATATGTGCTTAAAAATAATTAATTAATTAAATACTTTTTGTTTTATTTCCATTTAAACTTCTGAAGCGCTTATTGGAAAACTCTATATATTACAAAAAAACAAAAACAGTGATGATAAATTTCAGTTTAATTTTTACAAAACAACAATTAGCTACATGTGGGGCTGATAACAAGAGAAATTATAATGAATTAGGATGCGAAATTTTTAATTTAATCTCAAAAGCGATAGAACTTTTAGGTTATCTGATATTAGTCATATAATTTTTATAATTATAAAAATTATTAATTGATTAAAATGTATTTATATTTTACAGATATTTCCCTATTTGCTATAGATTTTCTATTTAAAAAATAAACATATTTGCAGATAGTAAATATAAAATAACGCTAAATTATATTATTAAAAATGTTAGTAATAAAAAAATAATTCGTGATTATATTAATTCAGGTATTATTTAAAACTTATATGATCTTACGTTTTTTAATTTTGAATATACGAAGGTCGTTTGATAACTATGATAAAAAAGTAAGAAAAACTAAATTGAAAAATTTCATTAAATTAATTATTTTTTAAATTAAACAATAAATAAATTTACCATACTTATCAAACGACCCTCGTACAATAGGATTTATAAAAATATAAGGTCATCTAAGTGTGACATCTAAATTTGAGTTTTATTAAAAAGAAACTAAACTCATGTTTTCTTATACACAGGTTTCTTTTTAATAAAATACAAATCTAAGCGTCACATTTGGATAGCCCTATATTATAAACAATTTAAATTTGACAAAAAAAGTAATATTTTTATAATACAAAAAAAATAAAAATATACAAGTTTTAAATAATTTAACAATGTAATTAATTTAATTATTAATTATTTGTTTATTATTAACTATGTCAGTATTTATGATTTAATTTTAGAAGGTTTTTGTTAGTGTTTTTCTTAAAAAATGATTTTTAACTGTAATAAATAATAAGTTGGACGTGAATGTGGCGATAAATAAATTTAGTTAATAAATTTAGAATTATTTACATAAATACATATGCATGTATATATATATATATATATATATATATATATATATATATATATATAGAGAGAGAGAGAGAGAGAGAGAGAGATGATTGTAAAAATAATTATATATAGTCTTTATAGCTTCGTTACAAACATTTAGTACATTTATCAATCATTGATGAATACAAAAATTCATCTGTTATATAAAAAAGTCTATATGGACAATGTATATGAAATTTTATATAAAAAAGCTTTCTGGGAATAATTTTTGTTTGAATTTCATAATATACGATTCCAGTGAAATCGTTACAATGTAAGATACGTATGCATCGAACCCATAACCGATAGATATAAATTGTTAATACGGCCATCCCATTTTATCGAAGATCGGTTTCAGTTTATGGTACACGTACACCACTCTGTCACGAGGACTATATGTGTTGTATTGTGGGGTTTGTGTATTGTCATAGGATTAGCGTGGCATGGCATTGATACAGGAACGTATAGAAAAGAATATGTAACGTACAGGCCAATTGCCGAATGTTAGTGAATAGAAAGTGTATGTAACCAGGCTTATGTTTACATTGGCACACCGATTCTCAATACACAAGCGAGATCAATATATGGCACCGCTTCGAATCTCTGTAATTCATCCTGCTTGTACATACAACACATTTATGGATCTATATATACATATACATCTATATGGAATTTTTTCCGTGCGTGATTCAAAATAGACGAACGGGATTGAGAAATTTCGTTTCGTTTCGCTCTATAAAATCTATGTATGTACATACATACATACATACATTGTATTATGTATAGATTCCATTCGTAGTGTTGTCTTTCAATGTATTGTAGATATTATTACACACATATATATTGTTATATTTATTCTTTTCGTACGTGTTGTGTCAGTTTGAAATAGAGACATGAGATTATGATATTGCGATCGTTGATTTCTTACAATATTTTCAATACATATTTTATTATTCCGAGGGTTAGTATGTATCATATTTATAAATATTTCAATCAAATATAGTATACTATTAAAGAGAAATATATATTTTCAATATTATATTATTTCAAATATATTTTCAATATTTTTTTTAAAAAAATAAATTTAATTTTAATAATATTTCATTCCTATTGTTAATACAATTGAAATAAATTTTATATTCATTAATTCACATTTTATAAAAAATCATTAATTCAATTATTTATAAAAAATACTAATTTATATATTTAGTTGTATTGTATGTTATTTTTTTATTATTTTTATAAAATAAAATCAGAAATATCTAAATTAATCAATCTAAATGATCATGGAAATTGTTATGAATTCTATAATTAATAACAACACTTTTAAATATCTACTTATTCTCTTAATAATTTTGAATTTAAAAATTATTTTAGAGTTTTTAAAAAGCTTTTATTAAATATAAATGAATTTTTGATTTTTTTTAAATACTAACACAAATTATTTATCATCCCAAAACCAAAATGTACAATATTAGAAATTGTTCAATAATTACTTATTACTCACTTTATTTGTTTATAACCATCACTTAATGTGCATTTTAATGTTGATACCATTATTAATAAAGCCTTGCGTTATAAAATTTAAAGATAAAAAATAAAGCACAAAATAAAGCACAAAATCTAAAAAAAACTTAGATTTTTTATTTGTTGTTTTGGAACTGTGGCTGATTCACTTTACACAAATTAATTTTAACCCCAACATCATAATAATTTAAAGTGTTCAATAATGACTAATTCAGTTATAATCAATAAGTGGTTATTGAACACTTTAAACTATTGTGGTGTTGCGGTTAAAATTCATTCGTGTTAATCTAGATTTTATAACATCGCGCACGATTACATCAGCATCGAAATTCCATTAAATTATTATTATAAGCAAATTAATTGAATAATAAGTAATTATTCAACAATGTTTAATATATTGTGGTGTTTGTGGTGATAATTCATTTGTGTGAAAGTAAATTTGATGTAATTTCAAAACAAATAGTAAATAACAGTAAGATAATTTTAATTGGTGCTACTTGAACACGACGTACTTATGATCGAGGTTTTATTACTGTTTATGAATATTTTGTGTTTTTTTTTTTAAATCCTTATAGAAAAAGTGAACTTGTATACAACGTATTTTATTTGAAGTTAGATTAATTACATATAATCTTCATTTTCTGTTATCAGAAACATTTTTATTTTTATAAAATTTAATTAGTCTTTTGAGACTAATTAAATCGTTTCTCTTCAATCGATTAAAATGTATACGGAAATAAATTAGCTATATATATATATATATATTAGGTTGGCAAGTATCTCCCTTCCGCTTTTTTTTTTTTTGTACATAGCTGCGAAATTCAAAAGACAAGAAGGCGGAAGGGAGATATTTGCCAACCTAATATATAATATCTCTTCAAATATATTATTATTAAAATTGATAAATATCTAGTTGAAGTACATTCATCTTATGTTTAAATAATAGTAGACATTAGAGCTCTTTATTTTATGATAAATAAATGTAAAAAATAAGTTTTTGCGACTATTTTAGTGACAATAAACTCTTTTGCAATTTTCTTATAATTATTTTGTTTAGTTTTCACAAGATTTGTAACTTTTGAGTATGTATGTACGAGGGTGATCCTAGAAGTACCCGACCCAACAAAGAAAACACAAAAATTTTGGAAAAAATATATTTATTTTTCAACATAATCTCCTTTCAGCTCTATACACTTTTCCCAGCGATGTTCAATAAGTTCGATACCCTTTTTATAATAAGAACTGTCTTGCTCCTCAAAATACCCATTAACTGCCGACATCACTTCTTCATCGTTGGGAAATCTTTGACCACTGAGCCATTTTTTCAAGTTTGGGAACAGAAAATAATCCGAGGGGGCTAAATCTGGCGAATAGGGTGCATGAGGTAGAAATTAAAACTTTAATTCATTAATTTTGGCCATTGCAATAACGGATTTGTGAGCTGGTGCATTGTCTTGATGAAACAACACTTTCTTCTTAGCCAAATGCGGCCGTTTTTGCTTGATTTCTTCGCTCAAACGTTGCAATAAGTTCGCATAATACTCGCCCTTGATAGTTTTTCTTTTTTCAAGATAGTCAATGAAAATTATCCCACGCGCATCCCAAAAAACCGACG
This sequence comes from Neoneuromus ignobilis, assembly GCA_029203775.1. Lineage (NCBI taxonomy): Eukaryota > Metazoa > Arthropoda > Insecta > Megaloptera > Corydalidae > Neoneuromus > Neoneuromus ignobilis. The sequence goes on from CP092093.1 coordinate 20,741,791, forward strand.
CCATGACCTTGCCTACAGATGAAACGGTCTTCGCCTTCTTTGGAGCCGGTTCTCCCTTTTCAGTCCATTGTTTTGATTGTTCTTTTGTCTCGGGTGTGAAGTGATGGACCCATGTTTTATCTATGGTTATGAAACGGCGCAAAAATTCTGCTTTGTTGCTGTGAAACTTCGCTAAACACTCAATTGAAACATCTTCACGACACTGTTTTTGCTCGAGTGTGAGCAAACGCGGCACCCATCTTGCACACAGCTTTCTCATGTCCAAATTTTCAGATAATATGCGATGTACCGCACTTTTTCAAATGCCTACTATGTCTGCTAGCTCGCGCACTTTCAGTCGACGATCATCCAGTACCGCTTTGTGGATTTTCTTCACCATTTCTGGAGTCGTCACCTCATTTGGTCGACCACTGCGATGCTCGTCTTGGCAGCTCATACGGTCTCGTTTAAACTCTGCTACCCAATATTTCACTATTGTAAACGAAGGAGCAGACTCACCCAGAGTAGAATCCAGTTCAGCTTTTATATTGGTTGGACTGAGGCCTTTCAAATAAAAGTATTGTATCACGTAACGATGACCAATTTTCTCCATTTTCACAAATTCACTGAAAACGTTCACTATTGATGGCTGCCAAACAAATACTAAACAACGTGGCGTCCTCAAACTTGAAACATATGCTTATAGATTGTGTACTTTCTAATACAGTGATATTTTTTAAACAACTACCGCCATCTCTAGGTCAGGCCGGGTACTTATGGGACTACCCTCGTATAGCTTTAATTAAATTTATTAAGAATGAATTCGTTTAAAGAATGATTTTTTGCTGTAAAAAATAATATAGAAAAATATTAAATAAAAATAGAAAAGTTTTATTTAAAAAAAATTGTACCCTAACTGTATATAAAATTAATTTAAATACTAAAATATCAAATTTTCTATATTTCTATTTTTTTTTAATTTTAAAAATTCTCACTTTTAAACAAAATTAAATGTATGCATATAATTCATTACAAATTATATGTATATAATTCATACCAATTATTATATGTATATAATTCATACCAAATTAGAAAATAAAAATTGCGTTTTTTTAAAAAAAATATTTGAATTAAAAATTACTTATTTATGAAAATAATTAATTACGAATTTTTACAAAAACTATGTTTTATAACAAAAATTTACTCTTTTTGTTATAAAATATATATTGTTTATTATAACAATATTTTTATTTATTTTTTTGACAAACATTGTTATGATTTTATTTTAAAACTTAATATAAAGATCAGTAAGATATTTTTTTATTGAATTGAATATGAATAATGTAATCATTAAAAATATTTTTTCGAAATGTTACATTAATCTGAGGTACAAATGTATAGAATTATAGTTTAGTAACGTAGTTAAAAAATTATATTGCAAATGTTTTAATATTTTCTTTTATAAATATTTATATTAATTAACACATTTTTAATTTTATATTTATTATTATATTATTAATTGAATTGTAATGGATTTGTCAAAGTTCTTACTGAAATTCTCAGGAATTTTCAAATTTTCTCTATTTTAATAATGCATTTAATATGCACATTAAATATCAAAATAGTAAATTAATGACAAGATATGTGAATACAATAAAAAAAAAGTAATACCAGAGATGATATTTTACTAATGAAAATACAAACGTATACAACAAGATAAATAATATTAAAAAGTAAAGATTAAAAAGAAAACTTTTTCTTAAAGAGTACATAAATATTTAATGCACTAATATGTCTGTAACGCTGTAATGAATTATGTATATTTACATTAAAACGTGTTAGTAAAATGAATAATGTATTATATCACTAGTAGCCAACTAAGAAATTTAAAAAGTGAATAAAATATGTGATCTTCCATTCAAATATTTTTCTCTAATATTCTAAATAAAAAATTAATGTATAGAAATTAAAATTTCTTTTTATTTGTTTTGGAATTGTTGGGTATTTACTTCCAAAAAAATGAATTATCACTCTCATGTGTTAACTAATTATCTATTACTTACTTTATTTTTTTGTAATAAAAATAAACTAATGCACATTTCGATGACGATTAAATCATCGTCGGAGATGGTCTAAAATAATTGATTTGAGGTTAGAAAAAAAGACGTGTCACGATACATGGTTAGATGGCTTTCAAAAATGACCAACTATCGAATATTGCATTCATTTCAAAAATAATAAATACAATGAATATCATAACATGATTTAATATTTTTTTTCCATTTGTTGCAATTTTGAGAGACGATAAAATTGTTTTTCAACAATAAAATGCCTCTAGTCACGTTGCACAATCTATAAAAATAGTTTCCTAATTTTATAATCAAAGATTTTCATTCAAAGTGATTTTATATTAATTGTAAATCTTTAAGGGTATATTTAAATCAAATTGAGAATTTGTGAAGCACTTTAGTAAAAAATATTAATGACGTAAAAAAGCTGAAAATAAAAACCATTGTCTAATTCAAGAAAATAATATTGTGCTCATGGAATTCTACTAAAAATAACACATTATTGCATTTAATTAATATTGTTCAAAAAAATTATAAGTAAGAAGGTTCTATTAAGGGGTCATACTCAATCAGGAGGTCGAAAAATTGTTTTTTTTTTTTTATTTTGACATTTTCGGTAGATATAATATCTGGATAATATTTCCTGGAAGTTTCAAATTAATCCGACTAAAATTCATGGAGATATAGATATAGTTTTTTTTTTACAAATATTTGTGCAAACTAGTTTTGAAACTTTAAATCCGTTTTTCTGAAAAATCGTATTTTCAAAACCGGTGACCAAAATATTAGGTTGGCAAATATCTCCCTTCCGCCTTCTGGTCTTTTGAATTTCGCAGCTATGTAAAAAAAAAAAAGCGGAAGGGAGATACTTGCCAACCTAATATTTCGAAAATGACTGCATCGATTTATTTCAAATTTTAGAGGTTTTTTATGGATATAAAAAACTAATTCTTAAACAAAAGATTTTTCCGTTCAAAAGTTACCTTTTTATTGACTAAAAACAAACAATTTTTTTTATCTAAAATAAAAATTTTAAATTAAAATAGCCGTCATTTTGTTTCAAATCAATATTTTGAAAAACTAATCGTTCAAGAACTTCATAAAATGAAGATTTATTTTATCAAGGACTGTATAAAATAAATCTTCTTCATTTTTTAATTTCACACGATCCAAATCTGAGAAACAGTGGTTACAACAAACATTCTTTTTTCAGAGAACTCTCTAGAGAATGACCTTTTATTTTAAAATATTTTTTATTGAAAAACATATAACTTTTTTAAATATACGTTTTTAGAGATTTGAGCATTTGTTGAGAAACATTATAATTTTCGAAAAAAATTCTCAAAAGTCATGTTTTTTTAATCTTCTAACTAAGCATGACCATTTAATTATTGAACTTTATTGTGTTTGTTTTGAGAAATAAACCTATATTTAATCACAAATTTTTATATATGTTCCTTTTTATATTAAATAATTACAAAATTTTCAATTATTTAATTGATAAACATTACACATATTTTATTACATTTGTAGATTTTCTTTGATATAAAAAGATTAGTTTGTTATAATCAATAAAAAATAGCTCCAAGTTCAATATTTTTTTCGAACCTATAATTTCTCACATCATTGTATATATCAATGGTTGTAAATAATTTTTATTCAATTAATTAATTTTTTGAAATAAAACCATTATAGAATCGTAACATTGATTTTATTTTTAACATATCTGTTAAATACATATATGAATATATATAAATTTTAATATATGTGTACATATATATTACTGTTGTATAAAAAACATTAAGGTTTAGTACGCATGAGATTTTCTAAAGATCTAAAAACATAAAAAGACCACGACAGTAACAATACTCACGATTGTTTTTCATGGAAAAGGCGTCCATTAACCTTGACGTCTATTATGTACCATAGCATCAGCATCAAAGCGACCACAACAACCGACAGGATGATATTCCCTTGTGTGTTTATATGTATTTCACTTCGATGGCCGAGTCCTTGTTTTAAAACGTTTCTACTCTATATGTCAGTGAAAAGGACATGCAACTCCATTAGCGTGACATAGACGCTACACTGTGCTGCTTGCCGTCAGCAGGATTAGACTTCAGAAGAGAATGTAAATACGTTGCTGTATAGAGAACTAGTAACAACCGTCTTTACTGTCGATACTTTCAAAATCAATGAGGTTTTTTTTTGTTTTCTCGTTTATTGCAACATGTAGTTTTCAGTTAATTTCAGTTACAACGTTGAACATTTGTCGTTTATTTTTGTTTGCTCTCTATATTTCCTTGAAACGTATTCATTATTAAATAATTCATATTATTTAATTTCGAATAATGGTATGTTTCAGTATATGTTTATGATTTAGAGTTATTTTTTAAAAATTATTAAAAAAGTATTTACCTGTTAATAAAATATTTTTTATAAAATATTCAACGAAATTTAATAATTAATATGCATTGATTTGTAGGTATTATTATAAAATATGTTACTAATGATAATAAAATAATTAATAAATCAATCAATGTTAGTCCTAACATTATGACAAATGTTTAATACAAATGAAACAACTCAAAATTATAAAATAATTTTTATAAGTGCTCTCAGTAATTACTAATCGTTTTCTCTATTTGCTGATACACATTTCTATGCTCATACCATTATCGTTAGAACACTTTATTATAAAATTTTTAAAGATTATTAATCATATAATTTTATAAAATAGTTATTTTACGATGATGACCTAACCATTAAATTGATATCGGAACATAATGTAAAATAATAAGTAATTATCGAACACATTGAATTTTATACCCATGTAGTGAATTAATCATTTATGTTGGAAAAAATAAATATTAGGTAACATAGAAAGTACTGTTGTATTTAAAATTAAAATAATGAAGATTATATTTTTTATTTAAAATAACTTTATTCATCAAAATATCCAACTTTACACTCAACTACCTTTTTTTAAAACAAGATAATTTTTATAAAATTCACAATTTTTATTTTCAAAAAATTGAGAAACTTCTACTTTTAACACTGTTTGTCACTATTAAATTCTTTACTACTTATATGTTTATCGAGAGAAAAAAGTGGTAATCTGATGGTGATATATCTGGTAAATACGGAGAATAAGGGAGAATTTCCTATCCTATTTTTATTACCTTTTCTATTTTTATTACTGTAACATATTTCCCAGCATTACATTGCAAAAATAAAATTCTTTGACAAGTACCAATCCAGATCTGATTGTATATGATGTAACTCTTTATACATTATTTGTAGCTATTTACTCTAAATGTTCGTTATGAGTTTTCCAAACTTGTCGAGTCTCATAATAAATAATTTTTCTTGAAGTTTACCAAACATAGAAAATAATGTTTTTGGAGTTAATTTTGTTTCAGGTGATTGTAACAAAGGATGATTAGATGATAGCTATTAGTAACTACTTTTATTGTTGAAATAAAGAATCCATTTGTCTTCACAGATCAAAATTTGAGCAAAACAAGTTTTGTGATTTTAGTCATAAAATAAGAGATGCACAAAAATTAACACACTGTAATTTGTTATCAAAAGTTAAAGCATGTAGTACCTATTTACTTAATTTCTATTTCTTCCCTATGTTACTCATTTATTTCAAACTCTTAAACAAGCTATTGACAAGTGAAATTTGAATTTGTTTCAATCATTAGCTGTAATTCGTTGATAATTACATTTAATGGTCTTCCTGATCTAATTTCGTTTTCTAATGATTAATCCCTTGAGCAATTTTTTTAAACTACCTCTGGTCCATTTTCAATGTAAGTACTCATTCTTTAAATGTAGTGAAAATTTTCCTTCTAACTTTATCAGCTTTACAATCAATTTTAAATTCGTAAAGTAAACATGCAAATATTACACTATTTTTCAAAGACATTTTGAAGGGTTGAAATTATATTTTAAGTTATAATTGAATTTATTAGAAATTGCGGTGAAATAAGAAATTTATTTGTATAAAATATTTATTTTTATTAAAATATTATATTTAAGTTATTTAAATAAATATCATTAAATATTATTCATTGTATAAAAATAATATTTAAGATCAATTGTATATAATTATAAAATATTATTTTAATTAATATGTAAGAAAATATTTATGAGAAGTATATTATATACCTAAAAATACTTATTTAAAAAAATAAATTATAAATATTTTTATTAAAATGTCAAAAAGTTTATTATAAAAAATATTAAATTATTTCTATACAATATAATTATTGTTTTAACTAAATAATTAAATTATTATTGTTCTATTTTTATATAATAATTTATAAAATATTCAATTTTGATTTTATTTATTATATGCGTCATCTAAATGTTATGTCTAGATTTATGTTTTATTAAAAAGAAACATATGTATAGGATGGGGTGTATAGAGAAACACGTGTATAATTTTTTTTTAATAAAACAAATATAGGCGTCACATTTGGATGATCCTATATAATAAATAAAATAATAATTAAATATTTTATAAAAATCGAAAAATAATGAAATCAGTATAAATAAAAATTTTTTATATATATATATATATATATAAACAGTAAAGATTAGTAATCAAAAATTTATAATTTTGTTATGAAATCAGTGACTTAATCTAATCAGATGCAATTAAAAAAATGTAGTGATTTTATAAAATATTCCAAAATGTATTTTATTGTAAAAGTAAAATAACTTTGAATATTTTTTTAGAAAAACGAATAAATAATATTAGTACTATTTGCATGACATTTTGAATAATTTATTTTTGTATAAATAATTCACTCTTTTCAGAGAAAAAATTTCAAAAATATTACATAGTTAATTATTGTTTATTCTATTTACAAATATAAATTTTAATAATTTCTTCATTTGAGAATGTAATTATGAAATATCAAATAAGTGTCAATGCACAAAAAACGATTTTGAGAAACTCTAGTCACAATTTCATATAATAGTAATATATTATATATCATATAATAGTAAGATCATAACTTTATATAATAGTAGAAATTAGATTTTATAATACCATATTTTCATTTATAAAAATATTTGTTTGAAGTTGATATGTTATTTCAATGATCTTTACTCGTGTATATATTTGTGTGTTTGTGTGTGTAAGAGATATTTAATTTTTATTTAATCCTTAAGTAAACTGTAATTATAATTACTTTTCATAAACGAATGTTATACTCTAGCACCACATTATAAAAATATTATAACACATATTAATATCACTGAATTATCACCCGTAACACCACAATATATTATAAAAGTGTTCAATAATTCTTTATTGTTTAGTTCATTTAATTATAAACTGATGCGCATTTCAATGGCAATGTCATCAACAACAGAATTATGATGTTATCATATCCATCAAAATATAATCAGTTAATAAATAAATAAAATCAAAAATATATCATTAAACACTTTTACAATATACTGTGATGTTGAAGTGATAATTTATTGTATAAAATTAATTTATCATAGTTCTAAAACAAATAGTCACACATTGTTCTATTTATTCGCATAATGTATGGCTTTAATGATGTCGGTGTGACCATTGAAATATATATTAGATAAATAAGTGGACAATAAGTAATCATTGAACCCAAAAAATCTTACAGCATTGAAGTGAGAGATTTATTTGTGTAAATGAGAAATAAAATATCAAATGAATAATTATTTTTATTTAAATTTCTTATTTTTAATTCAATATAAAATATACTACTAAAAATTATACTACAAAAATAAAAAAAATACCTTAAACATTTAAATGAACTAAGAATGAAAAAATTCTTGAAATAATTCTTATTTATTCCACAGCACTAAAAAAAATTAAGAGTTGAATAATATTAAGAAATAAACAACTATTTAGTTAAAATTATGAATGAAAAAAAATTGTTTCGTGTTTGCTATTTTCATTTAAACTACCCTTGAGTAATAAATTTAAACTGTAATTTAAGATACTGAAGATCTTAAACTATATACTTTGTAACAAACTTGTGCTATAATTATACTAAACACAATATAGGTGCTCGCATTCAAGCATAACACCGAATAGCATTATATTTAACTTATACATACATATAAACCCACATACATATATATATATATATATATATATATATATATATATATATATATATATATATATATTCATAAAATTATTGATTTCTTAAGAGTTCTAAATAAATTACTTTATGAATATATATATATATATATATATATATATATAGATACACATACATACATACATACATACATATATATATATAAAGGATTTCTAAATAGAAATTAATACTTTTTTAGTAAAATCTAAGTAAAATAGAGTGATTTATTCATTACGAATTTTTTTATATATAGGATCATCCAAATGTGACTTTCAGATTTGTGTTTTATTAAAAAGAAACATGTGTATAGAGTGGTGTATATGAAAACATATGTATATATTTTTTTAATAAAACACAAATGTAGGCGTCACATTTGGATGATCCTATACATACTTCTATTTTGTATGATACACGTCAGTCAAATAACTGCATTTAGTTACATCACATTGCTGCTTTATCATTTTTTAGTATGACTTTGTACGTTTAAATATTTATTCCAGCTACTACGTCACGAAAATTCTCAATTTTTTCCTGAAATAAAATTCATTAAGAAAAATAATCAATTAAATTAAGTCCTATATCATAATTAATATTGAAGGTCGATTTTTTGTCTAAATCTAAATAAATTTTAGTTTAATTTCATACTTCATTAAAATATTAATCATTGTAGTTTTAAAAAATCTAGATTTTTTAATTAATCTTCATTTAAAATATTTTGTTATAAATGCATGTTTAGTAATTGTAACAGCTTTTTAAAATGTAAATTTGTATGTACGAATAATAATATATTTCTGGCATAAAATAACAAATATTTCAGTATAAAATTATTCTTAGTGTAATCGGTTTGTTATTTAAAAGATTTTATTTAACCTAAAATAATTTTCTTATATTTCTAAGTAACATTTTATATCAAATATCTATTAGACTATAATAACAGTTGTTTGAAAATGTAATTAGCGACGGCTTCTGTTTCCCTAAAATTTTCTACAGGCACTGTTATTAAAAAGAAGTAATATTTTAGTAATTTAATATCATTTCTATCATATACATATTTGTTTTATTTTTATATCAAAAATATATTCTATTATAAATTATTTTAAATAAACTATGATAATTAAATTTGTATTGAAATTCGTGTGGTGTTTAAGTGTACATTGTTTTTGCTTAATTCGAAAACATAAAAATATATAAATGTGTGGATGTTTTTTACAACTTTAAATCACAAACTAATAAAATTTATATTGAATGAAAAGTACATTTTATTGTATTTCATAAAAATAGAAAAAAAACCTATTCTAAATTTTATTGTGTCATAAAATGTTTAGAATTTTTTATGGACGATCGTAGGTTAAATATTGTATTTATTCAAATAACCTATAAAATTTTTCAAATAATTTACATATATTTAATAAGATTGCTGAAATTTCTACTTTTTACACCTAAAAAGATTAATGATTTATGTTAGTAGCTTTTAAATCATTTATCACTTCCTTTATATTTTGTTATGTATTAAATGATTGAAACCATTATAAATTATACAAAATGCTTTTCTGAGTTTTAATCACGTAGTACTACCAAAAGTATGATAAAATATCTTCATTTTATTATCTGTTGTCGTTATGAAATAACAAACGACTTTTTTAATAATCTGAAACATGTGGTGTCATCAACATCATGTGCAATTTTTTTTATATATGTATATATATATATATATATATATATATATATATATATATATATTTACTTTTTTGCCAAAAAGTGTTTTAATAAAAATATAATTAAAAAAGAAATAAAAACTCCGTAGGATATTAATTACGATTTATTCTATTTCAACAGAATCAATTCCAGATTTCATGCAACAAACATATAAATCTAAATCCGCACCTTCGACTTTGCTAACAATAATAAAAAACCCATCACCATTCATAAAAGTCCAGACATGAAAATCGCAGTCGATAAATCAGTCTTAATAAATATACTCGCACATAAATTCGTACGTAACTGCAACTTTATTTTCGGTACAACGACGGTGTTACTTTTCAGTACCGCGTCGACCATTTGAGTACAACGCGTGACAATTTTTTTCTCAACATACCGAATGGGTGGATTAAAAATCGTATGAAAAGGTGTGACAGACGCTGTGCAAGCATTGTCATTTGTTACATGCATGAGGGACTTGCCCACCGTTACCATTAGGTACCCCTTCGTTCCTGTACCCCGCGACTGTCTACTCTAAAATCATTTTTATTTTTATGTATTGTCATCGACCTTTTGCATTCTGACGACCACCCTCCGAGAGATACTGGCGGTATCGAATCTCGTAACCATTGTCCGGACCGGATTAACGAAAACAAGTCGCGGGGGCCACCAGGACCATCAAATGACATCAAATGATTCGATTTTCGAACAGACTGTTGTAACATACGTTTCTTTGTTTATTTGTACTCGTTATTATGATGACAAAAATCGTTGATGCACAATCATAGATAACATATATACGACTGTGTGAATATATATATATATATATATATATATATATATATATATATATATATATTTATGATTGATTTTTTAAAATATTAATTATTAATAATTTTCATATTAAGAAACATCTCTGCGATCTCTTACTGTATTTTTTTAATTAATTCAGTTAAAATACAAATTATATTAACTATGCTTACATGTATCATAAATTTAACTTTGAAGAGCTTAATTAGTTATATTTTTTAATAATCAAAAATTCACTTATTAAATTTTTTCATACTTTCTTAAGTAATTTTCTTTATAATTTCTTTTAAATTATTTATTAAATTCACAATAATATTCATAATTTAAGTAATATTTTCATGAAACATATTTTGTATTTTTGTAATTTTGTTTTCTTTTATTATTCAGTTATGTATTTAGTGGGTAAAATGATAATTTTATTTTTCAATAGATAATTACTTATACTGATTTCTGTTAAGTTCATTATAAATCTAGTTGATATATATTTTTCTCGGTTTATATTTTTATACATTTTTAAATACATTTGCTTACAAAAATATTGAGCCATTAAGTATATCTCAAAATTATTATAAATTTTATTGAATTTGAACTCATTTAGGAAATTAAAAAAAATATTTATATAAATATTAATTAATAAGCTTCGACTAAACTATGTTATATTTAAATCTAAGGTAATAAACAGATTAAATAAAAAGTACAATTGCAATTCCATATATGACAATTAACACATCGTATGCAGGAAACGTCTAAACACGTCTTTCTTATACTAGAGTCCGGGAGTCAACAAAACACGGTTTTTACAAATTATCGGTATGGTGTGGAGAACGTGTAACACGGATATTTAGCGAAGTAAAAATTATGCATCTTCTATTTTTAATATTATTTCTATTTTTATAATTTTCCGAGCATATTTGAAAAAAAAAACACCCGCTTTTCGGCGTGGATTGGCGAAAAACGCCCGCAAACAATATATTAACATACAAATGTATTGATCTACGAAATTATTTTAAAAATATATATATATATAAAATCTACATCTCGCCAACAGTACAAAATGACTCAATTTTTCGATGGGGTTGAACCTTCAGAGGACCAATAATTTTTTTTCTCACTACATTGTAGTACGAGTATAAACTCGATTTTTTTTATTTCTAAACGCTACTAATTTAAAAAATGGTTAATTAGCTAGATGAGAAAGTAATATCGGCAAGTCGTAAACCTGCCTAACAATTTTTTTGTTAATTTGTGTGGAACTTAAAAATAAAATTTCTAAATTATTAGATCATTCATAAATAATGTAATTTTTGGAAAAAGTTTTGGAATGGAACAAAAAAATTAACATTTTAATTTTAATTCAAAATATATTTTCTATTGTTATTCACAACTTCTTCCTATCTCAATGTTAATTTTTTTTAACCCTAGCGATAAAACTCTTTTAGTTTTACTCTAAAAGACAAATCGAGCTCTCTTCGGATATCACTCTATATAATTAATTGTTTCCTATTAATGCAGTTTTGAAGATTTTGGAATAAATGATAATCTGATAGTGTCAAGTCGGAAGAATACGGCAGTTTTTTCATAATTTCTTATTCAAATTGATGTAGTTTTTGGAGTGTTTCTTGTGTTGTGTGCAGTCAGAGGTTGTTGTGGTGAAAAATCACGCCTTTTTTTTGTTAGTATTGGCCTTTTTTTCAATAAATTGTTTTAGCCGTTTTAGTTGTTCACACTATAATATTCTCTTGATAGATTGATTACCTCGCAGCAATTTAAAATCGATAATTCCATCCATATACCATTAAACAACAGCATAAGTCTTCTTTGGATTGCATTTTTTCTTCAGTTGTAGAAATAATGTCTCATTGCGATTAACCTATTTTGTTCAATGTTTATTACTGTTATAAATAATCCATTAAATTCAAGAATTTCTCTTTTTTTTCTAAACTATAGAGAGGAAAAATGTAGACGACCATCCGTTGCTTTAGATTAAATTCCGATAATTCTTAAAAAAAAACTGATCCAGTTAAAAAAATTTACCTAATATTTTCAGATGCTCATGGATCATTGTTTAGGTTGATTAAAACTACTTTACTGATTATTTCACTTTTAAATTAAGATGTATTTAATTTTACTAACATAAAAATACCACATTACTAATTGAATGATCCAATATATTAAATTTTGTGTGATCTTAAAATATTGTATAATAAATATTAAGCCTATCTATTAATTCTATAGAAATTTGTAATCAATTTTTAATTAAATTTTATCTGAAAATGTTATCATTACTTTTTTTCATTAATTTTTAATTGTTAAATGTGTTTTAGGATTCATTATTTAAGACAAAATCATCAATGATTTTTTTTTAAACTAAACATGACATTTGCATTTGATAACTGCATCAGTTACAAATATATCTCAGATATTCTTTAAACAATTTGATAGACCGAAAATACACTATCTTTATTTTGTAAGAATTCAACTAATACTGATTTTTTTAAATTTAAAAGTTGTAAATGTTATAATTAATGATCTAATGAAAAAATTGTCACAACACAATACTCATTTTATGACTAAGATTCAATAAGAATCTTATATTGATCATTTTACCCAATACGAGTAATTTCGAAGAGTTATTCTCAGCAACTTAAAAATTTTAAAAACGTTTTCTTAGGGATTATTTCAAAATTTATACTAGATTTTTATTATTTCTTAATTTTGGGAGAAACGATAATAAAAACCAATTTAAAATAAATAAGGTCTAAAAGTGTTTAATGAATGAATTATTTGATTAAATTAATAATTCAGTATCATAAATTTTCTACCAAAATAATTCAATTCCATATTTTTTGATATAAGTACGGTACATAAAATCACTATACTTTAAAAATAACATGGGTATCAAATTTTCATTAAGTAAAAATAAAAATAATTAATTATTAAATACTTTTATAGAAAAATTGTTGCTATAGTGTAATTATTTTTTTAATAATATAATGTAAGAGTATTTAACTATATATATATATATATAGGGTGACCCAAATAAAACTGAAAGGTTTAAACATACACTTACTTGCTTACTATTATTAATTATTTTTTATTATCTTTCCGTTTCATTTGGACCAACTTATATTTTCTTATAGTATATATTTCAGTTTTTTATAATAAATTAATAAAATATTTTTAATGGTCAATATTGAAAACATAAATTAATAATTATTATTCATATTAATTAAATGTTATTTGTCAATCTGTACTAAAAAAAATTAATAAAAACATTGAACGGTTTGATAAAGTTCAAATTTAATGTCTAGATTTAAGATTAGAAAATATTTATTAGAAAAGTATTAGTGTTAAACTGATAAAAATATTTATAAACGCACTATATAAACAAAAACATGATATAAAAATTATTAAAAAAATAACATTTTTATTAACTAAAAAAGCAGTTGATTGTGTTAATTTATAATAAAATAATTTAAAATAAAAACATAACTATGTTAAAAAAACATTGAAACAATTCATCATAATTTTTAATATATAAATTACCAATTTTCCAAAACTCATTCCACTTTCATCAAAATGATTTCAATTATATTGAATAGATTATTTATTAAAATAAAATAAAATATTAACCAAAATTTCCAACATCCAAATCTAAAATGTTATTTAAATCTTCATTCTTTTTGTAAATATATTACATGTTTTTATTTTAAAAATTAATTATTCTTAAAAAGATTTGCTGTTTCGTAAGTGTAAATAATGTTTACACAGAGATTAACTGGAAATAGATATTAACACACCTTCGACTTGATCGATTATTTTATGTCTAGGTCATTGCCATTTCTTGACTTATCGTGTCTTTTATTAATAGAGGACATTTGAACAATGACTGATAAGAAAAATGTACATAAAAAGATGATATTTGTGTTTGATATACTAAAATATTTCGTAATTAATAACATTCGATACACTTGAATATGTACTTAAATATTTATGAATGTCATTTGGATTAAGCCATTCTTCAATAGATTTTTTTTTCATAGAATATATTGGACTTTAAAATGAAATAATACTATATAATTAAAACAAAAAATATTTATACATGAAAATATTCATTTGGAATAATTATTGTGTTTTTAAAAGTGAAAAATGTTGAGTATTATCTTTAGCATTTTCAATTAAACATATATATATATATATATATATATATATTATATATATATATATATATAGATATATATATATATATATATATATATATATATATATAAAGGTGTTTTAAATTAGATAGAACTTTTGATAGGGATTTTATTTAAAATTCTATCACGCTTAAAAAAATACCCCCCTCATGTCTCTCTCTCTCTCTCTCTCTCTCTCTCTCTCTCTCTATATATATATATATATATATATATAAATGTCACTGTAATAATAGAACGACTTTTAAGATATTACATTTTTTTAACATTAAAAAAAATGTTTAATCACATATTTCCTAGGGAATAAATAAAAGTAATATGGTAGTAAATTAAATAAATAAAGAATATTTATTCCTTTTGTATATAAAAATTTGTTGTTGAAAAAGCGTATTGTTTTGATTAAAATCCAACATTTGATAAAATTTTTCCTTTGTATATTAATTTCGTTTAATTAAAATATCTTTGTAATAATGTTCTTTTTATATAATTATTCCATTTTGATATTTAGTATCAATGAAAATGAACATTCACTTTTTATCTATATATATTAAAAAAAAATTGTATTTTATATTATTAAAAAAATTGTATAGGATAAATAAAAAAGTACATATTCCTATTTAATTATACGAAAATTTAGAAAATAATCTTTGAAGTTTTAGTGTGTTTAAGTATTTATAAAAAAATAACAAACCAATCACTCACTCGAACAACATAAAATTTTATAAAAATTTTCAGTAATTACTATTGTTCATTTTATTCTCTGATATGATTTTCACTGGTCATTCTATCATTGTCAAAGCAGTGTATTAAAAAAAACATAGTTTATAGAGCGCTGTTTTATACATTCTATTTTACAGCACTTTAACGACGATGAAATGTCCATCGAAATACATATCAGCGCATAATATAAGCAATAAGTGATTATTAAACACATATATTTTTTTGGAGTTGAAGTGAAATTTTTGTTATCGTTTGTTTTGGAATTGTGGCGGATTCACTTTAACGCAAATGAATTTTTATTCCTAATACCACAATTGTTATGATAAGTGATCAACAATCACTTATTGCTCACTTCAAATTTGGTATAGTACTAAAATAAATAGTAAAATTTTAATGTTTACTGTCTGTTAGATTTTAGTAATCAACAAATGTTACTAAATAAAAATCTATTAATTTTAAAATTACTGTCTTTAAAGTATTGTCTATAAACTCTTAAAATGTCTAACACTCAAAAGCAAAACATACGCTTTGTATGACTAGGTTTCTAGAAGCCGTCGCTATATACCAATCAGTTTTCGAACATAAAGGAATCGTTTCTGTATTATATGAAACTTGTTTAATCTCTTAACTGTCTTTTCATTGCAAGTAAAATAGCCTTACATTTTATTAATCAAAAATAGCCATACCTTTTATTAATCAAAGTTTTTATTATAAATTTTTACGACCACCTGATATTTCTAATTGTATATATTTTAAACTTATTCGTCTCTATTTTAATAAAATCAAAAATTTTATAGAAAAAGAAAATAAAAAATTGCTCACCAATATTTAATTTAATTCTAAAATTTCTTATTACAAAATTATAAATTTTTGACTTTAAATTTTTATTCGTTCATACAAGTTTTCTTGAATTGCTTCTTTTTATAGTTTGGAATAATCTTCATTGTTCAGTTTTTGATTCTTACGAAATACTTAATTACACGTCTTTTTATATATAAGTTTCAAATTATTATTGTATCAAATTTTTTAACGATTTTAGATTCTTCTGAATCTGAAGAAAATACATTTGACTTTAATTTTCTGTTCTTAAATATTTATGAATGACATTTGGATTAATCCATTCTTCAACAGATTTATTTTTCGTAGAACATATTGAACTTTAAAATAACATAATAGTATTTAATTAAAAAAAATATATTAGGTTGGCAAATATCTCCCTTATGAATTTCGCATAGTATATTAAAAAAAAAGCGGAAGGGAGATACTTGCCAACCTAATATTAAAATATTCATTTAGAATAATTATTGTGTTTTTAAAAGTGAAAATTTTTGAGTATTATCTATTAATCTTTTCAATTAATCTTATATAATATATATATATATATATATATATATATATATATATATATATACGAGGTTCGTTTAATAAGTATGGTCATAAAGTAAAAAAAAATAATTGAAAAATTTAATTAAATTAAACAATAAATAAATGTACCATACTTATCAAATGACTCTCGAATATATGTATATAAATATAATATATAAATGATTTTTAAGCATGATAGAACTTTAAATTGAATCCCTATCTAAAGTTCTATCGAACATAAAACAACTCCTATTTATATATGTGTGTATGCATAAGAATTATTATTATTAATAATAAAATTAAGTAAGTGCAAATATGAATGAATCATTGAATTATATTTAAAATAATTAATTTTACTATATATATATATATATATATATATATATATATATATATATATATATATATATATAAATATATTAATAAAAATATTTTAAGTTTGCGTATCTATAAATTTATATGTACTTCTAAATATTCATCAAACATGGATGAATATTCTATTCGTCGGATCAATCAAATCCTATCAAATCAATAGACACAAGTCAACTGGATATGTGCTAAGTACGCCTTTGTAATAATACATTTAAAATCCATTTGGTTCCCCCAACAAACTGTCATACTGGATTTTCTTGCCGAGCGTAAACTCGCCCACGTTATGTCTGTTCGAAAACAAGATAAATAAGACCCCGTTATATAGATTCGACGACGTTCTATCTTTTACATATATCGTCCTTGTTTCTAAATAAAGATTTATACATCGTCGTTTGGAATGTTAAAAAATATGTTGATTTTTTTGTTATCTTCACTGTCTTTACATATTCGTGTAGATTAGTGAGCTTCTGTTCATCGTATATACAACATATGTGCGGCGTGTATTTCAATTTTATTATCATATTACAATTAGTTATCTTTACATATATATATATATATATATATATATATATATATATATATAAAATTTAATTCAGGTACTAATGAGTTAATGAACGGAAACCACAAATAAGCATATTTCATTAGTTGTCATCGGTTATATCTTTCATTTAACTATTTGTAATTTTATAATCACATAAATGTAGTAAATATTCACAGTTATTGATGTAATTACGATCATCATTATTATTATCATCATCACTTTAAATCTTTTAGAAGCTACAGCTTGATAAAATTGATAAAAACATTTTGATTGGTGAACTTGAACTATTCAGTTTTTTTATTCACAACTTTCTAATATATTTTTTGAGAGACTCATTTTAACTGTACTCAATTATTTTCTTGTTCTTTTTTATTTTTAGATTTTAAATCAATTATTTAAATAATTATTCTTTTCTTTATAACATATTTCCCTTTTCTGGTCTATCATATTAAATTATATAAGTAGAATTAAATATAAAAGCATAACAATTAGTCACAAAAGGAGTTAATTAAAATGTCATTTGAGTAAAGTGTGTTTATTAATATTTATTTCCATTGTTAAACGTCATGTAAACAAAAGCTTCTTTTCAAAAGTGGTATATTATTTTTTGAAAATAAATATAAGGTAACCAAGAAAGTTCTGTTGTTTTTGCATGCATTATAATTCCAAGAACTGCTTATACACTGGGACACATTATCTGAGTGACAAAGTACATATCTTGTTTCTTTTCATTGTATCTCGATGTGTGAATTTTAATTTAAAATATAATTTCAAGCATTCAAAATATCTGTGCAAAATATTGTAATACGTGCATGTTTACGAATTTAAAGTTGGTTTTAAAGTTGTTGAAGTTACAAAAAATTTGATAAATAATTTAGGATAAGAAATTTTCCTTATCTCCCATATATTTATTAAACATATCACCATCGAATTTCCACTTATTTTTGTTTAAATAACCATATGTAGGGTAAATTATTTAATAGTGACACATCGTTAAAAGCATGTTTCTCAATTTTTTGAAAATAAAATATTTGTACTTTATAAAAATTGAATTTTTAAATTATTCTCTCGTTGGAAAACAGTAATTTAATGTGAAGATGAATATTTATTTTGAAGAATAAAGTTATTTTAATACAAGTGCTCTTATTTTATTCACAAAAATTACAGAACTTTCGTGGTTAATTAATATAATAATTTTATACAAATATAATATTTCATATATTTATACCCTATAAATTGTTTAAGTTTAATACAAATATTAATGTAGTTTATATAATACAAACATATATTGATCGAAAATGTGTAATTAATTTTTATACAAAATATTATTTGTTCTAGTATTATAAAAAATATTTTAATACAATTAATCACTCATCCCCAACAACAAAATAAATTCATAAAAATGTTTTATAATCATTTAGACGATGAAAACATGATCATTGGAATGAGCATCAGCTTTTAAGTTAATATAAGTGATTGTTGAACACTTATAAAAAATTATTATCCTGAGATTGAATTATTTATTTCTTATTAAATTATTTTATATCTTTCAGAAAAAATAAAAAAATCATTTTATTAACAAGAAAATCTAAATAAATATGATAACATTTTAGAATAATTTTGTATTGCCAAGTGGATTTATTGAAATTATGTGATATAAATGGAATTTATGTTTTTTAATATGATCTCTTTTTCTTATAGTAAATACGTTTTACTAGGTTTTTATTAAAATAAATATTAAGTATACATGCATATGTATAAGATGCATATTTAAATGCCACAAATTAAATCACTCTATTTATGACAAAAAAATCGATTTATATATATATATATATATATATATATAAATAAATAAATAAATAAATAAATAAATATATAAGAAAATAATGCAGAAGTTGTTTATTTATTGACAAGATAATTATAGCTAAAGAGCCAGTGATATATTTGATTAAATAAATTCCAAGTATTTATATCACTTTCGGTTGATTAAGACATCAATAACAATTATTTCCAATATTAGATAAATGTTAACGTTATTAAAAACATAATTTAAACAAATTCACATTGAATATACATTTTATTATTAAACTAAGAGTATGTAGAAGAATTTTGTACTTATTACAATAAAATGAAACTTGAAAAAAGAATGGATATTATTTATAAAATAAACGCAATTACGTCAACAAGATTTATTTTTAAATTAAAAAAATAAACCTTTTTTGATATTTTAATAAAATGGAGATATTTTGCATAGACTGGTCTAAGTGAAACACAAGAATATTAAATAACAGAAAATGATAATTAATACTAAATAACTGTGAGAAAGTCAATGTATGTCTAAACCCATCAGTCACACGTGAGCCACCCCATATTAATATTTCACTGTGTTAAAATAAAATCATTGAGTTAGGTTTTAAACTGTCGGGAATACTTTTTGTCAGTAATAACTAATATATATATATATATATATATATATATATATATATATATATATATATATCCAATTTGAACATAAACATATAGAGTGTTTTTTTAAGAGTGATAGAACTTTATATTGAATCCCTATCGAAAGTTCTATCCAACCTTAAGAAACACCTATCTATCTATCTATCTATCTATCTATCTATCTATCTATCTATATATATATATATATATATATATATATATATATATATATATATATATATATACATACATACATACATACATACATACACATACATACATACATACATACATACGCACACACACGCGACACACATACACACCCACACACACACATTCACACATACATATAAAAGGTGTTACTTTTAGATTAGATAGAACTTTTGATAGGGATTGAATTTAAAGTTCTATTATGCTTAAAAAACAGCCTATATAATTAACTTTTTTCCATACAAATCTAACTTTATAAATATTTTATACAATATGTTAATATGTAATAATTTTTCACTCATTTAATATATATTTTCTTACATTTCTAATAACAATATATATTGATTGCATTGTTAAACTTTATTTCTCTAATTGAAGTGAAATAACTCACTGATGTAAACATAATTCATATAGAGACAATAAAAAACTAAATGTCATTACTATAAACTCAATTTCATTTTAATTTTTCTGTAACTTTAATAATTTTATCTATATTCATTATTTTCATTTTAGTTTCATAAAATTGATTATTTATATATATATATATATATATATATATATATATATATATATATATATATATATATATATTTTTATTAATATTATTTTAGATGATAATCCGAATATTTGTGATCAAATCTTGTGTTGTGTGTGTATATAGAGATAATATACATTATATTTATATTATATAAAATAGTATTATATAAATATATAATTTTGATTTAGAATATTTTTATTAATATTATTTTATGATGATATATCCGAATATTTGTATATCAAATATATATATGTGTATATATATGTATATATATATATATATATATATATATATATATATATATATGTATATATATATATATATATATATATATATATATATATATATATATATATATATATATATATATATATATATATTTGAGGAATGTCATGTGAAAAACAAAATTAAATCCTGAGTCGAAGCATTTCTCATGTTGGAGTTTGGGTATGGGGCTACCAACCTCTTCTCATAAAAATACATTACCATCACGGATTTTTTATTAGAGAGGTCTAGGCATTACATACGTCTTATGAATTTTATTATATATATATATATATATATATCTGTGTGTGTGAGTGAGTGTGTGTGTGTGTGTGTGTATGTGAAATTATTATATTTTGAAGTCGAATATTTCTCTATGCCTGAAGAAAAAGCTTTTCATCAATACATTTAACGTATTTTCACTTTTGGCAATTAAAATTGTGTTTTAAATGCTAGAATAACTCAGTAGCTTCACATAATAAGATATATGGAAAGTGTCATATTATAAGTTACAAATGAAATGCATGGATTGGAAAAAATACATAGGTTATAATAAAAATAAATTTTTAAATTGGAAATCGGTCATAAGTAAATAAAGAAGACCCTCGGCTGATAACAAAAATTATTATTTGGGAAATTTAGGATGTAAAAAGGTTCAAGAAGAAATCCATGTATAAATGGGATACAGGCATAAGAAAATTCATATGTGTATTTATAGGTGTGTGTATGTGTTTGTGTGGTATATGCGTGTGCCTATGCCTGTAAATGTATATAACAAATTTAAAGATCAATAACAAACAATAGATGGAAATTATTTAGAACGAGTAAGAAAAGAAAAAAATATTTTTCAGTATTTATATATACTATTTTACCTTTCATATCAATTATAACATGAAGTGGAAATAATTAAGCGAAAAATGTATATAATTGAAGAAGAACTTAGTTCTTTAATAATAATTATTTAAGGAATATATACTCGTATATATATATATATATATATATATATATATATATATATATATATATATATATATATATTATATATATATATATATATATATATATATATATATATATATAATATATATGTATGTATGTATGTATGTATGTATGTATGTATGTATCTTTAAATTAAAAATAATAATAATTCTGGAATAATAGTCACAAAGTAAAATCACTTATACAAGTTTACAATTATAAATTTATTCTACTTAAATATTTTTTTCTACAAATATGAAAATTTAAATATTAAGTGGCAATTAAAATTATAAAAATAAATATACAATAATAACCAGAGAAAATTTATAGATACAACACACACACATACACACACACACACACACACACACAAATATATATATATATATATATATATATACATATGTGTGTGTGTGTGTGTGTTTATGTATATTTATATAGATGACCCAAATGGAACTAAAGAGTTCAGGCATACATTTACATGCTTGCTATCATTTACTATTCTCTACTACCCTTCAGTCTCATTTGGACCATCTCATATAAGTATTTGTATTTATGTATTTGTATAATACATACTGTTTATTAAGTACATCGTTACAATTAATATTCATTTAAAAACACATTAATTTAAATGAAATTTAAACTTATCATTCATTTCTTAATTTTTAATGATCAATTAATGAATGATGATTAATAAATAAAACATATTCGATTGTTTTTGTACCTGTCTGCTCATTTATCTCTTACTTCAATTTAATAAGGTATAAGTGCTAAATAGATCGTAGACAATATATCACTCATTTAATAATATTAGAGGTACCCATAAGTGATGTGTTTTTTTTAAAACGTTTAAAACATTACCTTAATTATAATATTAAATAAAATAAATAAAAAAAAATTGTACAGTATCAAAAAACGACATCACTTATGGATACCTCTAATACAATAATTACTGAGCAAGAACAATAATTGAAAATAATTATAAAATAGTAAATAAATTTAATTTAAATAAAATAAATTATAATAAGGTAATTTATATTATTTTTTTATATTGTTATTTGTTGATTTTTCAATTATACATAGAAAAATGTAAAATGTACATACTTTCATATATATATATATATATATATATATATATATATATATATAAAATTTATTTTTAAAAAAATATGTACATTACTTTATAAAAACATTTCCTTCTTAGCGAACACATTACATCAGTTTATAATACAAAATAACAACAGAGAAAGAAAAAAAGAATCATTCAATTTTTCTTTCCATAACTCCGATTCTTAAAGTCATACCCAACGTCAATTTGGGATTTTAGACGCCTGGTTGAACGTCTCCCCTATAATATGTTCAAGGATATGTATCGGTTTTCATTGGGGCATCGCGCCAGGCTTGAATTACGTAACCAAATACTGAAATTAATTTGTTAAAGAACGCACACAGTTGTGTCGGTTTTTGTAGACGAGCCTCACGTACAATTCGCATTTTAAATTATTTACAGACGCGTTGAGTTCAATTATATTTTTGAATACGATGAAAGTTTCTAACGAGTTCCACGAATGTTTTGTAAATGGGGAACGTACTTCATTCCGTTCTGAAATTGTATACAATTTAGACGCAAATACGTGTAAATTTATATACATATTCATTTATTTATATAGATTTGTATTTAAATATATATATATATATATATATATATATATATAAACAAGTAAATATGTAATAAATGATAATAGTTACTGAATGTTTTTTGTAAAAAATAATAATATCAACATTATGTTTGCTTAAAATTAGAAATTAAAATTACATATTTTATTAAGGAATAATATTTACTCATTTTGTGTCCATTTTTAATTCTTTTTAATTTCAAAAAACATTTCTTAAATTTAGTAACATGTTTATTAATAATATTATTAATTAATTACTGTCAGTTATTACAAAGATCTAACAATATTTTCTATTTAACACAAATGAATTTTTTTCACCAACACTACAATGATTATAAAGTGTTTAATAATTATTTATTGTTCACTTATTGCTTAAAACTATGTCGGCTAATATTGATGATAAAATTTTAATTCTCACTATTGACATGTCTTTGTGATGATTTTCGTTTAATACACACTTATATTATATAGATGAACATTTTTCTTTATATTATTCTGTCTTAGTAATACATTTCACAGAGTTCGAGTATTTATAATTTTGATCTCAATTTGAGTATTAAGTCACGAATGTTTTTAAGCACAAACGATTTTTCTTTAGTAAAATAGGATATTAAATATTTCTTGAATATTACATATATATATATATATATATATATATATATATATATATATATGAGGGTTGTTTGATGAGTATGATCAAAAAATAAGAAAAACTAAATTGAAAAATTTAAATAAATAATTTAATCAATTAAATTAAACAATAAATACATTTACCATATTTATCAAACGATTCTCGTATAAATAGCAAGTAATGTTATTGTAGTTATTAAATATTAATGCTTAAGTCCGAAATTTAAAATCTGCAAGGATTATTCAGTAGGTTTAAATTTCTATTCAAAACTTTGAGTCATTATATTCAAAATATTATAGAATACAATAAGTGATAAAAAAATAAAAATCATCAGTACCTACTGTACTCAAACAAGAAAAAAGTACAATACAGTATACTTAAGACAGTAAAACCATTGTAGTCCTGCATTAGTCATACAATAAAACAATGTTATGTATTCAAAGCATATAAAAAATAATAACTAATTTTTTATTGTGTATTAATTTGTCCTATTTCTCTCTTTCTCTCTTTTATATAATGCAGAATTAGCCTATAATTTTTAATATTTAATAAAAATCACAACCCAGTGTTGATTAGTAAGTATTATATAGGGTCATTCAAATATGACGCCTAGAAGAGTGTTTCATTAAAAATAAACAAAAAAATCTATACACATGTTTCTCTATACACCACCCTATACATATGTTTATTCTTAACCCTTTAACTGTTTATGTCGAGTATACTCGTCAGAGCGAAACGAAAATTTTTCGCATAATGTCGAGTATACTCGTCGTGAAGATAAAAAAAATCGCATTCGTATTATTATTAAACGAATCAACTGTAATTTTTTTCCCTGAAAAAGGGCAAATAAAGATCTTTTAAAAAATGTACATTTTAGAATATTCGTTAGTCTGGCAACCTTATTTATTTTAATACACAATAGCTTGTATTAAGCTGAAATAACAAATTCTGGGGAAGTACCGTTACAAACGATTTTTTTTATCAATGAAATAAATTTTGTTTGTTAACAACGAATAAAAATATATATTACCAACACGCAACTTTTGATTTTTAATTAATTGCCACTTTTATAGGCAGAAACATTTTACTCTGTTTATGTTGAGTATACTCTTATTATCTGTAAAATAATTAACAACGAATAAAAATATATATTTTCTAAAAAACCAACACGCAACTTTTGATTTTTAATCATAATTGGCTACTTTTATAGGCAGAAACATTTTACTCTGTTTATGTCGAGTATACTCGTCTTCACTGGAAAATAATTAAGCAGGCAGAAAAAGTTTTTCGAAACAAAATTAAACATTTAAAGGGTTAATAAAACATTCATCTATGCGTCACATTTGGATGATCCTATGTTAATATTTGTATTAAAAATATTTTTCAATCAAAAGTTAAACAAGTTGTGTAAAGTAAAAATTATTATTCATTCGTATATATATATAAATATATATATATATATTTAATTTTAAAACTGTTTATAAAAAATATAATCAGTCCATTTGAGCAGTAAGAATACAACTTTGTATTTTTTACAGGTATGGTTCAAAAACCGTCGTGCGAAATGTCGACAACAGCTGCAACAACAGCAAGCATCAGCCAAATCATCGAAAAATAATTCGACGTCATCATCATCTATCCCAAATAAAATTAAACCGAGTAAACCGTCACCGATTACATCGAGTTCAACGCCGAATTTACCAACTCCTTCTACATCTGTATCACCACCAATGAAAAAGGAGTCTCCGCATCACAGCAGTATTTCAAACGCGTTACAACAGAATAACAGCTATAGAATAAATGGCAATTTGACGCCATTAGGAAGTAATACAAGCAGCGTTATAACGACACCATCGCCACCAATAACGCCAAGCAGTACCAATAATCCTTTAAGTTCGTATCAACACGACTCATATAACACTTTTCCATGGTCGCAGTCGACAACGAACGCAGCATCGCCACACAGTGCATATTATGGACAGAGTTACAATCCGGCTTATTATAGCCAGATGGATTATTTCAACGCTGCTCAACAAAATGGTGCAGCCGCGGCTCAAAGTCACCAGATGTCAGCGGCGAATCATCACCATGCGCACGCGCATGCAGCGATGAGCGCCGGATTTAATCACCAGATGGGATACGCGTCATCAATGGGTGTCACTGGAATGACATCACACCATCATCAAAGTTTCAGTCCTCGACATCCGGATTGTAGTTTAGAGTACATGGGACAGGATAAGTATCAAATGGTTTAGTGAATAGTGTACCATTTACCAAGAATTCAAGTAAGACTTGTGTCGGTATAATCTTTTGGAAACATTTATGGATGATACTTAATATGACATATTTAAGAGTAACGGAAATAGATGAGGAAAGAATTCTATTTTTCACTTGTATATACAAATATTTAAAGAGGAAAAGAAATACACGTATGCATTTTTTATGGACTGTAGTCGAGGATCATTGAACAAGTGATAAAATTGAATGATTAATTTGTTAATAAATTCGAATAACATAAATTTATGTATATTCTAGACAATGGTGTAATGACGATTTTGATGGAAGAGTTCGTAAAAGAACACTTTTTTTGTACAGGTCAGGTCAAACTATTAAAAGTACAGATTTTTTATAACAAAAGGTACGTTCAAAAACTGATTTTTAATCTATTTAATTTTTAAAATATAATAATTGTACACATCAATCTTTAACAATATTTTATATACAGATTTTTTTATTTTAAGTAATGACTATTTTGCGATTTTTCTAATAAAAAATTCAGTATTTATTTAAAATGAATATCGTAAAAATATTTATTCTTAAATACATATACAAATACGATATATATATATATATATATATATATATATATATATATATATATATATATATATATATAATGCGTGTAGACAAATGTGTATTTTTTGAGATATTCGTTTAATGCAATAAAAAAATACCGATTTTTTTATTAATTTCAATTAAAAAAATCAATACAAAAATTAAATAAATTGGAATTACAAAGTACGTATACATCTAATAAATAAATTATTATAAATACATGCATGCATGATTTATTTCGAATACAAAAGGTAAACAGTTAATATCAGTAATTGAAATATTTTCTGAAGTACATTTGTAATTTCTTTTTTAATAACACAATTTATTTTCTATTAAATAATGGTTAATATTTTAATCAATAGTGACAAGTCAATAGTTGTTTAAAAAAATTTATATATCAAATTATCTTGCCTATGCAAGGTAAATGAAATTAATATAAATTATGTCTGAAGTTCATAAATAACAATTCTCATTGAGATTGAAAATAATTATTCATATATTAAATAAAATGCATGATTTGTATTTACGCATTTTAATTAATTATAAAGAAATATTTTGTAGTTGAACATGAAATATTCCAGTATTTACTAAGGTAAAGTTTGAAGAATATATATATATATATATATATATATATATATATGTAAGTATGTATATATAATTGACAACAAAATATTTTAGGCACTGTAATAATTTCAATTAAAAATATTATAAAATTCCAAAAAATCATAATTATCAGATTTTATACATTTCATTCTTACAATTTTTCAGTTGAAACTAATTATTCAGTCCAAATAGCATTTTTTGATTCTTGGATTGATAATTCATAATTACATTTCGACAATATAGTTTTCTTTATTTAAACGATTAAAAAGCGATTGTTATCTTGTTTTATTTGATAATAGATTCTTTTATAGAATTAATATCACTATCAGGACACACACATTAAAAAAATATACCTTTGTACTTTATAAGAAATTTAATTGAAAGATCATCTTTAAAAAAGTATGTTTTAATTTATTTTATATCTTTATAAATATAAAATGTGTAATTCATTTGTGGAAGAAAATACTAATAACATTATTAGTATTAATATATATATATATATATATATATATATATATATATATGTATATGTATAAATTACTTTTGTTGACTTTAAAAAAGTTATTTGCTTGATTTTTACAATTTTTCTCATTTTTATTTGGCCAAAAACATACATTCGCGAAAACAACATCAAATGAGAAATATTTGGAAAAAATTGCAAATTAATATATTTTCATAAGATCATTGATTAAAATCACTACAAAAATATAAATTATTTTATCTACAATCTATGGATATAATTAAAATTATATATATTGAATAAAATCTAAAAAATATAAATATATTATTCCCTTTTGTATTTATTTTTATGTGAATGAAAGTTTTTACTTATTTATCTATAACAAAAACAAATTAAATAATCTTGAAAAAAATATATTTTGAAGTCCGGGTATACGCTATTTATTTTTCAATTAAGATAATTTTATTAATATATATATATATATATATGTATATAAAAAAATTAATAAATATTTAAAATATCAAAAATTCAATTTTAAAACCATCAAATATTATTTTCTTGCAAGAAAATTTAAGTTTAAATATTTTTTTTAAAACCTAATTGATTATTTCTTTTTTACTATGACATTTTGTGTTATTATCTTTCTCAATAAAATATTTCTTTATCTTTTTTAATTTTAAATAATGACCATTTTGCAATTTTTATGGGAAAAAAATTAAATCATCTCAAGATTTTTCAATATCATGTTTAATTAATTATTTTTAAAACTTTCTTCACTTACAATCGCATAAAAAATCATTAAATATGTTTTATATTAACTTGTACTTTTGTAAGAATAAAATACTTATAATCATTTTTCATCAATATAAATGTTATTTTATGAAAATATATAGGGTTTACTAAAAAATAACAAGAATATATATATATATATATATATATATATATATATATATATATATATATATATACACATATGTGTGTGTGTTTTATTGTTGATAATTTTTTTACATTGAAAAAAATTAAATGCTTCTACAAACATTTCAATTATTTAGTAATTAAAAAGAAATATAGCAATATTTATTCATATTTTTTTTAAAAAGAAATTATTATTAAAATCTCCATTTTTCTTATAAAATATTATTAAGTGGTTAAATTATTTTCACTTTTGCAAAACTTTTTCCTAGAATATTTTAAATAATACTTTAGTGTTTATTTTGATTCATTAACAAAAATTTCAATTACAATGTCATTTTCTTCATAGAAATATTTATATATAGAATTGAATATCATTATAATATTTCACATATTTTTCACTCATTATGATAGCAATTATATTTCCATAACATATCAAAATATATAATAGTCAATCAATCAAAATTTTGTAAAAGAATATTATCATTCTTATAAATTTTGATAATATTTGAAATTGATTTTAATACTATTGCCTAATTATAATTGTTAATTGGTAATGTATATACATATATATATATATATATATATATATATATATATATATATATATATATATATATATATTATATATATATATTATTTTGAAATATATTATAATTAACAGGATTTTTCAATGAAAAAAATATGTCGTGTCATATAAAAAGTTTAGTTATTTATAAATGTATGTATATATATATATATATATATATATATATATATATATATATACATATATATATATATATGTATATAATATTTTGAATTTGTAATAAATTTGACAAAAATAATTTCAGATACTATTAATTTAAGAACATATTTAATATTAAATCAAAATCTATACCATTCTATATAGATTTACATAAACGTGAAAAGTATTGATAAAAAATTGTTTAATCAATAAAATATTTCTTCGTCATTTCCATAAAAAATAGTATTAATTACTGTAGAAATATCTTATATATTCTTTATTTCGAACTCGGATATTGGAAATATATTTTTTTTAAAAAAACATATAACAGTATATTTATTTGAAAATTATTGTTGCATCATTTTTATTTATAATAATACATATATCTATTTTTGGAAATTAAGAAATGCAACTGAAATTTAATTGAATGAAATAAATTGAAAATAAGCAACATAAACAACTTTAAAAACATTTCAGTCACTTGGATATGAGTACTGAAAAATATATCTTTACTATTAATGATAGTACTTTACTATTAATTTGATAATATTTTTTTTAATATGTTATATTTACTTCAGCAATTATTACATTTTTTAAGAATGCAACATTTGCATTAAATTATATATGAGTATTATTTTCAATCTTAAATCAGGAATGTTGCAACACAATAGGTTTCTAAAAGTACTTGTCATTATTGTTATTAATAATTAAATCGTAATAATAAATATTTATAAACAATGATTTTTAATAGAAAAACTAGATAGATTGAAGAACACGAAATAGTACTTGATTCTGATAATAATTCTAAATGAAAAAATTAATATGACTTGTTGGTGTATTCATTAATTAACGAAATATAATTTTATGTTCTTTTCTTTTTAATATAAAATTGAAAAAAATATAACTTTCAATTAACTGATATTTTGAGTGTATTTTTTGGATTAATATTCTTATTTAATAAGAGTAGTTCAAAAATTTTTGGTGGTAAATGTAAATGTAAATTTAAGTTTATACCTTAAATACAATTAAGGTTATTTTAAATATTATTTAAAAATAACAAATACTCAAAAATCAATCATAGCAAGTAATAAGACTCATATTCTTCTTAAATAAATTAAATTAATACTTAAAAAATACATTTTATGAAATCGTTGCATAAAATTCACTATCATTTGCTTATATACATTTCTAATTATTAATTTCTAAAATCGTGAATTATATAATTATCTTCTGAATTTAAAAAAAAGTATAAAATTATATTTAAATCTCAAATAGAATTAAATTTATTGAAATGTTATTTAAAAATAATACACTTTGTAAAATTGGTCGCAGAAAGCAATAAGAATCACATTCTGGAAAAACGTTATAAAAAATTACAAATAAATTAATACCTCAACATTACAACATTTTATGAAATTGTTTAATAAATATTTACTACTCACTTGTATTCGCTAATGTACATTTAAATGGCGATACAATCATACTTAAAGCACAGGCATATAATATCTAATTTCTTAATAGAAACGTTAATTATACAATTATGTTTTTAATTATAATTATATATTTTTAACTCATTTTTAACTATTAATTGCTTCTTTCTTCTTTCTTTTTATTTCTTTTTTTTGTTATTTTTCTTTACAGTGAGTACTAATAAATTTACTTAAACATTAATGAATTTTTATCCCCAATACCACAATGGTTATGAAGTGTTCAATAATAACTTAATGTTTACTTTTTGTTTATAACAATAATCGGCTGATGCGCATTTAGATGGCGATGTCATCATCGTCAGAGCCTTTTTATTAAAAACATTTTTAACAATACAATTTTTAACACGTCATAATCATTGTGTGTTGGGGATAAAAATTCATTTGTATTAAAGTGAATCCGCCACAGTTCCAAAACAAACTATGAAATTTAATGTCTGTTCTTTTATACTGATAGAAGTAGTTCAAGTATATTTAATATGTCGTTTATTTTATTTCATTATTTTAAAAAATAATTCATATAAATTATAAAATCAAAATAAATATATTTTAAATATTTTTCAGTCTAAGATAAACAGTTAAATTTTATAAACAGTAAATTTAATATTAATTACCGTAAACAGTAATAACAAAAAATGAAAACAGAGTAAGAGCGGAGTAAAGCATTTCTATTCAGAAATTAGATATTAAACGCCTGTACTTTAAGCATGATTGCATCGCCATTGAAATGTATATAAGCAAATACAAGTGAACAGTAAATACTTACTGAACACTTTTATGAAATGTTATAGTGTTGAGGTATTAATTTATTTGTAATTTTTTATAACGTTTTTGCGGAATGTGATTCTTATTCCTTTCTATAATCGATTTTACAGTATTTTACACTTTACTCATAATTACATTACCGTAGAAATGTATATAAGCAAATGCTAGTGTTCAGTAAATAAATACCTACTAAATTATTTTTGCTTACTGCGACTGTTTAACTTGTTTTTTTTTAAAAAAAATAAAATTTAGTTATATGATGAATGATTGTATTTAGAAATGAGATTTTATTTGTTTAAAATTTGAGAAAAATAATATGCTAATAGAATTTCGTATAATTGAGTTGTATAAAACAATAAACAGTAATTAAATACTGTAATAAAAATGTGAGTTGTAAAATAAGCAATCAGAACGAAATTTTATTTCTTTTCTTCAAATACAAGTGAAAATTCATTCATATTTACTATTAAGACAATAAAATTAACGATTAGTTACTCTTGATTAAAATTATATTTAATATATTTTTGAAAAACAAGGATAATTAAAAATTTATTTTTACTTGCTTGAAATTACAATTTATTAATTTTTATTGACATATTTTTACTTATTATATAAAAGCAAATAACCAATTAACTACTTTTGATTGAAATTATATTCATTAATTTATTTTTGTATATTTTTTAAAAAACAAGATACAAAAAACAGTGTTCATTTTTACTCGCCTTAATATTATAATTGATTAGTTTTTGTAATATTTTTTTTAATTCCTTTGTATAAAAACGAATAAATAATTAAATATTATTAAATAGAATTATATTCGTTAATTTTTTTTAAAAAAACAGCAAGTCACAACTATTTCCCTTTTTTAAAAATACAATTTATTAATTTTTGTTCTCAGGGTTTTTATATAAAAATAAATCTCACTGAAATAATGCATGTTTTTTTTGGAAAAAAGAAATCAGAGAAACTATTTCACACTCTGTTGAAATTACAATTCATCAGTTTTTATTATGTCTTTATTTCTAACATGAAATAAAGTTTACTGAAATAATAACTACATATTTTATCAGATAAAAAATAAAATTATCTCTTAATTAGGTTTAGTTATAAATAAAAATTTGTACCGTTTGTATTAAAATATATAAATAAATGAAACATTGTTGAATATGAAAATCTGTATATTGACAGTTTGATTAATGACAGTAAAATATTTTTAAATGTGTAAAAAACTTAATTCTAAAACCGAACATTAATGTTAAAATAAAGTTCGATTTCGTGTCGTTTTAAAACACAAAGACAAACGCATTTTTATATAAAATAATACATATTAGTAACAATCTCTAGTTTTAATTATAATTTACATTTATATTTACATATCTTTTACATCAGTGCTTCTTGATCTCATGGATAATCATTTTATATATATACAGAGTATCCCAAAAAATGTATACACATTTTATTGTATATACATTTGTTGTGACACCTTGTATATATATGGTACATGTATATATAACCAAATAATTGAAATTAATTTGAATTTTAATAATAAATTAATGATTTTATTCAGAAAATCTTAAAAAAAATGTGATTAATTAAGTTTCAAAGGACTTATGTCGCATGCCAGATTTTTCTTCTGAGGTCCTTAGGTTAAGAAACACTATTCTACACGCACACAACGATGCTGTAGCACGTATATTGTAAATGTATAAAATTGAGAACATCGAATTTCTAGTAAAATGAATGTAAATAATTAACGACAATGTGTATGTATAAAAATTATCACAATTCATACATTAAGGTCTAATATTAATAGTAATAATAGTTTTAAGAGAAATGTTTTTTTTGCATAAAAAATTATTATCGACGTATTCGTATTAGTTCAAATCAATTAATGTGCCATCATTACAAAAGATGAAAAGAACATTTTTTAGGCTATAATTTAACATTTTTTTTAAGAAATTAAATAATTAAAATGTGGATATTTATACATTCTAGTATGTATGTGAATGATATTTTAAAAGATTCAGTAGTTTAAAATGATTATTTAAATAAATAGACTGGGCCATTTTTTGTAAAATATTTCCTATTCTTTTTGTTTTTTGTGATTATGAACTTAAGTTGTTTGTTTGCAATTTATAATATTTAATATCTTACTATAATAAAATATTGAAAATAATTTTATTTTCAATTATATACATTTTGATTTAAGAAATATACAATAAAAATATATTTACCAATTAGAATAAATTGTAATACAAGAATATTTTTGACGATTTATATATATATATATATATATATATATATATATATATATATATATATATATATAATGAATATTAAAAGAATAATACATTTTATTTCATATTATTTCTAATGTAAATTCCATAAACGTTCAATAAATAATTACATGTTATAATACAAAATTAAAAATAAATAAATTCAATTTTCATTCATTAATCAATTGATTTTAAGGTTTATATCCATTAATATACTTTAGTATTATCCAAAATTATTTCCCTTATTAAATCCTCTTTTCCTATTGAGTAACATTAAAAATATTAATAATCATGTTCAATAACTTTCGATTTTTTTTTAAAAAAAACTATTTTCATTTTAATAATAAATTTAATACGATAACAATAAGTACATTTTTAAAATAATATCTATAAATGAAACATAAGAGAAATTTAATAAATTTTAATATCCTTTTTCATAATGTTTCAGTTGAAATAAAAAAATTTACAGGTACATTTATTTTGACTTAATTATATGATCAAAATTTATTTTTTCCATATATATATTTAAAAAAATATATTTTGACATTTTTTTTTACTAAATTTATTTTAATCTTTTTAACAGTATTTGATTTTTATTTTTGAAAAACATTCAACATGCATTATATATATTGACAAAAAGAATTTTTCTGTTGTGTAATATGAAATGTCGAATTATTATATCGAAAATGAAATAAAAATCCGTTATTTCATATTACACAACCTAATAAATATTTAAAATAACTTATATAGGTGAAAATATATTTTATTATATAAATAAATATTAATTAAACTATCACTGACAAATTTGAAAATACGGTTATTAGAGATATTTTCTACAATGCAAGAATTTTCACTATAGCTAATAAAAATGTTGAATATCACTGTAAATTTGAAAATATAATTATTGAAGGTATTCTTTACAATTCAAGAATTTTCAATTGAACTGATAAAGATTTGAAATTAAATAATAATTTGCATGATTTACAATAAAAATTACTGTATTTTTTTTTAAAAAAAATAAAAATTTATCAGGAAGAAATTATTTAAAACATTCAAGAATATAAAATTTATTAAATTAATTTCTATCTATGATAAAAGCAATTGCAGTTAATAAAATTAAAAATTTACTTGTAACTCAAATTGACTCACTTTAAAAATTAATCTTTTATAAACATCATAAAATTTAATGTTTATTTTTTGCTAATACCCATTATTAGAGTATAATATTATCAAATTTTACAATATATCCTTCTCATGATGATTGAATGACCATCAAAATTTACATTCACGAGATATTAAATAAAAAATAATGATTAAACAATTTTATGAAATCAAAAGTATACGTGAAATTAATTTGTGGTAAAAATTGAAATTTTAAATTATAACATGTTTTATATTTATATATATATATATATATATATATATTTGTGTGTGTGTGTGCATGTATAATACATTTCATATCTGTATTTTAATTTAAATTCTCAACATTTCTCAGAGTTTATTGAAAAAATGGTTTAATTACAATAAAGAAAAACAAATAATAAAAAAAAATTAATTTTGCATTTTAAAAATAAATTATGAAAAGAATAATATTTTTAAATTAAGCAATATTATTTATCAAGTTGTCTCAAAAACGATATATTAAACAATAATTAAAAATGTAATTAAGAATGAATTCTTTTTTAATAACATTCTAATTTCTTAATAGTATTTTTTATTTACAATTTTTTTTTTTGTTCATATGAATAAATACAATTTTCATAATAAATCGATAATTGCAAAAGTACTAATAATTTATGATGCGTTAACCCATTAATTAATCTTCTCGTTATTAAAAGTGAACAGAGTCATCCAACGTTGAATGCTTATTTTATACTAAAGGTGACTATAGTTATCTATCAACATTTCGTTTTATTTAGTAGACTCGCGGCTCTTCTGCTTCTTACAGAAGCAGCAACTGACGGTCAACTCCATCGTAGTGAAAGAGATAATATACTTCATATTATTGTTTGTAAGATATTAATTTTATCCTGGTTTTTCAAAATTGTAATTCAATTTTATTAATATTAAAAAGTTGATTTAAGTTAAAAATAATTTAATTGTTATAATGAGAGAGTGTTTTTTTAAGTGTGATAGAAATTTAAATTGAATTTCTACCTAAAGTTCTATCCATCCTAAAAAGCAGCCATATGTATGTATATATATATATATATATATATATATATATATATATATATATATATATATCATCATCATCATCAACTCTTCAATCCACTGATGGATAAATCCAATGCCTTTCTCTTCCAATTTATTTTGACAAATTTACTCATATCTCTATCCCATATATACATAAGTCTTTTCTTGGGTCTTCCTATATAACTAGGATTCCAATTAATATTTTTTATATATATACATATACATTTATATCCAATAAATTATAAATTAAAATTATATTATTTTATACAATAGAGAATTATAATTATATAAATGCAAAATGTTAAATGATATTGAAAGATATTGATAAAAATCTCATTAGATATCTTATATCTCTATATATATATATATATATATATATATATATATATATATATATATATATATATATGAATGAACATTTTTAAATAACATTATTATAAATGAATTAAAATTAAATAAACACTGTATTGTATAAAATATTGGTTACTTTAAATATTTTTAATGTTTATTATTAAATTTGATATTAGTTAAATGCTTTTAGAATGTTATTATACGAGGGTCGTTTAATAAATATGGTAAATTTATTTATTGTTTAATTTAATTAATATAATTAAATTTTTCAATTTAGTTTTTCTTACTTTTTTACCATACTTATCAAACGACCCTCGTAAGAGATTCATTTAACATTCAGTTGATAAAGTAAAATCTAAATTTGAATAATATTAAAATAATAATAGAAAATGAAGGGGATATAAATTACATGTTTAAATACAATTTTTTTTATACACACATACATACATATATATATATATATATATATATGTATATATATATATATATATATATATATGTATATAGGTTCATCAAAGTGTGACGCCTAGATTTGTGTTTTATTAATAGAAAACATGTTTATAGGGTGGTGTATAAGGAAACACGTGTATAGTTTCTTTTTAATAAAACACAAATCTAGGCGTCACATTTGGATAACACTATATATGTTATAAAAATATTCCCACTTTGATGAATTAAATTCATTCATTTTTTTTAATGAATGCAAAGACAAATAAAAAAATTACATTACACAAAAATATTAGGTTTACACAAATCAACTATCACCCCAACACCACAAGATATTGTAAAATCAATAATTCATTCTTCACTTAAAAGCTGATGTGCATTTTAATAGCAATGCCATAATCGTTAAAATGCTACATGTGAAAGTAAATTCACCCCGGTTTCAAAACAATTAGTGAAAAATATTCATCTGATTCTACATTATTATAAACAAAAAATTACAAGAAAAAGTTTTGTAATTCTACTAAATAAATCAACTAAAATAGTATTTTTTGTTGGAGAAAATAATAAAAAATTAATAAAAATGACTCATATTCAATACTATAAGATTTTGTGTCTAATAATAGCTCATTATTAATTTTATTTACATAAAAATTGATCTGTTTTGATAGTTAGAATTTTGGAATTGCCAAATAGTTTCAATAATTATTTGACATTTTTAATATAAAATCTTGTGGTGTTTTAGATTAATGATTCATTTGTATTAAAGTAAATTTGCTACAATGTCAAAAAAAATAATATTTTTTTCCAAATATATTCTATGGTCATTTTTTATCAAAAGAAGAAATGTATATTGTTTTAATATTATTTGAACTTTAATAAAAAATAAAATGTTTTATTTTTGAGATATATTTTTTGTCAATATTCTAGAACTAGTAATATAATTTATTTTATTTAGATTAGAAAGTAACAACTTTTAAATTATCATTAACTCATTTTCTAATGAATAGTCATTATTTATTTTTAAAATGTATTGCAACATGAATTACTTTTAAATACGTTATATAAAATAAATACAAACAATTATCGAAATTCAACATACTTAAATGGATATAAAATTATTTTAATTTCAGAATATTATATATATATATATATATATATATATATATATATATATATATATATATAAGATTTTATACTAAAATTCAATATTAATTAAAATTTACACTCATAATTTATGACAAGTGTAAATTTTAATAGTAATTATAATTTACTTACGAAGAGATTGGCATACTGAAAAACTTTTACATTTGATGGCCCAAAATTCCATTTTAAGCTACAGTGAATTTTGTGTTGTGAATATGAGTTTAGGATTAGGATGATGTTAAGTAGTTGTTTTATTTCTTAAAAAATAATTCTATTTTTTAATATCGAAAAACTAATTGTGAACTAAAAATATTAGAAAATAATTCTATACATCGATTGATTAAAATATTTTAACTTACAAAAATACACATAACATTTTATCACTGTATTATATTTCAATTATTTTTGTGTAAAAATATTTCATTTAATTATAATACTGTTTCGTTTTTTTATTGGAAGAATCACTTTATAAGTTTGACTTTAACTAGTATAAAAGTAATAATTTAACAGTATTATTCTTATATGAAATATTGTTGTTTCCAGAAAAAAATCTATAATAAAATGTCATTACATGAAAATGAAATATTTATTTTCAAATAAGACTAAAGTCATATTAATACCATATCATATTGTAGTCGTAGTTAAAGAAAAATCATTATCTATAAGTTTAAATGTACATAAATCAATTTAATAAAAATGGCACACACTTGTAAATCAATAATAAAAATGTGTACAAATATCATAAAATGTTCGATTCTCAATATACATTCATAAATATAAATATATATAAAAATATAAATAAATATGCTACGAAATCGTATCAAATATAGAATTCTTGCAGAGTATCAGTGAGTAATATGTTTTGAATGTAGATTTAAATAAAACATTTAATATAAGTCTCATTTCTCCTGATCCTGCGTTAAATCAATTCATTTATAATTAATACAATTGTACAATATTGAATTTGGTATGAATTGACCGCATATCAGTTTATATAAAAACGATAAATTGTAAATAATAAATATTATTATAATAACACGGTGTAGTTTTATTCTCAAATGAATTTGTAACCTTTATTAATTTCAGCTGAAAAGTAATTAACTAAGTGCAAGATTTGTTTTTTGAATAACAATTTAACATAAATTTGTTTATAGATCAAAGTAACTAAAAGTTTCTTCACAGTGATGATTATTTCATACATTAAATCAAACGAATCTATATATTGTATTATATTATAATTTAGAAAGTTAGCATTTATATACACCTTTTAAACATTTCTATTTATATATCATCATCAACAACCGCAATCAATTTACTATTAGATAAAGACCTCTTTCTCTCTCTCTCTCTCTCTCTCTCTCTCTCTATATATATATATATATATATATATATATATATATATATATATATTTAATAGATGTTCAAATTTGAGGTTAGGAAGAAATTTATCAATAAATTACAGTTTCTGAAAGAAAAATTTATGTTTACTGGTATCAATGTAAAGTAGATAAATTAGAATTATAAATGGAATACAATGTCAGCCAAATGGACTCCTCTATTACATAGGCAGACGTCCACTCTTTTGTCGAAATTTTGAAGCACGCTTTGCAATAAATGAGGTTGTATTTCAGCTATAGCTGCACGAATTTCATCCTTTACTTCTTAAATCGTTGCTGATTTGTTGACATAAACCTTATCTTTCAAATAACTCCATAAGAAGAAGTTTAAGGGTGTTAAATCACAATATCTAGACTACCAATTAACATCACCATTATGATAAATTAAACGTTTATTGAATTTTGTTGTGAGTAAATCGATTGCTGCACAAGTTTTATGTCTTATGGCACCATCCTATTGGAACCACATGTCACTGATGTCAATATTTTTAAGTTTCGGCCACAAAAAAATCTGATTTAATAAATATTTTTAATGAAATATAAATTTAGGCATCACATTTGGGTGAACACACACATTCACACAATCATACATTCATACGTACATACGTACATCCATACATACATACATACATGTATATATATATATATATATATATATATAATTTGTATACATATATATATATATATATATAAGAGGTATGATCAAAAAATAAGGTGAATTTTTATTTTTTTCAAATAATATTTATTCATCAATTTTTATTTTGTCCCTTTCAAAGTAATCCCCCTCGGATATAATGCACTTGTGCCAACGCTTTTTCCTATCCTCAAAGCATTTCAAAAAATCATTTTTGTGATCTTGTTCAGCTCCTCTTTCGATGCCGTCTTTATTTCCTCAATCGTTGCAAAACGCCGTCCTTTCATGGGCCTCTTCAGTGTCAGGAACAAGAAGAAGTCACAGGGGGCCAGGTCTGGGGAATACAGTGCCTGCGGCATCATTAGTGTGTTGGTTTTAGCCAAAAATTCGCACACAAGCAACGATGTGTGAGCAGGGGCGTTATCGTGGTGCAAAAGCCAATTTTTGTTCTTCCACAAATTCGGACGTTTCTGGCGGATTGCTTCGCGCAAATTACGCATAACTTGCAGGTAATATTCCTTATTTACTGTTCTACCCTGTGGCAAGAACTCATGATGCACCACGCCCCTGCAATCAAAGAAAACTGTAAGCAAAACCTTCACATTTGATCGAACTTGGCGTGCTTTTTTTGGTCTTGGTGATCCGGAATGCCTCCACTGGAACGATTGAGTCTTAGTTTCGACGTCATAACCGTATACCCATGTTTCGTCACCTGTTATGACCCTGTCGAGTAAATCTGGGTCGTCGTTGACGTCATTCAATAGCTCTTAGGCGATGCTCATGCGACGGTTCTTTTGGTAGAAATTGAGCAATTTCGGAACAAACTTCGTTGACACACGTCTCATGTCTAAAACACCCGTTAAAATTGATTGGCACGAACCAAACGAAATGCCAATATCATCAGCAATTTCTCTAATGGTAATTCGACGATTCCCCAACACTATTTTCTTCACTTCTTCAACGTTCTCATCAGTTGTTGACGTGCTGGGGCGTCCAGAACGAGGTTCGTCGTTGGTGTCTTCTCGGCCTTCTTGGAAGAGTTTATACCACTTGTAAACATTTTTTTGGCTTAAAGTAGACTCATCGTATGCCACTTTCAACAATTCAAGTGTTTTGGAGCACTTGATTCCATTTTTCACACAAAATTTAATGCAAACTTTTTGATCCATGATTTTCGACAGCAGAAAATCGTGGAGCCTGCAAAACACTTCTAACTTTTATGCCTCTCACCAACAAACTAAACATGCTACATAACTGAAATTTGGAACATATATTCGAAACGAGTGTACCAACATAACTAAGTAAAAAAAATCTAAGATCGAACGGATAAAGTTCGCTAAATTTCAAAATTCACCTTACTTTTTGATCACACCTCGTATATTATATGTTGTACATGTACAGTTCAGATTTTAATATATTTTCGTATATTTGTATATGTAAAAATATTTCTTTGAAATATTTATTACATAACTGATTACCAATGAAACTTATACACAAATTATATATAAACTGTGAATTACCTAATAAGTTGAAATGTGTACATCTATAGATGCGTAAAATAAATAATTTTATCATAGTGTATCGGTGAGATCTGTGAAAGTGATATTTATTTAGTGTTTATCTTCATGAGAATTCAACTTTTATCGGGAAAAATGTATGTAGATTTTTATTTATTTATTAATAAATATCATTTTAAATATGAAAACATCGATTATATTGCTAACAATAATAACTCAATAATTTATATATATTAAGTCGTGTAATATGAAATGTCGGATTTTTCCATGGGAAATAAAAAAAAATCGACTTTTCATATTACACAACCTAATATATTGGGTTGGCACAAACGTCATTGCGTTTTTTATTATGATTTTCAAAGCAATTTTATTAATATAAATAGTAAACATTAATCAATTATATATTGGCCGTTTTGTTCGATGACCTTTTGCCATCTTTCAGTCAACTTCATAATTCCGCTTTAATAGAAAGTTTGGTTTTTAGAGGAAAAATAACTGAACCAACTCATTTTTGACAGCCTCATTGGAATCGAATGTTTTTCCATTCAAATGGTTTTGAAGTGAACGGAATAAATGATAATCCGATGGTGAAAGGTCAGGGCTATACGGTGGATGAGGCATCACTTCCCAGCCTAACGCCAATAATTTTTGGTGAGTGACCAAAGATGTGTGTGGTCTGGCGTTGTCGGGATGAAAAATGACGTCTTTACGATTTGCCAGTTCTGGCCGCTTTTCCCTAATTTCTTTGTCCAATTCCATTAGCTGGCGACAGTAGACATCCGAATTGATGGTTTGGTTCCTTGGTAGCAGACCAAAATAAACAATACCTTTGAAATCCCACCAAACAATCAGCAAAACCTTCTTTTGATGAATATCGGCTTTTGATGTCGATTTCGCAGGCTCATCTCGCTTGCTCCATGATCTTTTTCGCACGATGTTATCGTAAACAACCCATTTTTTATCGCCCGTTATGATTTGCTTTAAAAATGAATCGGTAACATTACGTTTCAGCAATGTATCGTAGCTGGAAATTCGTTTGGCGAGATGAATTTCTTTCAACTTGTGGGGAACCCAAATATCGAGCTTATCGACATAACCAAGTTGTTTTAAATGTCTTTCAACGTTTGTATGTGATATGTGAAGCTTATCTGCGATCTCTCGTGTCGTACTACGCCGGTTATTTTCGATCATTGCCTTTATTTTGTCGACGTCAACTTTAGTTGGGCGTCCAGACCGTGGTGCATCTTCGAGATTAAAATCTCCGGAACGAAAACGAGCAAACCAATTCTGACATTGGCGTTCTTTTAGTGAGTCTTCACCATAAACCGCACATATTTTTTTCTGAGCTTGCACTGCGTTTTTACCTTTCCGGAAGTAATAAAGTAAAATATGACGAAAATGATCGTCTGGAATATCCATTTCAAATCAATGTAAAACACTAAATAAACAACAAAACTTAAAACTCTTTTTACTGAATAATCTATGAAATGTCAGCTGTCAAATATCATATATGGTCTGAAGCTTGCAATGGAGAAGAACTACTTAGAATGACTACAACCATCTAGCGGGAAAAAAACGCAATGACTTTTGTACCACCAAATATATATATATATATATATATATATATTTATATATATTTATATATATATATATATTATATTAGGTTGGCAAGTATCTCCCTTCCGCTTTTTTTTTTTTTGTACATAGCCGCGAAATTCAAAAGACCAGAAGGCGGAAGGGAGATATTTATATAACCTATATATATATATATATATATATATATATATATATATATATATATATATATATATATATATATATATATATGTAATTATTAAAAGTCAATAAATAAAGATTTGAGTATAAATACAAAACCAATGATTGTATTGGAAATAGAATTTAAAAAA
Organism: Neoneuromus ignobilis; assembly: GCA_029203775.1. Classification (NCBI taxonomy): domain Eukaryota; kingdom Metazoa; phylum Arthropoda; class Insecta; order Megaloptera; family Corydalidae; genus Neoneuromus; species Neoneuromus ignobilis. The sequence goes on from CP092093.1 coordinate 20,786,089, forward strand.
AATATGGAAGTACGAATATAATTTATTTAAAATATGTTTGATATTTAATGTCTTTATTTTTAATTTTTGAAATCACAATACATAAATAAATGATTTATTTTGATATTTTATAATATAATATTAAAATAATTTAATTCAATTTATCTTATTAATTCTTATATCTATTTAACAACTAATTTATACCTAATCAGTTAAAACTACTGTAAATATTATTATTATGTAAAACTTTAATATACTTGAATACAGATTTTGTGAGTGATACAAATTAACTCAAGGTTGATTGTAATACTCTACTATTATAATAATAATTTCTGTCGTAAAAGATTTTTATACTGATAATATACATAACTCTGATTACTATTAAACGGCAAGAAAATTAATAACATATTTTTTATAACGTACCTATATGATGTTAAATTTCTTAATGATAATAAAAATACAAAATAAATTAGAGTTCAGTTTATATTTCTATATTTTTATAGAAAAAGATGAATCACTCTATCATTATAAATTTTATGAAACTATTCAATATTACTTTGTTATCGAGTATTTTAACTGAGATGAAAGTATTATTAAAATTTTCAATGTTTTAATATGAAATGTTTTTATAATGTCATAGACATCGTAATACACATTAACAAACAAAGTGAACAAAAATTGATCATTGATTACTATTAAAAATGCATTTATATATATATATATATATATATATATATATATATATATATGCATTATATATTGAGTTGTAAAAATAATTTCTGCTTTTGTATGTAAACTTCTGTTTTTAATAAAAAAAACAGCAATTTTACTTTAATCAATTGTATATTCGTCAGTCGTAGCCTGACTTTTGTAAGTTCACCATCGAAATTTCCAAATAAAAATAAACAATGATTATATTTTTAGATAATTTTATATTTAGGTAGAGAGTATAATTAAAATTATTTAAAAAAAATGTGTTGTAATATATGAAAACAGTCAATAACACAAAGAAATATATAATCGAACTGAAACTTACTTCTTACTGTAATTTTATATATATATATATATATATATATATATATATATATATATATATATACATATACATATACAAAGAGAGAGAGAGAGAGAGAGGAAGAAGAAAGAGAAATTATGATCAGTTCATTGATCCGTTCTAAATGATGAATATGACATGGAATAAATTTAAACAAAACAATTTTCAAATCAAATTTCTCATCCCTTGTTAAGAAAAAATGTATATTTGCATGATATTTGTCATTGCTTATGACAGTGAAATATAAGTTTTCGATATTTATATATTTTTAAAATTTTGTATAACTTAAACAGTATAGGAAAAAACATATATAGACTAACAAAATTGATTATAAAAAAACCAAATTGATTAAGAAATGATACAAATCAGTCAGAAAAATAAAAGAAAAAAAAACCTTAAGTCCCAAATTGCGATATACACCCGTCCCTTAACTTACGTGGAGTATCCCTTCCACGTGGATTAGTTTTACGCGAATGAAAATCGCGTAAATTGAGTCTGTCAATACAATAGAAAAAATATTGGAAATAAAAACTAGTAAAGTTGTAGAAACACATATTTATTTCACATAGCTTATCAAAAAAATAATGACATTTTAGAAAACAAAAGTAGATAAACTTTATTCGGTGTTACTATCGCTACAGTAATTCAAAACAATCAACCTTTTATATATTTATATCGTGCTTTTATATGTTCAAATAAGAATTTGTGTCACTCTGATATATAGTAAATTCCATGAAAAATTATATAAAATGAAATCTATCTGACCGCGTATAAAAAGTGCCGCGTAAAAAAAGTCCCGCGTAAATAGAGATATAATTTGCCGCATAAAAAAAACTCATGTAGGACTCATGAGGGACGGGTGTATATTTAGAAAAGAAAAGGAAATTGATAGATAATTTTTATTGGTAGATGATTGATATTGATTAAGAATTAAGAAATATACAAAGTTTAGGAAACAAACCGACTAATAAATTAAATAAAAATATTAAGAATTTTATTTAAAATATGTAGAAGCGAAATATTTATAACGATTTTTAATTAATTAGTACGTTATTTAGTTAATATAGAAGTAGAGTGTACGAAATGTACTACAAGGTCGAAATAGAGGAGCACTTCTTCATATACGATGTGTTGAAACATTGAAGATATCTGCTTGGTGTATAATGTCAGAATCAAAATAATTAAATACAAGAAATTTGAATCAAACAAAAATATTAAAAAGTTATTTAAAGAGAGTTTTCGACAAAAAAAGAAAACAATGGAATAGAACATCTAAGTAAATCTCAATTAACTAAAAATTTATGAGATTGAACTAAGATTACAAATTCTTAATTAGTTTGAACTATAAATTTGTGAATAGGTCTTTATCATCTATGAATCGACAAAAAAAAATCAAAAATGATGACCCGAATGAAACTGAAGAGTTTAGACTTATATTTACTTCTTTACTATTCTTGATTATCATTTAGACTAACATATATATATATATATATATATATATATATATATATAATATATATATATATAAATGTTATCAATCAATCGCCTTCAAACTTACTACTCACTTCACCCTCATCATCAAAACAAACCGCAATTATTTGAAGTATGTTAAAAACCAATCAATTGCACGTTCCACCTGCATCGTGTTCCTCGACCATCAATATTTACTCATTGTCGATGCACTCATCTCGTTCAATTTGTTTTTGTAGCGTTAAGCTAATAATTCGTCCCGTTTTATGTGACGCTCGCCATCGCATGCCAACGTTCGGCCACCCGGCCGCCACGTGCACAACAAAAGCACACGCGCGGCTTCTGAAAGCTCGCGCCCTCTACAGCTTCATCATCGTCGTCGTCACTGTCGTCGCACGGTGCATCCACGCGCGTCCAACTACGCGTTCTGGTTTTGTGTTACGTACATACGACGCGTATTGTACGGCTTGACGAAACCACAAAACTTTATTGTTATTTGAAGTATATTTCAATTTAGTATATAACATTCGAATGGATATGGCTACATGTATTCAAATGGTAATTAATATCAAGTAAGGAGTGCCATCATCTTGCCGAATTATTTCGTAATAATAATGAGTCGCAGGGATTTACATGGAAAAAATAACCTTTCTATTAATGAGTAATTATTAATAAATGTTTTTGAAACATTTTTTCTTTGATGATTTTATTTGTTTGTTAATTTTTTATTATACCTAATATTTATTCCAACTTTTAGAAACTAATTAAATACATATATTTTTTACTCATGACTATTTATTAAAAAAAATACTATTGACACATTTATAGTACATCGATAAAGAAAAGTAATTTTTCATAAAAATATCACTTTATTAGTTCAAGAACAATAAATTCCAATAAAAAATCAAATAAAATCAAAAGAAAGTTCTACTCAGATATTTTGTATATATATATATATATATATATATATATATATATATATATATATATATACATATATATATATATACACGACCTATCAGACAAAATAAAAATAGAGAAAGGAGTCAGACAAGGAGACAGTTTATCACCAAAAATATTTAATGCAATTTTAGAACAGATCATAAGAGACGCAAATTTTGAAAATAAAGGAATCAAAGTAAACGCAGAATATCTGTCACATCTAAGATTTGCAGATGATCTACTACTTATAAGTGAAAAACCGGAAGAATTACAATCATTACTCGAAACCCTCTTAGAAAAAAGCCGAAAAGTAGGGTTAAAAATAAATAGGGGAAAAACCAAGGTCATGTTCAATAATTTCGCTGAAAGAAGTAAAATACAATTAGAGAATCAGTAACCTGGAACAAGTGGACGAAATAAAATACCTAGGGAAAACTATAAGATACTATGGTGATTTATGGCCAGAAATCAAAACGAGAATCAAAGCTACATGAGCAACATTTGGGAGACTAAATAGTATAATGAAAAGCAATATACCAATCAGTTTAAAAAGTAAGGCATATAACCAATGTGTACTACCGGCCTGTACGTGTGGAGCAGAAACTTGGACTCTAAACACAAGAATGAAACAGAAACTGTTAACTGCCAAAAGAAGTATGGAAAGAATAATGTTAGGAATTTCCAAACTGGACCGAAAAAAAAGTAAATGGATAAGGGAATAAACAAAAGTAATGGATATAATAGAGCAAGTTAAATCGTTGAAATGGACATGAGCAGGACATATAGCGAGAAGAGAGGACAACAGATGGACGAAGATTGTTACGGAATGGAGACCAAGAGATAAAAGGAGACCCAAAGGAAGACCACATCAAAGATGGAGAGATGAAATTGTGAAATATTGTGGAGGCCAAGGTTGGATGAGATTGGCCAGTGACAGGAAAGAATGGAAGAGGCTCGGAAAACTCTTCTTTTTTAATTATGACATTCGACGAGGCTTTCACCCAGCAGTGGGCTGATGTGGGCTGGAGATGATGTATATATATATATATTGAGTTGAGTCATAAATAATTTTCGTTATTGAGATTAAGTTTTAATGACTCATTACTCATCCTAATAACTCACCATATATGACAAATTTTTTCTTCTTTGAATTAATTAAGTAATGCTCAAATTGTTATAAAAGTGGTGTCTTATACATTGCATTCAAATAATAAATTATTGACTATAAGATGGAAAGATCGAAAGTACACATTTGTCATGTAATATTATAGGAGTTTAAGCAAGGGAAAAATGCTACAGAGTCAAATGAAAAAATATCCAATATGTATGGTGAAGGAATCATAACTGACCGGCAGGTATTGAACTGATTTGTAAGATTTCGTTCTGAATATACGTCTTTGAAAGAAGAACCTAGACCAAGGAGCACTTCGGACTTTAGTGAAAAAGCTCCATAATCATTAATAAAATGCAATCCATGCCAAAGCACTCGATATTTATCAGACAAGTTGAAAACGTTATAGTCCAACATATACCACCACGTAGAAAAGATGAGTAAAGTCAACACACTGAGTTGGGTTCCACAAGATCTTAGTGAAAGAAACATAGCAGATCGTTTATTGATAGCGACAAGTCTTTTTTCAAAATAGAAAAACAACTTATTTCTGAAAAAAAATATTACTAGCGATGAAAATTGGATTATAAGGCTTAAGGATAAGCCTCCAGAAGTGGACCCAAAATTTAAACTTCTTGGAAGAAAAATAATATTTGATGTGTATGTGGTGGGATCGTAGTGGAGTTATTAATTTTGATCTTTTAAACCGAAATAGAACAATAAATACAGAAATGTACTTCTAACAGCTGTAGCATGTTCATCAAAGTTTGGTCGAAAAACGTCCTGCGCTCGTCAATAGGAAAAAAATAGTTTTCCAAGGTATCTCAAGACCTCGTATAGCAAGAGCAAAGCAGGAAAATTTTTGGTGGTCAGTACTCCCCCATTAACCATTCTGATTATATCTGGCACTATTCGATTATCATCTTTTTCGATCGCTACAGAACGCTTTCATGGGCATAAATTTCGCGAATGAGAACCAGGTTCGAAAATTCGTCGAAAACTTTAAAGTCAAAACTATTAGAATGCTATTGCATTTAAAAACCATAGAAAAGCTGCGTAGCAAATGGTAACAAGATATTGCAAAAAATTGCGAATATATTGTAATAAGTTGATAATTCTACAAATCTTCCATGTTATTCTCTGTGGACAAGAATTATACGTGTGCGTGTCCGTTTACGCGTGCGTTCGTATGTGCGTGTGCGTGCGTGTGTGCGTGCATGTGTGTGCGTGTGCGTGCGGAAAAATCAACTATTTTATTAATAAATGTTCTTCAAACATTTCTTCTTTGATGAATTTATTTGTTTGCCAATTTTTTAATTAATCTAATATCTATTTCAACTTTTAAAAATTAATTGAATACATATATTTTTTACTCATGATTATAAACATTTTTATTATCGATACATTTATAGTACATTATAAAAAGAAGTAATTTTTCATAAAAATATTATTTTATTAGTTCAAGAACAACAAATTGTAATAAAAAAATCAAAAGATTGTTCTACTCATATATATATATATATATATATATATATATATATATATATATATATATATATATATATATATATATATATAAGAGAGCGTGTGTGTAAGTGTATATGTAACTAAAATAGAATACATCATTATATTGTAAATAATAATTTTATTTACTTAAAAAAAAGTTTTATTATATTTGCAATATTATATATATATACATTCATCCGTCCCTCAATTTACGCGGGACTTTTTTTACGAGAGTTTTTTTTATGCAGCAAATTATACCTCTATTTACGCTGCACTTTTTATACGCGGTCAGATAGATTTCATTTTATATAATTTTTCATGGAATTTATTATATATCAGAGTGACGTAAATTCTTACTTGAACGTATAAAAGCACGATATAAATATATAAAAGGTTGATTGTTTTAAATTACAGTAGCGATAGTGACACCGAATAAAATTTATCTACTTTTGTTTTCCAAAACGTTATTATATTTTTGGTCAGCTATGTGAAATAAATATGTGTTTTTATAACTTTACTAGCTTTTATTTTCAATATTTTTTCTATTGTACTGATAGACTCAATTTACACGATTTTCATTCTCGTAAAACAAATCCACGTGGAATGGATATTTCGCGTAAATTGAGGGACGAGTGTTATTTTTGGAATTTTAAACAAAAAAAAATAAATGAACATAACATATATCGTTGCTATATTTCAATACCCTTCCTCAACGATATAGAAAATTTAAATGTCTTTTAAACCACACCTCATTGCCATATCTTGAATTTTTATTTTTCCCAATGGTTTTGTAAGCATGTCTGCTGTCATTTGGTGTGTAGGACAATATTTGTAATCAACTAAACCTTGATCGTTCAATTCTTTGATGAAGTGAAATTTAGTGTCGATATGCTTGGTTCGATTACTAAATTTCTTGTTGTTTATCAACTTGAGGCAACTCTGATTATCTTCATAGATTGTTGTTCTTTCTGGAGTTTGTCCTTCAAAATCTTGAATAAGACGACGAATCCATATAGCCTCTTGAGATGCTTCTGCGAGCCCGATGTACTCCGCTTCGGTTGATGATAATGAAACGCATGGTTGTTTTCTGCATCCCCAGCTGATTGATGCTCCAAAATACTGGAACAGGTAGCCGCTGTTAGATTTACGATCAGCTTTATTTTCAGCCCAATCCGCATCGGCAAAACCAATAAGGCCTGATTTTTGAACAAACTTTAACTTATGTGTATTAAATCCCTAGGCTTACATCCTGGATCGACGTACCATGTGTCAACTGCTTGATTTTCCTTTATGCTAACACATGTTTTGTCGACAATTTCATCTTTATCAGCTTCCTTTATATGAATTCGCCTTTAAACTTGATGTGAAATTTCATCTTTATTAGCTTCCTTTATATGAATTCGTCTTTAAACTTGATGTGAAATTTCATCTTTATTAGCTTCCTTTATATGAATTCACCTTTAAACTTGATGTAAAATTTCATCTTTATCAGCTTCCTTTATATGAATTCACCTTTAAACCTGATGTGAATTACACCTTTATCAGTTTCCTTTATATGAATTCACCTTTAAACTTGATGTGAATTACATCTTTATCAGCTTCCTTTATATGAAATTGTGCCCATACTGGGCCCATAACCTTTTGGAATTTTAAACAAAAAAAATAAATGAACATAACATATATCGTTGCTATATTTCAATACTTATATATATGTATATATATATATATATATATATATATATATATATATATATATATATATATATATATTATATATATATATATATATATATATATATATATATATATATATATATATATATATATATATATATATATATATATATATATATATATATATATATATATATATATATATATATATATATATATATATATATATATATACACGTTATAATTTATGTTAAATGACAGTAAGATAATTTTAAATGTTGTATCTAAATTATTTCAAATATCAAACGAGACGCCGTCTTTCAATACTGACACACAAAACCATCATTTTCATAATGAATGTATAGATCTGCGAGATTAAATTGTATATCGTGCACGAGGTAACTGGCACGTGTCTCGTCTAATTCATTACCGAATGGTCACGTGTATTAGCGAGTGCTTTTTCATTGCTCTCTATTATTTAATACGTGCATGATATGTGTTTGTATGTATGCATTGTTCAGAGATAAAACTGCATAGATGAAATTGATTCGAATTACATATAAATTAAACGGATGTACTTTTGTTATGAACCTCGTTATTCTTTCGTACGAATGATTTTTCTAAACATTGGACATTCATATATTATTAATTTTGTTAATAATTATTTTACATAATTACAAACAGAGATTTTGTAAATAAAAATATAATTTTATAAAACTTAAATAAGTTTTAAAACAATAACTTAAATATATTTAAACGGAATTTAATGTCGTATATATATATATATATATATATATATTTATATAAATATATATAATTATATATATATATATATATATATATATATAGAGAGAGAGAGAGAGAGAGAGAGAGAATGAGAAAGAATGAATAAAAGAGGCAGGGGGTTCAAATGAAATATATTTTTATACAATAAATTATTAAGAAAAAATAAAATTTCATATGATTTCATTAATAAGTTTTATATAGGTATTACCTTGTCAAATAATATTTCAATTTTCAATTTGTATATGATAGATATATATATATTCACCGCCCTCAAATTCACTGTATAAAGAATTATAATTGATTAGAAGGAAACCGTTTGTCAATTTTCCAATTGGTAAGACATTTGAAATACGATTGTATTTACGGTGTTCGGCTATTTTTTTCGTACAGCGTACATCAAAAGCCGGATTTCATATTGTACATCACGATCAAAGTGTCTAACTATCCGAATGATTAAATTCCGTTTCAATTTTGACAATTTGGTACGTTTTAAAATGCCTTCTTCGAATAAAATTTAACTACATTATTTGATTAGATCAATGTCTTTGTAAGCATTTTTTTCATCTACAATATTTTATACATTTATATATATATATATATATATATATATATATATATATATATACACACACATTTTTAAATATATATATATATATATATATAATATGTGTTTAAGTGTGTTTCAGATATTCTAATTTAATCAAAGAAACATTCAAACAAATTTTGAATTAATAAATAACATTTGAAAATGCTAATCTTAATTATAAACAGTTAATCCTCTATGGACATATATAGATAATTAATGTTCATATAAAACATGTATAAAATAAATTTGGTTGTTTGTATATAAATACCTAAAATTATTATTATTTTCTAAACACCAAAAACGGAATTTGTTTTGTCTAGAATGTAGGATATATTTATTATATATATATATATATATATATATATATATATATATATATATATACGAGGTTTGATCAAAAAGTAAGGTGAATTTTGAAATTTAGCTAGCTTTATCCGTTCGATCTTAGATTTTTTATTTGGTTATGTTGGTACACTCGTCTCGAATATATGTTCCAAATTTCAGCTATGTAGCATGTTTAGTTTGTTGGTGAGAGGCATAAAAGTTAGAAGTGTTTTGCAGGCTCCACGATTTTCCGCTGTCGAAAATCATGGATCAAAGAGTTTGCATTAAATTTTGTGTGAAAAATGAATCAAGTACTCCAAAACACTTGAAATGTTGAAAGTGGCATACGATGAGTCTACTTTAAGCCAAAAAAATGTTTACAAGTGGTATAAACTCTTCCAAGAAGGCCGAGAAGACACCAACGACGAACCTCGTTCTGGACGCCCCAGCACGTCAACAACTGATGAGAACGTTGAAGAAGTGAAGAAAATAGTGTTGGGGAATCGTCGAATTACCATTAGAGAAATTGCTGATGATATTGGCATCTCGTTTGGTTCGTGCCAATCAATTTTAACGGGTGTTTTAGACATGAGACGTGTGTCAGCGAAGTTTGTTCCGAAATTGCTCAATTTCGACCAAAAGAACCGTCGCATGAGCATCGCCCAAGAGCTATTGAATGACGTCAACGACGACCCAGATTTACTCGACAGGGTCATAACAGGTGACGAAACATGGGTATACGGTTATGACGTCGAAACTAAGACTCAATCGTCCCAGTGGAGGCATTCCGGATCACCAAGACCAAAAAAGCACGCCAAGTTCGATCAAATGTGAAGGTTTTGCTTACAGTTTTCTTTGATTGCAGGGCGTGGTGCATCATGAGTTCTTGCCACAGGGTAGAACAGTAAATAAGGAATATTACCTGCAAGTTATGCGCAATTTGCGCGAAGCAATCCGCCAGAAACGTCCGAATTTGTGGAAGAACAAAAATTGGCTTTTGCACCATGATAACGCCCCTGCTCACACATCGTTGCTTGTGCGCGAATTTTTGGCTAAAACCAACACACTAATGATGCCGCAGGCACCGTATTCCCCAGACCTGGCCCCCTGTGACTTCTTCTTGTTCCCGAAACTGAAGAGGTCCATGAAAGGACGGCGTTTTGCAACGATTGAGGAAATAAAGACGGCATCGAAAGAGGAGCTGAACAAGATCACAAAAAATGATTTTTTGAAATGCTTTGAGGATTGGAAAAAGCGTTGGCACAAGTGCATTATATCCGAGGGGATTACTTTGAAGGGGACAAAATAAAAATTGATGAATAAATAAATATTCTTTGAAAAAAATAAAAATTCACCTTATTTTTTGATCACACCTCGTATATATATATTATATATAAATATATATATATATTATATCAGATATTACAATTTATCTGTATGAAGATTCGATCATATTTCTAGTTAATAAACAATTTATACGGATTACGATTATTATTTTTAAATAATTAGATTATTTTGGTTATGTTGTGTTAATTATAGGTTGTATTGTATAATATTGAAATATAGACTTAACAATTCAATCTAAATATATTTAATTAATTATTTATTAAGATTGTATTTTTCTTTAATTAATAAATTATATATAATACACACACATACGCATATATATATATATATATATATATATATATATATATATATATATATATATATATATATATATATATATATATATATATATATATATATATATATATATATATATATATATATATATATATATATATATATATATATATATATACATGTATGTGTGTTAATACTTGCTGTGACTTCATTCAATTTAATTGAAAGTACTATTTTTTCAAAATATTAAATAAAAATATCATTTATATTTTTTCTATTATTTTGAAAATTCACCATCTCTTGCATTTTGCTCATTTTTCATAATTTAATAATATTTTAAATTATGAAAAATGAATTATTGTATTTGTAATGTAATGTCATTTGTTATTAGTGAAATATTTAAACCGCAATACTTTTTTCTTTTGTCTATTTTTTGCTTATCTCATCTTCACAATTAAGCGTAAAATTCTTTTTATTCTTCTAAGTATTGCAGATTTGTTATTCTTTGTTTCAGTTTATAATGTTAATTAGATCGAGGTTTTTTTCTATTATACATTTTTGTACTATTTTTTATTAACTTTTATTTTTTTATAGTTTTTCTTATAAGTTTATTTACGAATATTTTCTTTTTACATTTTGTAACCTTTTACCTATTTCTATATGTACAATTTCATTCTTTGCATTATCTGTCTTCATTTCTATTCTTTTTTAAATTCGATTTTTTGTATCTTCTAATATTTTTCCACTTAACTTTTCACTTTTTAAAATCAATTTCCTTCACATTTTCTTACTTGACTTTACAAAAATTATTCTGTTCATATTTTTTCAGTAGCGTTTTTAATAATTTAAATTATATATTATATATCTTATTCTTCATTTTCTAATTATTTTCTTACTAAACCATGTGCATTAATAACTTTTCTGAAGGTTTATAAGAATTTCAATTTTTCAATCAATTTTTAATATGTAATCTACTCGTTAGTACAAAAATTTTATAAATAAAAAAATGCTGAAATTAACTAATAAATTAATTCGGAATTTGAATCAATTCTATAATTAAGTTGTAGTTCAATTTCAAAATAATATATTGAATTATTAATTTTTTTCTATTATTTTTACATACTGAATGCTATTTTTTATTGAACTGAAAACCTAATCGAAATTTATTCATAAAAATTCATTATATGTCTATAGTCACATCTGTTGGATTTTTTTTTTAATTGACTGAATATATTATATATATATATATATATATATATATATATATATATATATATAAAGTGTTTATACGTATGTATGCGTTTCTATTCGCTCATATAAAGGTGAACTGAATAATTCATAATAAAATATTTTAAATTTAAAAAATATGTTAATAAGTTATATGTAAGCTACGTCAGACAACAATAAATTTTCCAATTACACTAAATCAGAATTTCTGCTTCTACAAATTCATTCAGTAGTAAAAAGAGTCAAACCCTATTCTTAAATGAATTCTATAAAATTTCATATAAATTGTATGATGACATGGGATATATGTTATTACAAAAAGCAGGTAAGAAATACGTACCAATACGCACATATATATATATATATATATATATATATATATATATATATATATATATAATATGTGTGAGTGTATAGATTATTTTTTATTTCCGGGCAATACAAATTTCATAGTCTGTGAAAAAAAAAACAGAAAATTGTAACATATATGAGCTTCCTTTTGTGTACAATATCTATGTTAAATTTGACTTATGCCTTCCGACAGGATCAATATAACATTTTTTTTCATAGTTTATTCTTATTTTTTAGGCTTGAAATCTTCGTTTAAAACTGATTGTAGCTATAAAAATATTTTCATTATATGATGAGCATATATTAAAATAAGTTTTAAAAATTGTTCAATAATATTTCTTTATAAGATTTTGTTATTAAATCAATAAACAATTAGTATACATTTCTGAAAGTTATAAAAATATATTCAAAAACTAGATAATCTAAAATGAAAAAATATTTTTATAATGTTTTATTGTGATAACACTTGATAATTATATAGGGGTATCCAAATGTTATGCTTAGATTTGTGTTTTATTAAAAAGGAACAAAAGAAACCATACACATGATCCCTATACAAATGTTTCTTTTCAATAAAACACAAATCTAGGCGTTACATTTGGATTACCGAATATAATAAATAAAACATGATAGTTATATAAAATTAATGAATTTTAATCAATTATTTTTATAAAATAATAGCTTATTTTCTATAAATATATTTAAAAATGATTAAAATAAATGTAACTCTGAGTTTCGTAAGTAAAAAGTTGAAAAATGTAATTTGAGAAAAAAAAATCAATAATAATAAAAGTGTTCATAGTACTGAGGTAAAAAATACACAAACAAAAATGTACAGGTGCATCAATTTGTCTGTTCAACGGGGATTACATTTACATTATAGAGAATAGTCGAAAAAGGAAAGGGACCCCTGACCACCGGAACCAAATTAACTGCCATAACAGTGTCAAATTTGTACACATTCATTGACAATCGTTACTCGTTTAACCTTTCAAGACGTGAAAGTAATAAATTTCCAAGTTTGTGAGGTCCAGTTTGGTACGTCATCGGTTCCCACGCCCTTGAATAATTACGTTCTTTTTAATAGCTATAGATAGGTTTACAGTACAGGTGGACATATACTGTAAGATTATGTATATATATATATATATATATATATATATATATATATATATATATATATATATATATATATATATATATCTATCTATATATATATATATATATATATATATATATATATATATATATATATATATATATATATATATATATATATATATATATATATATATATATATATACGCAGTATTGTCACTCAATTTACATTTTTACAATTATAGGGACATTTTTTACGCAGTATTGATTTACGCTGCACTTTTTATACGCGGTCAGATAGATTTCATTTTATATAATTTTTGATGGAATTTATTATATATCAGAGTGACGCAAAATCTTATTTGAACGTATAAAAGCACGATATAAATATATAAAAGGTTGATTGTTTTGAATTACAGTAGCGATAGTGACACAGAATAAAATTTATCTACTTTTGTTTTCTAAAACGTCAGTAATTTAAGTGAAATAAATATGTGTTCCTACAACTTTACTAGCTTTTATTTCCAATATTTGTTCTATTGTACTGACATACTCAATTTATGCGATTTTCATTTGCGTAAAACAAATCCACGTGGAACGGATACTCCGCGTAAATTAAGGGATGTGTGTGTGTGTGTGTGTGTGTGTATGTGTGTGTGTGTGTGTATGCATGTGTGTGTGTGTATGTATGGATAGGTGTATATATGGATGTGTGTATAAATGTGTGTGTGTGTGTGTATGTATTAGTCTCTTCAGAACAAAATCAAACTTTTAAAATAGGGCGCTAACTAATATGCTTAGCTGACCATCAATAAATAACTCTGTGTAGAAGCAACCTTAGTTTGAACCTCGCTTTTGGCTGATTACGTCACATTATTCCTTCAATGAATAACACAACATTGAGTGAACCAGTCTTTGATGAGTTAAATAATTGTTTGATAGTTAAAACATGAAAGAATTTGAAAAAAATATTTACATAAAATTTTGGTACAAATTAAAAAAAATAGTACTGATTTGAGATTATTTTTATTAAGAAACAATATATTGGTGTTTCATCATAATAATGCTTCTACTCATAAGTCGCTCAACGAATGTAAGTTTTGGACGAGCACTTGTATTTCAAACTCTTTGTTTTTCAGTTACTCAGTATTTTTTATCCTTTAATTTGTAATCCATTTCAAAAGATAATTAATTTTAGATAAAAAAATATAAAAAAGGTTTATGAGAGTTCATAATATCTTTCTGAAGGTATTTCAAAAATTTGGTGCTGTGTATAAACTGTAGAGGAAATTACTATAAAAAGAACAAAGCTGAACAAGATTCACATAAATAAATTTTACGTAAATAAATGTTGTGAAAAATTCTGGACAGGCCTAGTGTGTGTACATACTTACATCTTGTATATATATATATATACATATATATATACATATATATATATATATATATATATATATATATATATATATATATATATATATGGTTAGCATTATTGTGGCTTTCGTCCAGTAGTGGACTGATATATACATATATATATATATATATATATATATATATATATATATATATATATATATATATATATATATATATATATATATATATATATATATATATATATATATACACTATTTCACGTAAGTCATGGCACACATAGGTATCAAGCAATTTATTGATATAATTCAATGTAGTCGTTAAATTAAAAAAAATATTCAATTGTAAATAAATATAATGGATATTATATAATAAATAAATTTATTGAATATTATATTTATTTTCAATTGAATATTTTTTTAATTTAACGACTTCATTGAATTATGTCAATAAATTGCCTGATACCTATGTGTGCCATGACTTACGTGCGTTTGTATATATATATATATATATATATATATATATATATATATATATATATATATATATATATATATATATATATTATAATCAACCTTTTTCTAAACACAGAAAGATGAAGGCCTCTTCAAAAACTTTCTACTTTTAACGGAATGTTCTTCTTTTCTATTTCACATCAACGTATATTTTTTATTTCTATTCCATCTATCTATGAACTCTCCTCAACTCTTTTTATATTTTTAGGTTTCTAACTAACAATATTTACGATCCTGTTCTCTTGCTATACAACTGGCCCATTGGATTTAAAATTATTCTCTCTTATTAGAATGTTCTTAACTTAGATTTTATTTCAAATCCACTCATTTCTCTTTCTGGTGGTACATATTATTATACTTTTTTAAGTCTTCATATTATTCTATTATTAAAGATACATATTTCACTGTCATAAGTTAAAATAGATAAGATACATTAATAAAACCTATTTTTTTAACATGGATAAGTATTCAACTTCGTAATACGATTTTTTTTCGAAATAGACATTGTGCTATTTTGAATATGGCATAATGAATTGTTTTAAATACACATCCTTCTTAACTTT
Organism: Neoneuromus ignobilis; assembly: GCA_029203775.1. NCBI lineage: Eukaryota > Metazoa > Arthropoda > Insecta > Megaloptera > Corydalidae > Neoneuromus > Neoneuromus ignobilis. The sequence goes on from CP092093.1 coordinate 20,802,275, forward strand.
TATAATGATTTCATTATCTCTAAAATTATAAATATATTGTACATACACACTCATACACACACTCATACACACACTCATACACACACTCATACACACACTCATACACACACTCATACACACACTCATACACACACTCATACACACACTCATACATACACTCATATACACACACATACATACATATTTGTGTGTGTATGACAATGAAAAATATGTATTTAAAAGTTCAGCAATTATTTTCAATTATAAAGTACATATAATTTTGACAAATAATTTTTGCAATAATCTTTATTAAAAAGTACACTGCAATAAATAACATTTTCAAATATATTGCAGAAAATATATATATATATATATATATATATATATATATATGTATATATATATATATATATATATATATATATATATATATATATATATATATATATATATATATTTAATAGTATATCCAACACTTTAATAAAAAATATTACTAATAAAAATTGAATTTATTACACTAGCAATATATTAAATATTTTGTTTTATATATAAGTGACCTAAATAAAATTGAATGGTTAAGATATACATTTACTTCTTTACTATCATTTACTATGGTCTTTCTAAGTCTCATTTGGCCAATTATATATTTATATTTATATATATATATATATATATATATATATATAAGACCATAAATAACAATAAATGAATATAGGTGAATCTAATTCAAATATATTTAGTACTATCAATTCACCTACGTCGACAATGCCACAAAGGACATCCGATATACATTTTTTCATTCGAATTTCTTGATTTTAATAGCTGTTATACAAGTGAATATATTGTATATAATACTTTTGTGTAAATCGTTTTGTATCTTTGTCAGTGAAATACCTTCTTGTCTTTTTAACATTAAAATGTTCAATACATGTATATACGTTTTATTTTCTATCTGTAATTTGATTATGCGGGCATTTGTACGGGTGTGAAAATCGATTTAAAGGCAGGTAAACTTGTAATAATTGAGTGAAATATGTTCTTCTAAATATATAACGAATGTAGATGAAGTAATAAAAAAATATACTCGTTTAAAAAAATCTCATTATTTTCATTAAAATAATCTTTTTCATGTAAAATATAGGAAATATTTCATTAACGAAATATTTGTTGAAATTAAAAATGTTTTAACACAAACTAATCCCCCCCCCAACTAAATAGGTTATAAAATATTTAATAAACACTTTTTATTTATAATAATAATCTACTGATGTGCATTTCGATGGTGATGCTTTCATCGTGTATTGAAATTGAAACTTATAAATATAAAAAAGGCTCTAGTGATGATGGCATCGCTATCAAAATGCGCATTAACTGACTATTGTTATAAAAAAGTGAACAATAAGTGATTATTAAACATTTTATAACCTATTGTGGTGTTGGTCGTAAAAAATCACTTATGTTAAAATGAATTCGCCAGAGTTCCAAAATTAAAAATGTTTTTGTCCAATGGTTCTTAGTTATATTTTATTTTTTTTAAAAAAAACAAATATAAACACATATTCTCTAATAAACACATATAAAACGAATTTAAAAAAACGCCTCATGTTTTTTTGACTAAATAAATACTTAAGAATAGAGAGTCCTAGTGAAATGGTTGATCAATTCAGATAAGAAATTTGGAAAGTAAACAGAGGCCTGTAAATTTAATTTACATTTTTAATGATTTTAAGACATATTCAATTTGAAAAGATTTTAATCAAACAATAGTTTTTCTTTTTAGAGAAAAAATACTCGCACATTAAAATTAAATTTGGGAATAACAAGTTTGGAAAATCAATCTTTCACAAGCTTGCTCTTAAAATCTCTTTATTCGAGTATTTTTAAAACAATCCTTCCTCAATTACGACTTAAATATCAGATTCAAAGGAGTAAAATGTACTTATTCACATAGTCATTTAAATCAAAATAAGGGTTTTTAAATTATTATTTTTTATAAGGTTGTTTAAAAGTTGTCATTTTCTTTGGTTATTTAAACAAAACGAATGGCATATTCATGAGTTTTTGACAATTCTGGAGTAACAAAACCTGTACTATTTAAATTTTGTATTGAATCATTTTAAAATTTTCGTTCAAAATCCGTTGGGTAAAACAATAATGATTAGAGATAGATGAATTATCATTTATTCTCCGACTCGTAGCCTCTACTATTGCTTCAATTTCCACAGAACGATGAGCATCTCTTCTCAGAACTTCTATGATTGATCCCTGCTTCTGAAACCGGAAGACTAAGCTCCTAAACATGTTGTCATTAGGAGCTGTTCTGACATTAAAATGGTGACGGTATTTTTGTTGAGTTAAAATGATAGATCGTTTAGTAAAATAATAAAAAAAAACAATGATTTTACTCGTTGTTGTATATCATAAATAGTTATTTTAAAATTCTAAATTATATTTTAACACAAATGATTTTTTTATCTCAAACATCACAATGGTAATGAAGTATTCAATAATCACTTATTGTTCACTTTTTATTTATATGCTATCGCGCATTTTGATGGCGATGCCATCATCGTCAGAGCCTTTTTGTTAAATTTAACTTTTGTTGAGATCCAATTTAAATCGCTGCTACTCCATATAACAATTACGTTAAACTTCTGTTATTAGTAATTAAAGAGCTTAATATGCCATTAAATTGTGTTTCACGATTACTATTTCGATACAGCTAGAATCATATTTGCAAATATTGAAAAGATAAGTTGGGAAAAGCTTTCATCTCCACTCTATTCCCCAAATATTGTCTCAATATAATTTTTATCTTTCGCATAAACTATTATTCCAAAACCACAACATGTTGTGGTGTTGATATGATAGGATAGTTAATTTGTGTGAAAGTGAGTTAGTCACAATTCTAAACTAATAGTTGATTTTTATATATTCCAAAGTTTTCAAAATCGTTTTAGAATTCAAATCATATAAAATACTTGAAACTACTCTTTTCGAATTTTTTTCTCCAAACTCAAAATTTTTTATAGATATGTTCTTTAGGAGTTGATAGGAAGCAAATAATAATAATAAAATCTATATTTCTGATAAAAAAATATGTTAATATTGACACTTCTTCTCTATGATATGAAATTTCATTTTAAAATGTTCATTGGTTTAAGAATTACATCGATTTTATGACGAACTTATTTTTATGCATTTTTTTGCAAAATTCGCAGGACCCTAGATGAAGTCTATCACGTGGTGTTGATATGATAGGATAGTTAATTTGTGTGAAAGTGAGTTAGTCACAATTCTAAACTGATAGTTGATTTTTATATATTCCAAAGTTTTCAAAATCGTTTTAGAATTCAAAACATATGAAATACTTGAAACTACTCTTTTCGAATTTTTTCTCCAAACTCAAAAATTTTTATAGATATGTTCTTTAGGAGTTGATAGGAAGCAAATAATAATAATAAAATCTATATTTCTGATAAAAAAATATGTTAATACTGACACTTCTTCTCTTTTGCTGAAAAAAAATTCAAATTACTTAGGAGATTATGAGATGATCTGATAAATCACTGGTTATGAATAAATTTGTCTGTAATTTTTATTATAATTTATGTTCTTGTAAAATGAAAACAACATTTTGCAATACTCTTTTTGGATAGCTCTTTAAAAAATCATTTGAATTATTTTACTTGATAAAAAATGAATTAATTTTAGATGAAGTGCATGTTAAATGAATTTTCTATTCCAGAATTTTTTTAATTCTCACAAAATTATATATATATATATATATATATATATATATATATATATATATATGATTTCTAATAAAGAAAAATCTTATGTAGGGTTAAAGTCTTGAATAAATAAATTCGTGAACCACATCCAAATATACACTCTCGACATCGTCTATTATAAAGCCTGTGTACACCCTCTTCAAATGCCAATAACCGCAGTATTTATCCCTTATTACATAAGATATTTCATTATACCGGCAAAACGGGGGACTGTTGCCACCGCTAATTGCTATTCGGGGGCGCAACAAAGGCACGCTGAACCGCGAACTTCGGAAAGAGGAACCACCGCCGTAGCAGTCAGTCAACAATGAAATGCCGACAAATTCCCGCCCTTTACAGATTCATCACCATCTGTTGATATAATTTAATATCTTTTTGATGGGGGGTTTTAGTTCTTGGAAAAAAGAAAAATTCAGTTATATTAAACAGTAACAGAAAGATGTTTGTTTACTATTTTTATATACTTTTATCTCTACTTTTTTTTTAATAACGTTAATGCTGTAGTTCTTGTTGGGTATTATACGCTCGCTTCATATACTATTCATTACACATGCTGGGAAGATCCCGTGGGTATAAAAATACATTTGTTGCGTCTATTTTCAAGGGATTTGTTGCTTTTATAGAAAATTTCTCTACCATTAAAACATGAGAACATTGTTTTACTTATTACATATATACAAAAAACTTATATAAACTCATATATATATATATATATATATATATATATATATATATATATATATATTTCGTTCGTTTACTCTTTAATTTGAAATATTTCAAATACCAAAAATATATTCTGCTCTTTTGAAATATAATATTTTGGTTCGTATTGAAAATATGACATTAAAATAAATTAATACCTATACTTCTTTTAAAAAAAAACAATTAATTTTTTTTATTACTGTACATCTATATATTCCAATAAATTATAAATATATTGTTATGAACTATAAAAAAATCATTAAGTTTTAATTATTTATTAGGTTATGTTATATAAAATGTCGGATTATTATATATTAAATAATATAAAAATCCGACATTTCATATAACACCACCTAATATTATATCTTAGTAATATATATAGGGTGGCTCAAAATGAAACTAAAGGATAGTAAAGTGTAGCAAATGATAGTAACTAAGTAAATATATGTCTATACTCTTCAGTCTTATTTAGGCTACTTATATAAAACTTATCTTTAGTTTTAGTTATTCAATATTCTACCTGTTCTTCGAATATCTCCTAATTTGTATTGTATAGAGTCATCCAAATGTGACGCCTAGATTTGTATTTTATTAACACATTACCGCCCGGCTACGCTTAAACACATGTTTCGTGTTGAACTACTGTAAATCCGTTCACGCGTTAACGCGTGTTTCATTGTATGAACTTTTTTAATATATATATATATATATATATATATATATATATATATATATATATATATATATATATATATACAAAAGCTATATATTTTTCTAATTTCATCAAAAGATGGTGGTGTATATATTCAAAATATTGGTAAATTATAAAAATTATGAAAAATATTTCAGATATTTTAAATAAAGTAATCTCTATCCCTAGCAAAGTTCTGTTTTTTTGGAATGAAATCGCAATTGGTTCTCTTATTTTTTTCTAACAACTTCTGTATATATAATATATGCTTTACGTAATTTATCATATTTTTTCCCTTTTAGATGTTTTTTTGCGCTAAAATAGTGGTTTTTTTTAATAATAAACTATGTTTATTATAAAGTATCTCTTTTTTGTACTTTATCTCGCTGGCACACTTATTACAGATTAAAAACCACTATTATATTTACATATGTCTATGCACCGAACCCTTTTATAGACAGATATGAAATTTCATTTTAAAATGTTCATTGGTTTAAGAATTACGTCGATTTTATGACGAAGTTATTTTTATGCATTTTTTTGCAAAATTCGCAGGACCCTAGTTGAAATCTATCGCGAAATACTGCGGACCGTAATGTGTTAAAAAAAACTATAATCATGTTTCCCTATATGCCACTCTTATACACCTTTTTCTTTTTAATAAAACACATTTAGGCGTCACTTTTGGATGATTCTATATTTTTGATTAATTTTGGTTATTTACAATATTATTGTTTCCCTTTTTAAGAATTGCTCTTATTAGTTTTAAATTGAAACTTATGGTTTTAATATTGGTAACTTTAATTTTTTAACCGACGTATAAACATTTTATTTCAATATCTTTCTATATTCCTCTTTTTTATCCAAATCAATGAAGTATTAAGGTAATAAATACTATAACACAAATGAATTTTCATCACCAGCACCACGTTGTGGTATTGGGGTTGAAATTTCATTTATGTTAAAGTGAATCAGTCACAATTCTAAAACAATCAATAATAACACTATTTTTTAATTTTATAAAAAAAATATAAAATAGAATTATAGTATATTTTGATTAAAATGTAAATTTCTACTAAATTATCAAATTTTCATATAAATTAAACACATTTTATTTTTAATTCATCTCGTTTATATTTTTTTCAAAAATGTATAATAATTTATGTTAGTAATAATATAAAGTATCAAAATTTGAGGTTAGGAAATAATTTATCAATAAAATAAAGTTTTTGGAAGAAAAATTCAAGTTTATTGTTATCAATGTAAAGTAGAAACATGAAAATTATGAATGGAATACAATGTCAGATAAATAGACTCCTCTACTAGGACGGCTAACGTCCACTTTATTGTCGAAATTTTGAAATACGTTTTGTAATAAATGAGGCTATATTTCAGTTATAGATGCACGAATTTCATTTTTTAGTTCTTGGATCGTAGCTGGTTGGTTGGAATAAACCTTATCTTTAAAATAACCCCATAAGAAAAAGTCTAACGGTGTTAAATCATAAGATCTACGAGGCCAGTTACCATCACCATTATGAGAAATTTAACGTCCATTGGATTTGGTTGTGAGTAAATCGATTGTCACACAAGATGTATGACTTGTAGCACCATCCTGTTGAAACCACATTTCACTGATATCAATATCTTCAAGTTCCATTCACAAAAAAATGTTATCATGCTTTGTTAATGCACCGAATTAACTGTAACACGAACACCTTGCTCATTTTGAAAGAAGTGTGAACCAATGATGCCTCCAGCCCATAAATTACACCAAACAGTGACTTTTGAGGATGTAATTGTTTAACAATGACTTTTGGATTTTCATTTCTCCATATGCGACAATTTTGTTTGTGTACGTATCCATTTAATTGAAAATCCGATTTATCACTACAGATGATTTTGTTAAAAAATCAGCATCATTTTTTTTTTGGTCTTGGTACTAATTAACAGACTTACGAAGCAAATGATGGTCAGCTGGTTTCAGTTTTTGCGTTTGCTGGACTTTATATGCATGAAGATACAAATCTTTTCGTAAAATGTTATGCAAAGTGCTTCTTGTGATGTTTAATTGCTATGAACGTCGACGATATTTGAGGATATTCTTCAATATTTTCACGTACAGAAGCGATATGTTTAGCTGAAAGATCACTACGAGCATATGTTTTTGGTTTGTAGTCTCCAACAGTACCAAGAAATTGTTCAAATTTCACGATTAGGTTACGAACACCAGGATCCGAAGGAACTTGATTTATAATTTTACGAGGAAAAGAACGAATTTCATGCATTGACGTAAATTTTTTATCATTTTTGTAGTGAATTTTCACTATTGAAATGCGTTATTCAAGCATGTAACCTTGTTTCACTAAAATGCCCCAAGTTTTTAATAAACAAGTGTTAAAATAATGACAGTTCAGTATTTGACATTTCATCAAATAGTAGCCAATCTACTTCTTAAACTCAAATTTGGACACTTATTATATTTGTATAAATAAACATATTATTTTTTTATTCGTTAAATTCTAATTTATTATCATTATTATTATAATCAGTCTCTTTATAATTGTTAGATGAAGATTTATTTTGAAAAACTTCACTTCTAGTAAATCAATACCTTTTTCCATTTTACTCTAAATAATTTTCTTATTTCTCTATTCCATCTATTCGTGTGTATCTTCATGGGTCTTTTGATATCCCCAAGTTCCCAATCAATAATTTTTCTTACCATTTACTATTGTTAATCTCTTCATTAGTTAAAAATATAATATCGTCATATTAAGATAAAAATCTATAACTTTATCTAAAAATTTTTTTGTTTAAATTAAAATTCAAATAAACTACCTTAAAGTAAACCTTCACGAAGAATGATTCAATCATCTTTTGATGTACTGACCTCATAACATAAATCATATTTACTTTAAGTCATCCAAAATAACAATGACCCAATAACCAAATACTTTCAATCATGAACGGGAAAAAAACGTTTCGTGAAATTTGAATGAACATCGTAATCGTTTCGATCATCGTCAAACCTGAAGATCGGAATTCGATCGTTCAGTAGCGTATGTCGGGCGTGTCTGACAAGCCAGCTCGCCTGCCTGACAATAGCGTGACTCACGTTTTCTTAACGCGGCGTGTGTTCGTATCCTAGACACGGCGAGTGGTCTTTAAGACAGCTACTATGATCAGCTGTCAAATATCTCAACTATCTAAATTTGTTGTGTAAACCTGTATCTGTGCTCTTATTAACTTATCGAGAATGCGTTATGGAATGCGAAATTTCAGTAAACAATAGTTATTATAACTTGAGTCACTTGTCGAATTACGAAATATATTTTAAGAATAAATATATCTTATATAAAACTTATATGTTTTTGCAAGAGCTAGATTTTATTGTTTACTTGATTAAATTAAAGATACAAGATAAATATGTATTTAAATAAATAAAATTGAAATATTTCATTTTTTTCAAATTGTAAACACGAGAACATTTTATATTATATCTGTTAAGCATACTTATTTCACTTCATTTGAAAATAAAATATTTTTTTAAATATATATACAGCTGAGTTTCTTTTTGTGCGGACTTTTTAATGCGATTTTGAAATTATGCGATTCATATTTCTTCTTAGTATTTTTTTATATGATTTTTTTAAGAATTCCTTTAAGCGGTTATTTAATTCAACGAAGCGCTCTTCAGTTTGATGAACGAATGAAGGAACCAGAGCTATTTACTTCTGCTTCTCTAACTGATAGGGAATTTTTGGCTAGCAAAGGATGGTTAACTGGATTTTTAAAAAGAAATGAACTCCATAACGTGAATATTAGGGGCGCGGTTGCATCGGCAGATGAAGAAGCTGCCAAAAATTTTTCAGAAGAGTTAGCCAAAATTATTGAAGATGGTGGGTATTGTTCACACCAAGTATTTAATGCTGATGAAACAAGACTGTTTTGGAAAAAAATCCCTAGTTGAACTTATATCGCAAAATCTGAAAAAAGCTAGTGTGTTTATAGCAAGCAAAGATCGAATAACATTGTTAATTTGTAGCAATGCATCGGAAGATCGGATGCTTAAACCTCTAATGATAAATCGATCTCTAAGACCACGCTCTCTAAAGGCCAAAGATAAAAAAACAGTTGCAGCTACATTGGATGGCTAATACAAGGGCTTGGATGACAGCTGCAATATTTACTGACTGGTTTAATAATTGATTTTTACCCGAAGTGTAAACGTATATGAAGCAACTTTGCAATCAATTGGAAAATCATTTTCTTGTTAATGACACGAATTCTGAACGAGTTTTTAAATTTCAGCGAGAGCTAAATAATTATATATCTGAATATCGCGAGCTTCATAAACAATTAGTAAAATCATCGTCTCAAAATTTAATCACCGATTTCATACATTGTCACCAGAAAACCATTAACACAGAACGAATCAGAAGTTGGCGCTAATTCTGTTGTTTGTTTTTCCTCTAGTAACGAATCTGATTTCACACCAGCTTACAACTGAACCCGCATATTTTCAAATAGCGATGATGATTAAAATGTGTATGAAAAAATGTAAAATAAATTACACATATGTACATATTTCTTTGAATAAAATTAAATAGTTAATAAAAAAGTAAATTAAAAAAGCTTTGTTTTCTATCAATTTTTTCAGATGAAATTTTTTTAGGCATTCCTTATTTCCTGATTTTTTATGCGAATTCTAGAGTAATTTCTTCTTGTTGCTTTGGTTTTATGCGGTTTTTGAAAATTATGGAACGTATCTCTAATTTTTCAATGTAAGTTAAGTCTTCTTTTGTGCCATTTTTTTTAATGCTCTTTTCTGCGGAACACATCTACCGCATAAAAAGAGACCCAGGTATATATATATATGACTAAAATTGATGGAGATAGGAATATTATTATTTTTTACAAATATTTATGTAAACTAGTTTTGAAACTTTAAACGCGTTTTTCTGAAAATTGCATTTTCAAAACCGGTAACCAAAATATTCCGAAAACGATTGCATTAATTTATTTTAAATTTTTCAGGTTTATTATAGATACAAAAAATTAGTTCTTGATCCAAAGATTTTTTTCGTTGAATAGTTTTTTTTATTGACTCAAACGAGCGATTTTTTCATCTAAACTCGAAATTTTAAACATGAATACCCGTCATTTTGTTTCAAATTAATATTTTGATAAACCAGTCGTTCAAGGACTACACAATTTATTATATAAAATAAATGTTCTTAATTTTTGAGATCATACGATCTAAATTTTGAAGAGTAGTGATCACAACAAACGTTTTTTATTCATAAAAACTACGGAAGAATGATCATATCTTTAATTTTTAAATATTTTATTATTAAAAAAATATGTAATTTTTTTTAAATATACGTTATTGGATACTCAAATATTTGTTTAGAAATACATTAAAATTTTTAAAAAAAAATTACCAAAAGTCATTTTTTTCGGCCTCTTGACTAAATATGATCCCTGAAGTTAACTTACCTATTTAGTTATATTCATTATTAGGCTGTAATTTATATCTGCTTTAATGATGAGTGAAAGTAGTGTCAGGTTTCTTTTATTACAATTATATATATATATATATATATATATATATATATATATAAAGTGGTTCAAATGAGACTGAAAATAAGTAAATGATAGTAAGCAAGTGCATGTATATATAATCCTTCAATATCATTTGGACCTCTCTTTCTCTCTCTCTCTCTCTCTCTCTCTCTCTCTATATATATATATATATATATATATATATATATATATATATATATATATATGTATATACTCACAAATTACTTCCAAAAATAAGTATATGTGTATACATTGAGGGATACGAAAATTACAATTTTTTTATATTTTAGAATAAAGAATTTTTTTAAATATTTTTATTGTTATATTTTTCTTCTGCCCATTAATGTTATTTTTAATTTAGATTGTCGGAAGAAGAACTGCACTAAAATTATAAAATGTATTTATAATAAACTAAATCATATAATAATAAATTTTATAAAAAAAAATCTTCGATAATATACATTCGTTGTAATAATTAAAAATTCAATTTTAAAACTGTATTTATTAATAGTTAAATACTGATAGCTTGTAAATGAATCATATATTATAAAATTGTTCGAACGTTATTGAATTCGTAACTACTTCATTGCATAAGAGAGAATCACCATGTAAGCGAACGCATGAAAATTTCATATTACAAATTACCGAACTAGCTTCATATTACCGTTATATATAATCCAAAAAGTATTTTCATTTTATAGTTTTAGTTCGTTGGAAACTATTATCAGTTAAAGATAGAATACAGTTCCGTTATTACAAGTTAATTTATTTAACAATGAGTGAATTAGTGATTGTAAATAACATAAAAGTGACTAAAAAATGAAAAGGAAAAAATCGAATTTATGCAGCGATGAGTAATCTTCATTTGCTTCAATGAATTTTTGCTCAATTAAAGGTATTTATTCTTTTATTTTAAATTGTTTTATTTAAATAATTTACATAAAACTTGTATTTATTACTTGAATTTTTTTCAAACTAAATTATATATCAATTAGGTATAATTTAACACTTTATAGTTATTTCTTTAAGATTTCTATGAGATGAGTTTTATTAATTATTTGTTTTTACTATATGATTATTAAAAAGTTAAGTAATTTTAAATAAAATTGTTCATATATTATATTCTTTATTTCATGTAATATGGAATATATTTTTTTTCATTATTAATCCATTTTAATATTTTATTAGTAAACAAAATTATTTTATTTAGCAAATATTCGTGTATTTATTTGATTGAAATATAAATAACAACACTAGTCAGGTTCAATAAATATCGTTAATAAAAAAATTAATTAACACATCGTATGCGGGCAACGCGTCTCGACGTCTTTCGTGCTCTAGTAATAGTATGCGAAAGACGTCGTCGAGACGTTGCCCGCATACAATGTGTTAATATGAAAATATTTATTTTAATTTTTGTTATTTTTGTTCAATTCTTTCATATATCACAACATATCAATTTCTCTCCCTCCCTCTCTCTACATATATAAAAATAGGGGGGAGAAAATATGCGTAGGTGGTCCTATCTTTTTTTTAGCATTTAATGGGTTTAAATCTTCTGATGATTTTGTGCTTAGTTTCTCTGACGTTCCTAGGGGCGTATTATATGTCCCGATAATCATTATTTGTCATATAATTATTTCTAGGTCTTATACTATTATTAGACTTATTTTTGCTATGAGAAAAATTTCAAAAAACCCAGAAAGGTGGTTTATCAAGAGCGCAAAACTTAATTTTTAAATAAAATGCATGTTTTTCGAATTAGTGACGATGTTTTTGATCGATGATGGGTGTGCGCTTCTATTCTCTCTCTCTCTCTCTCTCTCTCTCTCTCTCTATATATATATATATATATATATATATATATATATATGTCAATTATTTCTGAGGCATTTGATGAATATTCCTATAATTTGATCTTTCATAAATTACTTCTTTGTTTAAATACTAAAATAATTCAATGGATTCAAGTATACCTCCTGAATTGAAATCCAAAAATAAAAATTGAAAACACGCTGTTAGATGACATCGATAAATTCAAGAACATTTCGGAATAGTGTAAATAGTTCCTCCCCTGTTTATCATTTTTATAAATTATCTTTCGGAGGAAAATAAAAATACAAAAATTAGACTTTTCATAAAGAAATTTTGTAAAATTTTGTTACTCTACACTGACAAGTTGATATGAACAAACTATTAATCAGACGAAATTAAACGATAAGGAATTAAAACCCCTCGATAAATACCTTTGTTCGATTCACTAATAAATGTTATTTTATCTATTCATCATATTTTGTCGATAGAGTAGAAATTACAACATCTGATTTATGTATCCATCACATGATAGTCAGTTTTATCATACAATGGATATATAGGGTCATCCAAATGTATTTTCTAGATTAGTGTTTGATTAAAAAAAACATATGTTTATGGTTTGTATAGAGAAACATGTGTATAGTTTCTTTTTAATAAAACGCATATTTAGTCGTCAAATTTGGATGACCCTATATTTCAAATATTGAATCTCATAAAACTCAATTTATATAAAAATAATAATTAAAGGATGTAATACAGTTAAGAGAAGCGAAAAGCGAATTTGACTTTGATGAAAGCTTTGCTAAAGCACAATGAGAATGGAGTTCATTTCGATAACGAAAATATGAAATTTAGATAAAATTTAAATACAAGATTAATTTTCTATTAGAAAATTTCAAATGGTTCTAAAGAAATGATAGTGAGTAGCTCAAACAAGCGAGTTTGGAAGTAAATGAAAGCTCGCAACTTTAGTTTACATTTTTAAAGCTTATTTGAGGCATCTAATCTAGGAAGATTTTAATTAAAGAATAGTTCTTATTTTTTCTATGATAAAAAGGTTCATGCTATGAAACTTAACTTGGGAATTTACAAAAAAAATTAGGGGAATTTAAATCTTTCGTAGATGTTCTCTTGGTTAAATTGCTCTTCGTTTCAATTTTTTTCAATACGTTTCTTTGACCAATTAAGGCTTTTGAAAATGAAATTAAAAGAGGTAATAAATATTAATTTAAAATTTTCTTTTAAAATTCATAACCCCTCTATCGTAGACTTGCTATCCTAAACTGGCATACTGTTCATATATATATATACATACACCCGTCCCTCAATTTACGCGGAATATCCGCTCCGCGTGGATTTGTTTTACGCGAATGAAAATCGCGTAAATTGAGTCTGTCAGTACAATAGAAAAAATATTGGGAATAAGAGCTAGTAAAGTTGTAGAAACACATATTTATTTCACATAGCTTAACAAGAAAATAATGACGTTTTAGAAAACAAAAGTAGATAAATTTTATTCTGTGTCACTATCGCTACTTTAATTCAAAACAATCAACTTTTATATATTTATATCGTGCTTTTATACGTTCAAGTAAGAATTTGCGTCACTCTAATGTATAATAAATTCCATGAAAAATTATATAAAATGAAATCTATCTGACTGCGTATAAAAAGTGCTGCATAAATCAGTACCGCGTAAATAGAGGTATAATGTGTCGCGTAAAAAAAACTAGCTAAAAAAGTTTCGCGTAAATTGAGGGACAGGTGTATATATTTATATGTATATCTATATATATATATATATATATATATATATATATATATATATATATAATTAAATTATTTAAATGTGACGTCTAGATTTGTGTTTTATTAAAAAGGAATATGTGTATAGTTTCTTTTTAATAAAACACAAATTTAGACATCGCATTTGAATGACTCTCTCTCTCTCTCTCTCTCTCTCTCTCTATATATATATATATATATATATATATATATATATATATATATATATATATATAAACATAATCGAAAGTATATAAATGTAAATCGAAATGAATATAGAGAGCAATCCAAATGTAAAGTCTAGATTTCTGTTTTATTAAAAACAAACATGTGTATAGGGTGGGGTGTATAAGGAAACATTTTTTTAATAAAACACAAATTTAGGCGTCACATTTGGATGACCCTAAATAATTAATAAAATAATGGAATAAAAATGGAACATATTTATTTAATTCCTATCAGTTACTCATATAAATAATTTAAAACATTTCTATCACTTATACACACACACACACATACTACGCATACATATGTGTATATGACTGTTGATATAAACTGTCTATTTTGTTCTGGAATTGCATAGTAGATTTTTTAATCAATATAGTGGTACCACACCACCCATAAACGATAAGCACGATGACTGGCACGTTCAATATCGGTATTTTTGATAGTCACTTGACCTCCTGATGGTTACATAACAATGGACTTTTGATTGCTTATATAATAACATGCTATATATTGTCAGGTGTGGCACCAACTCTTGTCGCATATTTATGATATATGATCGTCCTGACATGCAGTTTTTCGAAAGAAAAATACATAACCATGACATTTACTTGCTTAACATAGGTAATCTTCATGTTTTTGTTATAAAATGATATTTTATCGAAATCCGTATTTATTATGTGCGACTCGAGTTGTCGTCCTCGCATATTTCTCATGATAAATGCATGAAAATCTTCATAAATACATGCACATATATGTATTTGTGTATATACATACATATATATATATAATTTATTTTTGGATTTTATAAAAATATTTATTTTTTATTCTAAAATAATAGGTAGTGTAAAATGAAATGTCTGATTTCTTTTTGATTTCCAATTGAAAAATTCGATATTTCATATTATACTACCTAATGTATAGAAAATTTAATTAGAACTTTTAATACTTTAATATTTGATGACGCCACATTGGTGTTATTCTAATCAAGTTGGTGATAACACATATCTATTGTTTACATTAGAGATGCATAAACAAGAAAGGTCTGTTATATATTTTTTAATTCTCTAATTATTATAAAATAAAACTTTTTTTCAATGTTAGTTCGTTGCTGTTAGGTGTTAGTTGTGTCCATAAATTTAATTTATCATTGGTAAAAGTTACTTGTGCAACTACTCGGTCGGTATTATGTTAAAATATGTACAAAATATTTATTTACAAATTTTATGTACACATAAATACTTATATTCACACACACACACACACACACACACACACACACACACACACACACACACACACATATATATATATATATATATATATATGCGATATTCAAAACATATGTTTTTCCAATAGTAAAATAAGAAAAACATGAATTTTCATAAGAAAGTTATTGGTATGAATCTGTATTTGCTAATAATTTTTAAAAATAAGTATGAATTTAAATTAAAAATATAGTAAATAATTTTAAATTATATCGAGTTTAAATCCACGAAAATAAAAATAGATATTTGATATTAAAAATAAGTAAATTACATATAAAAAATACTTCTTTAAAAATATAAAGCATTTATAAGGATTATTATGTTTTAAAATTATTTACAACTTATATTTTAATATGAGTCGTTTATTTTAATAATATTCTCATGGCAATACCAGTAATATTACTAGTCTATAATATTTATCTATATGAATACCTTTCATATAGAATAAATGTCTACAAATTACTTTTATTTTCAAATTTTATGTTTCTCTATATAGAGTCATTAATTTTCTATCGGGTTTTAGTCCTGTGACTTCATCAGCTATGCTTAAATAAGATATTATTTCTTTGAACCATGGTTTTCTGCGTTAAATTCGAATTTAGGATAAATAACAAAAAGAGAATGGATACAAATGAAATTATAATAAAAGATTTTAGAAGCTACAAAAAAATGATAAAAATACGAAAACAAATAAATACACTAGATCAGGGGTCGACAAACTACGGCCCGAGGACCAAATCCAGCCCGAGGGTTAATATTGTTTTTACATGAAAAAATTAAAAATAAATCAAATTACACACTGTAACCACTGACATATATAAATAACCATTTGCAAACAACTTTACTGATAGGAAGTACTAGTTTTGAACTCTAGATGATGAAATATTACCTCAGAAAAAACAATGACATTCATCACATTAATACAAAACTTAACCAGTTCTATAATACGATTATTAATAAATGGAAATATTTTTTTATGTCAGCATGTGTATATTAATATTATGTAAAAATATCACTTCCTAATAAAAAAATAACTTGTTTTTTTTGTTTCTCTATGAGTAGAATTGCCCATGTAAATATCTTCAAGTTTGCTACCTGGCCCACCGAGCCTAAAAATTTTACGATCTGGCCCTTTTAAAAAAATGTTGTCGACCCCTGCACTAGATAACAATAACCTTTCTATTGGAAACAATATTGCTCCGCCTCCGGCGTGATGTGATTTTATTTAATTTTCGGAATTTTCCAAGAATTACCAAAGTATAAATTTTATGAAATTAATTAATGATGCTCGTATATTGTTAAACAAAAATAAATTCAGGAGTCTACGAGCAAAACGAGTAGCGTGCGAAGTCCCATTGTAAAAAAATAAATATTTAGT
Organism: Neoneuromus ignobilis; assembly: GCA_029203775.1. Taxonomy (NCBI): domain Eukaryota; kingdom Metazoa; phylum Arthropoda; class Insecta; order Megaloptera; family Corydalidae; genus Neoneuromus; species Neoneuromus ignobilis. The sequence continues at coordinate 20,819,501 of CP092093.1, forward strand.
ATTACATAAAATATAAAAAAAATATCAAAAAGTTTATTAGTAAATTTGTAAAAAAAATATGGAGAAGGTATTGAGTAATGAAGAAAAATGTTTATAGTAAAAAAAAAGTAGATGATCTCCTTAAAATTAGAAAATTGAAGCAAACCATAGATTTACAAAGGTTAAGAGAATAGAGAAATTTTACGACAAAATATATAAATTTATAAATACTGGAGAATACACAAAAAAATATTATGACCAAATGTTACATTAACACAAGTAAAACACATTTCAAATATTTTTAAGAGTATAAAAAGGATTGGAATATTCTAATAATGAATCGTAGTAAAAATTTATAAAATAATAAAAAAATGAAATAAATTTTGGCTGATATTTTTAATTATTCATTGGCTTTAAACAATACAAAAACAGAACGAAAAAACGTTAAATTCGAAAAAGTTAGATATTCTAACAAAAATTTAAAATAGAAAATTTATGATCATACAAAAACTAAAAAGAGGCATTGTTATAAACTATAAAAATAATTAAATGGAAATAAAGATCAATAAAACATCCTAAGAGGTCTGTCTTTGTGAATAAATATGATAGAAGACATAAGAAAATTCGTCATTGTGGAATAGAATAAAATAGCATTAAATAGCTAGAAGTAAAAAGTTTTAGACCAAGCCTTCATTTAATAATGAACAGACATATTTATCTTAAAAGATTGAATTATACTATAAGAAAAAGCATAAATAATGGCTGTAATTAAATAGTAATCAATGTTCGGTTCATAAAACTAATCGTGCGCTTTGTAAAACTTAATACAATCGTCCAAGTGAATGTGCCATTTATCAAATTATCGAAAAATTTGAAAACAATTTTACTTTGCATAATACAGCAGTGTCTGTACGACTAAAAAAATGAAAAAAGTGAGGCCAATATTGCTTCTGTTAGTGAAAATTGCAAAATGAAGCTGGAAAACAGGTTACAGTAAAAGAAGTGCGTTACCAAACCATGATTAATGATTTTTTTTCCAAAAATAATTGAAAATGGTTTGCACGATATGTAATTTCAATAGAACGGTACTATGTGCCATACATCTACGGATACAATAGACTTATTGAGACAAAAGTTAAATGAGTTTATTATTTCACAAAATGTACCCATTAATTGGCTACCAAGATCATCTGATCTAACTACATTGGATTATTTTCTGTTGGGTTATGGAAATCATTGATTTATGCTGATAAACCACAAACAACAGAAGTATTAAAATAAACATTGAACGTGTAATTCATGAAATTGGACCACAATTATGTGAAAGAGTGACTAAAAATTAGACTAAACGAATGCACTATGCCAAACGAAGTCGTGATGGTCATATAAATGAAATTGTGTTCAATCATTAATACCGTAGAATATGTTTAAAAAAATAACTAATTAATTAAATTCTTTTTGTTTTATTTCCATTTGAACTTCTGAAGTGTTTATTGGAAAACCTTGTATAAAAGAAAATTTTAAAAAATATTCTAAACTATAAAATTATTTATTGTATACATACTATTAAAAATACATCTATTACTTTTCATCTTTGTTATTTTTTATCTTTGTAAACCTAATTATAATTGTTTGCATCCATTTTAATACAATAGAAGCTTTATTTATATTTTTCTATACATTGATTCTATAGTTCTATTGTATATCATCACAACTGGTTTCAGTACTTATAAACAACAATGTATATATATATATATATTATATATATATGTATTATGTTGTCAAGTATCTCCCTTCCGCTTTTTTTTTTTTTGTACATAGCTGCGAAATTCAAAAGACCAGAAGGCGGAAGGGAGATATTTGCCAACCTAATATATATATATATATATATATATATATATATATATATATATATATATACACATACACATATACATATACATATACATACATATATTAGGTTGTCAAATATCTCCCTTCCGCCTTTTTGTCTTTTGAATTTCGCGGCTATGTACAAAAAAAAAAAAAGCGGAAGGGAGATACTTGACAACATAATACATATACATATACATACACTAATTGCACATACACAAAATCTATCAAATTGTTTGTTGACACAGGTACTGAAACCAGTCATGACAAAATATAACAGAAATAGTTACCAAACCAATTCTTACATGAAAGGAATTGTTCGTAAAGAGTTATTAATTTTATAATAATTTAAAATGATTTTTATCCAGTGTAATAACAAAAAATAGTTATTTTGAAATATGACACACAACTTATGTGTTTTTTATTGGAAATTTATTATACATATATATATATATATATATATATATATATATATATATATATATATATATATATATATATGTAGAGAGAGAGAGAGAGAGAGAGAGAGAGTCATATAAATGTGATGCCTATAATTATGATTTGAAACATGTATATAAAGTGGTATATATGGAAACTTGTATAGTTTCTTTTAAATAATTTCATTTTTTTAACACAATTGTTAATTTGTATTTCTAAAAATATTTTGTCATTACTTTAAACATTCCACCCTTTTTTCATTTTCTATCTAATTGATGTACTATTACCATCTGCCTATATATGGACATCCAAATGTGACTTCTAGATTTGTGTTTTATTAAAAATAAAAAAATAAACTCTGCACATGTTTCCCTGTACACCACACTATACATATGTATCGCTGTACAACACTCTATACACATGTTTCCTTTTAATAAAACACAAATCTGGGAGTCATATTTGGATCAACTTATATATATATATATATATATATATATATATATATATATATATATATATATAGTATATGTATTAATGTATGTATGTATAAAATATGCAAGAGTTTATTTATGTAATACTAGGCTATAATATTTACATTTCTTCATCGCTTTAAAGCCAATTAATTCTATTTCCGAGAAATCGTTCTCGAAATAACAGACTTTTGTTCTCTTTCTCATCAACTTGTTCAAAATATTCTAAATAAAACTTAACGATTACTTATAAAGAAATAAAAATCTAAATAAAAAACTAGACAAATAAAAATCCAGTTTATTTAAATACACATCACAATACAAAGAAGCACACTCGTTTCTCGTTTACAACCAATCTTCATTCTTTAAGGAACGAAGCAAAAAAAAGCTCACCATCAACAACAAATAACTCCGTCATTGTTATTCCCGAACACAAACGCTTCTACCTCTCTTCGTGTACATTAATTTCTACATGCAAACACACATACACACACACATATGCATTCACATACACATACAGATATGAACTTAACAGTTTATACTACTTGTCTTTGTTCTTCGCGTTGAAACAATACTCCTCGACTACTAGTTCTACCCACTACAGTGTACGTTCATGACACACAAGGGTGGTAGATGTAAGAACAACGGACGAATTGATTTGTAGGCGTGGTGTCCTGCCGTGCCATTGGCGATGCAACAATGTTTTCTGTCAGACGCAAGCGCGTTGTGCGCGCGCGAAAGACCTACTACGCGATCGAAGTAGGCGTTTTTCGTGACGGCGACGACGGCTGCTGCGACCCGATGCCGCCGCGTCACACGGCGTCGACGAGCGTCGTTGTTGTCCTTTGCATTTTTCAACTACCCGAAACCATAGTCAGCGACCCACGTCTGCATACTTAGCAATTTCTCCGATCGTTGCAATTATTTGTTTGGGTCGTTTACAAAGTTTTATCTATAATATTTATTTATCAAATTGATACAAAAAAGGAATTAATACATCACATGTTTCTAAACTTACATATTTGATCTTTTATTGTATATATATGTGTGTGTATGTGTATACACATATATATATATATGTATTCTCTCTCTCTCTCTCTCTCTCTCTCTCTCTCTATATATATATATATATATATATATATATATATATATATATATATATACGAGGGTCGTTTGATAAGTATGGTAAATTTATTTATTGTTTAATTTAAATAATTAATTATTTTAATTAAATTTTTCAATTTAGTTTTTCTTACTTTTTTACCATACTTAACAAACAACCCTCGTGTATATATATATATATATATATATATATATATATATATATATATATATATATATATATATATATATAGATAGAGAGAGAGAGAGAGAGAGTGAGACGAGGGGGACGAGGAGAGGTAAATTAAATAAAGCTGAATTTTAAATATATTTTCATTTTATATGTGTAGAAGTACAATCTCTCTCTTAATATATATATATATATATATATATATATATATATATATATATATATATATATATATATATATATATATATATATATATATATATATATATATATATATATATATATATATATATATATATATATATATATATATATATGTATATATATATATATATATATATATATATATATATATATATATATATATATATATATATATATATATATATATATATATATATATATATATATATATATATATATATATATATATATATATATATATATATATATATGTATATATATATGTATATATGTATATATATATATATATATATATATATATATATATATATATATATATATATATATATATATATATATATATATATATATATATATATATATATATATATATATATATATATATATATATATATATATATATATATATATATATATATATATATATATATATATATATATATATATATATATATATATATATATATATATATATATATATATATATATATATATATATATATATATATATATATATATATATATATATATATATATATATATATATATATATATATATATATATATATATATATATATGTATATATATATGTATATATATATATATATATATATATATATATATATATATATGTATATATATATATATATATATATATATATATATATATATATATATATATATATATATATATATATATATATATATATATATATATATATATATATATATATATATATATATATATATATATATATATATATATATATATATATATATATATATATATATATATATATATATATATATATATATATATATATATATATATATATATATATATATATATATATATATATATATATATATATATATATATATATATATATATATATATATATATATATATATATATATATATATATATATATATATATATATATATATATATATATATATATATATATATATATATATATATATATATATATATATATATATATATATATATATATATATATATATATATATATATATATATATATATATATATATATATATATATATATATATATATATATATATATATATATATATATATGTATATGTATATATGTATATATATATATATATATATATGCTATATCTCCCTTCCGCTTTTTTTTTTATATATATATGCGAAATTCAAAAGACCAGAAGGCGGAAGGGAGATATGCCAACCTAATATATTTTATATATATATATATATATATATATATATATATATATATATATATATATATATATATATATATATATAACCATCAACCATTCTAATTCCACTACAGGATGAAAACCTTTACGAAAATTTTCCATTTCATATTCATAGATTTAGTAATAGATATGGGATCTTGACTCCTCGCCCTGATTCCACTTGGATGTTTCGAGTGCCATTTTACTTTCGCCAGGAATATTTTCTAACCTTTCTCTGCTTGGTTAAACTTACCAATATTCAAAGAATATCGAAGTACCTCTTCTTAGAATTTTATTTACATCTTTTCACTACTTTGATGCAATAAAGTAGACATTTAGAAAAGATATATATATATATATATATATATATATATATATATATATATATATATATATACTCACATGTTAAAATCACTTTAAAAAAAGAATGATAGTTATGGAGAATTTCTGTACTTTACTCACTAGAAATATTTTCATGAATAAGAAAATATTATCTTTTAAATATTCTTAATTTATTTTTCTTTTATTAATATTTTTAAGTTTATAAATAGAAACTAAAAGTTATAGCGAAATTAATCAATTATTTTCCGATATTACTTAAATAATTATAAATAAGCATTGAATTTATTAAATTCATTATCATTACAAAATATTTTAATGCTTTTTTTGTAATATTAATCATTGTGTTTATTATAATATTAATCATTTAATGTTTATAATAAAAATTTGAGCTTAACATTTTAAAATATCATTAATAAATATTATATTGTATATTTTGTTCTTAATTGAATAAAGAACAAAATATACAATAATATAAAAAAAGGTTAAGCTCAGAAAATGATTAAATGAAATGATTGAACATTTCAGTAATGTAAAAAATGCCAGTAGTTAAAATATAGTTGAGAATCGTTTATAAAAAAATATTACATATCTGTAAATAGGTTTACTGGATAAATTTTTTAACACTATATGTTGGCTCAAATGAGACTGAAAAGTTTAGCCGTACATTTACTTACTTACTATCATTTTCTATTTTGTATTATCCTTCAGTCTCATTTACGTCACCTTATAAATACTGATAGACCTTATACGAGTATAACTGTTTTACTGAAATATCTAATAAATTGATTTTTTTAAATAAAATATTTTTTCTTAATTTGTTATTCGATAAAGTATATGTTTGTTTGTAAGTGTGTGTAATATATATATATATATATATATATATATATATATATATATATATATATATATATATATATAATACGTCTACCGGAAAGTTCTGCCTGATAATGTAATCTCAAGTTTCAAAGATCAGTCATTCTACAGATATGGAATTCATAAATTACCATCATATTGGGAAGAGGTCATTAGTAACGAAGGAAAAATTATATAGTTCAGTAAATATTAATAAATATATTGAAAATATATAATTTTTTTAATTCAAAAACGGACAGAACTTTCCAATAGACTAATATATATGTCTCTGTGTATGTATATGTGTAACTGATAATTTAAAGAAATAAAAATAAATGACGAAATCTTACTCAGCAAGATTTTATGTCGATATTTTTATTTTCTTAACAAACTCAAACTTAAAAAAATAGAATTCTACAAAAAAATTCAAAAAATGATATTACAATGAATTATAGTAAGAGAAGTTAATGTACAATGAATTTGTAGATTACAAAAAAATCAAATTAAAAGGAATAAACATGGCACTTGTAAGCTAGTTATTAACAGTTCATTAACACAAAAAGAACATTTATAGATGAATTGAAGAAGAAAATTAAAATAAGAAGTTATCAGTTCGGGATATAGTCTATTATGAAATCGAATATTTTTCTCCATTTAAAGAAAGAAGTTTTTGATATATCGTACAAGTTCTCGCTTATAGTAGAAATATGAGTCTTAAATGTAATAATAACCAGAGGATACAGATAAAATAAAGAAGCATGTAAAGATGTATGCTAGAAATTACAGGTAGTCACGTTAGGAGAAAAAAAAGAATTCGAAAAAAAGCTTACAAAAGCCATTACAGAAACTTTAAACTAGAAGTGGATTAGTTATAAATAAAGGAGAAAGAATACTGATCGTCAAGAAAAATTATTGATTGAAAATCCAATGATATGAATATGCTTAAGAAGATACTTATAGATATACGGGATAAATTCGTGAAAAAAAAACTTTGAAAATATAAAATAAATATACAGGATTACTTAAAGTGGAAAATCTTTCAAAACAGGCCCTCATCCAGCTATAAATAAAAAAAAGTTAACTATATAAACAGACACAATATATATATATATATATAATATATAGGTGTTTTTTGAAGTGTGATAGAACTTAAAATTAAATTCCAATCGAAAGATCTATCTTACCTAAAAACACACACACACACATGTATATATATATATATATATATATATATATATATATATATATAATATATAGGTGTTTTTTGAAGTGTGATAGAACTTAAAATTAAATTTCAATCGAAAGATCTATCTTACCTAAAAACACACCCATGTATATATATATATATATATATATATATACATATATATTAGGTTGGCAAGTATCACCCTTCCGCTTTTTTTTACATAGCCGCGAAATTCAAAAGACCAGAAGGCGGTAGTGAGATATTTGCCAACCTAATATATATATATATATATATATATATATATATATATACACTGATCTTCTATAATTTAAATATTGTTAGCACAATTATAACAATCAATAATTAGTCAATTATACAATCGTTGGTCAATTACTAACCAAGTATAGAATGAAAATGAGATCTTTCATAAATTGAATAATGCTTTTTTTATATTACACTAACTCATTGTTCAATAAATTTTCATTTGAAAATGTTGGTAAAATACAAAGATGAAAAACGAGATTAATAAACTGAATTTTTCACTTTAAATTGTATGCACATTTTTTATACTTTTATATTTTAATAAAAAATATGTTCAGACTTTTGTATTCGTAATAACGATATATTGTAGTTAATATAAAAGAAAGATTTAAAATATACTTGTAACTACTTCATTTTTTAAAAGAGATAATACAGCAATAATTTTTTTTTGAACTTCGTTATTTTAAATTATCAAACATGCTGTTAAATGTAATTAGTATTAGTCTGTAAATTCACATTTAGTTGTAAATTGTTTATAGGAATTAATCTAATAAAATTGGTATTATATATTTAATTCTACTAGAACTTATTATCATATAATTTTTTATTTTATATCAATAGGATAAATAACATATCTGGAAATATATATATATATATATATATATATATATATATATATAATTAATTTTTAAAATAAAATAGTCAATAATACAATGTGTACATTTATAAACTTCAATGTATGTATGTATGTATGTATGTATGTATATATATATATATATATATATATATATATATATATATATATATATATATATATATGGTCATGTAAATCTGACGCCTGGATTTGTGTTTTACTAAAAAGAAACAAAATAAACTATACACATGTTTCCCTATACACCCTATACACATATTTTTTTTTAAAAAAAACACAAATCTAGGCGTCACATTCAGATTATCCTATTACAAAATAAAGAGGTGTTTTTAAGCATGATAAAACTTTAAATTGAATCCCTAGTGAAAGTTTCATTTAACCTAAAAAACATCCTACCTATATATATATATATATATATATATATATATATATATATATATATATTTATATATATATATATATATATATATATATATATATATGTATATATATATATATATATATATATATATATATATACATGCACACACACATACAAATATAAGGTATTTTTTTTAGGTTAGATAGAACTTTCTTTGATAGCTGATGGCAGCCATATTTGAATTTGTTTAATCTTATTTTGATATTTGAACTCAGTTATAGTATGGCAAATTATCATAGAAAGTTCAGTACTTCAATAACGCTTAGAAATTGTAAAAACTTATAAAAATCAATATTCGGTTCATAAAACTTATCGTGCGCTTTGTGAAACTTAACACAATCGTCTAAGTGAACGAGCCATTTATCGAATTGTTGAAAAATGTGAAAACAATTTTACTCTGCATAATATAGCAGTGTTTTTAAGGCTAAGAAATGCAAAAAGTGAGGCCAATATTGTTTCTGTTAGTGAAAATTTTTTAATGAAGTGCATTACCGAACAATGATTATTATTTTTTACCAAAAATTATTGAAAATGGTTTGCGCGATATATGATTTCAACAGGACGATGCTATGTACATACATCGGCAGAAACAATAGACTTCTTCAAACAAAAATTGAATAAGTGCATTACTTCACGAAATGAACCCATCAATTCGCCATTAAGGTCATGGGATCTAACTCCATTGATTTATTTTCTGTGTGGTTATGTGAAATCATTGGTTTATGCTGATAAATCACAAACAACAGAACTATCAAAAATAAACACTGAACATGTAATTCAAGAAATTGGACCACAGTTATGTGAAAGAGTGATTAAAAATTGGACTAAACGATTGCACTATGACAAGCAAAATCGTGGTATTCATATGAGTGAAATTGTGTTCCATCATTAATGCCATAAAATATGCATGAAAATAAAAAACTAACTAATTAAATACTTTTTGTTTTATTTCCATTTAAACTTCTGAAATGTTTATTGAAAAATCTTATATAACATAAATAAAATATTTATTAAATGTCAAATATTTATTTGATTATTTTAATACTTACAGATATTTACAAAAATAACTTGCATATTTGAATAGAGTATTTTATAAATGAAATAGTTAATAATATATTTCTCAATAGTTCATCGAAATAAATATTAACTAAAATGTTTTTATAGTATTATAGTATATAAGTATACATACTAAGCACATCTATGAAAAATACAATCAGTATATTTTCTTATTCCGAACAAACTGTAAATATCTAATTCATAAACTAGTATCAAACTCATCGTACAATTAACATTCTCTGTACAGTAAATCCATAAACAGAATTACAATAGTACAAGCGTAAGTAATAATTTTCAGTAGACAGTACCTGTTTTGAAATAAAGATTCTCGTTTCGTCTTCTCCCAACCTCCTTCGACGAGGGTGGTTTCGTTGCAGTGGTGGGAGAGAAATATCGATGCGAACAAGTATATTACATGTCAGTGAGTTGGAGTGAGATATACGAAATACCTTTTGTATCGAATGACTTTAATATTCTACTGACAGGTAAAGATGAAACAGAAATATTTAAGACGGAAGGAAGTGAATGCTTTTTTATTCTTATTCGGTATTACTAGGTCAAATGTGTATTATCGAATTGCATTTTATAAACGATTATACTGTAATCTTTCTTGTTCGTTAAATTTTATATGCGTTTCTATGATACTTAAACGATATAAAGTTATAATAAAAATATAATTTTATCGACGGTAAAAACTTTAATAGTATCTGATAAATTTTATACGAAACGAATTTATATATATATATATATATATATATATATATATATATATATATATATATCATAAAAGCCTATATTAGTCCACTTCTGGGTGAAAGTCTCATCGAATATCATTGACTCTTCCTAAATGTTTTCTAAAAATTTTTGATTGTTTTTTTGTGCATAGTTAATCCCACACAACCCTTACCTTCACTTACTTCATAATGTCATTTTTCCATCTTTGAGATGGTCTCTTCATTAATCTTTTTTTCTTGGTAATCATTCCATGATTTGTTTTTTATTCTTGTTAAGTGCTTTATCCATACATGTCTATTTCAACTATTTGATTTTTTTTATTAAATCATTGATTTGTAAAAAAATATATTCTCGTATTTATTTTCAAATTTTCCGATTACGTTTAGAAATTCTTAACATTATTTTTTCCATGCTTCGCTGAAATGTAAACAGTTTTTGCTTTATTTTGGCATTCAGTATATATATATATATATATATATATATATATATATATATATATATATATATATATATATACGAGGTGTGATCAAAAAATAAGGCGAATTTTTATTTTTTTCAAAGAATATTTATTTATTCATCAATTTTTATTTTGTCCCCTTCAAAGTAATCCCCCTCGGATATAATGCACTTGTGCCAACGCTTTTTCCAATCCTCAAAGCATTTCAAAAAATCATTTTTTGTGATCTTGTTCAGCTCCTCTTTCGATGCCGTCTTTATTTCCTCAATCGTTGCAAAACGCCGTCCTTTCATGGGCCTCTCCAGTTTCGGGAACAAGAAGAAGTCACAGGGGGCCAGGTCTGGGGAATACGGTGCCTGCGGCATCATTAGTGTGTTGGTTTTAGCCAAAAATTCGCGCACAAGCAACGATGTGCGAGCAAGGGCGTTATCATGGTGCAAAAGCCAATTTTTGTTCTTCCACAAATTCGGACGTTTCTGGCGGATTGCTTCGCGCAAATTGCGCATAACTTGCAGGTAATATTCCTTATTTACTGTTCTACCCTGTGGCAAGAACTCATGATGCACCACGCCCCTGCAATCAAAGAAAACTGTAAGCAAAACCTTCACATTTGATCGAACTTGGCGTGCTTTTTTTGGTCTTGGTGATCCGGAATGCCTCCACTAGGACGATTGAGTCTTAGTTTCGACGTCATAACCGTATAGCCATGTTTCGTCACCTGTTATGACCCTGTCGAGTAAATCTGGGTCGTCGTTGACGTCATTGAATAGCTCTTGGGCGATGCTCATGCGATGGTTCTTTTGGTCGAAATTGAGCAATTTCGGAACAAACTTCGCTGACACACGTCTCATGTCTAAAACACCCGTTAAAATTGATTGGCACAAACCAAACGAGATGCCAATATCATCAGCAATTTCTCTAATGGTAATTCGACGATTCCCCAACACTATTTTCTTCACTTCTTCAACGTTCTCATCAGTTGTTGACGTGCTGGGGCGTCCAGAACGAGGTTCGTCGTTGGTGTCTTCTCGGCCTTCTTGGAAGAGTTTATACCACTTGTAAACATTTTTTTGGCTTAAAGTAGACTCATCGTATGCCACTTTCAACATTTCAAGTGTTTTGGAGCACTTGATTCCAATTTTCACACAAAATTTAATGCAAACTCTTTGATCCATGATTTTCGACAGCGGAAAATCGTGGAGCCTGCAAAACACTTCTAACTTTTATGCCTCTCACCAACAAACTAAACATGCTACATAGCTGAAATTTGGAACATATATTCGAGACGAGTGTACCAACATAACCAAATAAAAAAATCGAAGATCGAACGGATGTAGCCCGCTAAATTTCAAAATTCACCTTACTTTTTGATCACACCTCGTATATTTTGCATCATTGCAAAAGTTCATTCCCGATTTTAAAATGAAATGCAAGAGGTTATTTTTTTAACTAAACGATTTTATTAATCACTTAAGTAATCTCCATCGTATTCTATATTTTTTCCCAACGTTCTTCTAATTTATAGATTCCATTTTTATAGAAGCAGGTTGGTCTCGAGGTGAAGACGAAGTAAGGTAACTACTGACTGCCTCCACATTGTTAATTTCTTTATTGTTTGAACTGTTCTGTAGTGATCGAAACAAGTGACAATCTGAATGTCCATATATGGATAATATAGTGGATGCTCCATAAGTTCCCATTTTAACTAATTCACTTTTTGCAGTCAGTTTTGTGACATGTGGCTTTGCGTTGTCGTGGTGGAAGATGATTCGCCAAAACTGAACGTTTTTCTTCGATTTCCGCGTCCAGTTCAGTCAGTTGTGAATAATATTTTCCCGCATTGCTAGTCTGACCAAGTTGGAGCAGTTAAATATAAATAATTCTCTTGCAATTCCACCGAACAGATAGCTTCACCTTCATCGGATGCAAGTCATCCTTAATCACTGGTTCCTCGTTCTCATTTGTTTCCTCACAAGATCGTTTGCGCTATGCGTTGTTGTAAAGAATCTATTTTTCGGCACCAGGTACTATACGATCAAAAAAACAAAAACAACTATCTTTTAAGATGTCCACGCAAAGAAACGGGCGTAGCGACGCGATTTAACTTATTTCTTTCGGTCAATGCATGTGGTACTCATGTATCATATTTCAAAGTAAAAGAAAGGTTCTTTAAATAACTAAATGAAGTCGACTTGTCAATGTCCAATTCTTTGGCGATCTATTCCGTCAAAATACGTGAATTATTCTCAATTAAAGTACGCACAAATAAATTACGCACACCTTAGTAGGGCGCCCAGAGTGTGGTTGGTTGTCGAGATTAAAATCACTCGGTTGAAACGATAACAAATCATTTTATCACAGTTTGAAAGGCCAGGGCACAGTCCTAATTAAACCTCCTGAATGTTTTTCATAACAACGCCAACAGTTACTCCGCTCCAATACTCGTATAACATGACATAACGCAAATGTATGTTATTGATGTCCATTTTAAAAAATTTCTCATACATAAAACGAATCAAAACAAATATATTTGTCGCTCAAATAACAGCTATGATTACCACCATTCCAAAAAAAATGCAATATGTGTACATAACAATCAATAGCGTCTCTCTGCAGATTTCTTAACACTATTTATTGGAATCGGGAACGAACTTTTGCAACGATCCAATATATATGTATATATATAATTTAGAATTATAGATAGGATTATCTCATAAAAAATGTATATTTTTATGTAAACTTTTGAAAAGAAACAAATAATGACATTTTAATTTTAATTCAAAATGTATTTTCTATTATTATTTATAAATTTTCCAAACTTAATCTTAACTTTTCAATACCCTGGTAATAAACTTTTTGATTTGGAGCTATAAAGAATAAATCCAGTTCCTTTCGGACATCAATCTCTCTATTAAACTGTTTTCATTAGTGTGTTTTTGGATACTTTTGCATAGATAATAATTTGATAAAGTCAGGTTGAAAGAATAAAGTGGATTTGTCATAATTTCCCATTCAAACTGCTTTAGATTTTAAAGCATTTCTCGTAGCGTTTAAGATCAGACGTTTTTTGGAGAAGAATTACGCCTTTTTCGTTAGCTAGTGTAGACCTTTTTCGTTAATAGATTAATGTTAATAGATCAATATAGATTTCGTTAATAGCCTTTCCAGTTGTTCACATACAGCACTTTCAAGATGGATTGATGATCTGATAGTTGCTCATAATTGATAATTCTATCCATATCTTACCAAATTAACATAATCTTCCATGGTTGTTTCTCCCTTCGCCTGTAGAGATGATGTTTAGTTGCAATGAACTCATTATCTTCGATATTTAATAATATTATAAATAATTCATTTCTAGTCACCAGTAATCACTTAAATCAGGAATAGCTCCTTTTCAAGTCTACAGAGATAAAAAGTAAATGTCAATTTGTTGCTTCAGATTAAATTCAGATAATTTGTAAAGAAACACCTTAGCAATAAGGACCTAGCATAGAAATTTTATCAATCGTTTTTAAATACCCATGGACCGTTGAATGGGTTAATTGAAGTTAGTTAGCTAATTCTTAAAATACTATTTTTTTAAAAAATCTTATTACTTATGGGGACGATCATTAAGTATTTTTTATGTGAAAATTCAAGTTGTTTCTTTGTATATATCAACTGAAAATATTTTTGAAATTGTTTTAATAATTTGATATTTCTAACAATAAACTTTTGAATTCAATACAGTAAAATTTGTACTTTAGCATTTTTATCAAAAGTATGGAAAAAAATTCGAATGAATTAATAAGTACGTTAGATATTACATAACTATTTGAATTTATATATATATATATATATATATATATATATATATATATATATATATATATATATATAGTCTTACAGACACTGCTCTACTATGCAGAGTAAAATTGTTTTCAAATTTTTCAACAATTTGATAAATGGCACATTCACTTGAACAATTGTATTCTATTATTATGTTTCACGAAACGCACAATAAGTTTTTCCAACTGAACTTTGATTTTTATAATAACTTTAAGCGTTGTTTAAGAGTTAAACGTTCCATGATAATTTGCCAAACTATACTAAGTTGAAATGTCAAAATGAATTTTAACCCCAACACCACAATAGTTTAAAGTGTTCAATAATCACTTATTGTTCACTTATTATTTACAATTATATAGTTTATAATTATAGAGACATTTTAACAGAAAGGCTCTGATGATGATGGCGTATCCATAGAAATGCATTAGCCGATAAAATTATAGACTATATATTTATAAATAATAAGTGAAAAATAAGTAATTATTGAACACTTTAAACTATTATGGTGTTGGGGTTAAAATTCATTTGTGTAAAGTGAATCAATCACAGTTTCAAAACAACAAATAATGTCAAAATAAACTTAAAAAAATTCAAACATAGCTGCCACCAGCTGTCAAAATTCAGACATTTTGATTGGAAGACCCTTTATATATATATATATATATATATATAAATAAATAAATAAATAAATAAATAAATAAATAGTGTCATCTAAGTGTATCGTGTATATTTGTGTTTTATTAGTAGGAGACATGTGTATAGGAAAACATGTGTATAGTTTCTTTTTAATAAAACACAAATCTAGACGTTACATTTGGATGACACTATTTTATATGTATATATTAAGGAGGTTGGTCTGTTAAAAAATATGATAAGATTAGTCTAAAATTTGAATATAATGATCATAATAATGATCAAATTCTTCAGGAATTTTTTTTGAAATTTTTCTCCATCCCGTTTTGAAAATTAAAACATGAACATTGTAACTTATAACATGGGCTCTTATGGCGGTGTGGTATAAATTGAAACTTAAGTCATTGAAACTCCACTAAAAAATGCCAAGAATTTTTTAAAATATGTTTTATTGTAAAGCTTATATTTTTAATAGTATTATCACTCGAGTAAAACAAATCTTCCAACGCCGTTTGCAAGTTTTTAGTTGAAAAAGAATTGTAAATGAATGATTTTAAAGTTAGAGCCAGTACGAACTGTACAGCCAGAACGAATCACGGCGCAGCACTATAGCCACGTGACACATACGATGCGTGTTTAGTCGTGTTCATATACCATGTATGCTATACAGAATTATTTATTTGCAGTTGGCAAACATTATTTTAGCCCATACAAAAGTGTAGACCACTACTCCTTACCCCGCGACCCTGTAAGACTATGACCAACCTCCTTAAGTCGTGTAATATGAAATGTCAAATTATTATATCGGAAATAATTTAAAAATCCGACAATTTTATATTACACGACCAAATATATATTAATATATATATAAATATATATATATATATATATATATATGTGTGTGTGTGTGTGTGTGTGTGTAATATGTACGTTTTTATAAAGAGAGGCAGACAGAGAAAACAATAGAAAGATATATGTGCTTTTTAAAGTAATAATGCACTACATAAATATAATTTACTTTAATTACATATTCTATAATAGAAATAAATGTACGTTTTTATGTGTGAGATAATTTTGAACTTATTTTTTTGGTACGTATCATCTTTTAATATAAAAATATTATGTACATAAACATGTAATTTAAATTAGAAAATAAAGATTACTAATTGAAATGATATAAATTGAAATTACAGAAATAATATTTTTTTTAAATAATTTTGATAATTAAATTCATTTTTATTTCTTTCTTTCTCGTTTAATTGCGTGCCACAATTTTTTTTCTAAAAAATAATATATTTTATTGTTAATCTATATAGAAGAATGAAGGTATTTTCAAAACAAATATTTATTATTTTATTTGTATTTAGGTCATGAAATCAGAAAATTGTTTATTAATAAATATTTATATATATATATATATATATATATATATACATACATACATACATATGTGTATATTAATCATAGATTCTAATGTATTTTAAAACATAAAAAAATTCTATAAAAGATAAAACTAGTTTATTAAATACTTCAGTAAGATAATCTATATATACTTTAACATAAAAAATATTAATCTCAAGATGAATAAATTTTAATACGTAAACATTATTACGAATAAAAAGTATAAAAAATTGATATTTCATAGATATATTTTTTTAATTTTAATTATTTATCACTAGTTATTTTAATAATAAAAATTGTTAAAAACAGTTTTAAAATATTTTAGTGTCAAAAAGGTAAATGACAATGAATTTAATTTTGACAGTCCATTGTACAAGAAAATTTCGTTTGTAAATATCGTACTGAATATATTATTTAGTGAAAAAGTATATTACATATGAATTGTAAATATTTCGGTTTAATATTAAAGGATTTTTCAATATTTCTAAATAAATATTGTCTCCGAAGATTATTTTTGAAAGAGATTGTTGATCAATAATGCATATTTAATATACAAACAAGCATTTTGCCTTGATTTATAGATTTTTAAAAATCCTTTGATCCAATCAATACGTCAACGATATTAAATCCATTAAATAATCAAGGAATTGAAGAGGTATATGTTGAGATCTTAGAAAATATTTATAAAAATACTACATCCTCCGTACAAGTGTACACGAAAAATAGAGAAATTTAAAATTATGAAATGGGTGAACAAAGCTATACTATATCACGAAAAATACGAGTATTTATATCTGCGCTAGAAAAAGTATTTAAAGTATTTATGGACTAAACTGATAATCTGAAGTAATAAAAATAAATGGATAAATGTTTATTTACTTAAGATTTACTGATAACATTATTATTTTTTTGGAAAACACAAAAAAAAAATAGAAAAATTGAAAGAAGAAAGTCAAAGGATAGGTTTTATGATAAACCTCGAAAAGGCAAAAGTAATATGGAATGAATTTTCGGATCAAAAAATAATCGAAATAAAAATAAGAAAAATAGAAGTTGAAAAGTATGTATATCTAGGACAACTTATAATAATAAAGAAATATTTATAGATGAAGTAAAGAAAACAACAAAATAAGAAAATGGTGTTAGTTGGAAGGAAATTCGAAAATTATAAAGTCGGAATCCTTCTATCTTAAAAAATAAAAGTTTTCGATTAATCTATCCTACCTGTTTTTATTTATTGCAATGAAATATGAATCTTGAATTCCAGAATAACTCAGCAAATCCAAACAACATAAGGAAATATGGAAAGATTTATGTTAGAAGTAACATAAACATAGTGTAAAGGAAATGAATGGATCAGATATAAAAAAAGTTTTGATTGTTATAAAAAAGTAAAGTTTGAAATTATTCGAAAAAAATATTTTTCTACACTCTATCAATGAAAAAAATTCAAATTTTATCTTTATTTTTCAGTGCCTCTTTTATATTCTACAGACCATTTTAATTTTTTATGTGCTTCTATAGAAATAAATTACATAACATGTACACTTATACCATAATTTAAAGCAATGTATGTCAAAAACTTTATTTTTCTAAAAAGTTCTAATATTTTTTGTATTATTATTATTATGCTATTTTTGGTTTGGTTCATTTAAATTGACTACTGTATATTCTTCCGTCTAAAATATTTTTAAGTGGTGTTTATATATGTGTTTTCACAATCTATATTGTTTTTTTTTAGAAGCACATTCGTATCTCAAAATATTCCAATTTACTTAAAATATTTTATAATTTTGTATATGTCTGTGATATGATCATATACATACAATAGTACTTCTGCAACTTCCTAAATAGCACGTAAAATTCTTACTGATTTCATTTGAAGTACAAATATTTTATTTATATAAATATTAAAAAGAAAACTGAAAAGCTTGTATACATAACATTTATTTACAGTTGATATTCTATTTTTGAAATGAATTTAAAGTTTTCTTTTTAAATAAAAAATATAATTTTTGCACATTTCTTATAAATAGATCACCTTCTTTAATAGCATTACTTTTAATTGTTTTAAAATCTGTACTTGATTTAATGTTTATATATATATATATATATATATATATATATATATATATATAAAGGCTTTTTTAAAGGTGATAAAACTTTAAATTGAAATAAAATACGTATTAATTGACCAGATGACCATTTATTTGACATTATTCGAAAGATAATTTTATGGCAATAATATATAAAAAATAATTTTGGGCACTTGTGCAACTACGGTTACCTTTGATATATCGAAATCTCTCAGTTCAATTTAGGGTCACTTTTTCAAGCAATTGAGGCCTCATGTTTACAAGAACGCGAGTTATGTTGGTTTATAATGCCTCAATCGTTGCTAGTTTATCAGCATAAACCAAAGACTTCACATATCCCCAAAGAAAATAATTCAGAGACATCAAATTACACGATCGTGAAGGCCAATTCAAAGATCCATTTCTGGAGATAACATTATCGACGAATTTTTGTTTCAATAACTCGATTGTTTCGGTCAAATTATGGCACTTGGGAATATTCTGCTGAAATAACATCTCTTTCAGATCGATTTTATGCAAATTTGGAAACAAATAATCATTGATCATCGTTCAGTAAGGTACACCTTTAACGGTAATGCGCTCTCCGGCTTTATTTTGAAAGACATCTGGATATAATGGGCTCTCGTAAATCACTCCAGGATTAGTCTCACTCTAAATGCGGCAATTTTGCTTATTAACGCACCTGTTAACCAAATATGAGTCTCATTACTGAACAAAATGTTATGTTCTTTAGGTTTGGGGAACAGAATACTGATTTTTAAAATAAATTTCCATAATTTGGAAACGTTGCTCAAGTATAAAACGTTCTCTAATAATTTGCCAAAGTATACTGAATACAAATGTCACTTAGAACGTGCAAATTGACAACTGACTTGACAGTTAACCCTATCTAAAGTTCTATTCAACCTAAAAAAACATCTTTATATTTTAAGATATTTTATCTATTATTAATTGCAGTAATTAGTAATTTTCCAATTAAATTAGAATTTATTTTGGAGGCTGTTTTAAATTTGGATATTTTGGTTTCATATTATATTATATATCATAGTAATATTTAGTTAGAACACATTTTAAATAATTTATCACTTAAATTATATATATATATATATATATATATATATATATATATATATATATATATATACACTTAATAGAATTATTTCCTTGTGTTTTTTAATCACTTTTTATTATTGGTTTTATATTTTTTATAACATTTGTTACGACACTTTTTCTTGTTGTTTTTTTAATACAAAAGATTTACTCACTTCCAACACTAATAAATTTTATAAAAGTGTTCAATAATTATTTATTGGTCACTTTATTTGTTTAAAAGTTAATGAACATTTCGATAACCATATCAATATTGTTAAATCGCTACATTTGTATAAATCTATGAATTTATAGTACTCTAATAATAATATATTACCAACTACATGCACATCTGTAAATAAAGTTAATAATCAGTGATAGTGAAATTTTTTTTAAATTTTTTTTTATTAATGGGAGTATATTATTTGTTTAGTAATGAATAAGCAACAGTTCCAAATAAATAGTGATCCATATTCACTACTGTTTACAAAATTAAATGTTTCGTAATAATATTTTAATTAATAAATACATAATCATAAATAAAAATAATGTTTTATACTTTAATATATATATATATATATATATATATATATATATATATATATATATATATATATATAAGTATATATGAAGGTCAATCAAATATAAACCCAAGTTTTTCCGTACTTTTTATTAAATTAATATTTTTAAAATGTACATACAAATCATCTTTTCTACAATACAAAGTTACTGCTAAAATTTAAATACTGTTTCCACCGAATTGGCTGTTTTTTTATTCCTGTATAATAGAAAGAAGTGGATAGTGTCTAAAGCCAATTTCACACGGAGTGTTTTACTTCTTCATCATTTTCGAACCACTGTCTTCCTAACGCCTCCTTGAGTAGTTCAAATAAATGGTAATCACATGGCGCTAAGTCAAGGCTACGAAGGAGGTATTAAGCATTAGTCCAGTGTATTTGGGTTAACTTTTCTTAGATTGAAGAGGCAGTGAGAAACTTAGCATTGTCGTACAGAAGCATCTTGCTGCGGATGGAGATGATACATCATTTAGACCGATAGACTTGATTAAACAATTTTTATTATTAGGAAACATCAACTGTCCTTTTTTCTCAGAAAAATCTGACGTATATAACTCCTCTTTAATCACAAAACACAGTGGAAAAATCCTTACCTGCAAACAACTTTGTTTTCGTCTTCACTGAACCTCCATCAACTTTTTTCATCACTTCATACTAACCAGATTCGACTCTGGGCTACAGTGATGCATCTATGGCTTATACCAGGTAAGAATACGATTCAAAAATGTATCCCCATCAGTTTCGAACCTGTATACAGTCTTTGACAAATTTCAACTATAATAGATTTATAAACTGTATTTAATAACAGTAGAACCCATTGTGCCGAAATTAACTCATTTCGAATGACAGACTCCACATTGTGATAAGTTATCTCAATTCATTTACAAATTTGGTTCATTGTTAATTATCTGTCACCTTCAATATAATCCTGGATTGCTCGAATGTTGTCTGGCATGAAGCTGGTTTCGGGGTTACCCACATGCATTAAGTTTTACACGTCATACAATAACATCCACTAGCGAACGCCTTATATCATCTAAGTACTTGTGTCTTCGATAAAATTTCATTTCTGAACTGTTCATAAAATCTTCGTAAAGTCTGTCAGGTTCATGTTTTCGTTCGTTAAAAATTTGATTATAATGCATTGTGCAACAGAACTAGGTAATACTTAGTCGCTCATCATACTAGGTACTAAAAAAGAAATGCGAAGTTATTTGTACAACAAAGAGGGAGTCTAAATACCCTCACATCCACACTCAGTCTCAACCAAAAATGTTCACTTGTTCAGAATTAGGAAAAAATTCGGTTTATATTTGACTGACTATTATGTGTGTATGTATGTGTGGGTGTATATATATATATATATATATGCATACAGAAAGACCCGTCATTACTTCTCATGCAGAAGAAGTGCATTTGGTTTCTAAACGGAGGTAGAAAGCAGACGCGATTCTTAAGTCTTAATAAAGGCACCTTGTTTACGAGAGTAAATCATAAATAAAAAAATTCTCACCAACCCGCGTGATCAGTACAACGATTAATAACCAAATACCAATAAACAGTAATATTCATTAAAAGTATCCAATTACACAAACCAATATAAAATTCGAAATAAATGGTGTTTCATATTGAAATAAACAGCAATGAACTCTAAAATGGTGTCTATATCATTTCGCTAGTTTTCTCCTCCTCTATATATGGAGCTACATGAGTAATCGGGTTATATTTTATAATAAATCGTGTATATATACATATATATATATATATATATATATATATATATATATATATATATATATATATAGAGAGAGAGAGAGAGAGAGAGAGAGAGAGAGATTTCCAACAAGAACTTTAGAAGTTTAAATGAAAATAAAAAGTATTCAAATAATTAGTTATTATTTTTATTTTTTAAGCATATTCTATGGCATTAATGATGGAATATAATTCCATTCATATGACCATCACGGCTTCGATTGACAAAATGTATTCGTTTAGTCCAATTTTTAGTCACTCCTCACATAATTGTGGTCCAATTTCATGAATCACACGTTCAATGTTTATTTTTAATGCTTCTGTTGTTTGTGATTTATTAGCATAAACCAATGATTTTACATAAACCCACAGAAAATAATCCGATGTAGTTAAATCGCACGATCTTAGTGGCCAATTGGTGGGTCCATTTCGTGAAATTATGGACTCATTAAACTTTTGTTTCAATAAGTCTAATGAAGTTTTTAGAATTTCTAAGCATTGTGGAAGTGTTGAATGTTTCATGATAATTTGCTAAACTATATTGAGTTGAAATGTGAAAATGAGCTTAAAAAAAGTTAAACATTGCTGCCACTAAGTGCCAAAGTTCTGATATTTATATATATATATATATATATATATATATATATATATATATATGAGATTAAAGAATAGTAAAAAAATATTTAATGATTATAAGCAATTAAATATATATTTTTAATTTCAATATTATTTTTCAAAAAGACATTAGCTTGGAGGCAATAAATGCTAGATTGATACTTGAATTTCATCCACATCATTAATACACTATTCAGTTAAATAGTTTTATATTAATAGAAATAAATGATAATTTAAACCAGCCAAGTATAGTGAATGAGTTCACTAACTACGGAAGAATTTTCCAGTTCACGTTAAAGATTGTTGTGTGAATAATAAAAGCAACATATGGTCTATTGTTGTCCTGAAGCAAAATGTTTTCCTAAGTTTCTTGTCTAGTAAATGGTCTTTTTATTCTATTTTTCTATCCAAATGATTTAATTTACCACCATAGTAGTTGGAAATGATTATTTCACCTGGCCAAAGGAATTTGTAAAAGCATACCTTTATCTCCCACCAAATAAACAGAAGGAGCTTTTTGCTATATATGTTCGGTTTGGCCATTGATGTTAATAGCTAATTGGAGTCTCTACATAAATACATATATACATTTAGTTTTATCAAATATAATTCATTTTTTGTTTCCAGTAATAATTTTTCACGACTTAGCAAGCAACAAAATACATCTGTTGAGTCAGTTGAAAATACTGTTTTCTGAGAATTCATTCAGCGTCCACTTTCCGAGCTTCTAATTTTTCCGTTTTAAGTAAATCATTTAAAATCTGTTACTTGATTAACTTCTAGCTATTTTAGAACTTCTTTTTACTTCTGCTACGAATATTCATTCTATAATACCTGCTAATCATCTTCCTCCAATCTTTATGACCTTCCAGAGTATGGTCAGAAACTGCCATTAAAATTACTGAGTTTAAAACGTCGAAACTAATATTTACAAATATTATAGGACAAAACACATTTACCAAAGACAAAGCATTTTGTTAGCATGTTTTAGTGTTTTTTCTTTTTGGAATTCATATCGAATTCAGTATCGAAAGTAGAGCTTCTGTGAGGCTGTCTTTATCATTAGATCATGAGATATGACATTTCACAGATTGTGATACCAACTATTTAAAAACGAAAAAGAAACCCCACATCAGCCCACTACTGGGCAAAAGCCTCATCGAATGTCATATGAAGAGTTTTCCGAGCCTCTTCCATTCTTTCCTGTCGCTGGCCAATCTCATCCAACCTTGACTTCCGCAATACTTCACAATTTCATCTCTCCATCTTTAGATCTCTTTTTATCTCTTGGTCTCCATTCCGTAACAATCTTCGTCCTTCGTAGCAATCTGTTGTCCTCTCTTCTCGCTATATGTCCTACCAATGTCCATTTCAACGATTTAACTTTCTCTATTATATCAATTACTTTTGTTTGTTCTCTTATCCATTTACTTGTTTTTCGGTCCAGTTTAGAAATTCCTAACATTATTCTTTCCATGCTTCTCTGGGCAGTTAACAGTTTCTGTTTCATTCTTACGTTTAAAGACTAAGTTTCTGCTCCATACGTATAGGCCGATAATACACATTGGTTATACGCCTTTCTTTTTAAGCTGATTGGTATATTGATTTTCATTTTACTATTTAGTCTCCCAAATATTGCCCATGTAGCTCTGATTCTCGTTTTGATTTCTGGCCGTAAATCACCATCGTATCTTATAGTTTTCTTAGGTATTTTATTTCATCTACTTGTTAGCATTTATATATATATATATATATATATAGAGAGAGAGAGAGAGGTTATGGGGGGAAGAGTAAGTACATCTACTAAAAACAAAATCAATTTATTAGTATAAATTCTCTTCGAAAGCAAATTATAAATTAATAAATAACCTTCGATTTAGTTTCAAACTTGTAAATATAAATAAAAATCAACTACAATTATATTCTGAAAAAAAATTATAACATAGTTGGAGTGTATAAAATACTAGAAAAAGAATATAATTTAGAAATGTATTATTAAATATTAAATTTTTCTTACTATCATCAACTTCAAAGTCGATACTTTAATTTCAGATTAGAATGCATTAATCACCGGTAATAAACACTGTTCATTTTAATAATAATACAAAAAATATGTACAAAATAGTTTTATTAATTCAAAAACTTAATAAAAATTGAAGTAATAATTAAAAATCAGTACACATATTTATTTTTATTTTTTAAAAATATATATACTCATTTAAACATACTTTAAAAAGTAGACAAAATAGTAAAAAAAATCAGACGTACATAGAAAAATAAATGGTTTTTTTCTTGCACTCAGTTTATTAATATAATAACTTATTCAAACACATTATTTCTAAAAATGAAACATAGACAAACTAAGCTGTGATAAAACATTGATGTCAGAATAGAATCACTTTACATCATCCATAAAAAAATTAAATCTTGATATTCATTATAAGACTCGTAGAGTATTACATAGTACGTTGTTTATTATTCAAGTATGTCGTTTTACTGTAAAATACAATGAAATCAACAAAACCTAGAAATTTGAAAAAACTAGAATTATTGTAAACAGATGTAATATTATTCTATAGCGATGATTGTTCAAATTCATTATTCCAGACTATAGAAACTGCATAGAAAATAAAAACAAGTTTTCAAATTTTTTTTTGTCAAATTAAGGGTTTAATTCTTTGAAGAATTATAATGTTAATTCACGTAAATATACAGTCATTCAAATGTGACGCCTAAATTTGTATTTTACTAAAAAGAAACATGTGTATAGATTGGTGTATAACGATAAATGTATATAGTTTCTTTTATTTCTTTTTAATAAAACACAAATCTAGGCGTCATATTTAGATGACCCTATATATTTTAAAAATTCATATATAACTCTTTTATTGAGACGTTAGAGCGACTCTTATTTATCAGTATTGTGCTACAACCAGTTTTGGCATCGTGTCATTTTCAAATAGTCGATTGATATTCAGTACTTAAGACAGATTAAAACATTTCGTTATTCATCTATATATATATATATATATATATATATATATATATATATATATATATATATATATATATATATATATATATATATATATATCTTTTTTAAAAACATACTATGAATAATATTGAATTAAAATATATTAGTTATCATTGTTTGTTTTGAAACTGTGGCGAATTCACTTTAACACAAATGAATTTTCATCACCAATACCACAATATGTTATAAAGTGATTAAAAAAAGTGAACAATATGTTATTATTGAATACTTTATAACCTATTGCGGTGTTGGAAGTTAAAATTCATTTGTAATAAATATATTAATTGTTTCACTGTATTGTTGTGGTCAAGTAAATTGTTTAATAAAAAAGAATTAATTTTTAAAATAAATTGATAATACCCTTCTATCGATCAAATGTGTAATTAATTAATGGAAAATTAATTAATAGTATATTATTTGACAGATTCAAGAAAATTGACAAATTTTTTATTCGTCTAATTTAATCGCAGTTCTATTAATCTTGTTCTAATTTATATAACGTCATCCAAATGTAACGCTTAGATTTGGGTTTTATTTCAAAGAAAAAAAGTAACTATACACATGTTTCTTTTTAATAAAACAAAAATCTAGGCGTCACATTTGGATAACTCTCTCCCTCTCTCCCCTCTCTCCCTCCCTCCCTCCCTCTCTCTCTCTCTCTCTCTCTCTCTCTATATATATATATATATATATATATATATTTATATATATATATATATGTATTCCCAATGTTACGACCTTGTTTGATATTAGTAAGTAACTTTATTCCATTATTAAAATACTAAAGAACTTTAAATCTAAAAGTCAACCATTAGCATCTTCTAGCTGTGCTAACAATTTAAGGCACACTTTTCTTGTGTATTAATATAAACACACTAGCTGTGCTTTTATCACTAGCACTGCCACACTACACTAGCTCAAAAAGCTTCTTTTCTCAAAAGTCTTCTTACTAAGTTTGTATTGTCGAGGAGTTGAATACCCATCACATTCACGTGCTGCAGAAGTCTCTTCGTGATTTCTTGCAAATTTTTGAATTTCACTATTTACAAACTCCATTTTCAGGTCGCTATGTTGGTCGTCTTTTTTAACATACCAGGGTATATTTACGTTGTTCGTTAATACTTTGTACCTTTTTATATATCTAGATTTCCAAACAATAATTTCTCTTATTCTTCAGTTGCACTCTTTAGTTTACTATATAACTGTCTTATTTTTTATTTAAATTTCTCATTTCTACTATAACATCCGTAACTTTGATTTTCTGTCTGATTCACTTCTGTCTCTTTCTATATCCAAGTACTATTCCTAACAAACATCTTTACACGCTTCTTTGTTTTACCTGGAGCTGCTGAAATACTCTGGTATTTAAGACTCCTGTTTTATTGCCATAAGTGAGAACAGATAGTGTGAATGAATCAAAAACTTTTCTCTTTAATCATAGAAAAATATTCAATTTTATGATCTTATTATATAAGATCATCCAAATATGACGCCTTGATTTGTGTTTTATTAAAAAGAAACATGTGTATACAGTGGTGTGTATAAAGAAACTTGTGTATAGTTTCTTTTTGTTTTATTAACACTAGAACTACCGATGTTAAATATATACCTAGTTTTATCGCACTCGTCAAATTGACGTATTTTTGATCATGGCTTTCATTTTAACTTTTCACTTAGTTTATGTAAATAAAAGAATATAATTTAACAAAAACAACACTTAATATAATAATTCATTAATTATTAATACAAAAAAAAACAAACAAAAACACTTTCTATTTGCATTTATATTATAGCACATTTGATATGTATGGAATAACTATGAATCACATATTTTACAAATACATGTTATCTGTGATGAACACTTGCCACAAACATATTTGTCAGTTCGTAAGCAAACACTTCTCTCGCTTTTTTTGTCGAAACGAATGAATCTCATAATTTCCGAAAATCTGTTTCTACTCATAGTTTCGGCAAAGAAAGAAGGTCCCCATTTTTTGGACCACAAATACAATAACTTCATGTTTCTTGTTTCGTAGGCTCCTCGAGCATACAAAATGGCTATAAAAGCATATAACTCGTCCATAGTAATTTTCCAGTTGTTCTGTAAAATGTTTCTGGCCTGTAGCTCAGTGTAAGCTTTTATATGGCTCATAATTCTATTATCAATTATAAGCCGAAATACACTACTAACATTACCAAGCATAATGTTTCGCTTCGCATAACCAGTTGGGCCCGAAGTATCCTTGAATATAGTACGTAATGGCAATCTACCAACACAACCATTCCCTAATTCTTCCCATTCAGTACCGTCGACAGCAATGTCTTTTTGCTGTCTTGGTTCGGTTTCTGTTTGGCTATCCGATTCAGTATCTGAACATATTCGCAATCGCTTACTGCGTTTGTGGCTATTTTGGTGAATTTCATCTTCACTCCTCGAATCTTCACTTTCATATTGATTTTCTTCACTTTGTTCAATATCTCGTACTTCAATTTCATCCTCAGCTTCTTCAGAGTCTGAAAAATCAGTTTTATTTTCCACGCAAGATATGTCTAAATCATTATTACTTGAATTAGTATCCGAACTGTCTTCATTTATACCAGTGAGTTCTTTGAATTCTTCGAATAATTTTTTGCTTCCTGTAAATCGTTTCATTGTTGCTTAGGATTTACAAAAAATAAATTTAAATTTTTAATAAAAATATGTTCATACTTTTTTCCCAGATTGGACTTTTCACAGATTACACTTTGCACCAAGAACTTTATCACATTAGAAGTACAACTGATAATGATTGCAACCTATTTTTCATATGAAAAATGTACCTAAAATTTTTCCAGGAAATGTCTGAAAGCGATATATGTGTATGCAAGGATGGACATCAATACGTATTTACATTCACTTGAATATAAATTATTATAAATTTTGAGATTGCTAATGTCGTCAATTTGACGGGTCTTGGTATAAATAGGTATAGGTCATACTAATTATGGAAGTTAAAGTAGCTAAGTGGAAATTGAATAGGAATATTTAATTGTTCTTATATTTCATTAAAAGTCGTCATAAAATTCTAGAACAATACATAAATCATATCGAAATTTTTAAGCACGTAATTTGAAAATCGTCAAAATGACGCTCTTGGTAGTTCTAGTGTTAAAAGGAAACGAAACACAAGTTTCTTTAAACACCTGTTTTTTTAATAAAACATAGATCTATGCGTCACATTTGGATTACCATATTTATATATATATATATATATATATATAATGAACAAACACTTTATTTATATTTAAATTACTTCGAAGAAAAATCAAAATTGTTATATTACCAATTTTCTTGTGATATTTAGAATATCCCTAACAAACTTTCTATAAGAATATGAATTACATTTTTTTAAAAATATAAAAATTAATTGTATATGACAGATAGATAAAAATAGATATAATCTTTAGGTTAGTGTCTAATTATAAACATTTCTTTCTCAAAATATGTTAACAAGTGTTCCGTTTTAATCGGCATTAAATGAATTGTGGTATTTAAATAGTGTTAAAGTGAATCACGCGTGAAACAACATATTTATATATATATATATATAATTTTTTATTATGACCTACGTTTAGTTTACTTACAATGATTTAACGGGATTAAAAATTTATTGGCCTATATCACGCGAATATCAATGAAAGATCAAGGCACGCTAAACGAGATAAAAATCGTTTCTGTGGAATAGTCGACCGTTGCCGACGATAACCGATACATTTCGCTCGTGACGTGTCGCACACGTCGACTATGGTCGACTCCGGGGGTCGTCGTTCGCCGCCGCCATATGGGCGTGGCGTCCGCCACCGAACTCAGCCTCGGAGTGTACGGAAAGCTCGTCGGCTACTGTACCCACGCCAGGCAATATACGTTTTCAGTAAAAGTTAGGGATTGTAGCCGGGGATCAATCGTGGGACTTATTAAATACGTTCGTTCAGTGTGTACAACGCTAAGCCCTTCACTATATACTGAATATATCCGCACTAACCCGCTTTTTGGCTTAAACACTGTTTTATCTAACACTAAGTCGTTACTTAGGCTTAGCCCGCCTATAGTGTACTTACTACGCGAACGACTCCGTCTCTGCGCCTCTTGACCCCCGCGCGCGTCGTTTCATTGCAACACGGTTCATCATATTATTATTGTATTTGTTTAACGAGTTAATATGATCATTCCGTGATCATTGTTGTTATTGTCGATTGTTGATTGTTTTGTTTGTTTTTGTACGTGCGCACGGCCGACTTGATGACTTCTTTTGTACGTTTAACGACGCGTTAATATCGGATTTTTTTCGGGTCAATATTTCCGGGTGTTTTTTCACACGTTTTCGATTTTCTTATTGACAATTGGTTGTGATTAACTTTTGTTCTAATTGTTCTGACATTTGAAGGTGATCGACGATTATGCAAACTTGAGAAAAAAGTGTATTTGTACTGTTCGACGTTTAACTATTGACGAAATTGTTATCATATTGAGTCTTAAGCACAGGTATGTTAATAAATTGATATGTTATATTATTCACTAGTATATATAAACTGTACAAATATATATATATATATATATATATATATATATATATATATATATATATATATACACACAAATATATATTACTTGTTGCATTGGTGTGTTTATTATTTCTCTTTAAATAAATTTTATCATACATAAATGCGTTAACGAAGTGAAAATTAATTTAACTTTTATTTATCATTATATCTATATATATTTTCATATTCATACATACATACAAACACACACATGTATATATATATATATATATATATATATATATAAATATATATAATTTACTTATCCAATTACTCATTTGTGGAATTTAATTTTAACTGTCATTTTCTTTCTATATCATTTAATACTGAACTTGAATATTGAAACAAAACAGGTTTCAAAGATATGATACATACAAGATTTATTCCTGATGTGATAACTTCTCATTATATTCAGTAAAAGAATAATAATTGTTATATATTTTATGTTTTAAGTATAAAATATATAATAAAACATTAATATATAATTTTTAAAGCATGAAATTCCAAATATAATTTTATTAGGTTTTGTTTTTGTCATTAAAACAAAAGACTGTAAATAAATTGAATACTTGCAAACTAATAAAGCAAAGATTGAATTAATTTCAATTTTTTAAAAAATAAACATACAAATGCATGATTTCTTTTTAATAAATGTCTAATTCTACACACACAACTATATATATATATATATATATATATATATATATATATATATATATATATATATATATATATATATATATATATATATATATAAAATTCTTAATTATATTTACAAAATTGAATTTTTCTTGAATATATGTATATTTAAAAACTTATATAAATAGTGTAAATTCTTAAATACGGAAGACAATATGATTAATTTAACAATTTAATTTTAGATTTAGATTTGTTCTGTATAATAATCTATGAAAGAAAATCATTAATTAACTAAAAAATATAAAAATCGTATTTTAAAATATCTATTAATGTATTCACTTTCTATGTTGAAAAAATTAATATTGAAATTAATCGTTTGGTTCATATACATACACACACACATATGTGCATATATATATATATATATATATATATATATATATATATATATATATGTGTGTATGTGAATATGTTTAAACGAGTATACGAAATTGCATTTTAAATTGAAATATGTAGTAGTACTCACGTTATCTAAAAATATATGGAACTTATAAGATAGTATATTAATTGATCTTTAATCAAACATCGTACTAAAACTAATCAAGTAAATAAAGTACATTCACCCGTGTATATATATATATATATATATATATATATATATATATATATATATATATATATGAAAACACACACACTTATAAATATATATGTATATACTGATACATGTATGATTGCATCAATATATATAAATTTTAAACCCGTATTCATTTTATGTGAAAACTAAGTTGATACTTAAACATTTAGAAAATTATTATATTTAAGTAATTTAAATATCTCAGTGAGAAATTTTAAAAAGTGTATATATAGTATGTATTTATACTAAAGCATTGATAAAATACTGAATTGCAATGATAAAATAATGTATTAAAATCCTTACATTCGAATATTATATAATTTTGCTATTTATATATATATATATATATATATATATATGTATATATGCATATATATATATATATATATATATATATATATATATATATATATATATACATATATATATATATATATATGTACATATATATATATATATATATATATATGTATATATGTATATATATATATATATATATATATATATGTATATATATGTATATATATGTATATATATATATATATATATATATATATATATGTATATATATATATAGTGTTCTTTAAGTTAGATATAACTTTCGATAGGAATTTAATTTAAAGTTCTATCATAAAAACATATTTAATACTGATTTTTATAAATATCA